>CM060903.1:1222185609-1223435609 GCA_030737815.1 Allium fistulosum
TGTAGATGCTGAGTTGAAATGATTAAGTTGTGATATCTTATCCATTTTTCCTATCTCCTTTGTGCCTTTCTACTTTGTTGTTTTATGATGTTCCCCAAGCTTTTGTATTCATTTCTATACCATTCTTCAGTCCAGTTCAATCGTTTGAGTTTGTTCGGAGACTTTGAAATTTTTGTCGATAACGGTGATCAAGGCTCCAAAGACCATAAGCCCGACTCGGTCCAGTCCCGGTCATCTCGGGTCCATTCCAGTCTCCTTTAAGCTAGCCAAAAGTTGAAGGCGAATCAACAAGGCTTCTTCAGCTACTATCTCAGGTCCAGGCTAGATCCATATCAGCCTGTCTTGTCATGCCGACCCGCAAAGGATGAGAACCGATACAACTCAGCAAAGCATAAGAATGACTCCTTATCTTGCTTACGATCGCCATATCATGCCGATCTTCTTTCGACACGACACCAAGTCTAACTGCACGCCTAAGCATCTCTCCTAGCCATTTGCTGACTAACACAACTCAAGGTCGACTTCAGCATGGTCAATTATCAGATCCAGTTTCAGTACAACCACCTACAGTTTGTAGGTCATCTTGTCATCCTTCCCTCGGCTAGGCATGCCCTAAGTGTTTAGCTTTCAGCAATTCCCTATCCTCTTCATGCTCCCAGTGGCCAACAAACCAACACGGCTCATCTTGCCACCTAGGCATACTGGAGTAAAGCGATAGAAGGTATAACCAGGTATACCTACTCCCAATAAAAAGCATGTTCTATTTCCTCTAGAATACCACCATAGTACAAATGCAGTAAATACGAGCTATGGTGGGGCATGCCTCCGGTACAGTTCTCCTATTGACATTCATCTCAACCACACATTCCTTTCATTTGTCCAGTTGTCTCCCATCAAGTCCGTTCAACTAGATCAACAATCAGATGCACTTCCTGCTTGTTTTATGGCACGATCTCCGCCGTCCATGCATTAGCTTCAACTGGTATAAATATATCATGCATTGCAACATCATAAAGGGTCCGACCCTAGCGCATGGCTGGCGGGTTAGTTGGTTTTTGATGCAAGAATTCAAGAAACCATACATAATTCAGAGCTCTAGGCATAGATTAGTTGCTTCCTTAGTCTTATGTGCCACTTTTCTCTTGTTACTCTCTTATAATTTCTTATAATCGTAAGAGAGCCATACAGTAAGAAAGCTTAATAGTAGACATAGACAACTTTGCCGAACCACTCTACATCCTTTGTCATTTATCTTTGAATGCTCATTTTCCCATTGTTTTCCGTCCTTAAGCCTAGCGATTAGCAAGTAACGTTTGCTCTTCATGACACATTAGTCTCATTCCGAGGTTGATGAAAACTATCATTGACAACAACATTTATTAGAATGCTACTACAGGCTTTAATATATTTTTAGGACGCTATGAAATCCTTTTCTTAGTGTAGTGTGAATTTTTTACCAGAGGTTCGAACCTACTTCTAGCGCCAAAATGCTAATGAGATTTTCAAGATCTCACAAACACTAAATTAATTTAAGTAATCATGTCAGTGGATGCTTAAGTGATTATGAATTAGCTTATTTAACGAATATTAAATTGCTTTTAATGTAGTAACTTTGTCATCGGATGCTTACACAATTCAAGGGGTTGTAGAGTAACTGTTTGTTAAAATTCCTAAATAGACAAATTCAAATTAAAACAAGTCCAAACACAAATTACAGTCTAGAAAATGCTAAAAATGTAAAAACACATAAATCTTTGTGGTTTGGATATTAAGAAATCTTACGTTCATGGATCAAAATTAATCATTTTCGTTTGTTAATACAAGCTTAGAAATCAACGATGATCTTAGTATAATTTGACAGTATTTAGTTCTCTAAATAAAAAGTTGGATCACGTTTTCTTACTACAGTCCTTTCTTTTTATAGCAGAAAAATATCACGTGGATTGCTAACATCATTCCTTATACTAGATAACCATCATTGGATCTTGACACATGTCCTTCATTGACTAAATTGATTTAATGTGCTTAGATTAGTGATGTGGATTTAGGTCGGATAAAGTGTTTTTGGTGGGATATATTTGATTTTAGGCAGGAATATATTGGTTGAGGTGATAATATTTGAATTTGAAATAGTGAACTAGGAATGACGCTGCAGATTATTTGATGCTAAGCTTGTATTTGCACTGTATGTTGAGAAACTTGAGTTTGATGTTTGAATGCATGATGTCGTGCTGTGCTGTTTGTGTAGCACTTGAGCAAATATAATCGAGAAGTGTTGTTCTTTGTTGAAGAGTTAGTCACGAGGCATTCTAGGACTTGAGCTGTGTTGGTCATTACGTGAAGGCTCTTGGTGTAATAGTCCGCTTTTCCGTACCCCTTGAATAGACACTAATCTCCATCGATTAACTCAAGATGAACGGAAAACCGAACCATTATGGGTTTTTAAAGAAGAAAGAAGAAGAAACAGACAGAAGAAAAGAGAAAGAAAAGAAGATAGAAGAAAAACAACAGAAGACACTGAATAGAAACAATATCAGAATCTCACATTCGCAGCGGAACAACATATAATAGATAAATGAATAATCTTTAAATCAAAGAACTATATCATTTTATACATTACATCATCATCATCAGAGTTTACACAACAATATACAACAATGGACAGTTATATAAACTTGTCCTCATACAGAATACACAGCGGAATAAATAATATCAGATACAAGTGGTATGTCTTGCCATCCATCTCGCCACTAAGCTCCACAGCAACCTAAATCCAAAATAACCTAATAACCTAACTCTAGACTGCCCGTGTGGAAATTGGTGGGCACCCAGAGTTTAGGAAGGAAACAATAAACTCCAGGTCAGTCATGGAGACTGGTGTGAGAACTTAAAATAGTTTATCTTTAAAACAAACAACAGGATAATTTTTAAAGTCAATTCGCAATGCTTTTGGAAAATGAGACTACCATAAGGCCTCCCGCACACACACACAATGCAAATGCAGAATCGGAGGAGATTTCTCCTTATGATAGTCAAAGATGCTTACTACGCAAAATCAAATCATTTTTGATATTATTATTAGTGCATAGTGGAAAACATTTCGAAAATAGAATATAAATCTTAGCCAACATACGACCATTATCGTATGCCTACTATAGCTACCATGTTCAATAGCTGGTTACCGCCACATTCCATAGCAGGTAATACAACTAAAACCGTACACGTCACGTATTGTTTCTTTGGATTTCCAACAAATGGTCAGGCAAAGGAACTTCCCATTGCCACATAGGTACGCCCCTGGAAAAGACGACCCGAGAACCAAATCGGATCTCTGCCAACACAAGGCCGGGTTACCTCTGCAAAAATAGGTAACTACTGACACGCATATGCCATCCCCCGATCATAACCGATCTTCCCGAGGATCCTCGATTTCCAACAACCACATAAGAATAATAATGTAGTAACCACATAGGTTAAATATCTGGGCTCCATACCATGATACCACCTCTATCCAGAAGGAATGACATACACTAAGGGGCGCTACTCCCTAGAACCTTGCCGCATCCTTCCTGTTTTGACCACTTCCGGGGTGTGAGGTCCGACGAAGTCTCGTCCACAAAGCTACGCTTTGTCACAAAGCCATGCCTTGGGTCAAACAAATGATCAATGTAATGATCACAAAAATAAATGATCAAACAAATGATCATATCACAAATGATCAAACAATGATCATTTCACAGCAACACTCAACATGTCACGTTACCAAATTGGGAGTATATCGTTGATAACCTTCAACTACATAACCTCTGAGCTCGTACGTCTCAGAGAAGGGTGTTAAGATAAGAGAATAAATTCTCTGCCACCAACAGAAATGTATTTGAAAGAAATCAGCTTTATATCTCAATTTGTAACGTTAGACATACAATCCATACAAGTCTGTTCCGAGATCGAACAGAACCGAAGGCACTTCTCACGAAGCCTTTGCAAATCCGGATAATTTCCAATCACGTCCGGACTTCCCGTCACTAAGGGTGACAAAACCTCTAAATCTAAGATCAGTCGATGTAGAGTAACTCGACGGTAATCCTTCCGTTTTCAAAAATATCCGGTCTTCATCACCGGTCATCAAATGCAATTCATTACGACGTATCACATATTCGGAATGGGTTATACGACCCCATGGTCCTTTCCCAGCTAACCCGAATAGTGAGCGCTTATTCAAAAATAAGTGTGGCATTCAAATTCATCCAATTCACAACAAATACCTATTTAAAGGTAAATATTGATAGTCGGTTATTTAACTATCAATAAAGATGCGCAACATCATCAGATTCTAAATAATTTTCCCAAATTATTTATTCTTCAAAAATATCTTTACAAGATATAAAATTTTCCACACTTAACCATTTGAAACTAATTTCAAATATTCTCTTTTCAATTTATCTTTAAAAGATAAAATTCTCAAAAACATTTCATATCATATTGGAAAAACATTCCCATACTTATTTAATAATAAGTAATTCACAAATCATTTATTTTCAACACTTGGAAAATATTCGATATACTTAAATCAAAATTAAGTATATATTTCATTCTTTAAGGAAATCATTCTCTTAAACATATTTATTTGAGTCAAAACGAATGTTACGTAAAACATCGTTACGACGACCCAAAATCACTAGTATAGGGATTCGAAATTTAGATAGATATATAAATCCCAATACTACACAAAATATTTCCTTTCGGAAACCATTTACTATAACAACAGTGTTATAGTCCACCATTTCCTTATTTTCTCGAAAACGTCTATTTCAACAATAAATGTTGAAATCTATGTATTCGATACTTAACACGTTTTAAAACATCTTTTAAAATAATTACTTCCTTTCGTAATATCGCTTCTCCAAAACATATCCATTTTATTTAATAATATATTCACTGTCCAAAATCGTGAATAAAATTCATTAACAAAGTTAACGTTTCTACACATTTTACTTAAAGAATTATCCACTGTCCAAAATCGTGGATAAAATTCCCAACAAACTCTTATTATTACAACATTTAACTTAAAGGATAATTCGCTGTCCAAAATCACGAATATATCTCCTTTATTAAACTTCTATGTTTAATTTATCAAATTCAATTGGTTTCGGATTTATAAAACAATGTTTATAAATCCCATTTCTATTTATAAAACTTCGATTTATAAAAAAATCCCTGAATTAACAAAATCAATTTATAACTCAAGTTTTCTTTCCAAAAATCTAATTTATAAGTCAATTACTTATAAATCTCTTATTTTACCAAAATCTATTCATTTTATAACTTCACGTTATAAATCCATTAATTTCGTTCACTTATGAAATCCATTTTTCCATTTTAACACTTATAAAACTCGTTTTAAAATTTCAGTATTCTTAATTTATAAAATATCAAATTTTATACATCTTTTATATAAACTGTTTGAAATAATTCAAAAATCTCAATTTAAACCATTTTATAAATCAATCAACTATTTATTTCAAAAATCAGTTTAAAATTCCTTTAATTAAAAATCGTTATTTTCAAACTTCAAAAGTGAATCCGATGATGCAACAGCATCCAATAATCAATCACGGCATCCAAACATCATATATCGATATGACAACAGAATATACAATAATATCTGTAAATAAATCGATACAGTCCAGTTGGATCCCTCCAACCTGTCCCCTGCATCCAAAGATGTTAGCACAATACCAATTTCGCTCCAGTACGAAATATCGCGGTATATGGGTTTAATAAATATTATTCGCTATTATGCGGCGCAATAGGGTCTCATCCGCTATACAATGCGGGAAAATCATCAAATCCAATATATACATATGCCAATATGTATATATTGCTATATATATATAATACCAATTTCACTTCAATGTGAAATATTCGCGGTATATGTTTTTAATAATTAACATCCGCTTAATAATGGCGTATAATGTCTATTTTAATAATCAATAGATAGAAATCATCATTCAGGCATACAATCAAAAATTTTAAATTTGACTATTTAAAATAAACATCGAAACTGTTCGATTGAGTGAGAAATTCTCACAGTGATTTCAAATTCAGTTTCAGCGTTTATTTTCGAATAAAATTAAATGGACGTTTAATTTTACCCGAAATTCAAACTAGCTCCAAACGACTCCAATCCAGTTCCATAGCGTAGTGCTCGACCATATGATTCCAACGCAACTGGTTTCGTATTTTTTCGATCTCGTATAAAAGAGTTATTGCATTTTAAACATCGTACGAATTATAAATATTAATATTTACAATATAATTTATTTTTAAACCCAATCTCACATCATAGCCGTTCATTTCAAAAGAGCAGATCTCGGCCGCATTTTTGTTTTCTCCTCCAACCCAGTATACACGCGCGTTCGAACCCATTATAGCCGCCCTTTACTTCACCAATTTTCGCCATCACCTCGTCACTACTGAAGACGATCAATGAGTGCCATACGAACGGGCACCCCGAGAGCTTCCTTCGGCCAGTAGCTTGGTGAACTCGGCCTCCTCCTGCGCACGAAAAACGAGGCCGAGCTGCCCCTCTCTGCTCGCGATTTCCCGTCGACTCGTGCCTCCAAATTCGATCCCAACCGTTGAATATCTTCGTCTCGTTATCCTCTAGATTTTTATAGTTGGAGATTTCTTGTGAAAGTTGATAGATTAGGAGATCGGAGGGGAAGAACGCGAGAGCTTCCTGGTCATTCATTCTATGGTGGCGGCTGCTGTTTATAACCCTAGCTCTTTTATTTTATTTTATTTTGTGAATAAAAGATGGCCTATTTATATAAAATATCGAACACTATTCATTTCGTTTTTTCCGAACTCCGATTTACGCGCAGTGACTGACATTTCTAGGGTTTATCCCGCGTTTCGGACACAATGGAATAGGTTTCGAAAGCTAATTCGATTGTATGTGTGAGATATGACAATAAACGATCAATTTAAATTAAACCGATTTAAATCGATTTCGATGCGTTTGGAGCTGCCACAGTCAAACGACAACTCCGATTGCTACGAAAATTGAAATCCGATAATAACAAACTATTACAGATCCAATGAAACTAGTTTCGTCCAATTCTGAGACTGTTCAAAAAATGGCTAATTTCACTCGTCAATTAAATATTAAAATATTCAATTTTCACAGATTAACTCTAAGTTCAATTCTAAAAGTTCTATAACATCACTATAACTTCAATATGATTTAATATAACTTTATAAATCATTTTCATTCACATTTAATCCAGATTTCAATTATTTCTGGAATTTCACTATTAAATTATTGATTTAATTATTCAATTAAATCTAGATATTCGAATTTTAAATTATTCGACTTATTAATTCTACTTATTAATATTTAAAATCAATTAAATATTCAAATTTAAATTAATATAAATTCTGGGTCGTTACAAACTTCCCCCCTTAAAAGAATTTCGTCCTCGAAATTACCAAGTAAGAAGAAGATACAAAATCCATTAACTTTGCAAAACAAATCGTTCAAATTTGATTTACAAATCTCTTAAGTGTTTAACTTTTCCAAAAATCCAATAGTTAAACTTCTTACAAAATGTTTACTAAGTTTCCAAAATTTTCCAATTTTCTCAAAAATATTCTAACGCCTTAAATTTTCGGAAAATTTTGCCATAGTCTCCTTTACGTGGCTCGATCCGAAAAAAAAATGATAGTGTATATATATCACAAATATACATCTCATCAAGTGATGAGGCATCCCGTAGGGAAAAAGTGTAAAAGTACGATATTTAATCCGAGATATGTACCTTATATATTATTAGCGAGCGTATACGACTAATATAGCGCGAAAGCGAGCTCAAAATGCGAAGCAAACGCCATCCGCACCTACTAAACACTCAATCAAACAAATGAGAACATGAATATAGAAAATAATATCGATATACATCATATAGTAACATAATAACTACATATGTGTCAATATAGCAAATGCAACAAACAACAAATGCAACCATCATCTAATAAACATTCAACAACTTCATAACCAAATCAATATACATTCACTTTTTTTATTAATATTCAATGAATTGGTTTTCAATTTAATCACATTTGATTCATTTATCATTGGATTTTACCAACATTCATTTTCAACTCAATTAGTTTACATTCACTAATCTACATTCATGTTAGTTCACTTTCAATTCAAATCAAATCCAATTCTATTCAAATTTATTTACTTCCAATTTGGATCCAATTACTTTAGCTTTCAATTTTATCAATTCAACTTCAATTTCATTAATACTTAATGAATTATATACAATCAACTAACATTCATATAACAACCAAGGTACATCCATTACAACCAAATTTATTCAATTTACATTTCTTTACATTCAATTTGGTTCAACACTTTAATTTCAATTGGTTGATATTAAATTGACTTCCATTCAATTTATTCAATTTCCAATAACATTAGCATTTTAATGAATTAACATTTATATTCATTATTTCATATCAATTATTTACATTCAATTGATTAACATCCAATCCATTTATTCAATTCAATTGCTAATTCAATTTACATTTCAAGTTGAATTTCATTTATATAACTCAAGTTTATATTCATTTAATTCACTTAATTATTTTACTTCGATACCAAAATCAAATTCATTCACCATTACTTAAGTTACTTTCCATTTCAATAGCTTATCTAATCCAAACCAATTTATTTAACTTTCCTTTAGTTAAATTTTTTTAAATCACTTGTCTTTAGTGACAACTCAAATCTATTTCAACTTTGATTTTAATTTCAAATTTGTTTATCACAACAAAACTTAAATTTTCAAATTACAATAGTAGCAAATCCATCACATAGAAACTCGAAAATGATACTGATGATGCTGCAGTCATCACCCTTATTATTTCCCAGCAACATAGTGAATCCAGTGCTTTAAATTCTTTTTATTTATAAATCACATTTATAAATCCTTTTTCATATAATTTCACTTCTTACATATAAGATCATTTTACAATTGTAAATCATTTTAATTATAACTTCATACTTATAATTCATTTGCTTATACAATTTATTCTTTTACAATTTTTGTTTTAATTCAACTTATTCAAACAACTTAACAATCAATTCATATACACTTTAATAATTTCCGAAAAATTATTTCCTTTATATACAAAATATAATCGAGGTAAAATCATTTCATTTACCAAATTTAAACAATATCGTGCCGAATTGTTCTATATAAGTGTTTAGAGATCCCTATCGATAGAGTTGTATGGACAATACCGACCAGAATCCATATACCACTCAACAAACCAATCATCACAATATAAAACAATTGTATATTCACTAACAAATACGCGCTCGTATCTATTATTACACTCAAACTCATTCTAGAGTACTACTGACTCTATCTCTAATGAGTAACACCCAACAGAGCAGAGTTGTCGCTTAACCATAGGCTCTGATACCAAATGTAATAGTCCGCTTTTCCGTACCCCTTGAATAGACACTAATCTCCATCGATTAACTCAAGATGAACGGAAAACCGAACCATTATGGGTTTTTAAAGAAGAAAGAAGAAGAAACAGACAGAAGAAAAGAGAAAGAAAAGAAGATAGAAGAAAAACAACAGAAGACACTGAATAGAAACAATATCAGAATCTCACATTCGCAGCGGAACAACATATAATAGATAAATGAATAATCTTTAAATCAAAGAACTATATCATTTTATACATTACATCATCATCATCAGAGTTTACACAACAATATACAACAATGGACAGTTATATAAACTTGTCCTCATACAGAATACACAGCGGAATAAATAATATCAGATACAAGTGGTATGTCTTGCCATCCATCTCGCCACTAAGCTCCACAGCAACCTAAATCCAAAATAACCTAATAACCTAACTCTAGACTGCCCGTGTGGAAATTGGTGGGCACCCAGAGTTTAGGAAGGAAACAATAAACTCCAGGTCAGTCATGGAGACTGGTGTGAGAACTTAAAATAGTTTATCTTTAAAACAAACAACAGGATAATTTTTAAAGTCAATTCGCAATGCTTTTGGAAAATGAGACTACCATAAGGCCTCCCGCACACACACACAATGCAAATGCAGAATCGGAGGAGATTTCTCCTTATGATAGTCAAAGATGCTTACTACGCAAAATCAAATCATTTTTGATATTATTATTAGTGCATAGTGGAAAACATTTCGAAAATAGAATATAAATCTTAGCCAACATACGACCATTATCGTATGCCTACTATAGCATCCATGTTCAATAGCAGGTTACCGCCACATTCCATAGCAGGTAATACAACTAAAACCGTACACGTCACGTATTGTTTCTTTGGATTTCCAACAAATGGTCAGGCCAAGGAACTTCCCATTGCCACATAGGTACGCCCCTAGAAAAGACGACCCGAGAACCTAACCGGATCTCTGCCAACACAAGGCCGGGTTACCTCTGCAAAAATAGGTAACTACTGACACGCATATGCCATCCCCCGATCATAACCGATCTTCCCGAGGATCCTCGATTTACAACAACCACATAAGAATAATAATGCAGTAACCACATAGGTTAAATATCTAGGCTCCATACCATGATACCACCTCTATCCAGAAGGAATGACATACATTAAGGGGCGCTACTCCCTAGAACCTTGCCGCATCCTTCCTGTTTTGACCACTTCCGGGGTGTGAGGTCCGACGAAGTCTCGTCCACAAAGCTACGCTTTGTCACAAAGTCATGCCTTGGGTCAAACAAATGATCAATGTAATGATCACAAAGATAAATGATCAAACAAATGATCATATCACAAATGATCAAACAATGATCATTTCACAGCAACACTCAGCATGTCACGTTACCAAATTGGGAGTATATCGTTGATAACCTTCAACTACATAACCTTTGAGCTCGTACGTCTCAGAGAAGGGTGTTAAGCTAAGAGAATAAATTCTCCGCCACCAACAGAAATATATTTGAAAGAAATCAGCTTTATATCTCAATTTGAAACGTCAGACATACAATCCATACAAGTCTGTTCCGGGATCGAACAGAACCGAAGGCACTTCTCATGAAGCCCTTGCAAATCCGAATAATTTCCAATCACGTCCGGACTTTCCGTCACTAAGGGTGATAAAACCTCTAAATCGAAGATCAGTCGATGTAGAGTAACTCGACGGTAATCCTTCCGTTTTCAAAAATATCCGGTCTTCATCACCGGTCATCAAATGCAATTCATTACGACGTATCACATATTCGGAATGGGTTATACGGCCCCATGGTCCTTTCCCGGCTAACCCGAATAGTGAGCGCTTATTCAAAAATAAGTGTGGCATTCAAATTCATCCAATTCACAACAAATACCTATTTAAAGGTAAATATTGATAGTCGGTTATTTAACTATCAATAAAGATGCGCAACATCATCAGATTCCAAATAATTTTCCCAAATTATTTATTCTTCAAAAATATCTTTACAAGATATAAAATTTTCCACACTTAACCATTTGAAACTAATTTCAAATATTCACTTTTCAATTTATCTTTAAAAGATAAAATTCTCAAAAACATTTCATCTCATATTGGAAAAACATTCCCATACTTATTTAATAATAAGTAATTCACAAATCATTTATTTTCAACACTAGGAAAATATTCGATATACTTAAATCAAAATTAAGTATATATTTCATTCTTTAAGGAAATCATTCTCTTAAACATATTTATTTGAGTCAAAATGAATGTTACGTAAAACATTGTTACGACGACCCAAAATCACTAGTATAGGGATTCGAAATTTAGATAGATATATAAATCCCAATACTACACAAAATATTTCCTTTCGGAAACCATTTACTATAACAACAGTGTTATAGTCCACCATTTCCTTATTTTCTCGAAAACGTCTATTTCAACAATAAATGTTGAAATCTATGTATTCGATACTTAACACGTTTTAAAACATCTTTTAAAATAATTACTTCCTTTCGTAATATCGCTTCTCCAAAACATATCCATTTTATTTAATAATATATTCACTGTCCAAAATCGTGAATAAAATTCGTTAACAAAGTTAACGTTTCTACACATTTTACTTAAAGAATTATCCACTGTCCAAAATCGTGGATAAAATTCCCAACAAACTCTTATTATTACAACATTTAACTTAAAGGATAATTCGCTGTCCAAAATCACGAATATATCTCCTTTATTAAACTTCTATGTTTAATTTATCAAATTCAATTGGTTTTGGATTTATAAAACAATGTTTATAAATCCCATTTCTATTTATAAAACTTCGATTTATAAAAAAATCCCTGAATTAACAAATTCAATTTATAACTCAAGTTTTCTTTCCAAAAATCTAATTTATAAGTCAATTACTTATAAATCTCTTATTTTACCAAAATCTATTCATTTTATAACTTCACGTTATAAATCCATTAATTTCGTTCACTTATGAAATCCATTTTTCCATTTTAACACTTATAAAACTCGTTTTAAAATTTCAGTATTCTTAATTTATAAAATATCAAATTTTATACATCTTTTATATAAACTGTTTGAAATAATTCAAAAATCTCAATTTAAACCATTTTATAAATCAATCAACTATTTATTTCAAAAATCAGTTTAAAATTCCTTTAATTAAAAATCGTTATTTTCAAACTTCAAAAGTGAATCCGATGATGCAACAGCATCCAATAATCAATCACGGCATCCAAACATCATATATCGATATGACAACAGAATATACAATAATATCTGTAAATAAATCAATACAGATGAGGAATCCAGTTGGATCCCTCCAACCTGTCCCCTGCATCCAAAGATGTTAGCACAATACCAATTCCGCTCCAGTACGGAATATCGCGGTATATGGGTTTAATAAATATTATTCGCTATTATGCGGCGCAATAGGGTCTCATCCGCTATATAATGCGGGAAAATCATCAAATCCAATATATACATATGCCAATATGTATATATTGCTATATATATATATAATACCAATTTCACTTCAATGTGAAATATTCGCGGTATATGTTTTTAATAATTAACATCCGCTTAATAACGGCGTATAATGTCTATTTTAACAATCAATAGATAGAAATCATCATTCAGGCATACAATCAAAATTTTTAAATCTGACTATTTAAAATAAACATCGAAACTGTTCGATTGAGTGAGAAATTCTCACCGTGATTTCAAATTCAGTTTCAGCGTTTATTTTCGAATAAAATTAAACGGACGTTTAATTTTACCCGAAATTCAAACTAGCTCCAAACGACTCCAATCCAGTTCCATAGCGTAGTGCTCGACCATATAATTCCAACGCAACTGGTTTCGTATTTTTTCGATCTCGTATAAAAGAGTTATTGCATTTTAAACATCGTACGAATTATAAATATTAATATTTACAATATAATTTATTTTTAAACCCAATCTCACATCACAGCCGTTCATTTCAAAAGAGCAGATCTCGGCCGCGTTTTTGTTTTCTCCTCCAACCCGGTATACACGCGCGTTCGAATCCATTATAGCCGCCCTTTACTTCACCAATTTTCGCCATCACCCCGTCACTACTGAAGACGATCAATGAGTGCCATACGAACGGGCACCCCGAGAGCTTCCTTCGGCCAGTAGCTTGGTGAACTCGGCCTCCTCCTGCGCACGAAAAACGAGGCCGAGCTGCCCCTCTCTGCTCGCGATTTCCCGTCGACTCGTGCCTCCAAATTCGATCCCAACCGTTGAATATCTTCGTCTCGTTATCCTCTAGATTTTTGTAGTTGGAGATTTCTTGTGAAAGTTGATAGATTTCTTGTGAAAGTTGATAGATTAGGAGATCGGAGGGGAAGAACGCGAGAGCTTCCTGGCCGTTCATTCTATGGTGGAGGCTGCTGTTTATAACCCTAGCTCTTTTTTTTTATTTTGTGAATAAAAGATGGCCTATTTATAGAAAATATCGAACACTATTCATTTCGTTTTTTCTGAACTCCGATTTACGCACAGTGACTGACATTTCTAGGGTTTATCCCGCGTTCCGGACACAATGGAATAGGTTTCGAAAGCTAATTCGATTGTATGTGTGAGATATGACAATAAACGATCAATTTAAATTAAACCGATTTAAATCGATTTCGATGCGTTTTGGCTTGCCCCGGACAAACGGTAAATCCAATTGACACGAAATTTGAAACCATAAAATAATATCACATTACGGATCCGATGAAACAGGTTTCGTCGAAATCCGAGACTTTTTGAAAAATGACTATTTTTAACTCGCCAAATTAATATTAAAACAATTTCGATGCGTTTGGAGCTGCCACGGTCAAACGACAACTCCGATTGCTACGAAAATTGAAATCCGATAATAACAAACTATTACGGATCCAATGAAACTAGTTTCGTCCAATTCTGAGACTGTTCGAAAAATGGCTAATTTCACTCGTCAATTAAATATTAAAATATTCAATTTTCACAGATTAACTCTAAGTTCAATTCTAAAAGTTCTATAACATCACTATAACTTCAATATGATTTAATATAACTTTATAAATCATTTTCATTCACATTTAATCCAGATTTCAATTATTTCTGGAATTTCACTATTAAATTATTGATTTAATTATTCAATTAAATCCAGATATTCGAATTTTAAATTATTCGACTTATTAATTCTACTTATTAATATTTAAAATCAATTAAATATTCAAATTTAAATTAATATAAATTATGGGTCGTTACACTTGGCTATGCCGTTTAGCTAGGAATTGTTGGTTATTGTAAGCAATGTTTTTGAAACTTGTGCAGTTCCTATTTAACATGTATTCGACTCGTCTTATTTCTAACTGCGTTGCACCACCCGTTGACTCGTATATCTAAGCCTGAGCTGGATACTTGATTGAAAAATGGGCGTAAGAGTCTTAGTTTCCTTACATCGAGCTATGAAGAAGTTTTGAATAAAACCATTGATAGATTATTCAATTTGAAATGTTCGTGTTATCAGATCTTTTGAACATTCCACCAAGCAATGACATAACTCTTTTTTCTCATCCAATATCCATTTTCTTACGTATTTTTCTTTGATTACCAATGCCCTAGAATCATCATTAGGTCAATTTTTTCTATTAATCACATAAGACATATCACCTCTTGGTCGGCCTCTACGACACCATGCCGAATTCCTACCTCTACCACTGTCTCTATAAGCCTCAGTCACTAAGAGTTTGATCATATCCATAATAACCCTTTCAAAGTTAGATTGGTTTTCAAGACGAATAAACAACTAATGCTATTGGTATTATGGTATTAGGATCATTGAACATAGTTTGGATACAATGATTGATTGTACTGTTGGTTTACATAAATTTGTAGCAGTTGAGGGTATATATTTTGACTTTGAAATCGTGAATTGTGGGAAAATGTATTCAAGCTTTAAAACTTTGTTTTTTTTTTCTACCAGTGTTATTTCCTTGTTAATTTTAATGTGACAATGCAAGTAAAATGTAAATTTTAAAATTTTTACTAGTGGAAGAGAATGAAGGAGTGATATGGTGAATATTGGGCGGAGCATGAAGTGCTTTATGAGTGCAAAAATATGCAGCGTTGGTACTTGCTGTTTGAATACCCAACTTCCTTGAAATCGGGTAAAACGAACGTAGATTTTTCCATACGACATGCTTCATTTGGGAAGTTGACGTTAGATTTTTCTAACTTGAAGAAAGTTGGATAAACCATTGATTTCGGGATTCCACGTCCACATTTTCCAGATCTATTTGTGTTAGTTACCATGCTCTAGTTATTTATAGTATAACCATGAATTAAAAAGAAAAAAGAAAAGAAATCAATCTTTTGGATTTGATATCACTTTGTAATACTAGTAGTTAGTGTTGAGAAAACAAATACCTCTACCCAAATTTACATGTTTTAACTTTAAAGTGATGCAACATGGCAACAAGGCCAGTGTAAACCCAAATCAGCAGATGGTCTAAAAGTCGAATGATGACAACATAATTCAAAACAAATGTCTACCTAGTGAAATCTTTTTTTACTGCCTTAGGACAAAAAGGCTACAACATAGCTCACTTTATACAAGGAAACACACACTTCTGTTCAAATCAATAAAACCAAACGAACAAGCAGAAAACAAACAGTCTGTTCAAATCACATAGTAAACTGAAATATGTGCATTAAATTTCAATATTTATATCCCAGTATCCATCTACATTCTTATTCTCGACAGCTCACATTTCCCCATTTCTCTTTATCTACCCCCTCAATATTTCTCTCATCACTCATAAACCATGAAACACGTACCCTGTGATCTCAAGATCATTGTTAATGGAAATCACACTTTCTTTGTCAACCAGGTATGTTATCGAATCACTACATATCATCTTTTTTCTTCTACTTTCCTTCAGTTTTTATACTGTTTGAGAAATTGAAATTTCAAGTTTTAATCTTGTAGACAGTGCTATGTTCATATTCCAAGAAATTAAACGAGAAGGTGAAGCAAGAAAATGCAAAAAAGAACAAGAAAAATGGGTTACCCGAAGTCAAGATCATGGATTTTCCTGGTGGCGCTAATGGATTTGAGATGGTTTTAAGATTCTGCTACAACAATGGAAAATTCTCCATAACCCCTTCAAATGTTTGCATCCTTCACTGCTCAGCCATTCTCTTAGAAATGACCGAAAAAATCGCTCCTTTCAACCTACTATCTCAAACCGAGGGCTTTTTAGAAGGACTATGTTACTGGAAATGGGATGATGTATTGATATGCTTAAAGACTTGTGAGTCCTTTTCTCATGTTTCAGATTCTTCTGGTTTATCACAGAAGCTCATGTACTTCATTGCTTCCAAGATTTCAGAGCACTTGGAACTACCGAATTCTCCCTCTTCGTCTTCTTCTCCAAAAACACCCGACTCTGCTAGAAGCTCCCTTACCAGAGAATGGTGGTTCGATGATTTGACAATTTTAACCCCAAACACAATAGTCAAAATCTTCAAAACACTCGGCTCATACAACGAAGACAACAGAAATCTAACCCTCACAAGATTTCTGCTACATTACCTCAAAAAATCAGATTCATTTCAAAGAGAAACACACAAAATGGACTACTCCAACTTGGCTAACACAGCAGTATATGGAGTGGTTATATCAGGTCGAGGAGCGTTTTCTTGCAGAGGGCTATTTTGGGTACTTAGAATAGTGTCCAAATTCGCATTAAGCAAAGAATGCAGAACTAAGCTTGAAACTGTGATTGGCTGCATGCTCGACCAAGCAACACTGGACGATTTGCTTGTGTCTGGAAACGAAGATCAAGGAGTTTATGACGTGAACTTGGTTTTAAGATTGGTTAGAGTACATGTACACAATGTAGTTTCTGAAGTTAAAATGAAGAAAGTCGGAAGGTTGATCGATAAATACTTGGGCGAAATTTCACCTGATCAGAGTTTAAATGTTTCCAAATTTCTTGCTGTAGCTGAAAGCCTGCCTGATTCTGCTCGAGACTGCTTTGATGGTGTGTACAGGGCTCTAGAAATCTACCTTGAGGTAACTACAGTAATCTTTAGAACGATGAATAGCTCATTGTATTTATATTTTAGGTGCATCGTGCCATTATATATACAGGCGCATGGAAATTTGACATGGGAGGAAAAGCAGAAAATATGCAGATGCATGAACTATGAAAAGCTAACGCTAGAAGCATGCAAAGACCTGGCGAAGAACCCGAGGATTCCGCCACAAACTGCAATGCAGGCAATGGTGTCTCAGAGATCGAAGCTATGCAAAGCAAGTGATACATTGATATACGAGGCTACGTCGACTTCTTCATCTGAAACATCGGAGGAGAAAGATGAACTGAAGTTCAGTGTGAAGAAAATGCAAAATAGAGTGGCGGAGCTGGAAAATATATGCTTGGAAATGAAGTCGCAGATGAATAAAATGGCGAAGGGGAGAGGTATTATCTCAAGGAGCACGCATCAACGTAGAGGAATGACCAAGCTATGTTAATTCTTTTTTTTTTTTTTTTTGGTTTTTTTTTTCTTTTCTTTTTGGTGTAAATTGAGATAGGTTTGTTTTATTTCTTGATTTGGAGAGAATTGAGCTGAATGCAAAACGGTGATTGAGTGTGGATATTTTCATAAAATGTACAAGACCGAGTTTTTTGAGAATTTTTTATTTTTTATTTCCTTTCCTGACAGTCCGAGACATAATAATGCACATAAATTTGTCTCTTGTTGAACGAGTTGTTAATTCTGGACAAAACTTTCTTGTAGGTTTGGACTTATACAACTAGCAACTAACAACTGGTTTAGAAAGATGCACGCACATGTCTAACCAGTATCGGATACCTGATTGCTTAAGCATATTTTCATTTCACAGTTGAGAGAGAGAAAAATTGATAGGTACCTAGTTGTTGCTGTAGTTATTATTATCATTGTTGCTCTAATTATTATTATTATTATTTTGGTTTCATTGAAAAAAATTTGAAAATAAAAATTTAGCCCGTGTTTTGTATTAGAAAACTCACAAGTTAGTTTACGCTTCCATTTTCTCCGTAGAAACCTAGTTTAGGTATTCATAAATGTGAGTAGGATATAAGAATCTAACGGTCCTAGTAACAAAAAGTTGGTCTAACATCCCAATGGACAAATTTGGTAGAGGTACCAATTCTATGTTACGAAATTATATTTAGTAGCCATAGATCAATAAAAAAGAACATGAAAAAAAAAAGATTAAAAAAGCAAGCGACACATAGATTTATAGTGGTTTGACTATGCATACGTCCACTTTAAAAGTTTATTTTACTTTTATTATATTCTAAATCCAGTGGGATTGCAATTACAACTAGAATTGCTATCTCAAAGATGATAACGACAGCATTTCCTCCCTTAAGGAATATGATAGTAATTAGCCAAGAGTCCAAATTCCTCTCTGTTGCAAGTAACCCTCTATTTATAGCTCAAGTATGCCGTAATTGAGCATTTGGACCATCAGATCGCAAGAAAACTTGTCAAATAGTCAGATCCAAAACGATAGGAGAGAAACCAGATCATCCCCACTACCAATCCATAGATGGATCGTTATCGGTTGGCAAACTTCATAGTTTTCTTGAGTTTTTTCCAATTTCCTCGAGTCTTGTTGATTCATTCATCAAGTCAATCTTCCATTGATGCCTTTAAGCTTGTTCCTTCATATATTTAGTGAAAATATTGGTTTTATGGAAGGAAAATGGATTGGCATCGACCCATAGACTTAGACAAATTTCTCTACTTTCTTCCTTGCCTTGACATCTTCGTCGTTCACTGAGAATTGGGAGTAAAATGAGCACATATATGGATCGGTCCATGGGCTTAGTCATTTTCATCCATATTCCTTTAGTTTCTACTCAGACTCGATCGTCTTTGAGTATCGTCGATTCCTTCATCATTTCACACTCCAATATCATCAGAATGTTGCTTGTGAAAAATATCGGACAACGCTTCCCTTCCAAAATACGCTTCTTTGAATACAAAACGTGCTTTGATCGAAGATAAGCAATTAAATCTTGATTCACATAGACACTTCTGTTACTCAAATCGTTTCCATGGAATGTTAAATTTTCAAAACACTTCATTTCCACACAGTCATCAAGTCACGCGATGGATATAAATTTTGCAGTTTGGAAAGCTCACTCACTTTGTTCGTTGTTGAAAATTTCTCCAGTCCATGGTCAGGTAAATATACCCATTTGTTCCATATTTCTAAAAAAAGATTTTATGGGTCGGTATTGATCGATTGATCCATTCTTATAAATTCAAGACTTCGGATTTTTCACTTCATTTCAGTTGGCGATCGAGTTTCATTCTTACTTCAACACTCTCGTTCTTGACCTAAGGTTTATGAAAATTCACAAATCCAATCTAACAGCCTTCTAAATTTCTAATCAAGGTACATAATCATCATTCCCTTCATGCATCAAGGTACGCAAGTACATGAAATAGATAGTACTTACCTGATCATGCTCGTCATCTGAGTTCATTTCCAGCTAACTTATGGCAACTCGATGTTCTACCTGTCTTTCTACCACCGTGGTCACTTCTTTTTCTTTATCACCTGCACTGGCTTCTAGCTCTATGTTGGCTTCTAATTCCGTTGTGACTGTTGGATTGGCTCGCATCTGCCAAGAACTAGCCTTTGTTTCCCTTTTAATTATTATCGAGGAACCACATAACAAGATTCCTCCTAACGTTGCTTTGAATGGGGTTGTAATATTAAACAATCCTCCTAATTCTTCTCCATCATGTTTAACTTCTATGGATCTTCACTGTATCCATGATAGGCATGGAACCTTAAGGACAAAGTGAGGCTCTCGCTACCATATGAACGAGCCCACAATCCTCCTATCAGTTACATTGCTTGTAACCGGTACATGTGTCTATCCGGAGCTATTTTTCCTTTCAATCGCTTCTTGTGCTGCATTCTTCAATCAATGTCGATCAGTCCTTCTCAATTGCAGTCAAACTTCTACGAGGTGCCTCTAAGTTTATATTTGATTTCCATCCTCCATCTAGGAAGATACCAATTGCTAGTTGACATTCGCTACCAATACAACTTCAAGAAATGGTCTCCTAACATGTCCTTTATCTTCTTTCAAGCAATCTGTTACCATTGCATGGTGATTGACCTCCATAATAAACAAAGCTACTTCAAGGAGGAACACTTCTTCGTTTGATGCCCCATGGGGTTTTCTCAATGATGCTTTCTGAATGTCGGGCCCCCATTTTGAATTTTTCTTCTCATCTTATTCAATTTCATCCCAAATATATTTCTTATCCATAGTCTTCCCTTTGCAAATATATGTCAAGGTTTGAAAGTGACGATTTAAGGGGTACTATTGCTATCCTTTAAGGCATTTATGAGCTCAAGCGATTGACTTCTTTCCTCTTGATCGATATGCATCTATGTCCGTTCCGCCAGAGCTATAAGGGAAGCACGATCCTCTTAGAATGTTCAATGCCAAGCACTTAACGAGCTAGGTGTCAACTTCCCAAGGAAGCCCAAGTCAGTCCTAATCGATCGAGATGAGCCCTGATTTAACCTCGGGTGATCATAGACGAAGATGATGATGAGGAAGATGAAAATGACGAGATTAAAGGAGAGGAAGAAGAATATATAAAAGGATACGAAGAGAAGGAAGAAGAAAACTAAGATGTCCCGAAAGAAGAGTCAACAAGGGAAAACATCGACATAAAAGAAGACACTATTCATATTCGCTGGTTTAGATGTTTGAGAAAGGAGTCTTCAGTAGCCGACCATGGTTCTACTTCCAACCGGACCAAGGAGAAAACCTTACCATTCATGGTGATGAGGTTTTCTTCCCTACAGACTTCTCTATCCTTGACGACCTTAGAAAATTTAACTTTAACTTCGTCGATTCTTCAAAATACTACATGCTTTTGCACAGAATGGGTCCCATCGAGATCACTCCATTTGATGATGAGTCCATTCCATCTACACAGCCCACCGACATGGCCCGTAGATTAGATAGAACTGCTCTATACTCACATCAATTAGGATCACACTTTTTTGTGCCGCTCCTATCTCCTTTTACCTTGAATCAGTTGTAATATCCTTTATTCTTTCATTTTCAAGTGAAACGGATCCTCCTTGATTTTATGCGAAGCTTAGCCCAAAGCAGAATAAGCATGAATCCGTCTCTCCTCCTAGAACTTACAGACGTCGTGAAGGTGATAGCCATAGAGAGGGCCACGATGAATACAGAAGGAGTCATAAGGACAAGGAAGACTGATATTACCGTGATTACCATAAGCATGCATGCTTTCCTCATGGTCAAGGCCCCAATATTCCATACGCTCTTCCCTTCTGCATTACTCTCATGGATCCCATTGCGACATGATTCATTCACCATCTTATCGCTCTCCTTCAAGGCATACTCCTTCAGACATTCTTCCCTGCAATTCCTTAGTGGTTTCCACTCCTGCCCCTATCTTGATTATATGTACAACATGCTTCCCTACTCTTTAATACTGCTTCCTAAACCGATTACACCTCTAGCTCATGTTGCTACTTCTTATCCCAATCGACATCGATGTCATGACAAAAGAACCGCTCTCTCGACTTCCTCTACTAGTTCCTTACATTCAAATTCTTCCACCTCATCTATGAAGGTTTTCTCTTTGGATTTTGACCTTACTGGTTTTAAATTCACTTACAGCTTAGACAAGATCCCGGCCAATTTGGTCAAGAATTCCCGCAACGTTGTCGATGTCTTGAACGATAAGTATGGAACATTCAAAAAGGTTGTCAAGCATCTTAGCCAGTGATTACCATGAACCATCGCCTAATAGAAGCAAAAGAGTAAGAAATGGAGAAATATTAATAGTTGATAGTTTCTTTGGGTAAGGAAATATTTGAACTGAAAAGGAAATTCAAGAAGAGCGAAAGGCTTGGGACATAGAAAGCCGCGATCTGAAAAAATACAGTCGAGGATCACAATGTCCGGATGGAAGTGTTGGAGGGTCAACTTAATCAAGAACATATTTGGACTGATGACTTGAAAAAGAATTAGACCAACTAAAAGCCAATTCCACCAAAACTGAAGCCAAGCATGTCGATTTGAAGGGGATTTGGCCCGACTTAAGGCCAAACTTGAAATCAAAATCAGTGGACAAGAAAGTCTTAGAGCTTTAATCTAAAGTTAAAAGGCTATATGCCATACTCCCTAACCTATAGAACTAGCTAGCTCAAGCCCAAGTCAAGAAATAATCTACCGTCGAAGAGGTTGAGTCCATTATCTTCCAATTTTACAAGATGGTTTTCAAAAGAAAAAATTGAGATTATTGGATGAGGAATACCCCCAGGTCATAGTAGAAATTCATGATAAAATGAGGAAGGATGAGGAGGTCAGAGCTGAGCGAAAATCAGTTTCATTCATAAAGGTGGACATACTTGATGAGATCTTTGGCTTTGAGTAAATTGTTACCTTGGAGGAGGGCCGTAGACAAGGCATTGCTGAGGAAGCATAGCTGATCTCTATTGGGGTTCCTGATAATCACCACTTTAAGGAGGCGGATGAAGCATTAATTGAACAACTATATGAGAAATCTCATCCATCTTCATCCACTATTCTGGCGACTAGTTCTGCGATCGTCAATATTATATTGTGGCCTCTTCAACCATTAGAAGAATACTCCTCCAAATTTGTTGAAGAGTACGTGCTACCCTTTTTTGGCCCTCCTTCTAGTGTCCAACTATCATGCATTTCCGAGGAAGGGCTGATTCCACCTTCTGAGGTCCTATCTTTAGGACACGCTACTTATATTTGTCTTGACCCGCCTTTGACAAAAGATATACCACTTCACTCTCCATCACTTCAAAAGCATCAATTATCATCAGTTGAAGGTTTGGACTCATACCATTTTGTTTTTCATGTTTTAGGATGACCTACTTTACCACCACCCATGATTCATTTTTTAGTGGGCCATTCTATTAAGGCCATCACTACTAATATTACCATCATGATAACCATCGGGTCTGGCCCTAGTGCGAATGTAGAAAAGATCGGAGCATTGCTTGAGTTGACGAGCCTGAAGCTGACATGGAATAAAAGGGAGAAGTCACCATCGAACATTCTTCTAATGCTGAGTCTGCCTTGTCTCGACTCTTTGTTTCCTAGAAGATTACGCTTAAACAAGTGAAAATAGAGAAGCCAAACGATGCTCCTTCCCAACAATCTATTGCTCCTCCTCTTACTTTTGAAGTTCCAATACCGCCCTCCGCTGCTATTTATCCCATTGCCACTCGGGTGTCCAAGAAGTCGAAAAGAAAGCAACATATGATCTTTGCTTATGAATCTTTCCTCTTTGAGGAAGACACCCTAGTGGAAGGTAGCGGTGCACCAAAGAAGTCATGCAAAGACCAAGCTCATTATTAGGTGCATGGATAAAATGAGATGTTGCACCTACCTGGCTTCTCCATTTTTTTTGTTCTCTTCCTTTTTGTTGTATATAGTCCCCTATATGTATGGGCGTTCTCGATTTTTGTACTCCAAATTAAAGTAAATAATAAAGTTTTAGTTTCTTCAACTGTGTTATTTACTCTCCTTCATTTATTGCTCCCTATATGTATTGATCTGTGTAATGCATTTATTTATTGTAACTATGTATTTATAAATAAACTTATTTTACTACAATATGCTGCTCTTTTATTTAGTTTTATTTATCGTTGATTAAACTTGTTATGTTTAACCATAGATAAAACTGTGATGTCTTGACTATTTTTACATAGCTATTTGCTCGTGTGCACACCAGCACCAATGTATTTGCTACACAATTTACCTTTTCAAATTTGGTTATACACCGATACCCATCTCTAAGCATTTGTGTTAGTTGATGCTTATATCTAGGCACCTATCCTTGACATTGCCTATCTTCCAGCATTAGTCAAGAATAAGATATATAGGGGCGAATTATCCGATCTGCCCTCAGTTTGATTATACTATAAAATATCATCATTATTTAAAGGATTAAGTCGGTTCCTATCTCTAACTTCTTATTGAACTTCTGGTTTTCAAAACACATGATGTTTGTTCTACTGATCCGATGACACAAAGTTTAACATAATGAACATGGTTCCATTAATTCAAAAAGCAAACTTTATTAAAATATCTATAGTGACTGCATCTTTATTACACCGAACTCAACCCCATAAATGTCCAAGTGAAAATTGCCTAAGTATAATGAATCAAGTGAAATGGCAGTGCAAATGCTTACTATTCTATGTTCGTGGAATTAGGTCTTCATCTACAGTTGATAGCTTAAAAGTGTTATTTCTAAGCTTCTACCTCATCATCTATGGTCATTCCTAGTTTGAACCTAGTGACTGTATGCTTAGAAAGACTCATTTCAAAATAAGGTTTCCAATCTCGAACGTACGGTTCTTCACCTTGATGTTAAATTGGCAAGCTACCCTCTGCTGGTGAGAAGTTACCCTTAAATTTGTCTCTTCTTGCTTTTCCTCCACCGAGTGAAGGGATATTGGTAACAACAATCCGTTCATCTTAGGGCATAATGCATGCGCTAGTGCGGAGGGCCTTCTGCTTTAATTGGTATCATTATTTCAGTTACATAATCTAATAGGAACAATGTATATATAGTTGTAGATTCCTAAGTCATCTAATAAGCCCACGATGATAATAGTAACTCATCAACCTAGTTTCCCTTTGCTTGTTTCAACCGCTTTTTGATGATTGATTTGATGATCTTATTTACCGCCTCCACCCACCCATTTTTCTATAGATATGCTACTACCAAGGGACTCTTCTGAATTCAACACCGAGCAAAGAGTTCATTTAAATCCGCAGTCTTGAATTGAGTTCCATCGTCAATTATGATCTTCTGTGGTACTCCAAATTCGCAGAAAAATGTT
The DNA here is from genome assembly GCA_030737815.1 of Allium fistulosum. Taxonomy (NCBI): domain Eukaryota; kingdom Viridiplantae; phylum Streptophyta; class Magnoliopsida; order Asparagales; family Amaryllidaceae; genus Allium; species Allium fistulosum. The sequence continues at coordinate 1,222,211,105 of CM060903.1, forward strand.
TTTAATTCCTGATGAATTTACTCAAAAATTAAGTTCCATCGCATGTCGTAGCTCGTTTGTCAACTCTAGCAAGCAATCTTCACAGAATGCATCTGTACACCATGCAAAAGATATAGGAAAAATACTGCATAAACTGAATCGCATATCATTGCCCTGGTCGATGTACATAATCGATTGGTCAACACATGCCAAAATCTATTGGATCCTCTACATCGGCTACAGACTTAATTATCGTAAATATTGAATTTAAATCATATCTAACCATGTTTACATCTTAAGCTTTTAGTACAAAATGGATCTTAAATGCTCTAAGCATAATTCTGTTGCAACCGCCGGTCTACCTCTTATCATAATCCTCCAACGGTAGGCTACTCTTCTGCCTCGACTGCCGGCACTACACCATCTAGAGTTAGACAAACTCAACTACCATCTCAACAATCTTTTCAACTTGTTAGCTATGTGGCAAATAAGAATTCATAGGGAATACGTCGCTACAAACATTAATCTTGCAGGTGTCATGATCTTAGATAACCTGCTAGATTTCCCAACGTTAAGTTTGTCAAATGCGGACCATTATAAAATATGCGAGCATCATGTTATTCCTTAGGAAGACAATATACTCCGTTTACCACACCATACAGCACATAATCCACCAGAAGGTTACACAACATGTAACTGATACATGTGCCTCTCCGGAGCTATTCCTCCCTTCAATAGTTTCTTAAGATAAATACTACAACTAATGAAGCTCGCTCTAGTCCAACTACACCCAAACGGCTATGCTACCTTAAGCTTCACCTACATGATCTTCGTGATGCATCTTCTTAGGGAGCCAACCTTTACGGAGATTCATTTTCTTTACAACTTCAAGAAGTGATCAGAATGCCCATTAATCGTCCTCTTAGAGGCTTTCCATGAGTACAATATCATTATTGGACTACACAATAAGAGAGCCATTTTAAGGATGAGTACTTCTTTATCTGATTCCCAATGTCTTCACAAGGAGATGGCTCTCCACAAGTATGTCCTGACCCCTTCAATTTTGCCTAACTCGAGTTTGCTTCACTCAAGCCACTAACTCCATTCTGATTCTATTATAAATATTCCTTGAAGGGACATAAATTCTTCTCTATATCGACTCTAGAGACTTTGAAGGTAGTACCAGATGAACTAAGAAGAATATTGTACTACCTCACTAACCTCTAATTGTGTAATTTGGATTGCTTTGTTGTGGTCAAAAATCTAAGCTTGAAGCACCTTTACCATGGGCCGCACAAGCCGCCCAATAAGCCAAACTAGAAGCTATGATTCCTCCTCTAGCCAAGGGGAATTCCAGTGCTCCCACCATAGTAGAGGACTTCTTAAGTAATAGCGAGGAGGATGACAATAATTAAAAAAGGATGAAGAAGAAATCGAAGGAGAAGTAGAAGGACATGATGAGGAAGAAAGAGATAATGACGACGACGACAAAGAATACGATGAAGAGACAGGGATTATTCAACTAGGGAGATTTCTCTATGGGAAGAGACTACACTACATGCCCTCAGGTCCATAAAACTTAAGATCAAAACTACAAGGCCAACAATCGATCCTCATCAAAATCCAGTCAGGGGAGATATCCTCTTCTAACCATCAAATATATCTATGGTAACTTGGATAACCTTGAGAATGTCCCTGACTTCAACGGGCCAGATTCCGACATCGACAACTTTCTTATCCTAGACCTTCAACCTTTTATTGATGTGCCCCTACTTCTATGAGGGAAGTTACTCTGATCGCTTAAAGCCATGTGTATGGTCCGTGAATCAATAGGACAGACCAACATCTTACACGACACTTAGGACCATAAGCACGTTCACTAGGCATATACTCTTATCCAATTACAAGTTGTCATTCAATTCTATCTATTCAGGTAACATAGGATGCTCTAATCTCTTTGAGGGTCTTGATAGAAAGTCTAGAAAATACTGCCCTCGAAACCTTCAAGCTCTTCTTACCATAGAAGAAAACCATCTTGTGAGTCCGACATTGGGTGTGGCTAGAGAAAAGAGAGGGAATGGAGGGATAAGAAAGAAAGTCTTCAATGTTACGGGGGTGACTGAGACATGCTCGACCGATCAAAAATGGACATGTGTCTCCCTCGTAGATGATATCCCCTTCCCAAATCAATGGATCATTATTCCAACAAACCCGACTCTCCTCCTCCTATTTCAAAGGCTCCCAATACTCCTGTTTATGCACCATCTTATCCTCATGCCCTTGTGCTATCCCATAAATCCAAGAAAATTTCTAAGCTTACACACTTCTTTGCTTCCGAACCAATCTTCCAAAGGCCTGGTAAAGGACATGTGTCTCAGGCTCCTCTAAGAAAAGTTACTTTTGTTGCTACTTGCTACTACCCCGACTTCTACCCTAACTCAAAGAGTCGTATCAAAGATGCAACGCTTACGCTTTACAAGAGTGCTTCTTCTCTTCAGTAGCCTCCCTCGGGCCAAGCTTCTTATACCTCATTGTACCTTGCATAGCAAGGTAGATATTCTCAATGGAACCAGTCAATTCCATATAGTTTCCATCACGAATAAACCTTGAACGCTTCTTGCTATCTTGCCTTTTACTACCAGCGTTGTTTGGATTCTTTCTATTGTTCCCATTTCTAGCATTATTCTTTCCGCTGTCACCACCCCTCTTGACAACTACATTATTTTGCATGACATTGCTTGGTCTAGCTTGACCACCATCGCCTATTCCTTCCTCCAACTATGCCCCTTCAAAGTGCAGAATTTGGTTTGCTTTTCTTTAAAAGTCTTTCAACGAAGTTATCTTCTTCATCTTAAGTCACTTCCAAAAATCGGTAAGGCTATGGACTCCTCCAACAAAAGCCAACAAAACAATCTCCTCTCTAGGGTTCTTAACCTTAATCACTATGGCATTGAATCTTTAAAAAAAAATTAGAATCACTCTAGACTTTGATGCTGATTAGCCAAGGACATCATGTCTTTCGGCTGCACACTATAAACTCAAAACTGTTCCAAAAAAAGACGATATGGATCTATGAGTAAGTCAACAAAACAACATCGTCAGCAAGTCCCTCTAGAATGAGGGGACAACATCTACTTCAGACCGTATCATTTGCCCGTGCCTTATCCATTTATCGCCCGTACTTCATGAGATGCTGCATTTCGTTATTCAATACATTATAACTATGCATCATCATCATGTCAAACTTTTCTAAATATAAAGTGGCTCTAATATTATCAGGGCTTTGATTAGCTATGGACCCTCATTCATCATCTTGTTGTTGCTAGTTTTGCTGCACTAGTCTCTTTATAGTCTTAATTAACAAACTGTTGTTGCCAACTTTTCATCCTGAGCAATGACCGTTAAATGCATCACTGTATGTTCATGTAGGCAAACTCTCTTGGTTAGCACAATGAGATCTAGGTCTCCTCGTCTCTAAGGAGTCCACTTGCCCAGTTGTTCAGCAATGTCTAGTGACTTTGTCCTCTTCTTACTGGTTCTACAGTATTTCCTTCAACATTACCTACTTGAGAACTTGTAGTTTATCCACCATCTCTAGCACTGACATCTTGCAATTCCTCCTCGGAGTCACTCAAATCTAGCCTCTTGGATCGATCGGTACCAACGTAGTTAATGTTGGGGGTAGTGATTATTCTAGTTTTTTCGTCTTGCTTGCATGATGCTTTGACACCTACCTTTCGTGCCTTCTGGTTCCCTTCTTTGTGATTCTGATCCGATGAACTTCTTTCATTAGATTACAGAGAAGAAGAAGAATCCTTTCTTGCCTTACGATGCCCAATGGATCCTTTCTATTGAGTAGGTTGCACCAACTTAGCAAAATGATTCTTTATCTTCTTCATAATGGACATCTGACTATCTATCATCTTTTTGTTCATTACAGCCATCACGCGATCCAGCTATGCTTTAGTAATGACCACTTGCGCCTAAGATGAAGTTCCTTTCATATTTTGCTAATTCGCTTCTTCTTCATGTTAAGAACCTTCATTCTCATCAATTGTGACTCCACATTTGGTCATCCTTCTTTGGAACCATTATCTTCTAGATCTTAGTGGAGACTTTCTTCAAGTCCTAATAATAACCAGATTTGACCTTGAGTTCAATTCTTAGTGAAAACTCCAAAACATGTTTGCATGTAAAATGGAAAATACTCCCAATCGCTCAAAAATGAATTTAACAAGCAATAAACTAAAAGCAAGAAATATAAGATTTTTAGAGTGGCTCGGCCAATTCATGTGCTTACATCCATTGTTCAATGTTATTTCTGGTTTATTATTGCTTATACAATCAAATTACAACAATTCTCATATTCAAATCGATGGGCTTTGAATTTGGTAGCATTTCTTTGCAAAAGGGTAATAAGTCCTTTTCAAGTTGTTGTAGGATGTCATTTATAGATGAATTTGAGCACAAGAATCGTTAGATCTTGTTTGAGCGCACAAATATCTTCAATTCCGACTTTCCAACAAGATGAACATGTCAAAATGCTCAATTCCCATAAATCAACTACTCCATATGGATTAGTACCAGTCGATACCTTGACTTTTCTTTGCTTCTCTTTAATAGTTCAAGTCTTCAAGCTGTGGAACTTCAAGGCAAGAAATCAAATATGATCGTTTGGTTTTGAACGATGTCACATCACTTGAACTTGTCTTTTTCTTCAAAGTTACACGTAGAATAATCCATAGAGTAACATAGGACCCACCTAGAACATATGATCGATCGATGGTGTTTGTCCCATAGTCAAATTCTTAGAATCTTCATTCTTTATGTCTTCCAATCTTCTTGAACCATCACTTCACCATTTCATAGTTCAAATCCATCGAAATATCGCTTGATTAAAATACCGATAACAAAAATTAAATATGGTTTAATGTATATATTATTATTTTTGATAATGCACTATAAAAAATCTAATGCATAATGAAGTAAAAAGGTTAATTTTTATTGAAATTTCCCCCTTTTACTCCATTGCCAAATGCATCTGATCGAACATGAAGGAGATGACAACATGTAAAAAAAATCAAGGAGGAAAAAAAGGACAAATAGCACATTAAGCACATGTCAGATTTTGAAAATAGCATTTCATAATATCTTGGTTTTATGAAAAAAAGTGTTATGCTTGTTTGCGCCAAAAATGGTCACAAATACCCAATTGCATATGAGAGCACCAAATCACAGTCACAGATCATAGATAAATTGTATGTAATAGAATTAAATATGAATAATACTCAAAAAATTAAAAGGAAAGCAGTAGAAAGACAAGATTTATAGTGGTTCGGTGTTGTAGCCTACATCCACTTTGAAGAGTTGCTATTTTATTGATGATTCTGTACTGATTTACAAGAGTACAATTGATTGTATCTGAGTTACAATGGAGTTCAGCAAAGTAACGACGTAGAAGAGCCAAAAGATCCGTTTTCCGAAGCTCTTAGACGACTATTTATAGGTGTAGGCTGCAAATATCTCGCCCAGATCTCGGAAGACTCCTTCTCTTACGTGTGTGGGCCTACATGATCCAAATCTTGCCCAATCGAGCCAAGGTCGATCAAGAACATTCTTGAGGTTGTACGCAAACTCCTGTGAAAATTTGGTAGCATTTGGACTTGTAGATTTTGAGTTATGATCGATGCAAGTAATTGGTTGATATGCTGCCGAGCTCGTATCGATTCGTATCGATTCCTTCGTGTCGATCAAATGATGGTGACATGGAGCGATAAGTTAGGATAGATCTATCTTTCATGCCACGTTGATCGCTTCTTCATTCACATCGATTGGTTGCTATGCCTTTTGTATCGATGATCATTGCTCCACTTCGTATCGATTATGGCTTCGTATCGATGGTTCCTATTCCTATTCGTATCGATATGTTCTCGAGCATTTCGTACCGATGGAAGAGTGTCATTTGGTATCGTTCATGGGATGCATGCTTCGTATCGATTTTTAATCGATCGATATGAATTCTAGAGAGGATGAACGATACACGTTGTATTTTGGTGGGATCGATACGAAATGCCCCTAGGTGATGGATACGAATTGAAGTAGGCGAGATGGATACGATCCGATGGGTGCGCGATGGATACAAAGGGATGTGGTTGGCGACCGATACGAACCAAGCTGTCTTTGCTTGATGGATACGAAGGAGGTTGGCGCTCGATGGATACGAAGTGAGGCTAGTGATGGATACGAACATGATGGATACGAGATTGGTGGAGACATTGTTTGTTGACCGATTCATGGCTTTGACTCGAAGCAATCATCTCCTCAACCCGAAGCAAACCTATTGGCGACTCGAAGCAGGTGCTACGATGAATCAAAGTAGCTTGTTTCTCAAAGACCCAAAATGAACGCTCCTCTAACCCGAAGTAAGCCATTTGAAAACCCGAAGCAAACGTGAATATGACTCGGAGCAGACCCCAAGCAACTTGAAACGACTCGATATTTGTCGAAACTATATTTTAAACATCTTGCACTATTGTTTGTCGACTACGCAATGCTTTGTGCAGCTATTTGGATTAAATCTGCCAGTATATTGCCTTTCCAAAAGGCGGGTTAACACTTTGCCCCCCAAAACATGCCTTGCGATAGGAAGGTGTGTTTTGTAGTTCGATAAGCTGGACATTTGTATCCTGTTAATGACCTGTAAAGGTATTGATAATCTTACCTGATTATGAATAGCGATTGTTTGAGATCGTATTGCTGTTCGAGAAGAAATGTGACCGTTCGTATCCTGTTACCTTGCGATAGGAAGGTGTGTTTTGTAGTTCGATAAGCTGGACATTCGTATCCTGTTAATGACCTGTAAAGGTATTGATAATCTTACCTGACTATGAATAGCGATCGTTTGAGATCGTATTGCTGTTCGAGAAGAAATGTGACCGTTCGAGGTCGGATGCCGTTCGAGGCGTGTTGTGACGGTTCGCGGTCGGGGTGCCGTTCGTGGCGAATGGTGAACGTTCGCGGTCGGGTGCCGTTCGAGGCGAGTTGTGACCGTTCGCGGTCCGGGTGCCGTTCGTGGCGAATGGTGACCGTTCGCGGTCGGGTGTCGTTCGAGGCGAGTTATGACCGTTCGCGGTCGGGGTGCCGTTCGTGGCGATTGGTGACCATTCGCGGTCGGGTGCCGTTCGAGGCGAATTGTGACCGTTCGCGGTCGGGTGCCGTTCGTGGCGAGTTGTGTATGCCCGGGGGGGACTTAGTATCATCAATGTCGGATTTCACGTTCGAGTGAGTTTCCGAATTGTTTGTTATGGCGGTTTATCTCCATCTCAGAGCATGCTAGAGGACCGCTCGCGATCTCGTACATGTGTAAGTGACTTAGTCGTTATGGAATTACAAATACCAGATTTACATTCAAAATGAGTCTTACAACCAAAATGTTCAACCAAATCAAGTCCAGATGCAAAGAATAGAAAACAAAAGCAAAGTAGAGACGTCAAAGTGCAGACACCTACACTAATGCGATTGACAGTCGTCTCAAAGCACGCCTGAGGACCGTTCGTGATCCTGTACATGTGTAAGCGACTTAACCGCACTAGTGTGGAGTTTGCGACTTATTCGTTATTATTTCAATCAGTTGATGAAAAGCTGATGCCTCGATCCTGAGCCATCCCCAGTTGATGCAGATGGTGGTCATTCTTGCTCCACCGTTGCTGCTCGCCTTCTCACGTACTGTAATAGCATGCCGTTCCGGATATGCCCTTCCATCTCATCCCTCAAGTGCCTGCAATTATTTGTAATATGGCCGCTTAGCTCGTGGAATAAGCAATACTTGTCTGATTTCCACTCATTGTTGGTCGGATCCCTCCTCACTGGCCTCCGGTAGGGAACCTAACCCCTAGTGTCTTGGTAGATTCGCTCTAATGTCTCGCTTAGCTCTAAATAAGAGGTGAATCTCGGCTCCTTTCGCGGCCGCTTTGGCTTATCACAATTGTCCTCTGCTTTCCGTTTCCCTTTCTCCTTGCCTGAATCCTTTCCGGGCGGATCTCCGCTTTTGACTGCATAAACATCAACCCCCTCTCCTTCCTCTCTCTCAGCATTTGCGTCCTCTTGCCGCAGAAACCTTTCTGCCTCATGGTAAAACTTTCTTAAGTCCATAGGTGGATCCCTCGTCAGTGAATTCTCGAATTCTGAGCCATCAACTATGCAAGATACAGCTGCCATCAGAACCATGGATGGATCTGGCCAATCCGCTGATGCCGCTGCTGCATTGAATCTGTTAAGAAGTTCCTCAAAGACTCTCCGGTCTTCTGCTCAATGTCGTCAGACTCATCACATTCTTGGGCCTCGATATGTGAACCCTGAACTGCCTCATAAACTTTTCATTCAACTCGGTCGACGTTCCAATCGAACTTCTCTCCAATTGTCTAAACCATAATGTTGCTATGTCCATCAGATACAGTGGGAAACATCGGGCCATGATCTTCTCTGGCGCCCCCAGTACTTCCATATGCCGCATATACCTCGTTATATGAATATCAGGGTCTGTCCTTCCATCATACATCTCCAATGTCGGTAATTTGAATTCTGGTGGATTCCTGGCCTGCCTAATTGCGGAAGCGAAGGGGCTCCTGGTAATATCTTCCAGATCTCTATTCACTAATCTGCCTCTTATGGCCCGTCTGACCATCTCCGCCAATCTATCACTGTTGTCAAGTTGTAATCCTTATTTGTTGCCTCCGATGTGCCCCCCGAGTTCACGAGGGAATCCTGGAATATGCTCTCCTGGACTGGCATCCATTCCTCTATCAACGCCATGTTGAACGGCTCCGCCTGGTATCCTGCTTGAGGTTGGATTAACATGCTCCTGGGGAGTGCCCCCCAACTCATGGGCTGCTCGTGATGGTCCTGGTCTATTCTGAATCCTGGTTGTTCCATGTTCCTGATCCCTATCTCGAGCACCCCTTGCAGTGGCGTTCTCTTGATTCTACACTCTAGCTTGTCCAATTTGCTGGAGTAGGTTATGCATCATCTCTTCTTGCCTTTTCAGCATTCCCTCCTGCATAGCTTCCATCATCATCTCCATCTCGTCTCGGGTGATGAAGACTGAGGCCTGATTTGCTCCCGAGGAAGCCTCCCGACTTCCTTCATGCTGGCTCCTTTCTGCTCTTGGTCTCCTTGCTGATTGCTTCACCACTGTTTTCCAGATCTAAGTCCTTAAGCCTTCAAATCCAAAATCCAAGCTGTAGAATCCCTGAGTTCAACTCTCGATGAAAGCACCAAATTGTTCGCGCCAAAAATGGTCATAAACACCCAATTGCAGATGAGAGCACCAAATCACAGTCACAAATCACAGATAGATTGTATGTAATAGAATTAAATATGAAGAACACTCAAAAAATTAAAAGGAAAGCATTAGAAAGACAAGATTTATAGTGGTTCGATGTTGTAGCCTACATCCACTTTGAAGAGTTGCTGTTTTATTGATGATTCTCTACTGATTTACAAGAGTACAATTGATAGTATCCGAGTTACAATGGAGTTCAGCAGAGTAACGGCGTAGGAGAGCCAAAAGATCCCTTTTTTGAAGCTCTTGGACTGCTATTTATAGGTGTAGGCTACAAATATCTCACCCAGATCTCGGAAGACTCCTTCTCTCACGTGGGTGGGCCTACATGATCGATTCCTGGTATTTTCGACTCGATCCATGATCGATACGAATGAGATTCGTATCAATCCAAATCGATTCGAGGTCGATCATGAACATTCTTGAGTTTGTACGCAAACTCCTATCAAAATTTGGTGGCATTTGGACTTATAGATTTTGAGTTATGATCGATGCAAGTTTGATTGGTTGATATGCTGCTGAGTTCGTATCGATTCGTATCGATTCCTTTGTGTCGATCAAATGATGGTGACGTGGAGCGATAAGTTAGGATAGATCCATCTTTCATCCCGCGTTGATCGCTTCCTCATTCGCACCGATTGGTTGCTATGCCTTTCGTATTGATGATCATTGCTCCACTTCGTATCAATCATGGCTTCATATCGATGGTTCCTATTCCTATTCGTATCCATATGTTCTCAAGCATTTTGTACCGATGGAAGAGTGTCGTTTGGTATCGTTCATGGGATGCATGCTTCGTATCGATTTTTGATCGATCGATATGAATTCTGGAGAGGATGAATGATACGCGTTGTATTTTAGTGGGATCGATACGAAATGCCCCTAGGTGATGGATACAAATTGAAGTAGGCGAGATGGATACGATCCGATGGGTGCGCGATGGATACGAAGGGATGTGGTTGGCGACCAATACGAACCAAGCCGTCTTTGCTTGATGGATACGAAGGAGGTTGGCGCCCGATGGTTACGAAGTGAGACTAGTGATGGATACAAACATGATGGATACGAGATTGGTGGAGACATTTCTTGTTGATCGATTCATGGCTTTGACTCGAAGCAATCATCTCCTTAACCCGAAGAAAACCTATTGGCGACTCGAAGCAGGTGCTGCGATGACTCAAAGTAGCTTGTTTCTCAAAGACCCGAAGTGAACGCTCCTCTGACCCGAAGTAATCCATCTGAAAACCCGAAGCAAACGTGAATATGACTCGGAGCAGACCCCAAGCAACTTGTAACGACTCGATATTCGTCGAAACCATATTTTAAACGTCTTGCACTGTTGTTTGTCGACTATGCTATGCTTTGTGCGGTTGTTTGGGTTAAATCCGCCGGTACATTGCCTTGCCAAAAGGTGGGTTAATAATGCTATACCCCTTACTTAACCCAACCTGGCTTTGATGGAGCATAGGGTTTTTATCAAGTATAGCTCCCCTTCTCAGCACAGGAGATGATACTGGAGCTTTAATTTAGATACACGTAAATTTTCTTGTCTCCCTCAGTTCATAAATTATATTTTAATGATGGATATTTTAACTCCATCATCGAGCTAGAAAATATTCCATCTAAGACGATACTAATGGTTCGAGGTGTGATCGCTTATTAGGATAATCTAGGATTTTAATTTATAATTATATTAAATTATAAGTTTAAATTAGAAAAGCGTGGAGTTTTTTACTATGTGTACGTGCATACATATCTCAACCACCATGCACCTCCGACTAATGCCAAAACTAAAAGAGTTGATGTCAACCGGCTTAATTTGAAGATGTGATGCATTTGGAAGCATCGGTGGCGGCTTCGATGACTTGGAGCATCGACGAGATAGTGATGTTATTGACATCGATTTGCAAATTAGGATTTCCAAGTTCCACAAATGGAGGCATCTAATTTCTACCGAGTAGGAGCTCTAATCGAGGGCAAAATTTTCTATGGTACTCGTGATTCTTTTAGTGATCTCCGAGGGTCGAAAAGATTAATATAGAAGAAGCATTCAAGAAGCTAGGGTTTTGGGGGAGCAGATAAAATTACTTATATGTCACTGTTAGTTTCAAAATTACATTCCAATTCTTACATGTTTGAACATGTTTAACTCAAACATACAAACTATGTTTTGCGTGCAACTTGCTTCATTGAGTTCTTATTAAGATTTTGTACACATTGACATTATTAAACTATATAATATACGCTTGCATATAACATCACAAATATGACATAAGTATATTAAATTAATTGTTAAATAATTATGTATTAACATCGTCAATCGTAAATTCATATATTATGATATTATTTATCCGATTTAGATATTTAGTATTCAAAGTTTTATATATATATTGAAAATTATTTTATAACTAAATTTATATTTGGAAAAATGTTATTCAAATTAATAAAAATTATTTTGTTAAATATAATTTTAAACAAATAACAACATTATAGATCAAACTAATATTATTATTAATATAATGATAATATTATTAAAACTAAATTCATATCAAAATACAAACAACAAATATTGGATATGACTTAATGTAAAATATATTATTTATGATAACACATTATAAAAGGTCTAGTGCATAATGAATTAAAAATGATTTTTTTTAAATTTGCACCTTTTATCCTGCTTTCTGATGCACTAGATCCAACTAGGGGGAGATGACATTATGCAAAAAAAAATTGAGGAGAAAAATAAAGATTTATGCATAATAAAAAATGTCGAATTTTGGAAATAACACTTCATAAACGTTTATATATATTTTTTTTCAGAAAAAGTGTGACATTATACCCCCAACCCACCTACTCCGGCTCAGATGACATGCATGTGTGCTATTGAGTACGGATCCCCTTCCCAATATAAGAGATAGCACTAGAACCTCCATTTAGATGCACCTATTTTTTTTCTTATCACTCTCTATTCATTAATTATATATTAATGATGGATATAGAAACTCCATTGTTGAGTTAAAGAAATATTCCGATTGAGGCTGGTTCGTGGTGTGATTTCAATGTTGGATAACCGAGGACTTTAAATTTAAATTATTTTAGCTTAAATTTTGTTTAATTAAATTTATTTTAAAATATATATATAATTTGAAATTTAAAAAATATATAATTTTTTACTGTATGTAAGTGCACACATATCTCAACTACCATTCACCTTCGATGAATGCCAGATGCAACAACTATGTTAACCACTCGTCTTGACGGCTCTGACGACTTGAGGTAACGATGAGATGATGAAGATGTCGATATCAATTTGCAAATTAGATTTTTGAAGGTACGTCGTCGGAGGTAGCAAATTAGGTACCGAATAGAAGCTCTAGTTGAGGGGAGGATTTTAGTGGTACCACGACCTATATGGTGATCTTTAACGATTGGAAATTTTGTGATGGATGAAGCGTTCAGGTGGCTAGTGTTTTGGTGATCTGTAGCGGTCGAAAAAAAAGTATCATATACATAAAATTATTTTATTGTTACATTTATAATTCGATAAATGCTATTTAAATTGATACTAATTTATTTCACTAACATTTTAATTATATTAATATTTTTAATGTAGTGATAATATAATTAAACTAAATTGAAATAGACAAGGATAATTAGCTCAAGTTGTAAGATAATTGGATTGTGATTCTAGATGTCTTGGTTTCGATCTCCGAGACACCTAAATGAGTGCTCTATTGAAATTATTACTTTTCTTATATAATAAAATAAAAATCAAACGAAAAACAAAAAACAAAAAATTTGATTTAATGTAAACTATATTATTTATGATAACTCATAATAAAAGGCCTAATGCATATATGAATCAGAAATGGATTTTTTTAATTTTCCCCTTATACCCCACTAACTTGATCCAACATGAAGGAGATGACAACAACAAAAAAGTCAAGAAGAAAAAATAGGAATTAACTGAATAATAAAAACGTCTGTTTTAAAAGTAACATTTAAAAAATTATCTTGATTGGTCAAAAAAATAAAATGTTACATTATACCTCTAAACCAACACAATCTAGCTAGGACGATGCATGTGTGTCCTATCAAGAACATCTCCTCTCATAACATAAGAGATAACATTGGATGACCAAATAATCTAATAAAACTTTAGGAATTCTATATTTAAAAGTATGATTTTTTTTATAATATCTAAGATGTGTAACTATACCAAAATAAAAGGATTAACACAATTTTCAAAAAAATTATTAGTTCATTTGCATAACTATATTTCCAACAATAACTATTTAAATTTTGTATGAAAATACTTTTGCAACAACATATGTTAATGAAGTGATGAATGTACTATCAAATGAGTATAACTATGATATTTTTGTAGCATATTCTTTGGTTCGATGTAAGGAAGAAGTTATTCTATTATATATATATATATATAAAGTTTAATATTTACCTTTTCATATCATCTTTCCTTATTCATTCTTATCCAAATACTAAACTCTTCTTAATTCTAGCAATTTTTTAATTTCCTTCCTTGGTAATTTCTTAGCTCAGGATCAACTCTACACTTTCATTCAGAGAAGTTTTTCCTAAACATTAAATATTTAATGAATGAGTAACTTCATGTAAAACCATATAAAATTAATACAAATTAAATTAATAATGATGCTAAAAATGGAAATTTGGAAAACGTCGGAATTTGGCTATGAAACTTTCACCATTATGTTTATGGTAATTTTCTGAGCAATTTTCATACATAAAGCTTCTCGATCAGAGTTCAAATGAAGAAGCTATCGACTTTTGAAAATTTTGAATCGAAAATAATTAAGAACGAATTAAGATAATAAATATTATAAAAATTAACATCAGAATAAACGGTAAACACAAGACTAAATGACTAAGCAATCATTAAAGTTAAATTTAAAACTAGGAAAAAATATGAATGAGTTAACATTAACAAATATTCGACCATTAATATTAACCGGTCGACCACCTATGAAGGGCCGATCGACCGGTTCTTGTGCGACGGCTAAGGTTTTCCCAAGTCTCTACGGCCCGGATTTAAAATTATTAAAATATTCTCCATGTAGTGGTTGTAGCGCATTCGAACTACTATAAATAAGAGGCTAGCCTCCTTATTCTTTTCATACAAATCTTAAGCCATCAACGACAATATGCCATTCTCATTCTCCATAATAAAACTTCTCAAACCATGACTTCAAAAAATAAAAATATACGTCCAAGAGTTACGGGAAGATTTAGAGAAATCTAACAAAGGAGTAAGGTAATTATATATATACACGCTTGTATATCTCTCTCCTTCTTCCCTAATTTGTAATTTAAAAATCTAATATATGCGTAAACAAATTTAATAAAAAGGAGATAACCTGGACAAAGAGAAAGGCTACAACACAAACATATCCAAGAGGTTCATAGGGAATTCTCTATGAGAGTAAATCCAAATTTTCCCCTAATAGTATATTGTGTAGTTTGATGTTCGGATTTGTACTGTGCTTTGCGAGAATTTGTAGACAAAAATTCAATAACTTAAAGCCCCAAAATCTCCCCAAAATATGTAAATTTTAATTGTTTGGAATCTTGGTTGTTTTATTTTAACGTAATTGGATTGGATTTATAAATATTTACGATATAAACATTTTGTATTCTATTTGATTATACTTTTCACTTCGCTGTTGTAATAACAAAGAAGTCCACACCAAATTGATAGAAATAGATGTGCAAAAAAGAAAAAGGAGATTTTTCCTTTTATCCATGGTTTGCACCGTCTATTTCAACAATTGAAACAAGCATGATTTCTTTGTTGTTTCAACGCCATATGTTCACATTGTTGGATGGGATATAAAAGGTTCATATCATAAAATTGCTTCTTTGGAAAAAGGGCCATAGTCCTATTATACATAGACACACACACACACATATTGAAAGGTAAGCTGGTTTTTATAGTGGCCCATCCACTTTTTATACATAAATTTTAACATGTGTGAGGTAAAGACACATCGACAGCTTCGGCAAATACGCCTACAGAGCATACGACACTCACTATTGCCTAAGGCAATCATATATACAAACAATCACTAGCCAACCTAATTACAACATCAAGACCCGCTTAATAGCAGTACACGTCACGACTCATTAACAAACATTACAAGCATATCTCAATGGCAACAAAAAATACTAAAGAACTCGAAATACAGACTATGACCAAGCAGCAACATAACATATTTCAATAACAACAACAACCAATATCACAATCAAACTTGCACAACACCAAAATAGTTGCACTGCACCACATATGCACAATAGACTTGTATAAGCAGAACACAACATCACAACCCATTTAGTTAAAGCCCTTCTAAAGCCTCGCTATAGCCCATAGCGCACGTCGACCGCTATGCCTTTTCAATATAGCACTATTAAATAGTAGATCCTCTTTAAGCCCCACTATATTCTACTACACCCACTAAATCAAGCCTTTTTAGCACCTGTTTTAGCAACACTAATATAAAAGGGTTGGTTTGACTAATTCTATTATTAACTAATCAATAATGTATGGGTAAAGGTCTAATTTTATGGCATGAACACTCAATATAAGTTAGAAATCTATTGTAGTCACCAAATGTAGACTTCATAAATTATGATATTTTTCGGTTTTGTTATATAAAATTAAACAAGATTTCATTTTCCTATACAAATGATGTTAGAATGAGAATAAATTAACTTTAAATATGTGGTTTTATATCTAATGAAGCTTTTTGCACCTCTGCTATTTTCCGTTATATCCCTGCTTTATCCTCACTATAACTTTTTTGCACCTCCATCGCTATGGAATCGTTAAGTGCTTTAACTACACAGTGCATAACATAGTAAATGACATCGAACCTAGAAACATAGCCAGTGCAAACCTCGATAACAGAAGCCAGAACCACTCAAAATCAAAGAAACTGGCAAACTAACTCCACATCCAATGCCTTGTCTATAAAGCCTGAAAAACCCAACAATAAAAAAACTTCTTGTTCCAAAAGCAATCCCAAAGCAATGCATTGGAGGGGATAAAGAAATAAAGCATTGGATTTGGTTGCTAAATGCTCAAAAGACAAGTGGTATTGGCAAACTAATAGGGACTCCAACCTCGGACCGAAAACACGTAGCACCCGCCTAATGCCAAGATCCAGAAGTGCCATAAGAAGTGAAGGGCCAACAAATGAACAACCAAAACCCGAAAGTGAAACACGATAATCTAAATCAAATAATACCACTTCCATTGCAAGTAATCACCAAAGGAGAGATGATAAGATGAAAACGTTGAGAGGATGTAGCACAAGCATGGACCATTACTCATATAACTGGAAATATTGTGAAAGGCGATGTTGGAAGCAAAGTGTAGATCCATGAGTCATGATAGCGAACAGGGCTTGCAAAGGGTATGTGATTTTTCAGTAGTAGGGAAAGCTAGGTAAGAGGAGAAGAGAAGAACAATGGTCGAAGATGGAAGTGAATTGGACAGAAAGCAAAGAAAAGAGAAAAGAGAGGGCGGTTAAATAGGAAACCTAATCCCATTAATGCAAAACACTTTGCAATGAATATTGTATCAATTTTTTTTATTTTATTAACATAAAATAAATTGAACATTTGGATTTCATTATATATATATGTGTGTGTATGTATATGTATGAATGTATTTATGTATGTATGTGTACAAGTATGAATTATGTAGTTAAATTATTGATAATATTGACCCTTATGTCATTACTGTATTTATTTGGGACTTATATAGAAATTATTGTTGTTAATATGAAAATAATATACCAGCCCAAATAGACAACAAGCAATTGTAATAAATTAATATTAGGCATAAAAGTTATTTAGGTACAATTTAAAATTATGCCATATATTCCCTTAAACTTCAAAACTTACAATTATAATTATAAACCTACAACGTATATAATAATAAAGACATATAAATAGCAATTAATAATTAACAATAAATTTAATAATGATGAGTTAAGGATAATTATGGAAATTAATCCATAAATAAAGGCGAAATAGGGAGTTTCCTTTATAAGGCCTTTAATGGATAAATATGGGTGACATGAGTACATATATTATGTATATATTTGTCTCTCTATGTGTGTGTATTATGCATATATGTTGACATAGTTTTGTGCATTGAATGTTTGAGAGCGGAAATTATGGCTAAGTTAAATGGATGCGAGATCAGTTGAAAAGCACACAGAAGTCTATCCAGCTATTTGGCTACTTGCAGTGCGACTTTTGTGAGTGATGTGGGACATCGCCTATAATTAGTACCTGCGGTGGACATGAGTTTAGTTCCAATTTATAGGATAGGTCAACACCTACAAATGGTCGGACTAATATGAGACGTCACAGTTGCTTACAGGTTATAAACAAGGGGTAATCCTAGGATGAGACTGCTTTAGGGTGAGGTTTTAAGTGGCTGTGTTAGGGTCCTCCTCTCCCTACTAAAAAGTATAAAATGGTCGGATTATCGTTAGTGAAAAATATCTTAAGGAGGATCCACTTTGAGGTTGAGGTGTTAAATGGATGGAGGGTCTGCCTCTTCCCTATTTAAGATGTATTAAGTGGCCTAGAAGAGATTATATGACGGCAACCAGGATGTACTAGAAGAGGTTTGTCTTGGTTTTAGGTATTAAATGGCTAGAGGGGTCTTCCTATTCCTACTTAAAGGTATTAAGTGACGTGAGTACTCTCTCTCATCATTAAGATATGGTTAGATGGGAGATGGGTTGTTGAACCCAATATACTCCATAGTTGCACTACACTCGCTTTATAATCATAGAGATGGATTTATAGGGTTATGATTTTGTAGTTGAGGGTATGCTTAGAAAGTTAAAATAATATGTAAGACGTAATACTTATCTGAAGGATTACTCCCTATATACTATTACTGTAAAACTTGAGGTATTCATTCACTAAACATTATTGTTCTAACTCCCTTCTCATTACAACCTACAAGTTAGGTATAGCGACGAGTATGGAGAAGATGGAGGAGGCCTGATGGATAGTTATCTCTATCAGTTAGGTACCAAGATTATGTATCAGACTTGTCCTATGGTTATTATGACATTGTACTCTTATGACTTGGTTTTACGAGATGGGTACTTTATTTTGTTATTATATTTTATTCCTTCCGCTGTAAGATTTTGAAAGCATAGATAGATAGCTTTGTACATTGTTTATTTTAATCAATTATACCAACCAACAACCAGATCCGAATGGAACTAAGTTTTGTTAGGCTTTTATTAGGTCAAAAATTAAGCCCATCTTTGAGAGGGTTGTTACATTTGATACCAGAGCTTAGGTTACTCGATCAACGGGAATAGGAATATACGAGAGTACATATTTGTTATTTTTGAAAATATTTTTCAAAACCCTACTATATATATAAGTATATGTGAACATACGAAAACACACTAGGTAAATTTTTAATTCAGCAAATGATACTCTCATAGGGAGTCATGACTAACCCAAAAGTTCGAACAAATTGATAGTTGATAATGGTTAAAAACAATGACCCCGAGCTCGGGATCCACACCACTCAAGAGATACCCAACATACTGGGTATGTCAACGTGGTTATGGTAATACTTAAGAACCATGGGGGCAATCCTCCATTCCCTAGCAAGCTACACTAGCGGTGCCTGTTGCTCTGCCTGCTGAGCCAGTATTTCGACCACTAGACTTCCCTAGGCTATGTAAGCATTTTTAGAATATGACTGAACTAGTATTCTTAGGAACATAGGGTTTTGTAGGAACTAGAGCTTGGATCGATGACGTGAATGCATATTCAAGTAACTGGAGTTGTATGACCGAATCAGGAGGAAGCTAGCCACATGGAACTTGAAAGGAGAGGTGCCGAATCGGTGGGCCATGGTAACTGCAAATAATAATAAGGAAGCCATAACTTTGGCTGAATTTAAGAATCGCTTTGAGTTGCGATTCATGTCCAATGCAGAGGTGAATCTACAGTTGGAGAAGTTTTTTCATCTAAAATAAGGAGATTCCACAGATGTGTAGTTAAAGTGCTTAATGGTTCTATAGTTGTGGAGGTGCAAAAAGTTGTAGCGTGGATAAAGCGGGGATATAGCGGAGGTGTAAAAAGTTTTATTAGATATAAAACCAAATATTTAAAGTTAATTTATTCTCGTTCTAAAATCATTTGCGTAGGCAAAAGAAATAATATTTAATCTTATATAACAAAACCGAAGAATATCATGATTTATGCAGAATAGATTTGGTGACTGCAATAGATTTCTAACATATATTGAGCATTTATGCCTTAAAATTAGGTCTTTACCCTAATTTTTTGATTTGGTTTATAAGAGAACCGGTCAAATCAACCTTTATAAATTAATATTGCTAAAGCGAGTGCTAAAAAGCTTTGATTTAGCTGGTGTAGAGAAAATAGTGGGACATAAAGTAGATCAACTATTTCATAGTGCTAAATTGAACTAGCGTAGCGGTTGAAGAGCGCTATGCGTTATAGTGGGGATTTTATGGGGCTTTAACTACATTTCTCCACAACAAAGGAGTATATTAATAAATTCATAGAATTGACCAAATTTGGGATAAGTCTAATTGACACCCAAGCGAAGAAGGTGATGAAGTTTGCGAAGGGCCTAAATTCTCCCTTAAGAGAACTACTCTTAACTCAAGTTCCCACAGGTACCACCCATGAGATGCTAATCAGGATAGCCCTGCTTCAGACAGTTGGTAAGGAAGGGAAGAGAAGGTAGGGTAGTTTGATGACCAAGCGAGGTCTAAGAAAGGAAATTTTTGGAAAGATTAAATAGCTAAAGGAAAGTTCAAGAAGGGAGCACAAACGTGCCATAGATGTCATAAGAAGGGACACATCACTAAGGATTGCTGGATGAATTTGATGAGAGAGTGGTTCAGAAGGAGGTGCTATAATTGCAATAAGAAAGGTCACTATAAGAACCAGTGTCTGGAGCTAGCCAAGGAGGGATAGGTCGTGAAAGACTATGCAATCAAAGCTATACTTGTTTGAAGCAAACCTCCCCTCTCCCAAGAATAAGGGAAAAGTTTCCATGGAAAGTATAATTATTATTTACAAGAATACTATTCTTACCCTATTTGATTTATGAGCATCACATTCATTTATTGCCTAAAATGTAGTTAAAGCCTTAAAACTAGAAACCCAACCTATCTCTGACCCTATACTCATGTCAAATCTGTTGGGGGGGGGGGTCGATACATCTTTCTATGGTTTGAAAAGTCCTAGCCATAGACTTATGTAATGTACAATTTATATGTAATGCTTATGTTCTAGGTTTAGAGGGATATGGACTTATCTTGGGAATGGATTGGTTATCGTACTACGGGGCTATCTTAGACTATGATAGGAGAACTGTATGGTTGGGGAGTTATAGGGGCTGAGATATAAATGTTCGTTGCATTCCCCACGGCTCAGCTGAATTGAGCTATCTGCATCCTCTTAGGCTATCACGGGATGAACTCTCATTTGTACTTGTGGTTCGAGGATTTCCGGACATTTTGAAGAAGTCTTCGGTCTTCCACCCGAAGGGAAATAGAGTTTAGAATTGATTTGGAGAAAGATGCTAGACCAGTCACACTGCCAATGAGACATATGGCCTCTAAAGGTAAACAAGAACTAGATAAGTATATTTCAGAGCTATTATAGAAGAAGTTTATTCATCATAGTACTATAGAATGGGGAGCACCAATTGTCTTTGCCACTAAGGCAGACGGCTGTTTAGGGCTATGCATCGATTACCAAGCACTCAACATGCTGACCTAGAAGAATAGGTATCCTCTCCTTAGAATGATGACTTATTTGATTAGCTTGTCGGGGCCAATGTCTCTCAATTAGTCTTAGCCACGAGATTCCGTCAATTAAGAGTGGCCGAATATAGGAAGGAGAAGACCGCTTTTCACACTCCGGGTGGACTATGTGAATGGAAGGTAATGCCTTTTGGATTGACAAATGCCCCTACGTACTTTGTTGATTTGATGAGTAGAATCTTTAGGGGCATTTGAACAAGTTCGTGGTAGTATTTGTGGATGATATTCTAGTATTCTTTAAACGTGAAGGAGAACATGAAAATCACTTAAGGAAGGTACTATAGACCCTGAGTCTGTAACAACCCTTACCGTGAGTATGCAACAACCATGCTTTCTATGCCGTATAAATAAATAAATTTAATTAAAATAAAAATGTTCGAATTCGATGTGTGAGGATTAATATTTTGAAAATAAATTTTTAGTTAATTAAATTCTATTCAATAAAAGATTTTGTTGTAATAAATTAAATGAAATTAAAAAAATTATTTCGAATAATTTATTGAATCGAATAATTTTTTTTAACCAATATAAAATATTTCAAAGTATAAATAATTTTATATGATTGAAGTAGTTGAAAAAAATTTATTTTGTAATAGTACACTGAATGATTAAATAAAAATTAGTGGACATCGAATTAAATAAAATTGTTCAGTTGTCCGTTTAAATATTTTATAGAGTGAAATGTAAATCAAATTAAGTTAAATTGGAAATTTAATTACAAGTTAATATGAGTAATTTAAATGTAAAGATGATTAAATAATCGGCCAAAGTAGAAATTAAAATCTAGCCCAAAATCAACAAGCCCAAACCCATTTTCATTCTCTCCGTACTTTTGGAAAACTCTCCCCGCTTCCTAACATTAGCCCAAAACCGTGCCCTCAATTTCAGTTTTTCCCTAACTCCAAAAATCACAATAACGATCCGATGAAAGAAAAAGAAAAAAACTGAAACGTAGCTGTGCTCGACTAGGGAAGCGCGACTCAGGTGGTGGCGATTTAGCATACCGCCTAATATGACCGTGACTTGGTCAATAGGGTCTAGGAGACGATTGTTTGAGCAAAGGGTGGCAACGTGGTGGTTGGCAGCCATGGTAGGGTGATGTGGCACCTTCAATAATGCAAAACACTGGTTGGCGATAGAGCAGAGGCATATATAAGCTTCAAGGCATGGTGGAAGCTTGCTGCGATGACAGTTGATGATGAAGCATGTGCTCAATTTTCGGGTAACAACAAGCTGAAGTAAAGATGATGAAGTTTAAGGCAACTTTTGGTCGAGGTGAGTTATTTTCTTAACTCACAACTAACATCTAGATGATTATTTACTTTTTTATTTTCATTGCTTGTTTGGTAATGAAATTTTGGTTGATAAGGATTAATTGGATGAAATTGGTTGTTCTTGGATGATAGAGATTGAAATAGTGTGGTATACCATGATTAAGTTATGTTATGGGTAATTGTGGTTGGATATGATGGCGGTATTAGTCGAACCAACACTTGGAATTGATCGGGAATTGGGTAAATAAATTAAAAGGTGAAGATTTGAAATAAATAAATGATTTTGGAAATAAATATTGAATTTTGGAATGATTTTTATTTAAAATTGGAAATATACGAGTGATAGAAAATTATGTAAGTGAATTGTTTTAAGTAATATATGAATATAATTATTCTGAAAATGATGAATTTTGGGATTTGATTAAATAAGTAAAATTTTGGAATATTTTTATTTTTATTTATTTATTGTTGATCATAAAATATTTAAAGGGTGGTTCTGAAATGATATTTGAAATATATATTTTTAGAGTAATAAGTTAATTTTATTTTGGGTTTTAGTAGATTGGAAGTTTATAAAATAATATTTTGAGGTAATAATAAGTTGAATGGATATTAACATTTATATGGGATTTGTTATATATATATATATATATATATTGATAAGTGAATTTTTGAAAGTAAAATATATTATTGTATTTGATTATCGAATTATTTGGAAATGTATTATATAAGGTAGAATTTAGTTTGATTAGTTACTTCTCAATAATAATAGTTTTTATAGGATTTGAAAGGTAACGTACATCGTAGACACATGGTTATGAAATTATTTTTTATTAAAAATCCTTATTGGAAAAGTAGAGTTATTTGAATTCCTTGTTTAAAGGAAATCGTGAATTATAAAACTTATTTGATATTATTATTATTTTCAATTATTAGAGAAGAACCTTATAATGTATGAATTATTTTTAAAGGGAGTTCAAGGGATTTGAAGTTGAATGAAGTTTAATATAGATTTCCTTATCATTAAAGAAGAGGTTGTAAATATTAATTTTGGAGTATAAATGGATTATAAGGAAGGAACGAGAATTTTATTTAATCTTCTTTCAATTGAATACCGATATTTAAAATTGTATTGAAGATTTTAGGGAAAAGCATATTTTGTGATAAATCCTCTTTCTAAATCAATAAATAGTTGTATTGAGTGTTTTGATTTTTTTGATTGTTTTATATTCTATGTAAAGAGAAATTAGAATAAATAGAGTTATAGTACTGTTTGAAATGAGACTTTCGGTAATATTTCTCCGGTTATTATTTGGACATGTTATATAGAATAATATTATGTGAAATTCTAGATTGTAGGAAAGTTGAGTAAATGAATTAATGACATCGTCTGGTATGGGATATTCAGTAATATTATTTCGGTTACTATATTGACTCATGGTATAGATATTATTGTGTGAAGTTTGGTATGGTGTGGGTTTTGAGTATATGGGTTAATAACACCATCTAGTATGAGACATATAGTAATATTATTCTGATTACTCTTTTGACTTATGGTATATGATATTATTATGGATAAGGAGTGTAATTTATGAAATTGAGTGAACGGATGAGTAACACTTGGTGGTATGGGACGCCTATGCTGATATTCGTTTGGTTACTTTCCGTAAGTGAGGGACACTCTTATATTATGGGTTAATGTCTTGAGGAAGGGTCCGTTGTGTGCCATCTTGTCCCGTGTGCTGTTTATCTAGACAGACTAGACTCAATCCTAGTTGGTTGATCAGGGGGTTGCGCCTTGGATTCGTAGCATCACCTTATTATATATATATATATATATGTGTGTGTGTGTGTGTGTGATGTGTGATGATATTTAGATTGTGTGATGATATTCCTCAATGCCACACTAGCCAAACAGTCTGTTACCACAGTGTATAGATGGACATAGTGTCATGATGATTGGGAGTAACCAAGACTGTGGTGTGTACTGTATGCTGTCGGTGCTATGTACTATTCTTTGGAGTATGCTATGTGCTGTGAGGCTCCTATATAGAATATATGAGATTATATGATTATATTATATTATTTAGATACCCCTTATAGGCATCTATTCAGACGCAAGAACTACTTAATCCACTGGAACGTGCTGTGTATTATGAGGCTCCCAATCGGATTATGGATTTGAGATATATAGACATACAATACCATACTTATAGCACCTCACTTGATTTTGTGTTTATTAATAGTTGATTTCCTTTTGTGTTATGGGTGTATCAGTTGATGATTGGATATTTGGTTGATTCACCCATTAAGTGGAGGCTTTGTTGACTGACTTATACATGTGATGATCTTATGTTGCCTCGTGATATACAAGTTATATTATACCAGTTATTATCACATGTTGACATCCATATTCTAGACATAGTCTGGCCCGTGTGTTATTTATATAATACTCTGGTCAGTCCGAGACATTTCATGTTCAAGGACAAGATGACCAGTTTATGGATGTTGGGCGTAGATTGAAGATAGAGTATTATTGTCTATCACTGTGTATTATGATATTTCATGTACGTATGACATTGAGTTGTATATTGGACATACATTGTATGTATTTGATTATAATGCGCCTTTGACTATTTTTGTAGACCAACTTGGACTAGTGTATATTTATTATTATATATTAACGCTGTGTGGATGACTCTTTGTTCTCTGTGATTTATTTTATATTGTGTACTATTCTATCCTAGAGATGCACATGCTTATTGCTTTGTCCCGGTACTAAGTAAATATAGATAAGTTCTTATTCGATTTGGAAATACGTACCAGTATTAGTCCAGGTTAATATTCATGCGTGACAGCCTAGTATCGACTCATTCTCCGTATTATCAGATAGTATTACCTAGTAATAATCTTTGGTAGCATGAGTATAGAGGTAGGGTTTTACAAGAAGGCATTAACTAAAAGCCAAATTCTCAAAGTGTAATTTTTGGAGGAAAGTAGTAAGGTTTCTCTACCATATTATCTCCGAGGAAGGATTATCTGTAGACCCTACAAAGGTAGCAATTATTCAAGACTAGAAGACTATAAGAAATGCTATTGAAGTTAGGAGTTTTCTTGGGTTGGTTGGTTACAATAGGAAGTTCATCGAGGAGGACTTCGCAAAGATGCAGTACCATTAAATTGCCTAACTAAGAAAAACTCCTTTGACAAGCCTATTAAGCTAGTTAATAGTACCATACATGTGAACAAGGGAAGTCTGGAGGTCTGTTATTACTATTGGAGGTTCCAACTTGGAAGTAGGAACACATATCGATGGATTCCATAGACGGATTGCCTAGAAGTCAAAGAGGCAATGAAACTATTTGGGTTATAGCGGATAGATTCACTAAAAGGGCCCACTTTGTTCCAGTGAGAAGTAATAGGACTGTAGCATCTCTAGCACGGATTTACATCATGGAAGTAATCCGATTACATGGAATTCCATTCAGTATTGTTAGCGATAGAGACCTCTTATAAGCTAGTGAATTTTGCAGAAGTTTGCAATCAGCTTTAGGGATGATGCTGAATCTTAACATCGGTTACCACCCTTAGATCGATGGATAGGTGAAAATGGTGAATATGATCTTGGAGGATTTACTGAGGACTTTCATTATGGATTTCGGAGGACATTACGAGAAGCATTTACCTTTTAGTAGAATTCACCTATAATAACAGTTATCAGGAGACAATAGGTATTACACCTTTGAAGCCTTATACGGGAGACCATGCAAGTCCCTTAGCTGTTCGTGGGAAAATACTGACAAATTTCTATTTGGATCAGATTTGATACGTGAGACCATAGAGAAGGTTAAGGTAATCAGACAGCGAATGAAGACTGCTAGAAATCCTATGTTGATGGGCGAAGGAAGGAGTAGGAATTCTTAGTTGTGGACATGGTGTTTGTTAAAGTTTATCCTCTTAAGAAGGTCATGAGATTTGGAACCTTGGGGAAGTTGTCACTAAGATATGTTGGGCCTTTCCCAGTTTTGGATGGAGTGGAGAGACTTGGGTATTAGATAGAACTCCAGCTAAGTTGGTTGGAATCCATAATGTTTTCCAATATCGCATCTAAGGAAGTGTCTACATAGCATAAATACCATAGTGGAGCCTGACCAGTTAGCTGTTAGTAGATATAGAGAAAAAACCGATAGCATCCCATTCCACTACCTGCATAGTGGAGCACGGAGTTAGGAAGCTTCATAATAAAGAAATTAGGCTGGTTCTAGTACAATGGGTAGATAATCCATTGGAGAGCACCTGGGAAATGGAAGAGATTATTAAGGCTTCTCACCAAGAGCTTTTCTCTAGTAAGTTTTCTCCCTCCAAATTTAGTATTCTATAAGGTTTGGTTGCCTCATGGTTGCTAGATTGGATGGTAGGGAATGATTTCCACACTTTTCTTGTTATTTTTGCACTTATATAGAATTTAATGCATATTTAAGTTGTTTACATACATGCCTATATGTCATGATCTTGCGTTCATGCTAGGGTTGAGCTCACTTATAGATATGTTGCATATATAATCACATTGCACTTTTGGTTGAGTAGATGGTTGTGTAGATAACTTGGTTGTACAACATGGTTGTAGAGTGCGCATTACACTATCTGTCCGTTAGGAATTTCGGGGACGAAATTCTTTTAAGATGGGAGAACGTAGCACCGCGTAAAATTAGCAAGAAATTAATTAATAAAAATCAATAAATCAATAATGAAGCTAAAAATGGAAATTTTGCAAACATCGAATTTTGGCTACGAAACATGCACCATTGTATTTGTGGCAATTTTCTGAGCAATTTTCATACATAGAGCTTCATGATTGAAGTTCAAATGAAGAATTTATTAGCATTTGAAAATTTTGAATTGGAAATAATTCAGAACGAATTAAGCTAATAAATATTATAAAAATCAACGTCAAAATAAAAGATAAACACAAGACTTAACGATTAAGCAATCATTAACGTTAAATTTAAAAATAGGAAATAAATAAAAATGGATTAAGTTAACAAATATTTGGGTGTTAATACTAACCTGTCGACCGCCTTTATAGGGCCGATCGATTTGTCCTTGTGTGACGGCTAGGGTTTGCCTAGGCCTGAACGACCCATATTCAAAATTATTAAAATATTCTACATTTGACGGTTCTAGCGCATTCGAATGACTATAAATAAGTGATGGAACCGGACCAGCCCGCAGCGGAAGAAATGCATGAATTTCAAAAAAATTACCATTTTGGATCATTATTGAGACTATGAAGTCTAATTTACCTAAAACATTTCTAAATTACCTGGAAATAAAATCATTTTTTATTTAAATTTATAATATAGTTTTATATTACGTAATTAATATTATGTCATATATATATGCTTATATCATGTACACATATGTGTGTGTGTGCATGTGTAACATCGCAATTCGTGTAGGGTTTAACATGCCCATGTATAAGGGCTAGAATTTACACCATAATGGACATGTAAGCTTATCTAATATACAAATATATCATCCAAATGTATGCTTATATATATTTATATTTTGAATAATTATATATATGGAATTTATAATATATATATGTATATGTATATATGTATGTATAATTATGTATATAAAAAGCATTTAAAATATATTAGAAAATTTTAATTATTCAATTTATTGTAAAACCGAAAACAAAACTAACTTTTTTACACATACAATATATACACACACAAATTCTCATAAATAGTTTAATAATAAATAAACATATATGTATAAATATATACGAATGAAATATATATAAGATGCATATATATACAAATACTTGCCTAACAATACTCACGGAAAAATTAATTTTTTGTAAAATTTATTTAATTTAACCTTTTTATCAAAAATATATAATAGTATTATATATATAAAATATGGTTTCAAAATTTTAATTTCATTTTTTAATATTCTATAAAAAATCTAGATGATAGTTTAGCATTTGAATATTTCAATATATATTTTGTAAGCAATTTCAAGTATAAATTTAAATTTTGGCATATATATATATGTATGTATATGTATAAATTTAAAGCCGAAGGTTTATCAAGTGTGAAAATGATTTTATAATATTTAAAGTATATTCTATGATATATTTATTTATTTTATATATTTATTTAAGTGATTTGAGTTAAATAATATATATATATATATATTAAAATTTTATTTTTTATGCCAAAATATTTTAGGTATAAAACTATTTATATGCAATTTTTTAAACATATTTTATACAGTTAAATGTTTAGTATTTAAATTATAAAGTTTAGGTTATTTAAATTATGTATATTAAATTTATTTAAATAATAAAAAATCAATTTTTTTAATCTTGAACCGTGAGTATTAATAATTTTTTTCAATTATATAATCATATGAACAAACAACCATTCGAAATGTGACGATATACCAATATACTAGAATCGTCACCTAACTAATAAAACAATATATGATAAATAAATTATCTAACCATTAATATATAGTTGAATATTAGAAAATTACTTTATCTCCATAGCCTATTAGTACACATTGAAACGAAAAGATAGACTCCTTGAACAATATTCCAAATCAGTAAGGTGTTAGCTCTTGAACTGACGACCACCGACCATCGAATAGCGATTGTTTTAATTTGATTCGAACTTGGAAATGAAGGAGGGGTGAGGAAGTATTTCAGTCAAAAGACAAGTAGATGGAAGCTTCAAAAAGTTGTAAATGAGTGTGGGTTGAGATGATTATATATAGATGAGAGATTAGAGATTAGAGAGATAAGTTAGGATCAAGATCCACATTTCTCTCCTACCCATTATTTCCTCTAACAATCAAAACCATAGCCACTCTTACTATCTTTTATTCGGCTTTTTGACCAAGTAAATTTTCATTGGAATTAGAACTTCAAGGCAAAGACAAAACAATTCACAAGTTTAGAAACATGCTTAGAAGGGCAAATGAGCATACTCAAAAAGTTTCATAGCCAGCAAACCAAAGTGGACCACTCAGTACCGAGAGGTTCGGCTCAATACCGAGTGCTTTTTTTACTTCACTCTAGACTCTTTCAAACCACTTGTACATGAAGCTATTTTTCAAGGAATTTCCATGGAGTGGTCTTCTTAAAGAATAGATGAACAACTCTAAGGATTCTTGAAAAGAAAGCAGATATGGACAAGCAGTATCAGGAACTATCAGAAGTAACTCAATCTTCAAGGAGAAATACTCAAAACACAATGAAATAGAAACAGAAGACCTAGCAGAAGAAGGGAAGTGTCCTACCACAAGAGTCGATCGGTGTCGAGTGGAACCACTCGGTATCAAGTGGTTTTAATTGGTGATTGGGTCCCATTTCCCACTCATGTGCATTTAGATGTGGATCTGGACTCGATATTTAGTGGGCCTCCATTTCTACCAGCTAGTTTCCCTGTAAATACACACCTAATGGCTACTAGAAAAGGACTTTTAGCTCTTTTGTTTTCTTTATCTCTTTTTTACATAGTCACTAAGGCAGACATTGTTGGATGTTCTGTGCTTTACGAGTTTGTCAATCCCTTGTACTAGTGACTCTCAATCAAATAATCAATAAATTACAGTAGACATAGGCCAAAGAATCACTATAAATTCCTTCTCTTTAATTTTATTATAGTATTTGCTAGATCTCAATATTTCAATAGGTCTTTATCATTGTTCCACTTTTAGCGTTAGTATTTTGGTGCTTTCATTGAGAACTTTGATACTCATGGACCAGATCTAGCTTCTTATTTTGGGTTTTGAGAGATCCAGTGGTTGGATCCAGAAGATTTTCTTTAAGGATTCTGAAAACTTGCTAATAGAAATCAATGGCACCTAGGAGATCTGGAAGATTGTTAGGAGCAGTAGCTGGCGATAATGAAGAAAATGCTCACCAGGTGGAAGATAGTAATCAACGACCAATACCATGATCATCTGCTCAGCAGGAGATGGTTTCTAGGGGTAAGTTTGATAGGATGATGTAGGAGTTGAATCAGAAGTTGGTTGATAGTAATAAAGCTTTATTGGAAAAGATGGATGCTAGTATAGCACTGCTGATGCAACAACCACAAAGACCAAGGAGGACTAGAAGGGAAGTTTCTCCTCTAGGAGCTGAAGAGGAAAATTCATCTGTTTTTGGTTAGAATGGGCGAAATCAAAGACAAAAATAGAAAGAATGGGTTGTTGAAGCAGCAGAAGGGGTCAATGAATAGCAGAAGGGGTTGCTGGAGGAAGTCGGCATGCTCCCCCAAAAGGAGACCACTCGGTGCCAACCATAATCAGATCGGTATCAGGAGGAATGGTGAAAGACATGGGGAGTAGGGAGTTAAGGCTGTAGACTTATCCAACTCGGAGGATGACCTTCATCACGACGGTGATGACTACGAGCTGGACGTTGAAGTTAATGGATCTGGAGTCAAACAGCTGCGGCGGAACCAATCTGGCTTTGACGGAGGACCGAAGGAGTGGTTCTCGCAGAGACTGGAGAACCTAGACATCAACGAGAAAATCGAGATCGTTTGTAGAGTCAAACACTCGGCGTAGCTCCTGACAGTCGACCTTTGGAGTAACATGCCAGTGAGGAGTATATAATAGATATAGTTAAGAGGTTGGTCGAGGAAAGCAAAGGTAGAAAGAATGAGGATTGGGGATCTGTGCCAAGCTGAGCTCCATTTACATAAGATATTCTGAGAGAAGAGTATCCTATGAAGTTTACGATGCCAAAGATGCCATTGTATAACATGACCACTGATCCTAGGTAACATTAATGACACATGGACGGTGCCAGGGCGATGTATGTTGTTTGATGTAGATATTTTCCTATTTTTCTAGAAGGAATTGCGTCGATGTGGTTCACTAGACTCACGTCGATATCCATATCGACTTTTGATGAGTTGGCTAGGAAATTCTTAGAGTAGTTCCGGCACCATGCTGCTCAACCTAAGGACGTGATGTCCTTGTCAAATCTATCTCAAGGACCTAAGGAGTCAATGAAGGGGTTCTTGAATCGATTAATGTTGCTATTATAAAAGTGAGTAATCCAAAGGAGGACCTAGTATTTATGGTGTTGGTTCGGGCAAACACCTAAACATGGATTTCGGTAGATGGCTAAAAATGAAGCAACCAACAACTATAGAGGAATTCCATCGGAAGGCTAATCAATTTCTGCAACTGGAAGATGCAATTCTAGCTATAGGAAAAACTAATGGTGGACAATCTAAAGAAGTTATCTAAAGCAACATGGCAGTTAAACAAGCTAGAGAAAGCTTTAGTAACATGGTGGCTAACGTTGAAAATTATAGTAACCATAAGAAAAGGAATCAAAGCCCTGGTGAAAGGCATAATGAAAACGAGAAACACCCGAGAAATATGAAATCAAAAAATTATGCGCCTCCAAATGATATAGTGGAAAACATATACCTTGCTACTCAAGGAACAGAATATTATAAAAAGCGTCTTAGGAGGGAGGTGACTGAGCAACAAAGGTTCTTCAAAAAATACCACCGTTGAATGAAACCTATGGACACAACATGAATGAGTGCCAGAATTTGAAGGATCTCATTGAAGAACTGATAAGAAAGAATAAGCTTTAGCAGAACGTTAAAAGGGTCACAGGGAGGTGGTCAGGTTGCAAGACCCTAAGGGCTGCCTAAAGAAGGGAATCAACCTGGATCAAGCAGAGAATAGCCCAAAAAAATGATGGAAGATTGGTTATCAATACCATAATTGCAGACCTCATCCAGTGGAAAAAACCTAGAGGGCGATGGAACGGTACGCGAGCTCATTGAAGAAAATACCATAGGAGGACTGCTTTGCTGTAGAAGATGGATCTCTAGCTAAGAAAAAAGACTGATAACAAATGACTTTGTGTTCAGGAATAGACATGCCGATAGAGTAGATGCGCCAACTTTCGACCCAATGGTAATAACGGTAGGTATAGGACCGACAATAATACATTGGGCCTTGGTGGATACTAGAAGTTCCATGAACATATTATTTAGAAGAACGTTCGATCAAATGAAGATTAACATAAAGAAGATTATGGCTTGCAAAACCAAGATCTAAAGTTTTATAGGCTAAGAGAAACAATCGATCAAGACAATCAATCTACCCGTGGAGTTGGGTGAGGGAGATCATAAGATTGTCCATATTTAGAAATTCGTTATAGTGGATGAATACTTAGCATACAATGCCTTTTTAGGCCAATCGGTCCTTGTCGATTTTAGAATAGTATTGGCTTCTTGGTGTCTAATAATGAGTTCCCCATGGAGAATGGGATTGGATCAGTAAGAGGATACCAGAGTGCAGGAAGGGAATGCTATGTCATGGAGCTAAAGGAAGCAAAGGAATGCGAGAAAAGTAAGGATGTGGAGAAGACTCTCCACATCCATGATCCACAAGCATAACAACTAAAGCATGACCTTTGGCTAGGGAATCATAGAAGTTTCGTAAGTCTATGGATCCCAGAAAGGAGTCAGGGGAAGTGTGGGTGGCACTAATCGAGTTGACGGTCAACGTCCAAATTGATATGGACGATCGAACTCGAGTTCTAAAGATTGTATCTCAGCTTAGCTTTAACTTGAGGAAAAAATTGTTTAATTTCCTCTAAGGGAATTTGGACGTGTTTACTTGGACGCATTCGGATATGTGCCGAATATAACTGGAGATAACATGTCATGTACTGAATATTGATCTAAATTTATACTAGTGACACAGAAAAGATGCGGTCTGGGTCCGAAGTGATCCTCTGCATTGAAGGAAGAAGTGGATAAGCTGATAGCAAATAGCTTTATCTACGATGCTCTATACCCTACATGCGTATCCAACCTCGTCTTGGTTAAGAAATCGAACGGGAAATGGTGGACTTGTATCGACTACTCGGATTTGAATAAGACATGCTAGAATAATAGTTTTTCTCTGCCCAGAATTGACCAACTTATAGATTAGACCGTAGGGCATAAGTTACTTTCATTCATGGATGCCTATTCGGGTTATAATCAGACTCTGATGCATATACCAGATTAGGAGAATACTGGCTTCATAGCAGATTTGGGATTATACTACTATTGAGAAATGCCGTTCCGTTTGAAGAATGCCGGGGCTATTTACCAGAGATCGGTAAATTCTACTTTCAAGATTCAAATTGGACAGACAATGGAGGTGTATGTGGATGACATTATTGTGAAGTCACAAGTATCGTGAAACCATATGGATGACCTTTCGAAGATGTTCGAAGTTTTATGAAAGTATGGAATGAAGCCGAATTCGTTGAAATGTTCCTATGGAGTAGCATCAGGAAAATTTCTGGGATTTATTGTTAATGCGAGGGACATCAAGGCTAATCCAGAGCATATTAACGCCTTGAGGAACATAACCATCCCGAATATGAAGAAACAACCATAGAGCTTGAATGGGAAGATCGCTGCCCTAAGTTGGTTCATCTCCAAGGCAATGGAAAAATGCATACCCTTCTTTAATGCTCTTGGGAAGAGTAAGAAGAATTTTTAATGGAATCAATATTTTTAGGATGCCTTCGAGGAGTTATTAAGGCACATGGAGACTCCACCAGTCTTATCCAAACCGCTGGATGAGGATGATTTTTTCATTTATTTAGCAGTGTTTGCTCATGCATTATGCATTGTGCTAGTATGCGAGGAGGCAAGGATTCAAAGGTCGGTCTACTATATCAACAAGCGGTTTACAGGAGTTGAGAAGAACTATCCGAAGTTGGTAAAACTTGCATATTGCTTGTTGGTTGCATCGAGGAAGCTGCGACCATATTTCTGAGCTCATCTGCTCAAAGTGATATTGGATCAACCCTTAAAGCAAGTGTTATACTGACCTTATACTTTGGAAACGCTGCTAAAGTGGAACATAGAGTTGAGCCAATATGATATTACTTACCATCCGAAAGCGATAAATAGGCAGGCTTTGGTGAATTTCATTGTCAAGTTTACCGTGCGAGATAGAGAAGAAGAAAAGGATGATATAGACACCCCTTTCCATTGGAAGCTATTTGTGGATGGAGCTTCGAACGAACATAGCTCGGGCGTAGGAGTAGTGCTTGCAACTCCAGAAGGACAGTCAATCTATTATGCACTAAAGTTAGAATTTCTCGTGACTAACAACAAGGCCGAGTACGAGGCATTGATAGCTGGACTAAGGATAGTAAAGGAACAAGGGATATGGACACTGCACATATTTAGTGATTCCCAACTAGTGATTTGTCAAGTTAGGAAGGAATACAAGGCTAAGGGTGCAAGACTTGCTCCTTACCTAGCAAAGACATTGGAACTATTGGAAGATATAAAATATTATATGATAAAGCATATCCCTAGAGTGGAGAACGCAAAAGCCGATTCATTGGCTAAACCGGCCATTTTTGGGAAAACGCAAATGATGGGCTTGGTTCCAGTAGAGGTTTAAAAGACCCCAACTATCGTCCAGATGGATGTCGAGTGGATTTTGGAGACCATGGAGGTAGAGGAGTCGTGGATGACTCTGATAAAGGAATACTTGCTCAAGGAGATTCTCATAAGGTAC
The DNA here is from genome assembly GCA_030737815.1 of Allium fistulosum. Taxonomy (NCBI): domain Eukaryota; kingdom Viridiplantae; phylum Streptophyta; class Magnoliopsida; order Asparagales; family Amaryllidaceae; genus Allium; species Allium fistulosum. Next base: position 1,222,246,171 of record CM060903.1, read on the forward strand.
AGGAATGAGTGGAAGAAACTTCTTTGAAAAAAACATTGATTCATGATGCAAGAGGGAGTACTGTACAGACGAGGATTCTCTATTCCTCTACTTCAATGTGTAACTAAAGATGAAGCTAGAAAGATCTTCATGGAAATCCATGAGAGTGGTTGTGGTGATCACACCAGGGGACAGATTTTGGCTAAAAAGGCACTTCACTACAGATATTTCTGGCTAACAATAAATCGTAATGCAGTTGATTACACTAGATGGTGCGACCATTGCCAGAGAATTGCAAAGATTATGAGAGCCCTATCTACTGAACTTACACAAATAGTTAGCCCATGGCCATTTACGGTTTAGGGAATTGATTTAATCAGTGTGCTACTGATCGCGAAAGGAAGATCTTAATATGCAATAGTTGTAGTGGATTATTTCACAAAGTGCGCTGAGTAAAACCGCTCGCCACGATCACAACGGAAAAGACGATCAACTTCGTAACAAATAACACCATATGCAGGTTTAGAGTACACTAGAAAATCATCACAGACAACGGAACTCGGTTCAAAAGTATCGAGTTTAAGGACTTCTACAATCGGTATAGAATCGAGAAGAGCTTCACATTAGTATCCTACATCCAAAGGCGAACGGACAAGTGAAGGAGGTGAATAAAATCATCAAGTCTACCCTAAAGAAGTGATTAACTAAATCTAAAGAAAACTTGGTCGATGAGCTTCTGCTAACATTATGGGCTTATAGGATAACCTACAAGTCTGCGATTGGACATACACCGTTTATTTTGCTTATGGACCAAAAGCGATGATACCAATAGAACTGGAAGTCCCTTCTCATTGTAAAAGGCATTATGATCCAAAGGTAAATATTGAAATTTTGCTTGAGTCCCTCGATTTGGTTGATAAGAAAAGAGAGAAAGTCAAATTGAGGGGAGCTGCTCACCAAAAAAGAGTAGCACGACAATTTAACACCAAGGTCTAAAACCGTACTTTCGAGGTAGGGGATCTCATTCTGAAGCAAGTTCTCTAAGGTATGAAGGCATGTGGTCTGAATTAGGAAGGTCCTTATGTAATCGAGCGAAAGATTCAAGATAGCTACAGTTGTTGGAATCCCGATTCCACGGACATGGAATCCCGATTTTAGGAGGCAATGTAATAAGGCAGGACTTGCCATGCTTTTCGCTTATAAATACGATTCGCTTCTTGAACTGATGGAATCATGCTCTTATAAGCAAAAATTCGGTAACGCGGGATTAGTAGTGCAATCAAGTATAAACTCCTTCAATCCAGGATTAGGACCGAGGAGGATAATCATTAGGGTCGATCAGATTATTTGACCATGTCATCCCAAAACCTGAAAATAGGTATAACTCCTTTGGCCCTGGATCAGGGCTTGGGATATTAATTTCAGGGTTCTATCGGATAATTTAACCCTAAGGTACCAGCTCCCTTGGTCCATGATTAGGAACATGGAGAGTAAACATAAGGATCGATCGGATAATTCGACCCTAACCTTCAGGTATTTTCCATTGCCTAGAGATAGGCAATATCAAGAAGGAAAGACCACATAGGGGTCGATCGAATAATTCGACCCCAACCTTCAGGAATTTTCCATTGCCTAAAATTTAGCAACATTAAGAAGGAAGCCCATATAGGCGTCGATCGGATAATTCGGCCCCGACTTTCAGGAATTTTCTATTGCTTAGAGTTTGGCAATGTCAAGAAGGAAAAGCCCATATAAATGTCCATCAGATAATTTGACCCCAACAATCAGGAGTTTTCCATTGCTTGGAGTTTGGCAACATCAAGAAGGAAAACCCATATAAAAGTTGATCAGATAATTCAGCCCTGACCTTAAGGAATTTGTCGTTGCCCGGAGTTTGGCAATGTCAAGAAGGAAAACCCATATAGGGGTCGATCGGATAATTCGACCCAGCCTTCAGATATTTGTTATTGCTCGAAGTTTAGCAATGTCAAGAAGGAAAGACCATGCAGGGTCAATCTGATAATTCAACCCCGACCTTTAGGTATTTGTCATTGCCCGGAGTTTGGCAACTTTAAGAAGGAATGACTATGTAGGGGTTGATCAGATAATTCGACCCCAACCTTTAGGTATTTGTCGTTGCTCGAAGATAGGCGATGTTAAGAAAGAAAGACCATATAGGGATTGATCGGATAATTCGACCCTAACCTTCAGGTATTTGCCATTGCCTAGAGATGGGCAATGTCAAGAAGGAAAGACCACATAGGGGTTGATCGCATAATTCGACCTCAACCTTCAAGTATTCGTTGTTGCCTGAAGATAGGCAATATCAAGAAGGAAAGAGAACATATGAGTTAATCGGATAATTCAACCCCAACCTTCAAGTATTTGCCATATCTCTAGGCAACGTCAAGAAGGAAAGACCACCTGGAGGTTGATCAGACAATTCGTCCCCAACCTTTAGGTTTTTTCCATTGCTTCGGAGATAGGCAACGTCAAGAAGGAATGACAACACAGATGTCGATCGGATGATTCGACCCCGAACTTCAGATATTTTCCATAGTTCAGAGTGTGGCGACAATAAGAATGAATAACCATGCAGGGGTCGATAAGATAATTTGACCCAGACATTCAGTGTAACAACCTGTATTCTATGTATCAAAGGATTGTAGAATATTAATATTATTTTTATATGAGGTCATATGATTCTATGATTTTGGAAAATGACTACTAGCTTTATTTTTCATCCTTAGAATTTTTATCTGGCGATATTAACCATGAAAATCTTCTATGACATATAACTTTTGGTAGGAGCCGAATTGGGGTTTGAAACCACTTTAATTAGATGCTCTGATACCAAGCTGTGATGCCCCACCCCGAGACCCACATTAACAAAGAGTATTACTGAGTACTACTTTCTGCTAATGCGGAGAATAGGGCTGGTTAAGAACGACCATCCATAGCTTTGTCTTAAACATCTATTGAATACATCAATTGGGTGCTCTAATCTTAAATGGATCGACATACTCAATAAATATTTAATACAAAACTACGATGGCTAACGGATCTATCAGAACAAAATACAGCAACAACAAATATAACAGATCACAGAACAACAATCAAACATATATATATGTATATATATATATATTTATATATTGTGGTCCTTGTACCACCACTTTTGTATCATGATGTAGAGGATGATGGTTTCTCTTTCCATAGAGTGGTCATAACAGGAAAATGGACTTACCGTTAATGGGATATGGCTGTTTGAAGTTTCAATTGATTTTGGACATCTTAATGGGTAATGGTCAGGTCCAAAGCCTATTTCAGGATTCGCATGAGTTTAGGGCTGATGATACTTATCTCTATCACTTCACACTTCCCAAAAATACAAAGAATTACCCATTAACCATCTTCTTAGTCAAAAGGTTACCCTAATTCCTAGTTTAATTAGCCAAAACATATCATTAGAGGAAGATTAGTGAGATTAGCTCCTTGGATTGAAGATTTGCTACTAGAGATCATCTAGGAGTTGTTATGCACCTCAGGATTCAAATTTATGCATCTTTGGGCTAGGATTGGATTGCTTTGAATTTAGGTGAGTGGTTTAAGCCCTTACTCACTAATTAGCTACTTTTGATGCTTATGATGTTTTTAAATGATTTTCAAACTCTAAAATACATTTTAAACCTTCTTTAATAATATATATAAATTTCAAATGATTTCGAAAAGATATGAAAATTAGTGTTCTTATGGATCTCCTTTGTTATTATGGATATTACCCTTGGATTTATGGTTAGAATTGATGTGTGTGAATGTGTTTGTGTTAGGGCATATTGTATGTAATGTTTGCTTGAAAGTGTGATGTTTGTTTGGTTAAAAAATGTCGATCGAATGTTGATTTAAAATAGGAATATGTTGGGGATTGGTGCCGACCGCTCGGTATAGGCCCAAATGAGATATGATCGATATAGGGAAACAAGGAAGGCCCCACAAGGCCACTTTTCAAATTTCAAGTCATTTAGGGTTTATATGCTCACGATATTGATGGATCGGTGGTGAATTTGGGCGTTATGGATAGATGAAGGGATGTCTTGAGGCATGCTTCGAGCCAAAGGATGAATTGCTATAGGTTTTATGGGTGCTTTCTTTAGGTCGCTTGCATAGGCGGACCACTTGCATAGACGGATCATTTACATAGATGTATCAGTGAGGAAGTACTTCATGTTTTGGAGATGTCGCCTTGAGTTTTGGAGTAGGTGCTTTGAGTTACAAACACTCGCTTAAAGACATGGGCTAGTGGAGTAAAAAGGAAGTGGAATTTTGGCAAAATCAGGGATCGATAGCTATGGATTAGTATCGATCCATGGACATCGATCAGTGTTGATGTTGGTTTGATCGGGGAATGAAGGCATATGACCTAGTGTGTGAAGTGTGGGAATGGGGTAGGCATGGGTCGGTAGTGATGGTTCGGTATAGGGGAGTTGGACTTTGAATCTTCTTGTGCTTGCTTAGAGTTTCCATATGCATGCTTTGAGACATGGTGGGGTTTTGCTCGAGTCTTGGGTGTGTGATCACATAAACTTATGACAAGCCAAATACTTAACCAAATATAGCAAAGTATAGGGATCAGTGCCGAACCTAGAGTTCGGTGGAGATTTTGATTGTGACGACCTATGATTCGATGATGATGATTCCATGATGGGAAGTGATGACTTTCATGATGGATAGCTGTACTTGGAGATGTAGAGTAGAGGACTAAGAGTCGAATTGAGGGAACTTTTGAGGAAAGCTATGGGTCATATGATGATATTCTATGATTGATGATGACTGTAGAGAATCGTCCCTATCATGATGACTTTGTGATTGAAGTCATGAGATTAGTTCCATGATGTACTCTGTTGTAATTAACGTGTGCAAAGGGATAGTTGAAACTCGAGGGTCATAGGGTGCTCGTGAGATGGGGGTATACACTGGGGATGTGATGTTTCTTGGAGCGTGATGGCTCTTTATTCTAGATATGACGTTTTTTTACCCCGGACTGACGTGATGGTTAGTCTATTTCCTAGCCATCTGAGTGGCATGGATTTGGATTACCGAGGAACCAAGATGCGGGCTGTCATGATGGATGGTCTAGTATTTGACTGTGATGGGTCGGCGAGTGATCTTATATCCAACGCACCGAGTAAGTGAATGTGAGGATGATGGATGCTATGTTTGTTTGATTGTTTATCACCCTAGAGATGTCACATGATGCCGATGTTATATGTATATTTGGACACCCCTTAGTACTTTGATGTATAATACACCCATGATGAATATGATATAGAGTAGCGTATGTCTTGTGTATGTGCTAACCCTGTGGATGCAAGGACATGTCAAATATGAATCTATATATCATTTGTCCTATTATTGTGGTTTATTAGTATTTAGAGGTTTACCACTCACATTAGACTATTGTCTGACTTGGAGTTTTATGCTTTGCATCCTATTACTCTGGATACTCTTAAATCAGTAGATTAAGGATATCAGGTTCGGTGAGCACGTGGAGCTTAGGAGTTCATACTCTTGTATTACTACACTTACTTATTTGCAATTCTGTTGCTCAAATGGAGCATGCTAGTTCCTTTATTACCTATAGATAGTTATTTATGAGTTATTATTTGATGTATAACTCTATTTCTTATGTTATATACTGTATGGATATGTGCATTCTGTATCTGTGATTCATTCAGTTATTTACTATCTCACCTGTTTTGTATCTGAGATGTTTACTATTATACTTTATTCCATATGCTATGAGATATATGACATGTTCTATGACTGTTTTACTTACTTTACAACCTTAACGATCGTCTTGCATCGATTGGGCACCGCTACAGTGCACTATACATGTATATTAGATACCGGTGATGTAGGACCGTCGTCACATTTGATATCAGAGCTTAGGTTGCGTAGTTTAACCTAAGGGATGTTGTGCTCTAGTAGAGATAGGGTAGAAGTTCTCACCTTAAACTGGATCAAGAGAGTGTGTGTGTTTGTGTATGTATATGAGAGCATGTACTTGTTATATATATTGGTTTTCAAAACTATATAATATTATATAGTATATAAGTCACACTGCACACATGAGTACTACTTAAGTGGGATTCCTTATAGAGAGACGGATCGTTTATCACAGATTGAAGGATGAGTCGTCAAACAAGGAATACCACTGGAAACTCCATCTCTGGAGTCGAAGAAGGAGCTGGCTCGAGAACTACTAATCCCGATTTGTAGACCATGTTTGATACTATGATGCGGAACATACTGCAAAATGCTCAAGTAGTCACTCCGAATGTTGTTATTGATGGTGGTGCTCCAAGGCAAGAGCCTAAAGTCTATTTCTCTAAGTTGAACAAGGACTTTGCTAGTCTTGGTGGCAAACATTCTAAGGAATGGAGTCGACGATTTAGGTGCAGGATTGGTTTGATACCTGTGAGAGGATCTTTGATGACTTAGAGAAGGATGATGCTATGAAGAGGTGATTAGCTTCCCGACAGCTTCAAGGGCGAGCCATGAACTAGTGGTATGTAGTGAAGGCCGCTTCTTCTAAGGACCATATCACATATGACCGGTTCAAATCCAGATTCAATGAGAAGTTTATATCGACAGCCTAGAAGTCAGTCTTGTTCCATAAGTTCATGGATCTAAAGCAAGGGGATATGATTGTCCTAGAGTATGCTACTGAGTTCGACGCCCTATTAAAATATGGGATGTCCTTCATCGAACTCCATTAAAGAAGAAAGATAAGTTCATAATCGGCTTGGATGATCACTTGGGAGAGCAGCTCATGGGCCATATTGATAAGACTTTTGAGATGTTAGTCGAAAAGGCCTTGAGACATGAGAGTCTTTATCCGACGCCAAAGGCTATTATTCCTAAAGACAAACCAAAGCCGCAATTCGGAGGGGGAGGTAAGACATGGAACAATAAGAGGAAGTAGTTTCAAAACAAAGGCGGTTAGAAAAAGAGTAATACCTCATTCATTCGTTACAACTGTGGTGACAAGGGCCACTTTCGTAGAGACTACAAGGCCGAGGGAAAGATGTGCTGCAGTTGTAATAAGCTTGGGCATATTCAGAAAGATTGTACAGAGCCGCTGAAGCAAAAACAAGTTGTGAAAGCATATGCTATCAATGTCGTTCCGACTTTGTCGAATGCTCCATCGGCGAAAGAGAAGGGGAAAGGGACCGCTATTTAAGGTATGCTTTCCATTTATCATGTTCCTGTATAAGTTTTATTTGATACCAGGGCTTCACATTCCTCCATACCTAATGACTTGGTAGATAGATTGGGATTGAGACTCAAAAATTTTGACCGACCTTTGATTGTGACAAACCCTTTTGGAGGCTCCACTAGCTTGTGTATAGTTTTTCGTGGTTTGGTCTTATCGAGTTATGGATGCTCAATTGATTGTGATTACTTTGTTTTAGGTTTCATTGGGTTTGGTATTATTTTGAGCAAGGACTGGCTTCATAGATACAAAGTGATAATGCATTGTGTGAAGTCATTGGTGATGATATGGGTAGATGATGGGTAGAATGTAATGTTAGGTTGCCTATCAGAGGATGATATAATGGTCAGTTTTCTATATTCGCTCTATATCCCACACGATGAGTTGTCATCAATTCTCATTGCTAGGGACTTTTACTACATAGAGAGATCGAGTTCCGTATTAATGTAGTTAAAGATGCCAGACCGATAGTGATACCGTTGAGGAGGATGGCATCTAGAGAGCAATGAGAGCTCAAGGTGTAAGTGAATGACCAAATGCGACGAGGGTTCATTCATAGGCGTATTTCTATGGGGAGCACCCGCGGTATTTGCCAGAAGGCGGATGGTTCCTTTAGATTATGTGTTTATTACCATGAGCTGAATATAGTGATAAGGAAGAGCAATTATCTAGTCCCATGTATTGATGACTTATTTGATCAGCTTCATGGTGCTAGAGTATTTTCTCAGTTAGACCTTGCGACAGGGTTTCACCAACTGAGAGTAATGAAGGAGAGTGTGTCGATTACAACAATTTGTACACCAACTGGTTTCCAAGAGTGGTTAGTTATGTCGCTCGAGCTAACCACTGCATCGACATACTTTGTTGATCTTATGAATTATGTTTTTAGGGGTTAACTAAATAAGTTGATGCTTGTGTTCGTTGATGATATTATCATCTATTTATGGATGGAGGAGGAACATGATACATTTAAGGATCGTGCTTGAGGTGTTGAGAGAGCACCGACTGAAAGCAAAGTTTTTGAAGTGTCACTTCTAGAGGAGGGAAGTGAGAATTTGGAATCACGTTGTTTCTAAGCAGGGCATTGCCACAGATCATGTAAAAGTCACAGCAGTCCATGGTTGGACTAGACCCAAAAATGCTATGGATGTGAGAAGCTTCTTGGGGTTAGATGGATATTATAGATGATTCATCCAGGACTTCTCTAAAGTAGCTGCACTGTTAACTCACTTGATGAAAAAGAATCAGACTTTTATTTGGGATGCAGGATGTGAACATGCACTTGTGAGTTTGAAGGAAAAGTTAACGAGTACACCAGTATTGACCATTCAAGCAGGAATGAAGAGATGACGGTATACATTGATGCTTGTGGTACCAGATTGGGTGCGATATTATTGCAGAGGGTCAAAGTTATTGCATATGCTAGTCGATAATTGAAGCCACATGAGAAGAAATACCTGACCCATGATTTAGAATTAGCAGCGATTTTGTTTGCGCTGAAGATTTGGAAGCACTATCTTTTAGGAGAGAGGTTCAAGCTTTTCACGGACCATAAATCATTGAAGTACCTCTTTTCGCAGAAGGATCTTAACCTTTACCGGTAGGGATGGTTAGAATATTTAGCCTCCTATGACTTTGATGTTGTATATACCCCAGGCAAAGGGAATGCAGTTGCTAACGCATTGAGTATGAGACATGCTAGATTTTGATCTATGTTCCTAAAGTGGAAGTAGTTAGAGTATATTGCTGGTTATGATTTCCGACTGAGATGCGAGCTAGAGCCAAAGATATTTGCAATCTTGACTATCAGACCTACTCTAATTGAGCGGATCAGTACTAGGCAGAGGCTTGATGCTAGATTAGCTGAGATTATTGCTAAGATTGAGTCTAGAGTAGAGTCTAAAGAGATGAGATAGTACGGAGTCGGTCGAGGCGGTAGGCTCCATAAGAACAAGAGATTGTTTGTTCCTGATGTCGATGGATTGTAGGATGAGGTGCTGTGAGAATGCCATCATTCGAGATTGACTATTCATCCTGGTGACAATAAGATGTACCGTGATATGAGGCAGACCTTATATTGAGAAGGGATAAAGAAAGATGTTGGGGAATGCATCTCGAAGTGTATGAATTGCCAAGTGGTTAAGGCAGAGCAGAAGAAGTCTAGTGGTTTGATGCCACCACTACAAGTTCCTAAGTGAAAATGGGAGCAAGTACCAATGGATTTCATCGATGGACTGTCGAGGACAAGAGGAGGGTAAGGCATCATTTGGGTCATAGTTGATCGATTGACCAAGGGTGCCAAATTTATACCCGTCAAGTCAAGTAGAACGACAACCAAACTAGCCGAGTTGTATGTGAAGTAGGTTGTACGACTCCATGGTGTGTCGAAGGGCATTGTGAGCGATCGAGACCAGTTGTCCACTAGTGGGTTTTGGAAGAGCATACATGAAGCCTTATTTATTTATTAACTCACATCTATGTTCTAGTTTAAATACCCCCTTACTTGATTGTTGGTAATTAATTTTTGGTTATTGAGTTATGGTTGACATTGGCTGAAGTGATTCGAAATTATGCTGCATACCTTTTTTTACTTGTTGTAGTGATGAATTATTGGTTGACTATTGGCTATGCATACATTAAATGTCGTTTGAGTAATGAATAGATGGTTGTAAATAGTCGGATATAACACTTTAGATTGATCGGAATAGGGGAAAATAAACTTAAATGGAAAGATTATAAAGTAATAAATTATTTTAGAAATAAGTATTAAATTTTAAGAATGACTTTATTTAATATTGAAAATATTATTTGTGAAAAAATATAGAAGTGCAATATTGTTTAGTATTGTGTGAATAAAAATACTTTGGGAAAGTGGCAATTTCCAAATTTGTTTTAAATGGGTGGACTTCGAATAAATAATTTTATTTATCTCTAACTAGAAAAATATTTTAAGATTTTGTAAAAGAGTATTTATAATTTATATTTTTTAAAGCGATAAGTTTATTTTTATAGAGATTAATAAATTAGAAGTTTTATAAATAGTGTTTTGGAATAATAATAGGTTTGAATGCGATTTATTATTTAAATGGAAATTACTATCAACAAAAATATACTTTAAATTTGGTTAAGTGTAATTTTGGAAGTAATATCTTTGGTATTTAATTATTTTAAATAAAAAGGAAATTCTGGAATTTGTATACTGATAATTAATGTAAATTGATTTGAATGTCAAATATTGGAAGATTTTATATAAAGAATAATTTTAATCGGTTAATTATTTTACTTTGTTTAAAAGGGTCTTGGATGTAAATTAGGGTTTTGAAATAACAATTTGTGGAAATTTTTTATTTATGCTTTTGAGAAATATTTTAAAATCAAATCCTTATTGGGTAAGTTGGATTATGTAAATTTGTTGTTTAAAGGAAATTATAAATTATAAAACTTCTTTGGTATTATTATTTTGAATTATTAAAGAAGAAATTTCAAAGTTATGAATTGTTTTTAAAAGGAGATTAAGGGATTTGGAATTGAACGGAGTTTACTTTAAAGGTTTCTCTATAATTGAATAAGATAATTGGGAAATATTTATTTACGAAACTATAAAAGAATTATAGGGAAAAGAACGAGAATTTTATATTTTGATTTTCATTCAACTGAATATTGATATTCGAAATTGTTTTGGAGAAGTTGAGAAAAATGTATTTTAATACCCCCTTTCAAATCAATTGAATAAAGGATGATTTATATTTCTTTGTAACAAGGAATATGAATAAACGAAGTTATAGTTCCGTTTGGTATTAGACTTTCAGTAATATTTCTCAGATTATTCTTTGGACCTGTTATATAGAATAATATCCTATGAAATTCTAGATTGTGGGGAAGTTGAGTAAATGGATTAATAACACCGTCCGGTATGTGACATTCGGTGATCTGTCTAGCATGTGACATTTGGTGATACTATTCTGTTTACTCTTTTGACTTATGGTATATGATATTATTATGGGTACGGAGTGTAGTTCACGAGCATTGATTAAACGAGCGAGTAACACCAGATGGTATGGGACGTCTGCATGATATTTGTTCGATTACTGTCTGTAAGTGAGGGACACTCTTTTTTTACAGGTTAATGTCTAGAGGAATGGTTCGTTGTGTGCCAACTTATGTTGTGTTTTATTTATCCAGATAGACTAGAGTCCATCATAGTTGGCTGATTGTAACAACCCACAAATTTTGAAAATATTTTAAATGAAAATTCATTTGAAACTTTGAATATAATTATTTTAAAATTTGATAAATTTGGAAATTTATTGTAATATTTTGGGATTTGATGTGAAATGTTCTTCCAAATTTAATAAAATAAAGATTTTTCTTGTAACGCAAATTTTGATCAACTTTGGTCAAAGTTTGACTTTCTGTGAAAATTTTAAATTTTGAATTTTGAACTTTTACTTTTTTTATGAAGATGGATTTAATTCTAACATTTTCTTTGTTTTTCGTTTTGTAAAATTTAGATTTCTACTTCTCAAAATTTACAAATTTTGGCGTATTACAAGCAGTTATTTTCATATAACATTTATCTTATTTACCTTTTGATTTTGGGCTTGTACTATTGGGCTAGGAATTTCTTTAGTAGATGAGAAGCCACATGATTGAGATGACTATATAATATCCTAGGGTTTTGCTAGACTCTTCATTTTCATTTGTGTCTCCGCAGAAAGAAATTAATGTAAGTTTTCTTCTTCCTCTTCCTCCTCAAAACTTAGACTTCTCCTCTAAAAATTTTCTTTCCTCCTTCCCCAAATTTCGGCCATGCTCATCACCACACCCATCTCCTTTTCCTCCAACCAAAAACCCTAGCCAAAACCACTTCTCCTCCTTCCTTTTTCCCTTCCTCTTCAACAAATTTCGGCCTCTACTCCTCTTCTTCCCACCACAAACCCTATAGCAGAACCATCACCTCACCCTTACCCTTGCTTTGCCTTGGTCGTGACCACCTTCTCCACAACCAAACCCTAACCCTAGCCCTAGCCGAACCAAACCCCACCCAAATCTAGCCTAGACCGAACCCAAACAAAACCTAGACCAAACCTATGTGTCCCTTTGACAAGCCCTTTCATATGTTTACCAATATAAAAAAAATTCTACTTTTATTTTCTATGCGAATTCTATTTGTTTACATATGAAATTTATTTTATTTTTTCAAAGCTTTGGATTTGGATTCTCCTCCCACTCAAGCTTGTCCGTAATTGTCATGCTCGTTGTAGTCATTGTGTTATGTTTGGAATCACTTCTCTAACCAAAGAAGGTGAGTAATTACTCTTGACAACGTACTTATATTTTGGTGAATTGATGACAATGGAATTGTATGGATTTGTATATGCAAGTTGAGAATTTCACCTATGTTTATATTATGTTATTTCATATCATATTTTACCTGTTATGATCATATGCCAAGATATATTGAATATTGTTATGTTTATTTAATATTCTGTTCTCACACTGCAAGTTCCTTCACTATGGGTTGAAATGATACATACCCGAATGATCTTTAGATTAAGGAAAATTGTTATGGGCTGAAATGATAGGCCTGAGCAATTTTATTTGACTTGGGATTGCGGGTTGGAAATGATATAAACCCAGAAAATTAATAAATTGCGGATTGAAATGATATATGTCCGTATTTACTTGACCATAGGATAGAGAATTTTATACAGACTCCGTGGTTGATTTAAAATGATTTTCTAAAAATTATTAAGTATTTTGGATTTCTATATATGAATCTCAACTAAAATTTAATGTAATAATTTCTGTGAATTTGTTTACATGAGTTAAATTTTTTATAAGAAATAAATAGTTGGAAATGTAAATTTTGGAATCTAATTTACAGTATGAAGGTTAATTGAAATTTAATAATCCGATTTGACTTAATAATGGAATTTTATTCTAACCTATAAATTGTAAGTTTTAATTCATGTAATGGTGATTAAAATGATAAATGGTTTTTTTTGTGGAAAAAAAAATGTAAGTTAAACGTACATTTGACATGTAAGTTTTAACTAATGTAAATGGTATAACTTGGGTAATAAAAATGATAAATGTTATTTACTGAATAGGAACTAAGTGTGAAGTTAATACGTACCTTTACCGTATATTAGGATTTCAGCTTTAAAATTTATCATCTAAGTGTAACAAAGTTATTTAACTAAAGGTGTGGTTTCTTTAATGACAAATAGCTAAAATTTGAGTGATATAATAAGAATGATATAAATGACTATTGTAAAAACTGTAAATATATGTACTATTTGATTATATAAACTATTGTAGTAGGAAGTATTACAGTAACAATTCAAAACTGCAGCGATTTCTTATGGTAACAATTCTAAACTGCTGCGATTTCTTACTTTAACAATTCTGCAATGCTGCGGATTCTTACAGTAACAATTCTGCACCGTTGCGAATTCTTACAATAACAATTCTACACCGCTGCGAATTCTTACAGTAGCATTTCTGTACTGCTGCGTTTTCTTAAAAGTGACATTTCCGGAATGCTACAAAATTTTCTAAAGGGTTATAGTTCCGAATGTTATGGTTCTAAAGTTACATTTTTTAAAGTGCTATGATCTCTAAATTTTTACTTTTCAAAGGGGTTATAATTAAATGAATTTGGAGTGTACGACTTTGGAAAAATGAATAATATTTTAAAGAATAATGATATGGAATCTATATGGTTTGAAAGGAATATGTTTGATATGAAAAATAAACCAAATTGAAATTGAATAACCACGGGTTATAATAACGTTTGGTTGTTAAAGAGACCGGGATCGGATATGGGCATACTCTCTGTCGATACCGAAAACCACTTTAACAACTGTATACGCGGCGGAGATTCCAGAATGAAGTAGGATGGTGGCGACGATCCTAAAGGTATACATACGTGGACCTAACTCCCGTGAGTTTGCATAAGGTGGCTAAAACAGGAGCAATTGACGGGCCAAGTGAGGTAGCTCCTCCGATCAGACACACTTCATCGTTAGCCATTCTATTACTTTGTGATTGATTTGGTGCGCACCTTTGATTCGGGAGTGTGGATCGAGTTGGGCGGTAGTTGCGGCTATACATTACCAACAGTCCGGAAGTGTAATTGGTATATCTACCCTGGCATTGCCTAGTTGTCCCGTGTCACCTACCCTAGCGCGCCTTCTACGAGTTTGTTTTATGTCGTACCTATGGGGTTTTTTCGGCGGCCCCAGTTTACGGGGAGTTACGGTACTGTATAGACTATTGGCATTATAAAATGTGTTAAGGGGGAAATGGGTAATGCCTTAACGCTATTTTAATAGTTTACTTTACTTAAGACATTATTATAATAGCGTATTGTACTACATAGTAGATAGTTTAACAGATCCTTAAAGGATGGGCGATCCCAAGCATCCTTTAAGTTACTAATGCATTTCCTTTGCAGTTCACTTGAGTTGATTTACATTTTATATGTATGTATGTCCTGACTCGAGTGTTTTGTGTTTTGCTATACGCTCGGGTCAGCCTGAGTTTCACAGCTTTGGATTCATCTTTTTGGAGCTAGAGATCCGCCGGAGATTTAGCTGTCTACCTGATATTTCCATTCAGTTATTTCCACTCAGCTTTTGCTTTTGTAGTAGAGAACTTATGTATCTAAACTTTCCGTTGTATTTGTGTTCAGACTTGGGTATTATGTATTAGTTTGAGACTATGTATCTAGGAGCTTCATGAACTCATATGTTTATTTTATTCTGCTGCGAGTTATTCTGATATTTTGTGTCTGTGATTCTGTGATTTATTTTATTTGCCCCAAATTTTATTCACGATCTGTTGTTTTGTATTATTCAAGTCTGACATGTGTGGTTTTATTGTCGATTTGAATGGTCCAAAATGGCGGGATGTTACAGTTGGTATCAGAGCCAGGTTTTTAGACAAACCTTAGCCTGCGGGGTAAAAACTCATTAGAGATAGGTAGAAATACCCTAGAATGAGTGAAATCAGTATAAGAACCATTCTTTGTGAGAGAACGTATTTTTAAGTATAAATTGATTTTAAAATGATTTTAAAGGATTATTTTGGATATAAAATTTTCTTGTTTTAAAATCTAATTTTCTTATAATTTCCTTCCTTTCGAATCCACCTTGTTTATAGAATTCTTTGATTAGGATTTCCATTCTAGTTTGAATCTTTTCTTCTCCTCTTTCTTTTGTAATTTTATATTTCTCTCTCTTTCTCTGTAGTTCTTATTTTTCCCTATTCTATTTCAGGATTGGGAAATTCCTAGGACTCCATCTGATATTCGTAGTTTTCTGGGCCTTGCCGGTTATTATCGGAGATTTATTTAGAATTTTGCTCGGATTGCTGCACCTCTCACTGCTTTGACTCGTAAGAATGCTAAGTTTAGATGGAATGATAAGTGTGAAGCTGCATTCAATGAGTTGTAGCGCAAGCTTACTTCCGCGCCATTTCTTACCGTTCCAAATGGAAACGAGGGATTAATGGTATACACTGATGCCAGTTGTGAAGGTTTGGGAGCTGTTTTGATGCAGGATGGGAAGGTTATCGCTTATGCCGGTCGTCAGTTGAAGACTCACGAAGCCAATTATGTAGCCCATGATTTGGAATTACTTGCCGTAGTTTTTGCTTTGAAGCTTTGGAGTCATCATCTATTGGGAACTAAGTTTGAGCTCTTTATGGATCATAAGTCTTTGAAATATATTTTCACCCAGAAGGACTTGAATTTGAGGCAAGTTAGGTGGCTAGAGTTCCTTGCTTCTTATGACCTTGACATCAACTATACCCCCGGGAAAGCTAATGTTGTAGCCGATGCTTTGAGTAGGAAGAAGGCGATGTTATGTCAGCTTGTTGTTTCTTCTCCTCTTATGGATCGTATTGTTGCTAAGTAGGATGAGGATAGGATAATTGGGCTTATTTAGGAAAATGTTCATAGCAGGGTTGGTGGTAGTAGCCAAGATGGTAATGGAGTTCAGATCGATGATAAAGGGATTTTGAGGATTAATAATAGGATTTGTGTCCCGAATATCGATGGATTGAGGCAAGAGTTACTTCGGGAAAATCATCGGTCTAGACTTTTAATTCATCCAAGTGTGATGAAGATGTACCATGATATGAAGAAGCTGTATTGGTGGTGTGGTATGAAGCGTGATATCTCCCTTTTTGTTAGTAGATGTGCAAATTTTCAGCAGGTTAAGGCTGATCATCAGAAGACCGCTGGATTATTGCAACCCCTTGAGATTCCCAATTGGAAATGGAAACAGATTTCTATGGATTTTATTGATGGATTACCGAGAACTAGGAGAGGTAATGAGAGTATTTGGGTAGTTGTGGATAGATTGACCAAGTCAGCTCATTTCATTCCGGTTAGGTCCAACCGTTCTGCTTCGAGTTTGGTTGAGATTTATATGAGAGAGATTGTTCGTCTTCATGGTGTTCCGGTCAGTATTGTTTGTGATAGAGATCCCATCTTTACCAGTCAGTTTTGGAAAGCTTTTCAGGAATCTTTAGGTACTCATCTGAATCTGAGCACTGCTTACCATCCACAGACCGTCGATCAAACGGAAAGAGTGAATCAGACTCTGGAAGATCTTCTTCGTGTCTGTGTCCTTGATTATGGAGGTTCTTGGGAAGATCATCTCCATCTCATTGAATTCACCTATAACAATAGTTATCAGGTATAATCTCAAATATCTGTTTAAGGTTGTCTTAAACATTTATCTATCTTATCCCTTTTTTTTTGAATTCAGGCTAGTATCGCAGTGGCTCCATTTGCTGCTCTTTATGGACGCCCTTGCAAATCTCCATTTTGCTGGATTGAATCCGGTAATCATTTGGTTCTTGGTCCTGATATGATTCTTGAGGCTTCTGAGAAGGTTGAGGAGATTAGGAGAAAGATGAGGATTGCTCAGGATAGACAGAAGAAGTATGCTGATAGGCGTAGGAGGAATTTAGAATTTTCTGTTGGTGATCAGGTTTTCCTTAAGGTCTCTCCATTAAGAAATGTGATTCATTTTGGTCGGAGAGGGAAGCTCGCTCCTAGGTTTATTGGTCCTTTTCGCATCTTAGAGAGAGTTGGTTCCTTAGCTTACCATTTGGATTTGCCTGAGAAGCTTTTTGGAGTGCATAATGTGTTCCATGTTTAGCATCTTCGTCGGTATCTTCATGATCCATCTTTGATTGTCCAGCCTACTACTTTCGAGAGTTTGGATGTTGAGCCGAACCTTACCATCGAGAGGAAGCCACTTCGTATTATCGATAGAGATATGAAGCAGCTACGAAGAAAATCTGTCAACCTGGTCAAAGTGCAATGGAGCACTGATGATCAGGATTGTACTTGGGAAACAGAGGAGATCATTCGTGCTTCAAATCCGGAATTGTTTGTTCTAGGTACTATTCATTATCCTACCTTATCCTTCTTTATTTTCTGGGTCTCATTCCTTTTTGAGGACGAAAAGTTTTGAGTGGGGGAGAGTGTAATAACCTGCAAATTTTGAAAATATTTTAAATGAAAATTCATTTGAAACTTTGAATATAATTTTTTTAAAATTTGATAAATTTGGAAATTTAATGTAATATTTTGAGATTTGATGTGAAATGTTCTTCCAAATTTAATAAAATAAAGATTTTTCTTAAACGCAAATTTTGGTCAACTTTGGTCAAAGTTTGACTTTCGGTGAAAATTTTAAAATTTGAGTTTTGAACTTTTACTTTTTTTATGAAGATGGATTTAATTCTAACATTTTCTTTGTTTTTCGTTTTGTAAAATTTTGATTTCTACTAATCAAAATTTACAAATTTTGGCGTATTATACGTAGTTATTTTCCTATAACATTTATCTTATTTACATTTTGATTTTGGGCTTGTACAATTGGGTTAGGAATTTCTTTAGTAGATGAGAAGCCACATGATTGAGATGACTATATAATATCCTAGGGTTTTGCTAGACTCTTCATTTTCATTTGTGCCTCCGCAGAAAGAAATTAATTTAAGTTTTCTTCTTCCTCCTCAAAACTTAGACTTCTCCTCTAAAATTTCTCCTTCCTCCTTCCCCAAATTTCGACCATGCTCATCACCACACCCATCTCCTCTTCCTTCAACCAAAAATCCTAGTCAAAACCACTTCTCCTCCTTCCTTTTTCCCTTCCTCTTCAACAAATTTCGGCCTCCACTCCTCTTCTTCCCACCACAAACCCTATAGCCGAACCATCACCTCACCCTTCCCCTTGCTTTGCCTTGGTCGTGACCACCTTCTCCACAACCAAACCCTAACCCTAGCCTAGACCAAACCCAAATCCTAACCTTAGCCCTAGCCGAACCAAACCCCACCCAAATCTAGCCTAGACCGAACCCAAACAAACCCTAGAACAAACCTATGTGTCCCTTTGACAAGCCCTTTCATATGTTTACCTATATAAAAAAAAATTTCTACTTTTATTTTCTATGCGAATTCTATTTGTTTACATATGAAATTTATTTTATTTTTTCAAAGCTTTGGATTTGGATTCTCCTCCCACTCAAGCTTGTCCGTAATTGTCGTGCTTGTTGTAGTTGTTGTGTTGTGTTTGGAATCACTTCTCTAACCAAAGAAGGTGAGTAATCACTCTTGACAACGTACTTATATTTTGGTGAATTGATGATAATGGAATTGTATGGATTTGTATATGCAAGTTGAGAATTACACCTTGTTTATATTATGTTATTTCATATCATATTTTACCTGTTATGATCATATGCCATGATATATTGAATATTGTTATGTTTATTTAATATTCTGTTCTCACACTGCAAGTTCCTTCACTATGGGTTGAAATGATACATACCCAAATGATCTTTAGATTAAGGAAAATTGTTATGGGCTGAAATGATAGGCCTGAGCAATTTTATTTGACTTGGGATTGCAGGTTGGAAATGATATAAACCCGGAATATTAATAAATTACAGATTGAAATGATATATGTCTGTATTTACTTGACCCTAGGGTAGAGAATTTTATACAGACTTCGTGGTTGATTTAAAATGATTTTCTAAAAATTATTAAGTATTTTGGATTTCTATATATGAATCTCAACTAAAATTTAATACAATAATTTCTTTGAATTTGTTTACATGAGTTAAAAATTTTATAAGAAATAAATAGTTGGAAATGTAAATTTTGGAATCTAATTTACAGTATGAAGGTTAATTGAAATTTAATAATCTGATTTGACTTAATAATGGAATTTTATTCTAACCTATAAATTGTAAGTTTTAATTCATGTAATGGTGATTAAAATGATAAATGGTTTTTTTTGTGGAAAAAAAATGTAAGTTAAACGTACATTTGACATGTAAGTTTTAACTAATGTAAATGGTATAACTTGGGTAATAAAAATGATAAATGTTATTACTGACAGGAAAATAAAGTGTAAGTTAATAACGTACCTTTAACTTAGCATAAGAATTTCAGCTTTAAAATTTGACATTATAGTAACAAAGTTATTTAACTAAAGGTGTGGTTTCTTTAATGACTAAATAGCTAAAATTAGAGTAATATAATAAGAATGATATAATGACTATGATAAAAACTGTAAATATATGTACTATTTGATTATATAAACTATTATAGTAGGAAGTATTACAGTAACAATTCAAAACTGATGCGATTTCTATCGGTAACAATTCTAAACTGCTGGAATTTCTTACTGTAACAATTCTGCACTGCTGCGGATTCTTACAGTAACAATTCTTCACCATTGCGAATTCTTACAGTAACAATTCTCCACCGCTGCGAATTCTTACAGTAGCATTTCTGTACTGCTGCGTTTTCTTAAAAGTGACATTTGCAGAATGCTACAAAATTTTCTAAAGGGTTATAGTTCCGAATGTTATGGTTCTAAAGGTTACATTTTTTAAAGTGCCATGATCTCTAAATTTTTACGTTTCAAAGGGGTTATAATTAAATGAATTTGGAAGTGTACGACTTTGGAAAAATGAATAATATTTTGGAGAATTATGATATGGAATTTATATGATTTGAAAGGAATATGTTTGATATGAAAAATAAACCAAATTGAAATTGAATAACCACGGATTATAATAACGTTTGGTTGTTAAAGAGACCGGGGTCAGATATGGGCATACTCTCTGTTGATAACGAAAACCACTTTAACAACTGTGTACGCGGTGGAGATTCCAGAATGAAGTAGGCTGGTGGCGACGATCCTAAAGGTATACATACGTGGACCTAACTCCCGTGAGTTAGCATAAGGTGGCTAAAACAGGAGCAATTGATGGGCCAAGTGAGGTAGCTCCTCCGATCGGACACACTTCATCGTTAGCAATTCTATTACTTTGTGATTGATTTGGTGCGCACCTTTGATTCGGGAGTGTGGATCGAGTTGGGCGGCAGTTGCGGCTATGCGTTACCAACAGTCCGGAAGTGTAATTGGTATATCTACCCAGGAATTGCCTAGTTGTGCCGTGTCACCTATCCTAGCGCGCCTTCTACGAGTTTGTTTTATGTCATACCTATGGGGTATCCTCTGGTGGCCCCAGTTTACGGGGAGTTACGGTACGGTATAGACTATTGGCATTATAAAATGTGTTAAGGGGGAAATGGGTAACGCCTTATCGCTATTTTAATAGTTTACTTTACTTTAGACATTATTATAATAGCGTATTGTACTACATAGTAGATAGTTTAACGGATCCTTAAAGGATGGGCGATCCCAAGCATCCTTTAAGTTACTGATGCATTTCCTTTGCAGTTCACTTGAGTTGATTTACATTTTATAAGATGTATGTCCTGACTTGAGTGTTTTGTGTTTTGCTATACGCTCGGGTCAGCCTGAGTTTCACAGCTTTGGATTCATCTTTTTGGAGCTAGAGATCCACCGGAGATTTAGCTGTCTACCTGATATTTCCATTCCAGTTATTTCCACTCAGCTTTTGCTTTTGTAGTAGAGAACTTATGTATCTAAACTTTCCGTTGTATTTGTGTTCAGACTTGGGTATTATGTATTAGTTTGAGACTATGTATCTAGGAGCTTCATGAACTCATATATTTATTTTATTCCACTGCGAGTTATTCTGATATTCTGTGTCTGTGATTCTATGATTTATTTTATTTGCCCTAAATTTTATTAACAATCTGTTTTTTTGAATTATTCAAGTCTGACATGTGTTGTTTTATTGTCGATTTGAATGGTCCAAAATGGCGGGATGTTACACTGATAGTGGGATCGCGCCCCAGATCTATGGCATCACCTTATTATATATATTATATATATGTGCTATGTGCTAATTTTTGGATTATGTGATGATATGTCACAATGCCACACCATCCAAACAATCTATTACCATTGAGAGGCTCATGAACGTTGAGTATAGATGGACGTAGCGTCACGATGACCCGGAGTAACTAAGACTGGAGGTGTACTGTGTGCTGTAAGTGCTGTATGTTGTCCCTTGAAGCCTGTTGTATGCTGTGTAGCTCGCATCTGGATATGTGTGACTATTTGATTATATTATAGTATTTAGATTCCCTCCTAGATATTTATTCAGACGTGAGGACCTCTTAACTCATTGGAGCGTGTTGTGAGGCTCCCAATTGGGATATGTGATTTTATATATACAGACATAAGCTACCATACATATAACACCTTACTAGATTATGTGCTTGTTGATGGTTGATTCCCTTTTGTGTTATGGGTGTGTTGATTACTAATCGGATATTTGGTTGTTTCACCCACTTGATTATATGTCGTTGTTATGTTGATCGACCTTATTTGGGAATGAGTTATCTTTTATATGCTTGCTTTTGAGATTTGTTGACACTTGAGTTATGCATTTCCATTTTGCATTGCATTTTTATACCACTGCTAGTTGTTATTTTATATTGACCTCTACATTCTAAACATAGTCTAACTAATGTGTTGTTTATATAATACTCGAGTCAGTCCGAGACAGACATTACATCTTCAAGGACGAGTTTACCGGTTTGTGGATGTTGGGCATAAATGGAGGATAAAGTATTTGTATATAGTTTGTATATTTGTATTCACTTGTGTTCTTATGCTGTCAAGATGTGTATATTGGATATGTTATGTGTATTTTTGATGTTAGTGGGCATTCGACTCTTTTTGTAGACCAACTTGGACTCGTGTGCATTTTATATTATATATATTCGATGCATTGGTGACTCTGTGATTTATTTTATATGGTGTATTGTTCTATCCAGGAATCACACATGTTTATTGCTTTGTGCCGATACTGTGTATGTATAGTTGAGTTGTTTATGATTTTTGAAGTACGTACCGGTGTTAGCTCAAGGGAATATCCACACGTGTAAGCCTGATATCGCCTCATTCTCCATATTATCGGACATTATTACACTGTAATACTCTTTGGCAGTATGGGTATAGAGGTGGGGCATTACAGTTGGTACCGGAACTAGTTATTGCCAGAGCATTATGATAGGGGGTTTTCGCATTGTGGTCAGTGGTGAAGCTTTAACTCTAACCCCTACACGTCTCATTTAGGGTTGGTGGTGACAGTCGATCGGTTGGCCGTACAACCAGTGTGTCTGAGGTACCAGTGATGGCTACTATGAGACATACATCAGTTGATATCAGAGTAGGTTTAGAACAATACAGAGTATAGAAGTCATGAGTCATGGCCTTAGATGTGACTTAGGGTCCCTATCCCCGTGGGTGTATGGTAGATTATTATTTATACCAAAGTGATATTAGGAATATGCGATGATTACTGTGGTGATCATTTGGGGATATATTTGTATTTTTCTTATTATATAATAATATATTTCTTCTGCCATTTCTGAATGTTAGTCTCTGTATGAGATGAAGAGAAATTAATTGTGGTTGTGAAGGTAGAAGCAGTTGGCTCGACGATCAGTGTCGGCATTAATGATGATGAATAAACCTTTGCATGGCTTGAATATGAATGAAAATATTTAGTAGTGATCAGAGTCTATAAGAACTCGATTAGCTTACCTTCATGTGTGTTTGTAAAATTTATATATCAAAATGAAATTGTAATGAGCTATAATTTAATCACTTAGAAATTTGAATATTTAAATATTCAAATGGTGAATTATATACCCTAATGTATGTATTTTTAAATAACAAATGATATAAAACACCATTTTCAAATTTTTTTACATCAATGAGTAGAGAAAAGTATACTCGACAATATGACCAAAAATTGGTTTATCAATATATGACTTTAAACTCGTTAAAAGTTGTCGACAGTTTTGTACATGTTTTAAAATAAATGTGTAATTTATAACAATAGTTTCTATTGGACCAAAAGATGGTCGAATAAAATAAATAAATGGTTGATAAGGATGGTTGCTATTGGACCAAAGAGTGGTCGAATCAGGTTAAGCTATATGGATGGTTTCCACTGGACCAAAAGGTAGTTAAATCAGGTTAAGCTATATAGATGGCTTCCATTGGTCCAAAGTGTGGTTGAATTAGGTTAAGCTAAAAGGATGGTTTCCATTGGACCAAAATATGGTCGAATCAGGTTAAGCTATATGGATGGTCTCAATTGGACCAAAATGTGGTCGAACCAAGTTAAGCTATATGGATGTTTTCCATTTGACCAAAATGTGGTCGAATCAGGTTAGGCCATACTTGATCAGAATTGTTTCTATTAGACCAAAGGGTGGCTGAATTCAAGTTAGCCTATAGAGGGTTAGGAAATTACTAAAGTGACCTCCTCTTGGTCCTCTATAAATAGCCCAAGCCATGGAGAAAGATAAAAACATTACAACTAAACAAAAGAAAGAAAACAAGGAAGACCTTAGGGAAAGCCAAGGAGTTAAACCATAGACCGACACTATTATTGCTAAGGTAAGGAAAACTGTATCATTTTAAAATTTCAAGTTATCCATGAAGTAATGTGTAATATACAATATGTTTAATCTATATGTTGCGCTATTTTAACCCATTTGGTATTATAGACATACCTTTTGCTTATAATATTTTTGGCCTCAACCAAATGTATATGATTGATGCTTTGGTTGTTTGAAAGAAAGAATAATCTATATTGATTTATGATTATAAAGTATCTTGAAGAATACTTATATATGTACTTATGATTTGTGATGGCTTTCGAACGAATGTGGTAAAAGACAAAAGATCTAGGACTATTACTTTATTTTTATACGGTGTGTTAGGAGATAGAGTACGCCCATACTGTGTGTTAGGATGCCAGCTGCGATGAGATAAAGAGTTTCCAGGATCTAATTCCCTACTCCGTGTTTAGTTAGATCCATGTGTATCCAAATTGATTTTGACATGAATTTTAGATTTTGTTATGTTCCTTGTTTACAAAAGATATCTATATATGTTGAATGAGTTTTGACAAATATGTTTAGAGAAAATTTACCTATTTTGAATGGAGTAATATATGTTTGATACATTAATATACTTCAAAATATGGTTTGTACATCTGGGAAAATTTGTGATATGTCCTGAGATTTAGATTAAATAGATTCCTCACTAAGTCAGTGTTTCCTATGATGCTACACATAAACATTTCAAGTTCGAATAATTAAAGTGGATTTTGGGACTTTTCATGGAAAACCAGAAGTGAAGAATTTTTCTTAGCTTTTGGTTAGTATTGTAAATCTTGGTGTACATATATGTATGAAGTCAAAGACAAGACCATATGTAAATTAACTTGTATTGCAAGTATAAATGTATAATATTTCTTCCCCTTGAAATCATTTACTCTAAATGATTCGAGGTTCTGGCATTTCTCCTTGTGAACATGTGACACAAATATGATAGCACCACATTATGAGGGTAGCACTTTTAATTCCGACTAAGATTGTCGGGGCGGGGTGTTACAAAGTGGTATCAGAGCCTAGGTTTAAGTGGTGCTTAGTAGAAAACCCTCTATGGTGTCAACTAATCCCAGAGAATGACTAACCCCAACCTTTACAAAATTCAAGAACAAGATGATTAGAAGGAAGGCACAAAAATTTTTAGTAGGGGAAATGATAGAAGTGGCAAACAGAGCATACAACTATGAAGAGGTACGACAAAGGGACCTCGTATTGTACTGTCTACGTTAAAAACGGAGGAAATAGTGAAAGCTATAAAAATGGTAGAGAGAACTAAGTATGGAGAAATTCGAGAATTTCTCAAAAGATGAGGTGAAATTATAACACTTGTAAGACCTATACGATGGAAAATATTCCCAATGATAAATAAAAGACTGTTGGATGAAGAGGAGTTAGGATACCAAGGATCAAACGAGGTCTCGAAAGAAGTTATGAGACTTATGGAAGCACCCATGGAAAATGAATTGAACAATATTATGGGATTCTTTCCCACACCATGACTTCCATGGAGAATTTAATATAAAGAAATGAAGGGTTGATTACGTTTGGTGGTTTAATCCATAATTTTGTTGACTTATAAATATTGGAAATGTATGTGGAAGTTTGTAAATAATAACCCAAATTTTGTTTGTACAAAGAAAAAGGGTTATAAATAGTATATCCTTTGTGTGTATGACTTGAGTTTAGTTGGTCAATGTTTCATAATAAATAATGCAGTTGTATCTGGTCTTAATCATAACAAAGTCTTTTTGTTTCTTTATGGTTATGGAAGACCAAGAAACTACTACTTTAACTCATAGTCAAGAGGCTCAAGCCTTCGCATAACAAAATCCCTTGGAGTTTTTGCATCCATCATTAAAAAAACGGAACATATGTCCTCTACACCAGTGAACAATCCATTTGATAATTTATTAAGTCGTTTTAAGAACTTACATCCAAACAAATTTATTAAAGATACCGATCCATTTGAAGTTAAACAATGGATCCAACATTTAGAAGACATCTTTGAAGTGTTGGATTATTGTGAAATAGATAAAAGGAAGTTGGTTGTATTTCAGCTAGCAGGAGAGGAAAAGAATTGGTGGAAATTAATCAGGACCTTAAGTAATTCAATTGTGATGACTTGGAGAAGTTTTAAGGAAACAATTTTGGAAAGGTATTTTCCAAAACATGAAAGAGAGAAGATTGAATTAAAATGTCAAGCTCTCACACATGGAAACATGATAGTGACCCAACATCAAAATCAATTTGAGGCATTGTATCGGCTTGCAAGTCATCTAATTAATATGCCTGAAAAGAGAGCCAAAATATTTTCAAAAGGATTGATTCCACCAATAAGAAGACATGTAATTGGTGATCGTCTCAAGACTTATGAGGTAATTATATCTGAAGCTCTTAACCTCGAAGAAGACTACATTCAACTTCAGCTAGAAGAAATCTTTCAAATAAGGGAAATCATAACAATCAAGGGAAATTCAACAATCAAATGAAATGCAATAG
Organism: Allium fistulosum; assembly: GCA_030737815.1. NCBI lineage: Eukaryota > Viridiplantae > Streptophyta > Magnoliopsida > Asparagales > Amaryllidaceae > Allium > Allium fistulosum. The sequence continues at coordinate 1,222,272,813 of CM060903.1, forward strand.
GAAGAAACCACGGTACAACGAGGAAAAGAAGAAAGGAGGGCACAACAAGGAGAGAGTCAAAACAAAATAAAGACGTGTTATAATTGCAATGAGAAGGGTCATATTGCTCCTAGCCGTCTAGAGGAAAGAAAAACGATTGTATGCTACAATTGTAATGAACCTGGACACATGAGCAGGGACTATAAAAAGCCAAAAAAGGAAAATAAAGCAATACCTGGAAATCAAACTAGGATATATGCGGTAGTTTCTGAACAACCACATGTGGAAGGTACCTTATTTATTTTTGATTTTCAAGCTATAGTTTTATTTGATCTGTGTGTCACACATTCCTTAATATCTATAATATTCGCTACTAAGTTAGGATTTCCAATTGAGCAACTAACAAATCCCCTAATAATAAATAACTTAGTAGAAGGATAAACTGAACTTAGAAGTATATGTAAGAATTATCCTCTTTATATTAAATATAAGGAAATGTCTGCGGATTTGTTCCTTTTCCCATTGATCCATTTTGATCTCATTCTTGGAATGGATTGGCTTTACAAATATTATGCCAAACTAGATTGTCATGACATGATTATAATCTTTTCTATTTCGAGATATAAGACATTCATATATTCATGTAATAAATCTCGAAATGCATTCATATCTAGATACCTAACACATATAGACGTTAAAAATGTGGACTAACAAATCAACCAAATATAAGTGGTCAGTGAATTTAGAGAAGTATTTAGCGATATTTCCGGATTACCATTAAAGTGACAAATTTACTTTTGTATCAAATTGGTCCTTGGTACGATTATGACCCCAATAGCAAAGATAGCTTATCGTAAGGTTCCACTACAGAATCAAGAATTAAAGAAGAAAATTTTAGAGTTAGAGGATCAAGGATTTATTAGACCAAGTAAATCACCTTGGTGAGCTCCAGTATTGTTCATAAAGAAGCATGATGGGTCCATACGATTATGTATTTACTATCGATAAATTAATAAGGTTACAATTAAGAAGAAGTATCCATTACCTCGGATTAATGATCTATTTGATCAACTCCAATGAGCTACCATATTTCAAAGACAAACTTGAGATCTGTTTATCACCAGCCGAGGATAAAGGAAGAAGATATTCCAAAGACAATTTTCCAAACACAGCATGGACATTATGAATTTTTTTTCATGTCTTTTGGACTAACTAACACACCAGTAATTTTCATGTAGCTTACAAATCGTTTGTTCCATCTATAACTTAATCAATTTGTCATAGTATTTATTGATGATATCTTAATTTACTCTAAATCAAGAGAAGATCATGAGAAACATTTGCATATAACACTGCAAATATATAAGGAACACCAATTGTATGCCAAGTTAAGTAAGTGTAATTTTTGGTTGGAAGATAATCGGTAACGAACTGTTCGAAACAAAAAGAAAATAAAAAAGTATAACAAAACAACTATTATGCCATACGACGGAATTACGCATTGGATCTTACCCGTTACCATCGAATAATCGGTAATGGAACCATTGTCCGAAGCGACGCAGAAGCCTTTCTTTTACAAGAATACTGGAAATGTTGTTATTAAAAGTACTTGGTGATGTAGTTCCTCGATTTTAGAAGCCCGTCAAATACGATTGTTCTTGGAAACCAACCGTCCTACTATAATTCGAACGATAGTGCGCGATCACCCGAGCTTTAATAAGAGTTAGTCAAATTCAAGGTGCAGAGCATCTTTCAAATGATCTGAACACATCTAATATTGAATTTGGGGCCATCCTAGATTGAACCCATGTCAAACCCTAACCAAACTAGCTTCGACTGACCCCCATCAACATTCTCAAAATCACCATCCCCGCTATTGACCACCATGACATGGAAGCTTTGCCGACCTTAGGTTAAGTCAAGATTCAAATTCAGATTGGAAGGCGAAAGACTTCAGTGGCAATCACTCTGGAGTAGGCGGCAAGATATTGATTGTAAGAAATTGACACCGATCTGAAGCTTGAAGAAGTCAGCGATAAGCAGTTGGCATGAGTGGAAAGCAAGAAGTGAAAAGGTAGCGTGCGAATTCTAAGTCTCAAGTACTCATAGTGCTCGAGATCGAGTGGATGGGCTTGGTACTGAGTGGTATCACTCAGTACCGAGTAGTTTATTGCAACAAAAACTTTAGGAAAAATAAAAGAGGAGAAAGAGCGAGCTAAATCAAGGCATGGAACGATCTCTAAAGCGTTGATCTTGTCTTTAGCATAGAGAATGGAATTTTCAGCCATGTAAAGCAGTTAAAGGAGTGTCTATCGAATGAAAGTGGTGCTTCGAAGCAATTCTTTGTGGAGATAGTAGTCAATGCTTGTCTTTATCCAGAGCATGCTTTTATTTTTAATGAAAGCATACTTTGGAGGGCAACTATTATCCAGCTTTTTGAGCAAGCAGATTTTTACTGGAGTTAGAACGTCAAGGTAAAGACAAAATGACTGACAAGCTTGGAAACATGCTTAGAAGAGCAAAATGCAGATACTCAAAAAATTTCATAGGCAATAAACTAAAGTGGACCATTCGGTACTGAGAGGTAGGCTCGGTATTGAGTGCTTTTCTACTTCACTCTGGACTCTTCAAACCACTTGTACACAAAGCTATGCTCATGTGTTTTCGATCAAGTGCTCTTCTTGAAGAATAGATGGTAAACTCTAAGAATTCTTGAGAAGAAAGCAGAGATGGATAAGCAGTATTAAGAACTATCAAAACTAACTCAATCTTTAAGGTGAAGTACTCGAAACACACTGAAATAGAGATAGAAGATCAAGCGGAAGGAGGGGAAATTTCCCACCATTAGAACCGATCGGTATCGAGTGGAACCACTCAGTACCGTGTAGTATCAATTGATTATTGGGTCCTACTTCCTCTTCCTGTGCGCTTAGATGTGGATCTGGACTCGATATTTGGCGAGCCTCTATTTCTACCAGCTAATTTCCCTGTAAATACATACCTCATAGCTACTGGAAAATTACTTTGGCTCTTTTGTTTTATTCGCCTCTTATCTCTCCTCTACATAGCCCTAAGGCAGACATTGTTGGCTATTTTTAGCTTTAATAACTTGTCAATCCCTTGTACTAGTGACTCTTAATCAAATAATCAATAAATTACAGTGAATGTAGGCAGATATTGTCAAACCGCTATAAAATTCTTGCATTCTCTTTAATTTTCTTATAGTATTTGCTAGATCTCAATATCTCAATGGGTCTTTGGGTGTTGTGCCACTTTTGGCGTCCACACCATCATATGGCCGCACCCTTACCTAGTGTATTATGGCTAAAATATACTTGCTCTCATATGGGCTTCAAACCCATTAAAAGCCTAAACAAATTATAATGCATTTAAATCCAATTTAAATGCGTAATCGATTAATATACTTATAACTATTATAAACATTTTTATTAATATTGTTCATTATATCAAAATAAAATTGTATACCTAATTTTTTATAAATATTAATTAATTTGTAACTGTTACAAATTATTTAAATCATATAGTCAAAGGAGTATTTAACGATTTGGTTGTGCGACACTATAGGTATAAATTTGATCAGTGATTAATATTGAACTATTCAAATATTAATGCTCACACATCACTTAGCACGTGGCATGACATTTTGGCCAAATTTACCGCTTACTTAGTTCCAGTAAAATTCAATTTTACTTTGTTAAACGTTATCCGATTGTGACTATTATTTATACTAATTCTCTTTGTCAAAACTATATCACTTCAGACTTATGGAATTTGGTAATGGTCAAAATTCCAATATCGCCCATATTCTACTCTATAGTCCAAATACAAAGCCCCTAGTTCAATAACAATAATTATTATTAACCGAACTACTCTGGCCAGAATTTCGACTTTAAGTTGAATTGAGTTGGCCGTGATACTAACCCCATATAACGAAGGAAACAAATCCTCTCTTGAATTGGTAGTGTTTCACTTCTAATACTTCCACTCAACCCAACTATAGTCACACGATGGATGTCGTGCCATGATTTGACTACAATCAAAGCGGAGCTTTCATATTGAAGATCAATAGTATTCTCAAGTTGAGAGAACTGTGTAAATCAGTCACATCGATATTTTCTGTTTGACCTTAGTTATATTAACCAATAGAACTATCGACTGAGTCATTCCACTATTATCCAATAACTATTAGCATGTAACCCTTTGGTTCTCCCAACAGTCATGAGTAAATACACTGCCTAACACTTGGAGAAGGCTACGTACTTTAGTCTCAATGAATGCATCAATATCCAGTCTCGATGCATTGACTAGGAATATTTAAAATGATGTGTTTATTATATTGTGATATAATACTCATGATTACAACTATTTATAATTACTATCACAGACACACCATTTATGGATTTTCTGTTACATATATTTTAACTAAATATTTAATTCTTCATAACACATTTTAACAAATATATAAAAGAAAAAAACACCTTTATTGCAAATGAGAATTGGTAAGGTTAATTAATTTATAGTAAATTGCAGAATTTCCCCTAGGGCATACCCATAACTCTATCAATCTCCTACTTGCACTTAAGGCCAATTGTGGAATCGCAATCCCATCCCTTTAATTAGCTTCTCAAGAGTCGGCCAAGCTAGACCCTTAAATGGATCTGGTATGTTTTCCTTGGTATCTACTCTTTGTATCATGACCTTTTTTTTCTCAACGAATTCTCCAATGAGGTGGAACTTCTGAAGAATGTATCGTGACTTCTTGTGTGCTCTGGGTTCCTTCGCAATCTGAATCGCCACATTATTATCACAGTAAAATGTCATGGGATATTTTATATCGAGGATCACTCTAACTCACTTAAAAACTTACGCATCCATACTGCCTCTTTAGTTGCCTCATTGAGGGTGATGTATTCGGCCTCCATCGTCGATTCAACTACTGACGGCTTCACCATTAAGTGTAAAGACATAACCAGACACTGACTTACTATCATCTATATCACTTTGAAAGTTAGAGTTCGTATACCCCTTCATAAGGAGATCTCCATTCCCATAAATAAGGAATAAGTCTTGAGTATTTCCTATATACTTCGGTATACGTTTAATGACCATCAAATGTTTTTCTTCAGTATTAGATTGGTATCAGCTTATGCATCCTAATGCGTATGCCACATTTGATCTAGTAATTAGCAAAGCATACATTACAGATCCTATGGTTGAAGCACAAGGAAACCTCTTCACGCGCTCTTTCTCTTCATCGACAATTCTAGATTGCATTGGAACGCTTCCACATTTGGAGTTATCTACACCGAACCTTTTCAATATGTTATTTATGTACATGGATTGGGTGTAACACGTCGTAGAATTAACCATGAATAAACAAATTGGATAAATTAATTTAAATATGATAGGGGTAAAAATGGAAATTTTGTAAAATCGAAATTTGACCATGAAAGTTATGCCGTTGCATTCATGGCAATTTTCTAATTAATTTCCATATATAATATGTTGAAAACAGAGTTCAAACGAAGAAGTTATGGACTTCTAGAGTTCCAAATTCAAATTAATTTAAATAGAATTCAAATTCAAATAAATAATAAATTACTAAATTTGAAATTCAAAAGTTAACAGTAATTATACTTAATGGTTAATTAAATGTTAAAATTAACGTTATCGTTAAATTGCAATTAAGGGAGAATATAAATTAGGCAACGACAAAAATAAGTCATTGTTCCCAAAATAGAATTGGTCGATGACCCACGATCGACTGATCGATGGTAAGGAGTGGTCGACCAGTGAATGGAAGGTGGCAGCTAGTGTTTTTGCAGCAATGACGTTCTAGATTTTATAATTTTAAACCGACTTAAATCTGATGGTTTTGGTGCATTCCAACCATTATAAATAAAAGCCCAGCCCCCTTCACTTTTCTTCACAAAATATTTTGGAAACACTAGCAAACCTCTATTAGTTCATCTCTTCATAGATTCAGAAAACTCCATTAGGGTTTCAAGTAAGAAATCCTATATATTTATTTTTGTTTATTGTTTATTTTCTCAACCTATTCTTCTCCAAACCTCTAATTTTCTAAATCTAACGTATATATGAATTCTTTGCTATATATATATATATAAGAAGAGATATGAAAATAGTTCATTGAAGGCATGTCAAATCCAAAAGAAGGCAAAGCTTAGGACCTACGATGAGTGGAAATCATAGTTTTTATAATTTAGTAATTGAATTTTGTAGTTTGGATTTGATATATTCCTTGGGGAGTTTTGGATTTCGAAAACATCGCATTGAAAATCCCCAAAATTCCCTAAAAGCGAGATGTCCATTCTTAGGTTGGAATCCTAATTGTTTTGTATTAAAATAATGGAGTTTATGTGGCTTTTGCAATTTAAGTATTTACCTTCCGTTCTACTTCTTATTCTATTTCTTTTGATCTGATTAAGGCATTTTATTAAGAAATGGTGTTTATGGTACGAATTCTTATTCGTAGTTCGCATTGTCTATTTCTACAAATTGAATATAAATTCCTTGTCTAATTCCGTGTATAACAAGTTGAATAGAGGTAAAATTAATTAAAATATAAATTTCTATTATTGATTTATTCTGTTGTTTTAATTTGAAGTAAGTTTTGGATTTAGATTCTATATACAAGTCTATTGATTTGGTTTTGGAATATTAGATTTATTGTATAATGTTATTGTGGAAATGGGACTTGTATAATTTTGGAAGATTTGACATTTAAAACATTAGTTTAGGGTGTAATCTCCATACACATAGAGATTGATTAATGCGTACTTATATATATATATATAAACTAGCATAAATAATGTACAGTTATAACGTATTAACGGTTATTTAAATTCCCCTTAAGAAAGTAATTAATTATAGAGGCGAAATAAGAAGGATTTCTTATAAAGCCTAAATAATTGATACAGTGAGATGTGTGATAATATACTTAATGAGTGTTCTGAAATATGACTAAGTTATAAGGATACATGGTTAGTCAAAATCTCACAGAAGTCTCCCCAACTAATCTGGCTACCAATAGTGTGACTTTAGGACAGATGTAAGACATCGTCTATAATAAGTAACTATGGATGACGCAAGGTTAGCCCTATTCTATAGGCTAAATCTGCCCAGCTAATCTGGCTACCAGTTCCTACAAATAGTCGGGTTAATGTAAGACGTCTCTATAGGGTACGGATCATAATTCGAAGGACCTTCTTTGGGGATTGAAGGTATTAAGTGGTTGTTTGAGGGGCCGCCTCTTCCCTAATATGAAATATTAAATGGTCGGGATTTGTTTTAGGCATGGTTGAGGATATCTCGGAAAGGTCCGCTTAAATGGAAGTAGTAAGTGTCCAAAGAGATTTCCATGCAATATCAGATAGATACTTGTGAGGAATCTGCTTTGGGAATATGTATTAGATGATGAGGGCCTACCTCAGTTGAGGCCTTAAATGGTTAGAGTCTACCTATTTTCCATTAAAAGGTATAAAGTGGCTTGGGTACTATCTCTCGCATTGGAAGACATTAACAATGATGGTTATGGGTTATGGAATTGGATAGTACAAAGGACTTGCTATGGAGATTAAAGGTATTAAGTAGCTTTTTGAGGGACCGCCTCTTTCCCTTATATGATGTATTAAATGGTTTTGAATATATTTTAAATGCGAAAGACATATCCTTATTTAAATTATACTACCCAAGTACTGATATAGAAAGCCTCGAGATTTGTATTCACCAGACATTGTTGTTCTCACTCCCTCCACATTACAACATAGGTCAGGGAAGGAGACGATGATTAAGATGGAGATGGCGATGAGAGGAGCTTGTGGTAGTAGTCTATTTCTCTATTTTTGCTATTTTCTGATGTACCCATTTGAAGGTGACAATGTATTTTTAAACATGATTGTGTAACAATTATTTTTGACTTTATGTTTTGGTTTTGTGACATTTTTTAACTAAAATGGGTACTGTTTATGCTATTATATTTTATCCTTTTGCTGTGAGTTCTGAATGAATAAATAAATAGATATATATTGTTCTTTTTACAAACCAACAGCTAGCTTTAGAATGGGTCTAAGTTTCGATGGGCCTTTTCTAGATTGGTATTTAGGCCTGTTTCTAGGCCTGTTGTTACATTTGTTATTAGAGCCTAGGTTACCCGATCAACGGGTAAAAATATGCATATGAGTGGCATATTTATGATTTTTTGAAAATATTTTCCTAAAACCCCCACTATATATACTATTTTTGAACATACGCTCACACACCGGACAAATCTTTCTTTTAGCATAAAACAATATCTTAGGAAGTTATAACGAAAGGCTCAAACAATAGATAGTTGATATGGCCAAAAATAATCCTTCTTCTGAGGCTGGGAACCCTACCTGAGGAAGACCCAACATTCAAAGGTTGCCTTAATGGTTTAAACAATACCTCAGCAAGTATGTCAAATCCATGTTCCTCAAGCTGCAACGGTGGCACCCGTTGTCCCGCCTGTCGACGTAGCACGCCATCTCGTTGACTTTCCCAAAATGTGTAAAGACTTTTTTATATGGAAGGAGGAGTATATTCTGGAACAGAGGTTTTTGTGGAATCAAGACATGGATAAATGACTGCGAGAAGATATTTCGGGAGCTCATTTGGGAGGATTAGCTGAAGAGTAGAATGACAACTTGGCACCTCAAGGAAGAAGCCCTAGATTGGTGGAATATTGTGGCTGAGAAGAATATGGGTAGGATTTTCACTTGGGATGAATTCAAGGACAAACGTGAGTTTACCACCGGAGAAATTTATACAACTTAGGCGGGGAGACTCCACTTTGAAGAAGTACATTGGTAAGTTTATAGAGTTGGCTAAGTCGTGATGAGCTTGATCGATACGCCTATGAAAAAGGCCATAAAGTTTGTGGAGGGCCTAAACTCCTCGCATAGAGAATTGTTGTTTACCTAATTGCCCGCTTGCACCACATACAAGACGTTAGTTGACATGACTTTGCTGCAGACGGCTAGCGAGGAAGAAAAAGAGGTGGAGAAAGAGAAGGCGGGACTTACTCAAAATCAAACAAGAAGGTGAACTTTTGGGTGAATAAGATGTCGAAAGGGATGTTCAAGAAAGAAGGTAAGATGTGTAAGAGATGCCAAAAATAGGGTCATGAAGCTAAAGATTGTAGGGTGAGTCTGATGAAGGATGCTTATAAGGGAAAGTATTATCACTGCCACGAGGAGGGCACCTCAAGAACCAATGTCCAAAGTTGTTGAAGGAAGGGCTGAGTGAACAGGCCTATGCCATCGATGTTGTCTATATTTCGAGTAGACCACCTACTAGAGACCAAAGGAAGTCAGCATTGGAAGGTATAACTCTTATTTTTAGGGAAACAATTTGTAACCTTTTTGATTCTAGAGCATCGCGTTCCTTTATAGCTAGGAATGTAGTCTACTCCTTAAATCTTCAAACCCAATTTTTCACTAGCCCAATAGTAGTTTCTAATCCTATTGGTGGGTCAACACATCTCTCTTTAATTTGCAAAGAACTAGTTATGGACATATGTGACGCTGATTTCATATGTTATTCTAAATTTGGAGAGGTATGGACTTATCTTGGGAATGGATTTGTTATCATACTATGAGGCAATTTTAGATTGTGATAGAAGGGTTATGCGATTAAAGAGTTGTAAAGGACGAGTGTAACACCCTGGGATTTTCTGGAAATAAATAAGAAAATATAATTAAAAGATAAGAATTAACCTAAAAGGTTAATTTTCACAAAATTTCGAATTTGACTACGGGACTTGCACCATTGTGTTTGTAGTAATTTTCTGGACAACTTTCATATATAGCTTGCTGAAATCAGAGCTAAAACAAAAAAGGTATAAAGAATTGAATAAATAAGAAATTGAAAAGAAAAATAGATAAATAGAAAAAAATCAACTAGGGCCAGGTCAACCCAGATGGGCCCAGGTCGACCATGGGTGCTCGACCCGACCCATGGTCGATCATTGGGTCGCAGCGACTTGAAGACAATTCGTTTTGTCGTGCGAGTTCGTTGCGTCCTAGCCACAGTTTCAGGGACGCATGAGATGGTTTTGGACTGGATCTGACGATAGTGAGTTGAGGTGTTCCCATATAAATTGATAGCTAGGGTTAACCTAATACCTAATTCTCTCTATTTTAGCGAAGCTCTGCCAAAATAAAACCTAAACCCTAATTTCCCAAATCAATTTCTAAACCTTATATTCTAAATCTCAATCTAAATTAAAATAAAAAGGAGATCTGGCAATTGCATAAGACACCTAAGCAAATTTAGGGGAGAAAGCTTGCGGCGTTTGAGGCAAACCTAAAAGCTTATGACAAAGGTGAGAGGGCACAAATTTAACAAGTTAATTAAATTAATTGATTTTACTTTCTACCCTATGCTGATTTGATTGTTAGTTCTGGTATTAATTCGTTAATTTATTAAATTAGAAATCTAGAATAATGGATCTTTTTATCTAATTGCAATTGACATATGTAAGCTGTAAAAACATAAATTATATGCTAAAATTGGATTTGACACCTATAAATTGCTAATTGAAATAATGTAAATGATGCAATGGCTATAATAAAAATAGGATAAAAAGATTAGCCTAATTGAAATAAGAATTAAATGGATTACGTCTGATAATTGAAATGAATTCCGTTTGATAATTGAAATGGATTACATCTTATAATTGAATGAAATGGATTAATTTACTTAAAACAAGTAAATTGAAAGATGTCTGGATTAAGTTTGAAAATAAAACAAAATGATAAACTTACTTAGAGCAAGTAAACCGAAAGACATTGGATTGTAGGCAATCGACCTAAGACTAGCATAGGTCGACTATCGTAAGTCACTTTTGACTTAGTAGATTGTTTGGGGCCTTGAGACGATAGAGGTATGAACCCTGTTGCTCTCTAAATTGGTTGAATGACGTAGACATATTTAGGTGTTCTTATTTGAGATGGTGGACTGAGTTCGTGTTTCTGTATCGTAGAGTAGGATGTAGAGTGTCGTTAAGACGTGCAACTTATGTTGCGAAACGTGCGCACTAGTGTTGGGACTGAATTATCGGTCGTTAGTTGAGGCTGTTGGGATCGGATTTTTGGTCATTAGTCGGGGTGTTGGGATTGGAGACTGGATCATGGACATTCCTGCGGGCCCGTTATGCTGAAAGCTAGGTCATATCCAGTACTAGGCAGAGTTAAGCGCAGTAACTCATGGGGGTGCATAAGAGGTATTTTGCTGCTAGGATCGAGGGGTCGGGCAAAGGTACATACGATGAGTTACTATGTGAGTTTACATGTGTGCCATCCTCTCTAGGCCTAGTGTGAGTTAAAGTGTGGCAATAAGTTCCCCAAAACTAGACGGTCATTTGGTGAGATGCGGTCTGTTGTTCACCACTTGATGTTAACTGATGACTGTTAGATTGATGATTGTTAGGCTTGCGACTTTAAGTGCATGGACATTGTACACACACCCTATATCTCGTAAAGTAGACTTGAAGTCAGTTGTATTTAATTTCTTTGTTGGTCTTGTTTTCAAAATGGGTTTCTAATGTATAATTATATATATATATATGTATGTATGAATTTTTGGAAAATGTTATCAAGAATTCCTCAAATTCATGCCTATGCTTATTTCAATTCCTGCCTGTGTTTTCCCTTATCTTAGATCTTATTTGAGCTATCTGTGGAAGTACCTGATTTAATCTTTACTATTCACATATAGAGATGGCTGATCCTATAGGATCTAGCTCTACTGGTGTTCCTAATATTCCTAACTGAACACGCTCATTTGGTTCCCCGTTACTTACAGGCTAAGGGACCGGTTGAGAATCTGATTAGAGAGCCTAAGGAGGAGGCGGGTGGAGCGATTGTTAGGGTCCTTATCCACCCACCTGTCGCTCATGACTTTGCTAAGCTATGTAAGGACTTTTCCAACTTAGGTGGCAAATTTTTCTTAGGAACTGAGACTCTTATTAATACTAGAGCTTGTTAGAAAATACAAATTTGAAAACAATTTAAAACGATAAAACCTAATTTTAAAGTTTGAAGTCCAAAATATAGCCGGCTCAACAAAAAAACACTGTGCCCCTTTTTCTCTTTTTATATAGTTTGGCCTTGTATTCTTCTTTGTGAAAATTGCTCGTTCGTTCCTTTGTGCGAAAATTAGGGCTTTTGGAATTTCGAAGAAGCCGACTTCAGTTGCTCGATCGAATAAATGATTAATCCTTCCTTGCTTTGTCGATCGAGTGTTTCTTCGATCTGCTCAGGGCTCCTTCTCGATCGAGTTCGACTTGAATTGGTATGTTCTTTATGCTCTTTGCTTTACTAGTTAATTTTCTTGAACTCGATCCTTTAGGAATGCCGATGATGATAGGGTTAAATAAGGTTTAATTCCCTTGATTATCGTTTGAATATATGTTTGAATTTGTTTGTTACTTTTTGGCTCGGCCGTTTGATTTTGCTTGGATGTTTGAGATTTCTTTAGACTAGTTCAATTGCGGATATTTCTTTGCTATGGTTGCTTGGTCACCACGGCTCCATGAGTTTGCTTGATTATCACGGCTCGATTCTAACTTGTTTGATTCCTTGGCTACCACGGCTTGATTTTCTGGCAATTAAACTTGACTTTGGTTCCTTTCATTGTGCTTGTTAACTTCGGTCAGTTGATACTGTGATAATATTTGACTTCGTTACTGACTTATTCAATTTGAAATTCCTGATGTGCTTTGACTTTGTTACTGCAATGTCTCTTTTATTCTTTGGTACCTGTACTGTACTGTTAGTTGTTGCTTGATGGACTCTGGTAGTTTTCGGCCTTGACTTTGTTAAAAACTGTAACCAATGGTTGCTTCTAAACTGATGAACTTTGGTAGCTGCTTCATTTGAACTATACTTGAAGTCTGTAGCTTGGTTTCAGTTTCCACACTATGTTGATTGAAACTGATCTGGTTGTATTGTTTGATGGTTTGAATGTGGTCAGTGGTCTGGGCATGACTGTGTTCATCATGTATGTTCCATATGCATATGTATACATCCACTGCCTCCATCTGTATGTTGCATGGTCTGTTGGATCATTACCGTTTGATCATTAGTTTGATATTGCATTTCTTTGAACTTTGCACTGCCCTGGTTTGAGTCACTTGTATCAGTCCATTGCCGTGTTGCTTTGAGCTAGTTTGCATTTTGATGATGAGTTGCTTATGAGCTGGTTCATGAAATCTTCATGTTAGTCTGGTGGCTTCACTTTGGTATTTGCAGTCTTCATTTCTGTTTGGTTGCCACTGAATTTTGATGTTGTTTCCATTCACTTGTGTACCTGCACTTGTATACAGTTGAGATTGTGTGCATGCATATAAGTTTGGTTTCTTGATGCAGTCTTGTTTCATATGGCATTTGAGGTGTGCATTCACTGTTTTACTGCATCATGTGTGTGTGTGTGTGTATATATATATATATATGTTCTCACATGTATATATTCAGTTATATTTTGCAGACTTGAGTCTTGTGTACTGGATGCTTTGTTGACTTCATAGTTGTTGTTCTCTGGTCTACCTGATCAATTCATTGTTATGGTCTTGTAATTGATTCCATATGCTTGCATTCATACTTCATGACGTTTGAAACTGCTTTGAACTGCACTGATGTTTGCATTCACGTTCATGCTGAAAGTATTGCTTCACCTGAACTGATTTGGTCGAGTTTGGAGCTTTTTGTTGGACTGGGTTTACTTATTATCTTGTAATCCGGTTCATCCCAGAACAGCTTTGACCATTGCATGTGTATATACATATGCCATTTTATTTTCTGTTTTGGTCTTGTTCATTTGAAAGCATTTGACTTTGATTGAGCCTGGGCATGTGATTGTCTAGTCTCTGTTTTCATGTGTACATATTGAATTTTGGTCGAGGCTTGTTCGAGTCATTAAAAACTTGACCCATTGATTTGTATTGCATTCACCTGAGTTGAATCTAGTTTAAAGCTCGGGTTTGACCTTGTGCTCATGTTTTGACTTTATTTTTATTGCACTTGAGTTGAACACGGCTTTTGATTGGGTTTGACCTGTGCGCACCTGTCCCTTCAATTTTATCAAGTGTATATCGGTGTGCACGACCTTGTGGCATGTACAGTGATACACTGTGCATGTTAGAAGCTGTTCGTGTATGATGAATTCAAATTTAAATGATGACGAACAACCCAAATAACTGAGGCAAATAATATTTCCAAAACACATTTTATTTTACACTGCAGAAATATTTCTTTTTCAATTTTACCGTGTTAGTGTGTATTTTGCAGATTGCTCAGATGTTGGATTCAATCTAGAATAGAATTGAAGATAAATACGAGCGAATGAGTGATATGTAGTGAGGTGCAAATGTAAATTAAAAATTGTGATGTAATCGAAATTGTATTGTAATTGAAATTGTGTATATATATAGTGAGAGCTCAAATTTGTACTATTCAAAATTGTAATAAAATATTTGTTTGAATTTAAATTCTGAGTTATTTATTTTATTCAACAAATATTTATTTAAATACGTGAAAATAATATAGTACATTAACAAATACATTTAAATGAATATATATATATATATATGTTTATTATCATCAAGCAAAAATCATATACTTTCATATTCAACAATCTCCCCCATTTTGATGATAACAAACATATATTTAAGATTTTGAATTTATTAAATGTATTTGATCATTCAATTTGCTCCCCCTATTTGAATGCTCCCTCTCTACACAAAGCTCCCCCTTCATATATGCATGAGAATAAATAAAAATATGCAAATGAGCCTAGATGCAAATATAAAATACAAAATAAAATATTTGCCAAAATCTTAACTTTTCTCTCCCCCTTTTGTTATCAGCAAAAGAGTAAAAATGTTAGAAAAATAGAGATAAAGTGATAGACATTAATACAATATTAATACCCAATCGAGTATAAATATTAAATTTCAATAAAAAATCAAACAAAAATCATAAATACTCTATTTGATGCATATTCCACTTTAGAATGATAGGGATAACGTCATCATATAAAACCATATAGTTGTGTCTATTTGTGGTATATTTATATCAGGAATTTGAATATCTACTAACCATGCATAACCGTTAGGACTTTTAAATGAGATTAGTAGTATTCTTAATTTTTTTTAAAAATGAATTCAAGTATCTTCTAACCACACATAACCGTGAGGACTTTTAAATGGGATTAGAATCAACTTGTCTATTTAATTAATCAATTTTGATATGCATTCCATACATGCATAACCGTGAGGACTTTTAAATGAGCATGAAAGCACATAATCAATAATTCCAAGTAATTCACCCATGCATAACCGTGAGGACTTTTAAATGAGAGTGAATACTTTGGATGCTTTTATTGCTAAAAATATAATAAAATGAAAAATGAATGATTTCCCATTTAAAATACCACATATTGACATACTATATTGGATTTTGATGAGTGATGGTCGTTAGAAATATGATAGAAATAGAGATGGTCATGGAATTTTTACCAACAAAAAGTTTTTATAACTCTTGTTTAAATTTCTAAAGAAATAAACTAATTATACTGTCTCAAGTTATAATATATGATTAATTTCAACACTCATCACTTTTTCAATCACTATTTATCTTTTCGATAATCAGTAGAGAATCAGATTAGTTAATGTAGTCATTTAAGATCAAATCCCAAAAATAATTATCAAATTTTCAAAAAATGACTAATCTGAAACAAGGTCAACAAAAACGATTTTCTGGAAGGGGTTTTATAAAAGAAAAATATCTGCTAATTGAAAATTATTTGAAATGAAAAATATGCAGATTTTTTCTTTGAAAAATGCGATGCAACTAATGAATGTCTCAACATAAATCACGTTCCACTAGTAATTTTTCCATCAACTAGATTACCAGTGTTATCTGCATCCAAATTTCTCTTTGACTTAAGATTATTTTTATTTGGATGTTATTGACCAGATTATGGAGTTGCAACAATTCCTTGAAATCCTTTTTACAATTTTAAATGAAATTCTTTTGGATTTTAATTGAAGCCGTGCCAATAAACAAAATAGTGAACATAGTGTCAGATCTAGAAACAAATATATCCACGTGTATCATGAGTAATCATCAATCAATAAAACACCATCATTAGTTCAAACAAATCTATTTGAACTAGTCCAGAGATTCTAGAGTGTTCTCGGCATAAAAATATAATTGGCCAACAATTTTGAAAAAGTCAAAGTCAAAATCGAGATTCATTTCCTTATCACATAACTGGCTGATTTAATTCAGATTATGGTGCAGATTATCACATTTAATAAATCGTTCAAGATAAATATACCGTTACCTATTTTACCTTTACAATAATTTTTCGTTGTTGCCCATTGTGATTCTGCCAGCTTTATACTAGGCTAAGGAACTTTGATTTGTTGCCCGTTGTGTGCCTCGAACAGCCAGAATCCAGGTAACACTGTTGTTGTTCCTCAGCCTGCCACCACACCTACACGAGAAAAGATTTTTGCAACCTATTTGTTTTTATAGGTCCATGGTTGTTAGTGGAAAAATATTTTGAAAAATATGTTTGTGGAGAGCAAAAACTATTTATATTTGTTCCTTTAGGCACCCAGATTTGTTTAACTTTAATGGATTTTATATTCGTGCCTTTTGAAACCCAAATTGGAATGGTTTTCACATGTTTGGGTCTATACCAGCAAATATTCTGATTGTGTCCAGTTTTTACACATATTGTGCACTTTGAATTGACTTGATTAATTTCATTTCTATCACGTTCTGATTGATTATACCCAAGTCATTGTCTAACCGTATTAACAGTTTGTTTCCCTAATAGCATATTTAACGATATTTCACTTTTTGAAAATTTTCCTAAAGTCATAGATAGTTGATGGACTTGTGTTTTGAGAGATTCATTTTCATTTAACAATTGTGTGCACTTTTTAATAGAATTTTCTCTCCTAGTATTTTCACTCTCTTTCAAAATCAGAATTTCATTTTCAAGTGATTTTATTTTAATTTCTGATTTTTTAATTTCTTCTTCAAATGATGGACACTTGTCACACTTAGGGCTTTTGGTTTGATAGTTTTTAACCAATTGATCAAGTTGTTTATTTAATTTTATCAAAGTATCTCTTGGTGATTCAATTTTAGCGTATTTCTCCCTAAGTCTTTCAAAACAACCATTTACCTTGTGAAAATATATAAGTAATTCTGAATGAGTAAGTTTCGATACCTCACTTGGCTCGTCATCATCACTGTCAGTTATATCCTCGAAGGCACAAATCTGCTTTTTTGCTCTCACTACTAGTGCTTTTATCATCTTCATCCGTTTCATCCCAAGTGGCTGCAAAACTTCTCCTTTTCTGTTTCTTTCCATGGCTGAATCGATTTTGAGGACAATTGGGCTTGATGTGACCAGGTTTATTGTACTTGTGGCAGATGATCTCCTGCTCGTCTGAGTTGTCTAGTGCTTTGGCTATTCTGCTTTTCAACTGTTGATTTAGAGCTGGATTACCATACTTGTGGTTCCACTTTTTGAATTTCTTTATTAATAGTGCCAGCTCAACTGCTCCATCATCATCATCATCATCATCATCACTTTCCGTTGTTCTGTTAAGAGCTATTGATTTCTTTCGAGTAACACCTCTTTCACGTTCTTCCTTGAATTTCATTTCTAGCTCATAAGCGGTGAGATTTCCAATAAGTTCTTCGACTTTAATCTGTTTCAAATCCTTTGATTCTTGAATAGCAGTGACTTTGGCTTCAAAATTTCGTGGAAGGACTCTGAGGATTTTTGGGACTATTTCCAACTCTGTATATGATTTTACGAGAGCTTTTGATTTGTATACGATATTGGAAAGTCGTCCGTACATCTCTTTGACATTTTCTTCCTTGGCCATTGTGAAATTCTCGTATTCGCTACTAAGCATGGCAAGGTGAGATTCTTTGACTTGAGATGTTCCTTCGTGAGTCACTTCAAGTGTGTGCCAGATTTCCTACGCAGTTAGACAATGTGAGACACAATTAAATTCGATTTGATCTAATGAACAAATAATAGAATTCATAGCTTTAGCATTAGCATTCTGGAGTCTGTTTTCAAGATCTTTCCATTGATCCATCGGTTTATCTATTTCTTGATTATCTACAACTATAGTTTGTGCTCTATAACCTGTCTCAATAATATTCCAAGCATCAATGGTTTTCAGAAAAAATTTCATTCTATTTGTCCAGTAAGCATATTCACCATTGAACATTGGTGGTCTAACTATGTACCGACCCTCAGCAAAAGCATTATTAAAAGAAGCCATTTTAAAAATTCAAAATTTTAAAACAAAAATTGGATTTTGAAAAATCGAATTTTTAAAACAAAAATTCACTTCTGTTCCTAGCTCGATACCACTTGTAGGATCGATTTCACCCTAGAGTGGGGGGGTGTGTGAACAGGGTGATACTTTCAATTATAAAAATTTAACGTGGAAGTATATAAAATAATTGCAACACAGATATAGCAGAATAATCGCAGCACAGATAATAGCAGAATGATAAAAATGCAGAAATAGAACAACATAGATTTACCCAGCTTCGGCAAAACCCTGCCTACGTGCTGCCCCCAAGGTTTCTACTAGAAATTAAGTAGTCAAACGCTTACACACGTAAACTCGCGACACCCGCTATCGACTAACCTAACTCTATGCTCAAAACCCTGCCACAACTCAGCCACTGAGTTGCGAATTCTCGAACTACACCACCGTAGTTCGTCCCCTAGTCACACGATTAGAATTTACAAAAGTTTAAAAGAGAAAATACAAATTTGAAAACAATTTAAAACGATAACACCTAATTTTAAAGTTTGAAGTCCAAAATATAACCGGCTCAACAAAAAAACACTGTGCCCCTTTTTCTCTTTTTATATGGTTTGGCCTTGTATTCTTCTTTGTGAAAATTTCTCGTTTGTTCCTTTGTGCGAAAATTAGGGCTTTTGGAATTTCGAAGAAGCCGACTTCAGTTGCTCGATCGAATAAATGATTAATCGTTCCTTGCTTTGTCGATCAAGTGTTTCTTCGATCTGCTCACGGCTCCTTCTCGATCGAGTTCGACTTGAATTGGTATGTTCTTCATGCTCTTTGCTTTTTGGTTAATTTTCTTGAACTCGATCCTTTAGGAATGCCGATGATGATAGGATTAAATAGGGTTTAATTCCCTTGATTATCATTTGAATATATGTTTGAATTTGTCTATTACTTTTTGGCTCGGCCGTTTGATTTTGCTTGGATGTTTGAGATTTCTTTAGACTAGATCAATTCCGAATATTTCTTTGCTATGGTTGCTTGGTCACCACGGCTCCATGAGTTTGCTTGATTATCACGGCTCGATTCTGACTTGTTTGATTCCTTAGTAAAACAGTGAATGCACGCCTCAAATGTCATATGAAACAAGACTGCATCAAGAACCAAACTTATATGCATGCACACAATCTTAACTGTATACAAGTGCAGGTACACAAGTGAATGACAACAACATCAAAATTCAGTGGCAACCAAACAGAAATGAAGACTGCAAATACCAAAGTAAAGCCACCAGACTAACATGAAGATTTCATGAACCAGCTCATAAGCAACTCATCATCAAAATGCAAACCAGCTCAAAGCAACACGACAGTGGACTGATACAAGTGACTCAAACCAGGGCAGTGCAAAGTTCAAAGAAATGCAATATCAAACTAATGATCAAACAGTGATGAACCAACAGACCATGCAACATAAAGATGGAGGCAGTGGATGTATACATATGCATATGGAACATACATGATGAACACAGTCGTGCCTAGACCACTGACCACATTCAAACCATCAAACAATACAACCAGATCAGTTTCAATCAACAAACACTACAAGGCCTAGCAGTGAGTCATATTCCTATATGAGCTACTTATGACGGTCTGATTGAGATGACATTGCTAAGACAGTGGAAGAGGCTCCAAAGACTGAAGTGAAGAAGAAGGGTGGACTTCCACCTAAAGGGAAGATTCAGAAAAAGGAGTTGAAGTGTCATAGGTGTGGGAAGACAGGGCATCTTGTTAAGAAGTGTTCGCTACCGAAGCCGAAGTGCTTCGATTGTGGTTAGGCTGGGCATATCAAGAGGAATTTTCTAGCATCACCCAAAGCCGCTTCTCTGGCTTCTACTCAGGTGGTCCAGGCATATACTAACTCGGAATTAGGCGATACTTCGACCGATAAACTCCCACCTAAATTACGGACAATATGGTACACTCGGATACTTCATCTTGTGAACGCACACCATAGCTTTCCAAGGGGACTGATAGTTTGCTTAGCAAATAACAGGCTACCACATCAACATATTTGAACTCCGCCTAGTGCAAAAGCCGCTATTTTTTTGTTCAGACTGCAATAACTTATTTATACTAATATGGAATTCAGCGAGATATCGACCGATTAACTCCCACCTAAATTACGGATAGTATGAAACACTCGAATACATCATCTTGTGAACGCACACTGTAGTTCTCCATGCAGATTGACGGTTTTACTTAGAAAATAACAGGCTACCACATCCCCATATTTGACCTCCTCCTAGTGCAGAAGCCGCTATTTTTTCGTTCAGACTGCAATAACTTCTTCTTACTAACTCGGAATCAGACGATACTTGGACCGTTGAAATCCCACTTAAATTATGGACAATACGGTACAGTCGGATACTTCATCTTGTGAACGCATACTGTAGTTCTCTGTGGTGACTAACAGTTGTACTTAGAAAATAATAGGCTATATCCCCACTTCAACGCTCACTGTAGTTCTCCATGATGATTAATAGTTGTACTTAGAAAATAACAGGCTACATCCTCATATTTGAACGACGCCCAGGCAGAATCCGCTTTTTTTCTTCTTCAGACTGCAATAACTTCTTCGTACTAACTCGGAATCAGGCAAAACTTCGACCGATGAATTCCAACCTAAATTGCAGACAATATGGTACACTCGGATACTTCATCTTCTGGACGCAGACTGTAGTTCTCCATGGGTACTGCAAGTTTACTTAGAAAATAACATGCTACGACATCCCCATATTTGAACTCCGCCTAGTGCAGAAGCCGCTATTTTTTTTGTTCAGACTGTAATAACTTTTTCGTACTGATTCGTAATCCTGCAATACTTCGACCGATTAACTCCCTCCTAAATTACGGACTATATGGAACACTCGGATACTTCATCTTGTGAACGCACACTGTAGTTCTCCAAGGAGACTAACAGTTGTACTTAGAAAATAACATGCTACCACATCTCCGTATTTGAACTCCGCCTAGTGTAGAAGCCGCTATTTTTTTTGTTCAGACTGTAATAACTTCTTCATACTAATTCGAAATCCTGCAAGACTTCGACCTATTAACTCCCACCTCAATTACGGACAATATGGAACACTCAGATACTTCATTTGGGAACGCACACTGTAGTTCTCCATGGGTACTGACAGTTGTACTTAGAAAATAACAGGCTACCACATACCCATATTTGAACTCCGCCTAGTACAGAAGCCGCTATTTTTTTTGTTCAGACTCCAATAACTTATTTATACTAATTCGGAATCCGGCGAGACTTCGACCGATTAACTACCACCAAAATTACGGACAATATGGAACACTCGGATACTTCATCTTGTGAACGAACACTGTAGCTCTCCAAGGACACTAATAGTAGTACTTAGAAAATAACAGCCTACCACATCCCCATATTTGAACTCCGCCTAGTGCAGAAGCCACTATTTTTTTGTTCAGAGTGCAATAACTTTTTTATACTAACACGGAATCTAGCGAGATTTCGACCGATTAACTCCCACCTAAATTACGGACAGTATGGAACGCTCGGATACTTCATCTTGTTAACGCACACTGTAGTTCTCCATGCAGACTGACAGTTTTACTTAGAAAATAACAGGCTACCACATCCCCATATTTGAACTCCGCCTAGCGCAGAAGCCGCTATTTTTTCGTTCAGACTGCAATAACTTCTTCTTACTAACTCGGAATTAGACGATACTTCGATCGATGAAATCCCACTTAAATTACGGACAATATGGTACAGTCGGATACTTCATCTTGTGAACGCATAATGTAGTTCTCCGTGGTGACTAACAGTTGTACTTAAAAAATAACAGGCTGTATCCCCACTTCAACGCTCACTGTAGTTCTCCATGATGACTAATAGTTGTACTTAGAAAATAACAGGCTACATCCTCATATTTGAACTCCGCCTAGGCAGAAGCCGCTTTTTTTTCTTCAGACTTCAATAACTTCTTCGTACTAACTTCGAATCAGGCAAAACTTCGACCGATGAACTCCAACCTAAATTACGGACAATATGGTACACTCGGATACTTCATCTTCTGAACGTACACTGTAGTTCTCCATGGGGACTACAAGTTTACTTAGAAAATAACATGCTACCACATCCCCATATTTGAACCCCGCCTAGTGCAGAAGCCGCTATTTTTTTGTTCAGACTGCAATAACTTTTCCGTACTAATTAGTAATCCTGTAAGACTTCAATCGATTAACTCCCACCTAAATTACGGACAATATGGAACACTCGGATACTTCATCTTGTGAACGCACACTATAGTTCTCCAAGGAGACTGACAGTTGTACTTAGAAAATAACAGGCTACCACATCCCCATATTTAAACTCCGCCTAGTGTAGAAGCCGCTATTTTTTTGGTTCAGCCTGCAATAACTTCTTCATACTAATTCGAAATCCGGTAAGACTTCGACCTATTAACTCCCACCTCAATTTCGGACAATATGTAACACTCGGATACTTCATCTTGGGAATGCACACTGTAGTTTTCCTAGGGGACAGACAGTTGTACTTAGAAAATAACAGGCTACCACATACCCATATTTGAACACCGCCTAGTGTAGAAGCCGCTATTTTTTTTGTTCAGACTCCAATAACTTCTTTATACTAATTCAGAATCCGGCGAGACTTCGACCGATTAACTCCCACCAAAATTACGGACAATATGGAACACTCGGATACTTCATCTTGTGAATGCACACTGTAGCTCTCCAAGGAGACTAACAGTAGTACCTAGAAAATAACAGGCTACCACATCCCCATATTTGAACTCCGCCTAGTGCAGAAGTCGCTATTTTTTTTGTTCAGACTGCAATAACTTCTTTATACTAATAAGGAATCCGACGAGATTTCGACCGATTAACTCCCACCTAAATTACGGACTGTATGGAAGACTCAGACACTTCATTTTGTGAATGCACACTGTAGTTCTCCATGCGGATTGACAGTTTTACTTAGAAAATAACAGGCTACCACATCCCCATATTTGAACTCCGCCAAGTGCAGAAGCCGCTATTTTTTCGTTCAGACTGCAATAACTTCTTTTTACTAACTCGGAATCAGACGATACTTCGACCGATGAAATCCCACTTAAATTACGGACAATCCGATACAGTTGGATACTTCATCTTGTGAACACATACTTTAGTTCTCCGTGGTGACTAACAGTTGTACTTAGAAAATAACAGGCTATATCCCCACTTCAACGCTCACTGTAGTTCTCAATGATGACTAATAGTTGTACTTAGAAAATAACAGGCTACATCCTCATATTTGAACTCCGCCTAGGCAGAAGCCGCTTTTTTTTCTTCAGACTGCAATAACATCTTCGTACTAACTCGGAATCAGGCAAAACTTCGACCGATGAACTCCAACCTAAATTACGGACAATATGGTACACTCTGGTACTTCATCTTCTGAACGCACACTGTAGTTCTCCATGGGGACTGCCAGTTTACTTAGAAAATAACATGCTACCACATCCTCATATTTGTAGTCCGCCTAGTGTAGAAGCCACTATTTTTTTTGTTCAGACTGCAATAACTTTTTCATACTAATTCGTAATCCTGCAAGACTTCGACCGATTAACTCCCACCTAAATTACGGACAATATGGAACGCTCGAATACTTCATCTTTTGGACGCACACTGTAGTTCTCCAAGGAGACTGACAATTATACTTAGAAAATAACAGGCTACCTCATCCCCATATTTGAACTCTGCCTATCGTAGAAGCCGCTATTTTTTTGTTCAGACTGCAATAACTTCTTCATACTAAGTCGGAATCTGGCGAGACTTCGACCAATCAACTCCGTCCTAAATTACAGACATTGTGGAACACTCAGATACTTCATCTTGTGAACGCACATTGTATTTCTCCATGGGGAATGACAGTTGTACATAGAAAATAACAGGCTACCACATCCCCATATTTGAACTCCGTCTAGTGAAGAAGCTGTTATTTTTTTTGTTCAGAATGCAATAACTTCTTCATACTAATTTGGAATCTGGCGAGACTTCGACCGATTAACTCCCACCTAAATTACGGACAATATGGAACACTCGGATACTTCATCTTGTGAACGCACACTGTAGTTCTCCAAGGGCACCGACAGTTGTACTTAGAAATTAACAGGCTACTATATCCCTATATTTGAACTCCGCTTAGTGCAGAAGCTGCTTTTTTTTCAGACTACAATAACTTCTTCATACTAACTCGAAATTGGGCGATACTTCGACCGATGAACTCCAACCTAAATTACGGACAATATGGTTCACTCGGATACTTCATCTTGTGAACACACACCATAGCTCTCCAAGGGGACTGACAGTTTGCTTAGAAAATAACAGGCTACCACATCCACATGTTTGAACTCCGCCTAGTGCAGAAGCCGCTATTTTTTGTTCAGACTGCAATAACTTCTTTATACTAATACGGAATCCGACGAGATTTCGATCGATTAACTCCCATCTAAATTACGGACAATATGGAACACTCGGATACTTCATCTTGTGAACGCATACTGTAGTTCTCCATGCGGACTGACAGTTGTACTTAGAAAATAACAGGCTACCACATCCCCATATTTGAACTCCGCCTAGTGCAGAAGCCGCTATTTTTTCGTTCAGACTGCAATAACTTCTTCTTACTAACTCGGAATCAGACGATACTTCGACTGATGAAATCCCACTTAAATTACGGACAATACGGTACAGTCGGATACTTCATCTTGTGAACGCATACTTTAGTTCTCCGTGGTGACTAACAGTTGTACTTAAAAAATAACAGGCTATATCCCCAGTTCAACGCTCACTGTAGTACTCCATGATGACTAATAGTTGTACTTAGAAAATAACAGGCTACATCCTCATATTTGAACTCCGCCTAGGCAGAAGCCGCTTTTTTCTTCTTCAGACTTCAGTAACTTCTTCGTACTAACTTCGAATCAGGAAAAACTTCGACCGATGAACTCCAACCTAAATTACGGATAATATGGTACACTCGGATACTTCATCTTCTGAACGCACACTGTAGTTCTCCATGGGGACTACAAGTTTACTTAGAAAATAACATGCTACCACATCCCCATATTTGAACCCCGCCTAGTGCAGAAGCCGCTATTTTTTTGTTCAGACTGCAATAACTTTGTCGTACTAATTAGTAATCCTGCAAGACTTCGATCGATTAACTCCCACCTAAATTACGGACAATATGGAACGCTCGGATACTTCATCTTGTGAACGCACACTGTAGTTCTCCCAGGAGACTGACAGTTGTACTTAGAAAATAACAGGCTACCACATCCCCATATTTGAACTCCGCCTAGTGTAGAAGCCGCTATTTTTTTTGTTCAGCCTGCAATAACTCCTTCATACTAATTCGAAATCCGGCAAGACTTTGACCTATTAACTCCCACCTCAATTACGGACAATATGAAACACTCGGATACTTCATCTTGGAAACGCACACTGTAGTTTTCCTAGGGGACAGACAGTTGTACTTAGAAAATAACAGGCTACCACATACCCATATTTGAACTCCCCCTAGTGCAGAAGCCGCTATTTTTTTTGTTCAGACTCCAATAACTTCTTTATACTAATTCGGAATCCGGCGAGACTTCGACCGATTAACTCCCACCAAAATTACGGACAATATGGAACACTCGGATACTTCATCTTGTGAACGCACACAATAGCTCTCCAAGGAGACTAACAGTAGTACCTAGAAAATAACAGGCTACCACATCCCCATATTTGAACTCCGCCTAGTGCAGAAGTCGCTATTTTTTTTGTTCAGACTGCAATAACTTCTTTATACTAATAAGGAATCTGGCGAGATTTCGATCGATTAACTCCCACCTAAATTACGGACAGTATGGAACACTCGGACACTTCATTTTGTGAATGCACACTGTAGTTCTCCATGCGGATTGACAGTTTTACTTAGAAAATAACAGGCTATCACATCCCTATATTTGAACTCCGCCTAGTGCAGAAGCCGCTATTTTTTCGTTCAGACTGCAATAACTTCTTCTTACTAACTCGGAATCAGATGATACTTCGACTGATGAAATCCCACTTAAATTACGGACAATCCGATACAGTTGGATACTTCATCTTGTGAACACATACTTTAGTTATCCGTGGTGACTAACAGTTGTACTTAGAAAATAACAGGCTATATCCCCACTTCAACGCTCACTGTAGTTCTCAATGATGACTAATAGTTGTACTTAGAAAATAACAGGCTACATCCTCATATTTGAACTCCGCCTAGGCAGAAGCCGCCTTTTTTTCTTCAGACTGCAATAACATCTTCGTACTAACTCGGAATCAGGCAAAACTTCGACCGATGAACTCCAACCTAAATTACGGACAATATGGTACACTCTGGTACTTCATCTTCTGAACGCACATTGTAGTTCTCCATGGGGACTGCCAGTTTACTTAGAAAATAACATGCTACCACATCCTCATATTTGTATTCCGCCTAGTGTAGAAGCCGCTATTTTTTTTTCAGACTACAATAACTTTTTCATACTAATTCGTAATCCTGCAAGACTTCGACCGATTAACTCCCACCTAAATTACGGACAATATGGAACGCTCGAATACTTCATCTTTTGGACGCACACTGTAGTTCTCCAAGGAGACTGACAATTATACTTAGAAAATAACAAGCTACCTCATCCCCATATTTGAACTCTGCCTAGCGTAGAAGCCGCTATTTTTTTGTTCAGACTGCAATAACTTCTTCATACTAAGTCGGAATCCGGCGAGACTTCGACCAATCAACTCTGTCCTAAATTACGGACATTGTGGAACACTCAGATACTTCATCTTGTGAACGCACATTGTATTTCTCCATGGGGAATGACAGTTGTACATAGAAAATAACAGGCTACCACATCCCCATATTTGAACTCCGTCTAGTGAAGAAGCTGTTATTTTTTTTGTTCAGAATGCAATAACTTCTTCATACTAATTTGGAATCTGGCGAGACTTCGACCGATTAAGTCCCACCTAAATTACGGACAATATGGAACACTCGGATACTTCATCTTGTGAACGCACACTGTAGTTCTCCAAGGGCACCGACATTTGTACTTAGAAATTAACAGGCTACTATATCCCTATATTTGAACTCCGCTTAGTGCAGAAGCTGCTTTTTTTTCAGACTGCAATAACTTCTTCATACTAACTCGAAATTAGGCGATACTTCGACCGATGAACTCCAACCTAAATTACGGACAATATGGTACACTCGGATACTTCATCTTGTGAACACACACCATAGCTCTCCAATGGGACATACAGTTTGCTTAGAAAATAACAGGCTACCACATCCACATGTTTGAACTCCGCCTAGTGCAGAAGCCGCTATTTTTTTGTTTAGACTGCAATAACTTCTTTATACTAATACGGAATCCGACGAGATTTCAACCGATTAACTCCCACCTAAATTACGGACAATATGGAACACTCGGATACTTCATCTTGTGAACGCATACTGTAGTTCTCCATGCGGACTGACAGTTTTACTATGAAATAACAGGCTACCACATCCCCATATTTGAACTCCGCCTAGTGCAGAAGCCGCTATTTTTTCGTTCAAACTGCAATAACTTCTTCTTACTAACTCGGAATCAGACGATACTTCGACTGATGAAATCCCACTTAAATTACAGATAATACGGTACAGTCGGATACTTCATCTTGTGAACGCATACTGTAGTTCTCCGTGGTGACTAACAGTTGTACTTAAAAATAACAGGCTATATCCCCACTTCAACGCTCACTGTAGTACTCCATGATGACTAATAGTTGTACTTAGAAAATAACAGGCTACATCCTCATATTTGAACTCCACCTAGGCAGAAGCTACTTTTTTCTTTTTCAGACTTCAGTAACTTCTTCGGACTAACTTCGAATCAGGCAAAACTTCGACCGATGAACTCCAACCTAAATTACGGACAATATGGTACACTCGGATACTTCATCTTCTGAACGCACACTATAGTTCTCCATGGGAACTACAAGTTTACTTAGAAAATAACATGCTACCACATCCCCATATTTGAACCCCGCCTAGTGCAGAAGCCGCTATTTTTTTGTTCAGACTGCAATAACTTTTTCGTACTAATTAGTAATCCTGCAAGACTTCGATCGATTAACTCCCACCTAAATTACGGACAATATGGAACACTCGGATACTTCATCTTGTGAACGCACACTGTAGTTCTCCCAGGAGACTGACAGTTGTACTTAGAAAATAACAGGCTACCACATCCCCATATTTGAACTCCGCCTAGTGTAGAAGCCGCTATTTTTTTGTTCAGCCTGCAATAACTCCTTCATACTAATTCGAAATCCGGCAAGACTTCGACCTATTAACTCCCACCTCAATTACGGACAATATGAAACACTCGGATACTTCATCTTGGGAACGCACACTGTAGTTTTCCTAGGGGACAGACAGTTGTACTTAGAAAATAATAGGCTACCACATACCCATATTTGAACTCCGCCTAGTGCAGAAGCCGCTATTTTTTTTGTTCAGACTCCAATAACTTCTTTATACTAATTCGGAATCCGGCGAAATTTCGACCGATTAACTCCCACCAAAATTACGGACAATATGGAACACTCGGATACTTCATTTTGAGAACGCACACTATAGCTCTCCAAGGAGACTAACAGTAGTACCTAGAAAATAACATGCTACCACATCCCCATATTTGAACTCCGCCTAGTGCAGAAGCCGCTATTTTTTTTGTTCGGACTGCAATAACTTCTTTATACTAATAAGCAATCCGGCGAGATTTCGACCGATTAACTCCCACCTAAATTACGGATAGTATGGAACACTCAGACACTTCATTTTGTGAACGCACACTGTAGTTCTCCATGCGGATTGACAGTTTTACTTAGAAAATAACAGACTACCACATCCCCATATTTGAACTCCGCCTAGTGCAGAAGCCGCTATTTTTTCGTTCAGACTACAATAACTTCTTCTTACTAACTCGGTATCAGACGATACTTCGACAGATGAAATCCCACTTAAATTACGGACAATACGGTACAGTCGGATACTTCATCTTGTGAACGCATACTTTAGTTCTCCGTGGTGACTAATAGTTGTACTTAAAAAATAACAGGCTATATCCCCACTTCAACGCTCACTGTAGTTCTCAATAATGACTAATAGTTGTACTTAGAAAATAACAGGCTACATCCTCATATTTGAACTCCGCCTAGGCAGAAGCCGCTTTTTTTTCTTCAGACTGCAATAACATCTTTGTACTAACTCAGAATCAGGCAAAACTTCGACCGATGAACTCCAACCTAAATTACGGACAATATGGTACACTCTGGTACTTCATCTTCTGAACGCACACTGTAGTTCTCCATGGGGACTGCCAGTTTACTTAGAAAATAACATGCTACCACATCCTCATATTTGTACTCCGCCTAGTGTAGAAGCCGCAATTTTTTTTGTTCAGACTGCAATAACTTTTTCATACTAATTCGTAATCCTGCAAGACTTCGACCGATTAACTCCCACCTAAATTACGGACAATATGGAACGCTCGAATACTTCATCTTTTGGACGCACACTGTAGTTCTCCAAGGAGACTGACAATTGTACTTAGAAAATAACAGGCTACCACATCCCCATATTTGAACTCCGCCTATCGTAGAAGCCGCTGTTTTTTTGTTCAGACTGCAATAACTTCTTCATACGAAGTCGGAATCCGACGAGACTTCGACCAATCAACTCCCTTCTAAATTATGGACATTATGGAACACTCAGATACTTCATCTTGTGAACGCACATTGTATTTCTCCATGGGGAATGACAGTTGTACATAGAAAATAACAGGCTACCACATCCCCATATTTGAACTCCGTCTAGTGAAGAAGCTGCTATTTTTTTTGTTCAGAATGCAATAACTTCTTCATACTAATTTGGAATCTGGCGAGACTTCGACCGATTAACTCCCACCTAAATTACGGACAATATGGAACACTCGGATACTTCATCTTGTGAACGCACAATGTAGTTCTCCAAGGGCACCGACAGTTGTACTTAGGAAATAACAGGCTACTATATCCATATATTTGAACTCCGCTTAGTGCAGAAGCTGCTTTTTTCCAGACTGCAATAACTTCTTTATACTAACTCGGAATTAGGCGATACTTCGACCGATGAACTCCCACCTAAATTACGGACAATATGGTACACTCGGTTACTTCGTCTTGTGAACACACACCATAGCTCTCCAAGGGGACTAACAGTTTGCTTAGAAAATAACAGGCTACCACATCCATATGTTTGAACTCCGCCTAGTGTAGAAGCCGCTATTTTTTTGTTCACACTCCAATAACTTCTTTATACTAATACGGAATCCGGCGAGATTTCGACCGATTAACTCCCACCTAAATTACGGACAATATGGAACACTCGGATACTTCATCTTGTGAACGCACACTGTAGTTCTCCATGCGGACTGACAGTTTTACTTAGAAAATAACAGGCTACCACATCCCCATATTTGACCTCTGCCTAGTGTAGAAGCCGCTATATTTTCGTTCAGACTGCAATAACTTCTTCTTACTAACTCGGAATCAGACGATACTTCGACCGATGAAATCCCACTTAAATTACGGACAATACGGTACAGTCGGATACTTCATCTTGTGAACGCATATTGTAGTTCTCCGTGGTGACTAACAGTTGTACTTAGAAAATAACATGCTATATCCCCACTTCAACGCTCACTGTAGTCCGCCATGATGATTAATAGTTGTACTTAGAAAATAACAGGCTACATCTTCATATTTGAACTGCGCCTAGGCAGAAGCCGCTTTTTTTTTCTTCAGACTGCAATAACTTCTTCGTACTAACTCGAAATCAGGCAAAACTTCTACCGATGAACTCCAACCTAAATTACGGACAATATGGCACACTCGGATACTTCATCTTATGAACGCACACTGTAGTTCTCCATGGGGACTGCAAGTTTACTTAGAAAATAACATGCTACCACATCCCCATATTTGAACTCCGCCTAGTGCAGAAGCCGCTATTTTTTTTATTCAGACTGCAATAACTTTTTCATACTAATTCGTAATCCTGCAAGACTTCGACTGATTAACTCCCACCTAAATTACGGACAATATGGAACACTCGGATACTTCATCTTGTGAACGCACACTGTAGTTCTCCAAGGAGACTGACAGTTGTACTTAGAAAATAACAGGCTACCACATCCCCATATTTGAACTCCGCCTAGTGTAGAAGCCGCTATTTTTTTTGTTCAGCCTGCAATAACTTCTTCATACTAATTCGAAATCCGGCAATACTTCCACCTATTAACTCCCACCTCAATTACGGACAATATGGAACACTCGGATACTTCATCTTGGGAACACACACTGTAGTTCTCCATGGGGACTGACAGTGGTACGTAGAAAATAACAGGCTACCACATACCCATATTTGAACTCCACCTAGTGCAGAAACCGCTATTTTTTGTTCAGATCACTAATTTGGAATCTGGCGAGACTTCGACTGAACAACTCCCTCCTAAAATTACGGACATTGTGGAACACTCGGATACTTCATCTTGTGAACGCACATTGTAGTTCTCCATGGGGAATGACAGTTGTACTTAGAAAATAATAGGCTACCACATCCCCATATTTGAACTCCGTCTAGTGAAGAACCTGCTATTTTTTTTTGTTCAGAATGCAATAACTTCTTCATACTAATTTGGAATCTGGCGAGACTTCGACTGATTAACTCCCACCTAAATTACGGATAATATGGAACACTCAGATACTTCATCTTGTGAACGCACACTGTAGTTCTCCAAGGGCACCGACAGTTGTACTTAGAAAATAACAGGCTACTATATCCCTATATTTGAACTCCGCCTAGTGCAGAAGCTGCTTTTTTTTCAGACTGCAATAACTTCTTCATACTAACTCAGAATTAGACGTACTTCGGCCGATGAACTCCCACCTAAATTACGGACAATATGGTACACTCGGATACTTCATCTTGTGAACGCACACCATAGCTCTCCAAGGAGACCGACAGTTTTCTTAGAAAATAACAGGCTAACACATCCACATATTTGAACTCCGCCTAGTGCAGAAGCCGCTATTTTTTTGTTCAGACTGCAATAACTTCTTTATACTAATACAGAATCCGGTGAGATTTTGACCGATTAACTCTCACCTAAATTACGGACAGTATGGAACACTCGGATACTTCATCTTGTGAACGCACACTGTAGTTCTCCCTGCGGACTGATAGTTTTACTTAGAAAATAACAGGCTACCACATCTCCATATTTGAACTCCGCCTAGTACAGAAGCCGCTATTTTTTCGTTCAGACTGCAATCACTTCTTCTTACTAACTCGGAATCAGACGATATTTCGACCGATGAAATCCCACTTAAATTATGGACAATACGGTACAGTCGGATACTTCATCTTGTGAACGCATACTGTAGTTCTCCGTGGTGACTAACAGTTGTACTTAGAAAATAACAGGCTATATCCCCACTTCAACGCTCACTATAGTTCTCCATGATGATTAATAGTTGTACTTAGAAAATAACAGGCTACATCTTCATATTTGAACTGCGCCTAGGCAGAAGCCGCTTTTTTTCTTCAGACTGCAATAACTTCTTCGTACTAACTCGAAATCAGGAAAAACTTCGACCGATGAACTCCAACCTAAATTACGGAAAATATGGTACACTCGGATACTTCATCTTCTGAACGCACACTGTAGTTCTCCATGGGGACTGCTAGTTTACTTAGAAAATAACATGCTACCACATCCCCATATTTGAACTCCGCCTAGTGCAGAAGCCGCTATTTTTTTTGTTCAGACTGCAATAACTTTTTCGTACTAATTCGTAATCCTGCAATACTTCGACCGATTAACTCCCACCTAAATTACGGACAATATGGAACACTCAGATACTTCATCTTGTGAACGCACACTGTAGTTCTCCAAGGAGACTGACAGTTGTACTAAGAAAATAACAGGCTACCACATCCCCATATTTGAACTCCGCCTAGTGTAGAAGCCGCTATTTTTTTTGTTCAGACTGCAATAACTTCTTCATACTAATTCAAAATCCGGCAAGACTTCGACCTATTAACTCCCACCTCATTTACAGACAATATGGAACACTCGGATACTTTATTTTGGGAACGCACACTGTAGTTCTCCATGGGGACTGACAGTTCTTAGAAAATAACAGGCTACCACATACCCATATTTGAACTCCGCCTAGTGCAGAAGCCGCTATTTTTTTTGTTCAGACTCCAATAACTTCTTTATACTAATTCGGAATCCGGCTAGACTTCGACCGATTAACTCCCACCAAAATTACGGACAATATGGAACACTCGGATACTTCATCTTGTGAACGCACACTGTAGCTCTCCAAGGAGACTAACAGTAGTAATTAGAAAATAACAGGCTACCACATCCCCATATTTGAACTCCTCCTAGTGCAGAAGCCGCTATTTTCTTTGTTCAGACTGCAATAACTTTTTTATACTAATACGGAATCCGGCGAGATTTCGACCGATTAACTCCCACCTAAATTACAGACAGTATGGAACGCTCGAATACTTAATCTTGTGAACCCACACTGTAGTTCTCCATGCGGACTGACAGTTT
Source organism: Allium fistulosum (assembly GCA_030737815.1). Classification (NCBI taxonomy): domain Eukaryota; kingdom Viridiplantae; phylum Streptophyta; class Magnoliopsida; order Asparagales; family Amaryllidaceae; genus Allium; species Allium fistulosum. The sequence continues at coordinate 1,222,306,952 of CM060903.1, forward strand.
TACTTAGAAAATAACAGGCTACCACATCCCCATATTTGAACTCCACCTAGTGTAGAAGCCGCTATTTTTTCGTTTAGACTGCAATAACATCTTCATACTAACTCGGAATCAGACGATACTTCGACCGATGAAATCACACTTAAATTACGGACAATACGGTACAGTCGGATACTTCGTCTTGTGAACGCATACTGTAGTTTTCCGTGGTGACTAACAGTTGTACTTAAAAAATAACAGGCTATATCCCCACTTCAACGCTCACTGTAGTTCTCCATGATGATTAATAGTTGTACTTAGAAAATAACAGGCTACATCCTCATATTTGAACTCCGCCTAGGCAGAAGCCGCTTTTTTTTCTTCAGACTGCAATAACTTCTTCGTACTAACTCAGAATCAGGCAAAACTTCGACCGATGAACTCCAACCTAAATTACTGACAATATGGTAAACTCGGATACTTCATCTTCTGATTGCACACTGTAGTTCTCCATGGGGACTACAAGTTTACTTAGAAAATAACATGCTACCACATCCCCATATTTGAACTCTGCCTAGTGCAGAAGCCGTAATTTTTTTGTTCAGACTGCAATAACTTTTTCGTACTAATTCGTAATCCTGCAAGACTTCGACCGATTAACTCTCACCTAAATTACGGACAATATGGAACACTGGGATACTTCATCTTGTGAATGCAAACTGTAGTTCTCTATGCGGACTGACAGTTTTACTTAGAAAATAACAGGCTACCACATCCCCATATTTGAACTCCACCTAGTGTAGAAGCCGCTATTTTTTTTGTTCAGACTGCAATAACTTCTTCATACTGATTCGAAATCCGGCAAGACTTCGACCTACTAACTCCCACCTCAATTACGGACAATATGGAACACTCGGATATTTCATCTTGGGAACGCACACTGTAGTTCTCCATGGAGACCGACAGTTGTACTTAGAAAATAACAGGCTACCACATACCCATATTTGAACTCCGCCTAGTGCAGAAGGCGCTATTTGTTTTTGTTCAGACTCCTATAACTTCTTTATACTAATTCGGAATCCGACGAGACTTCGATCGATTAACTTCCTCCTAAATTACGGACAATATGGAACACTCGGATACTTCGTCTTGTGAACGCACATTGTAGTTCTCCAAGGAGACTAACAGTTGTACATAGAAAATAACAGGCTATCACATCCCCATATTTGACCTCCGCCTAGTGCAGAAGCCACTATTTTTTTGTTCAGACTGCAATAATTTCTTTATACTAATACGGAATCCGGCGAGATTTCGACCGATTAATCCCACCTAAATTACGGACAATATGGAACACTCGGATACTTCATCTTGTGAATGCACACTATAGTTCTCCATGCGAACTGACAGTTTTACTTAGAAAATAACAGGATACCACATCCGCCAAGTGCATAAGTCGCTATTTTTTCGTTCAGACAGCAATAACTTCTTCTTACTAACTCGGAATCAGACGATACTTCGACCGATCAAATCCCACTTAAATTACGGACAATATGGTACAGTCGGATACTTCATCTTGTGAACGCATACGGTAGTTCTCTGTGGTGACTAACAGTTGTACTTAGAAAATAACAGGCTATATCCCCACTCCAACGCTCACTTTAGTTCTCCATGATGACTTATAGTTGTACTTAGAAAATAACAGGCTACAACCTCATATTTCAACTCCGCCTAGGCAGAAGCCGCTTTTTTTTCTTTAGACTGCAATAACTTCTTCGTACTAACTTGGAATCAGGCAAAACTTCGACCGATAACTCCAACCTAAATTACGGACAATATGGTACACACAGAAACTTCATCTTCTGAACGCACACTGTAGTTCTCCATGGGGACTGCCAGTTTACTTAGAAAATAACATGCTACCACATCCCCATATTTGAACCCCGCCTAGTGCAGAAGCCGCTATTTTTTTGTTCAGACTGCAATAACTTTTTCATACTAATTCGTAATCCTGCAAGACTTCGACCGATTAACTCCCAACTAAATTACGAACAATATGGAACACTCGGATACTTCATCTTGTGAACGCACACTGTAGTTCTCCAAGGAGACTAATAGTTGTACTTGAAAATAACAGGCTACCACATCCCCATATTTGAATTCCGCCTAGTGTAGAAGTCTCTATTTTTTTTGTTCAGACTGCAATAACTTCTTCATACTAATTCGAAATCCGGCAAGACTTCGACCTATTAACTCCCACCTAAATTACGGACAATATGGAACACTCGGATACTTCATCTCGTGAACGCACACTGTAGTTCTCCATAGGGATTGACAGTTGTACTTAGAAAATAACAGGCTACCACATACCCATATTTGAACTCCGCCTAGTGCAGAAGCCGCTATTTTTTTGTTCAGACTCCAATAACTTCTTTATACTAATTCGAAATCAGGAGAGACTTCGACCGATTAACTCCCTCCTAAATTACGGACAATATGGAACACTCAGATACTTCATCTTGTGAATGCACACTGTAGTTCTCCAAGGAGACTAACAGTTGTACCTAGAAAATAACAGGCTACCACATCCCCATATTTGAACTCCGCATAGTGGAAAAGTCGCTATTTTTTGTTTAGACTGCAATAACTTCTTCATACTAACTCGGTATCAGGCAAAACTTCGACCAATGAACTCCCACCTAAATTACGGACAATATGGTACACTCGGATACTTCATCTTGTGAACAAACACTGTAGTTCTCCAAAAGGACTGAAAATTTAAGTAGAAAATAACATGATGCCACATCTCCAAATTTGAACTCCGCCTAGTGCATAAGCTGCTATTTTTTTGTTCAGATTGTAATATTTTCTTCATACTAACTCGAAATCCGGTGAGACTTCGACCGATTAACTCCTACCTAAATTATGGACAATATAAAACACTCGGATACTTCATCTTGCGAATGCACACTATAGTTCTCCATGAGGACTGACAGTTGTACTTAGAAAATAACAGGCTGCCACATTCCAATATTTGAACTCCGCCAAGTGTAGAAGCCGTTATTTTTTTTGTTCAGAAAATAATAACTTCTTCATACTAATTCGTAATCCGGTGAGACTTCGACCGATTAACTCCCACTTGAATTACGGACAATATGGAACACTCGGATACTTCATCTTGTGAACGCACACTGTAGTTCTCCAAGTGGACTAATAGTTGTACTTAGAAAATAACAGGCTATAACATCCCCATATTTGAACTCCACCTAGTGCAAAAGCCGCTTTTTTTTGTTCAGACTACAATAACTTCTTCATACTAAATCAGAATTAGGCGATACTTCGACCGATGAACTCCCACCTAAATTACGGACAATATGGTACACTCGGATACTTCATCTTGTGAACGCACACCATAGTTCTCCTTGGGGGCTGATAGTTTACTTAGAAAATAACATGGTACCACATCCCCATATTTGAACTCCGCCTAGTGCAGAAGCCGCTATTTATTTTATTTAGACTGCAATAACTTCTTCATACTAATTCGGAATCCGACGAGACTTCGACCGATTAACTTCCACCTAAATTACAGACAATATGGAACACTAGGATACTTCATCTTGTGAATGCACACTGTAGTTCTCCATGGGGACTGAAAGTTGTACTTAGAAAATAACAGGCTACCACATACCATATTCGAACTCTGCCTAGTGCAGAAGCCGCTATTTTTTTTGTTCAGACTGCAATAACTTCTTCATACTAATTCGGAATCCGGCGAGACTTCGATCGATTAACTCCTACCTAAATTACGGACAATATTGCATGCTCGGATACTTCATCTTGTGAATGCATACTGTATTTCTCCAAGGGGACTGACAGTTGTACATAGAAAATAACAGGCTACCACATCCCCATATTTGAACTCCGCCTAGTGCAGAAGCCGCTATTTTTTTTATTCATACTACAATAACTTCTTCATAATAACTCAGAATTAGGCGATACTTCGACCGATGAACCCCACCTAAGTTACGAACAATATGGTACACTCGGATACTTCATCTTGTGAATGCACACCGTAGGTCTCCAAGGGTACTGACAGTTTACTTAGAAAATAACATGGTACCACATCCCCATATTTGAACTCCGCCTAGTGCAGAAGCCGCTATTTTTTTTGTTCAGACTACAATAACTTCTTCATACTAATTCGGAATCCGGCGAGACTTTGACCAATTAATTCCCACCTAAATTACATACAGTATGAAACACTTGGATACTTCATCTTGTGAACGTACACTGTAGTTCTCCATGGGGACTGACGGTTGTACTTAGAAAATAACAGGCTACCACATCCCCATATTTGAACTCCGCCTAGTGCAGAAGCCACTAATTTTTTGTTCAGACTGCAATAACTTCTTCATACTAATTCGGAATCCGGCGAGACTTCAATCGATTAATTCCCATCTAAATTACGGACAGTATGGAACACTCGAATACTTCATCTTGTGAACGCACACTGTAGTTCTCCATGGGGACTGACGGTTATACTTAGAAAATAACAGGCTACCACATCCCCATATTTGAATTTCGCCTAGTGCAGAAACCGCTATTTTTTTTGTTCAGACTGCAATATTTTCTTCATACTAACTTGAAATCCGGTGAGACTTCGATCGATTAACTCCCACCTAAATTACGGACAATATGAAACACTCGGATACTTCATCTTGTGAACGCACACTGTACTTCTCCATGGTGACTAACGTTGTACTTAGAAACTAACATGCTATATCCCCGCTTCAACGCTCACTGTAGTTCTCCATGGTGACCAATAGTTGTACATAGAAAATAACAGGCTACATTCTCATATTTGAACTCCGCCTCGGCAGAAGTTGCTTTTTTTTTCTTCAGACTGCAATAACTTCTTCATACTAACTCGGAATCAGGAAAAACTTCGACCGATGAACTCCCACCTAAATTACGGACAATATGGTACACTCGGATACTTCATCTTGTGAATGCACATGGTAGTTCTCCATGGGGACTGATAGTTTACTTAGAAAATAACATGCTATCACATCCCTATATTTGAACTTTGCCTAGTGGAGAAGCCGCTATTTTTTTGTTCAAACTGCAATATTTTCTTCATACTAACTCGGAATCCGGCGAGACTTCGACCGATTAACTCCCACCTAAATTACAAACAATATGGAACACTCAGATACTTCATCTTGTGAACGCACACTGTAGTTCTCCATGGGGACTGACAGTTGTACTTATAAAATAACAGGCTACCACATTCCAATATTTGAACTCTGCCTAGTGCAGAAGCCGCTATTTTTTTTATTCAAACTGCAATAACTTCTTCATACTAACTTGGAATCTGACAAAACTTCGACCAATGAACTCCCACCTAAATGACGGACAATATGGTACACTCGGATACTTCATCTTGTGAACGCACACTGTAGTTCTCCATGGTGACTAACAGTTGTACTTAGAAATTAACAGGCTATATCCTCATATTTGAAAACTATTTCTCTATGAGATGTAGAAGGGTATATTTGGAATTTCAAAAAGACACCGAGTAAATCTATTCAATGAATTCTCTTTATTAGTATTAAAGATATATATGTGTGTGTGTATGTATATATATGTACAAGTATGAATTATATGGTTAAATTGTTGATAATATTGGCCCTCATGCCATTTCTGTATTGATTTGGGACTTATATAGAAACTATAGTTATTAATATGAAAATAATATACCACCCCGAATAAACAACGGATAAACGTAATAATTTAATATTAGGCATAAAAATTAATTAGGTACAGTTTAATATTATGCTATATATTTCCTTAAACATTGAAACTTAAAATTATAATTATAGACCTATAACGTATTTAACAAAGAAGACATATAAATCAAAATTAATAATTAACGATAAATTTAATAAAGATGAGTCAAGGATAATTATGGAAATTAATCCATGAATAAAGGCAGAATAATGAGTTTCCCTTATAAGGCCTTTAATGCGTAAATATGGGTGAGGTGAGTACATTTTTTGTGTGCGTGGATGTATGTATTATGCACATATTTTGACATAGTTTTGTACATTGAAAAGCACACAAAAGTCTGCCTAACTAATATGGCTATCAACAGTGTGAATTTTATAACTGGCATGGAACATTGCCTATATTAAGTACCCACTGTGGATGTGAGGTTAATACCAATTTATAGGGTAAGTCTGCCTAGCTAATCTGGCTACTAGTGCCTACAAATGGTTGGACTAATGTGAGACATGACGGTTGAGTTACGGGTCATAAAGATGGGGTAATCCCTAAATGGGTTTGCTTTGAGATGAGGTATTAAATGGCTGTGTTAGGGTCTACGTCTCCCTACTAAGAAGTATTAAATGGTCTTGATTAACGTTAGTGAAATATCTCTTAGGGTGGATCTGCTTCGGGGTTGAGCTGTTAAATGGCTGGACGATCTTCCTCTTGCTTATCTAAGAAGTATTAAGTGGCATAGAAGAGATTTTACGATGGTAGCTAGATGTACTAGAAGGGGTTCACCTTGGGTTTAGGAAATAAATGGCCAGATGGGTCTGCCTATTCCTATTTGAAGGTATTAAGTGACCAAGGTACTCTCTCTCATCGTTAGGATATGGTTGGGCGGGAGATGGGTTGTTGAAACCAGTATATTTCATAGTTGTGTTGCACTTGCTTTTATAGATGGATTTGTAGGGTTATGATTCTATGGTTGAGGGTATGCTTGGAAAGGTAAAATAATACATTAGATATAATACTTATCTGAAGGATTATTGCCTATATACCATTACTGTAAAACATGAGGTTTTCATTCATCAAACATTGTTGTTCTGACTCCCTCCTCATTCCAACCTACAGGTTAGATACAATGACGAGTGTGGAGAAGATGGAGGAGGCCTGGTGGATAGTTATCTTTATCAGTTATCTATTTATGATATTATGATGTACTCCAGATTATGTATTAGACTTCTCCTATTGTTGTTGTGACATTGTACTCTTCTGACTTGGTTTTATGAGATATGTACTTTATTTTGTTATTATATTTTATTCCTTCTGCTATGAGATTCTGAAAGCATGGATAGATAGCTCCATAATTTGTTTCTTAATCAATTATACCAACCAATAGCCAGCTCCAGAATAAACCTAAGGTTCGATGGGCTTTCATTAAGTCAAAAATTAGGTCCGTTTTGAAGAGAGTTATTACACTTCTTAACCAGTCCTTTTGACTTCCCTTCTTTTAATTCTTCATATCTACTAAGTGTAACAACCTAAAACCCTTTATTAAAAATCCAATTACCAATTAGGAGTGAATGTTTCACACCCCTCTTTAGGTAGTTCCACATCTCCCACTATCTATAACTTATGGATTCATATTTTCCCCTTACCTGGACTTAATCATCAATCGACAATCATATGGGGATCTACAATCATTGGGCTATTAAGGCCCGATTAGGGAGTCATGTACCTTCCAACTTCATGGACTTTCCATATGTAACTATTGAATAGTTGTAATTATTATGATTTAACGTATACTACATTCATAGGCCCAACACAAATACATTCACTTGACGTTTCCTAATTTTCAAGATCGAAATCTAAGATCTGATACCAAATGCAACAATTTGCATCCTAGTGGACTTGGATTTTCGATTTAACAAAAATTCAGGCCCATTGGGGTGCGGGTTGTTGCACTAAGCATAATTATAAAGAACATAGGTAAACACAACCATTCATTATTCCTAAAAATTAAGGTTTTTCTACTCCAATTTTCTTTGATTCCACTTTAGTTTCACGATTGGATATTCTGAAAGTGAAGAGTATACTTTTGAATCTCATTTCTGTTACATCTATCACTTATTCAACGGTATATTTCCCTTTTCTTTTTCCTTAATCTTCAAAAATGCTCTAAAATTTTTTCTTTCCCTTTATATTGTAGTAAAATATCTAAAGTTATATTTAAATTCTCATTTTATAGCATTCATGTTGTATATTACAACAATTAATGGTTAGATATTTCTTTACCACATAGATACTACAATTTTATATAACTTTGGATTTTTATATAAATTGTTGGATTTTAATTGTTTATGTTAACTTCATTGTTAATTTCATGTTTAAAAAATTTCAAGGTATAATTATATTAGACTATAGTATATACAAAATCATAATATTTTATCATCTTTCCTACTTTGTTGAAAAAAATTGATTTCTTGATAGAAAGCTAGGTTAATATTGTACATTTGTGTTCTTTCATGAATTAAAGAGAATACATATGTTGTTCTTCACTATTATTATTTGGAAATGCTTGGTTTCTTAAAAAAATATGTTGTGCTTCAATTGTATTTGTATGACTGAACGTTCAATATATCATTCAATAAATGTTATAGTCTGAATTGTATATATCTACTCAATGGTTTTGGAACATATTAAAATTTATGTATGCAAATGTCCAAATTACTGTTCTTAAAATTAATATTTGATAAAAATAGTTTGAAATGGAGAACTTGCAATTACACTTTGATTTATTTAGGATTGGAATATATTATGAATAATAAAATGAAGTTGGAAATGAAGCTTCTCATGTTGTGTGGCGGTTACATAGAGAATTCATTTAAAAAGTATTATTTGTTCTTTGTTTTATTCAAACATATGTCTTCAATAAAGTAAAATAACATTTTTAAATATAAATTTTGATCAATATTTTATGGAAGTGAAATATCACTTAATCTTTCATAATTTGAAAAGTTAAATATTGAACTTTATATATAATATAATATATAACGTTTTCAAATGTAAGTTTTGATCAATATTATATAGAAGTGGGATATCACTTAATTTTTCATAATTTGAAATTCATGTTAATATGATGAATAATTTATTTTTTGAATATGCTTCTTGATTTTCTTTTGTTATTTAGCCTAGGTTCCGATTTTAAAATAGAATTTATTTTCTTCATTTGAACTAAAGATTCTGATCAAAATCCAAAATGAACTGAAGCGTCAAGAGTTAAAATTTGTTTTTGGATGTATTATAATATATGTAATTTATCGAATAAAAACATAACCCGAGTGATGAATTTTTAGATAGGACTAACAAATATAACAAAAAAAACATGCTATCAATTTTATTGCATCGTAATTTGTATTAAATTTACATGATATTATTATTATTTGCTTTGCCAATTATATATATATATATATAATAAGTGCAATAAATGCATATTTTACAACATGTACATACTAAATATCCATCCATCTATTATATTATACGAAAGATGAGTATAGATCCGTGTAACCCTTCACTTCTAGTTTTTTCAAAAATTTCTTGTATTGCCATGTGTCCTCTATTATCATTTAACTATTACACGAATTTAAAATTGAGTTCAACATATAAATTATAATGTTTACGTCAAACCATTAATACTTTGTCCCTTCCTCTACAATCAATCATCCGTCTTCTTCAGTTTTTAACACATCCACGACATGTATTTAATTTTTTTTCTCCCTCTTTCGTTTAGGTATTTAAAAAAATATTCCATCATCTGACCTCTTCTTTCTTTGGACACCCCTTAATATTCCTTTTTGTTATAACATCATTATAATTCCTCCCCTTTTGTTAAACACGTCCTAATAAAATTAGTTTAAAATTTTGCCTCTTATATTTCCTTCCAAGTTGAAATACTATAGATCTCTAAATGGATTAGTATTTTAACCAAACAATGAAATATAAATCATTAAAGGAGTACTAACTCATGGCTGTAGATGTGTACAATACGAAGATACGAAGAGAATATATGCCCCATCTTCATCTTTTAGGTAGTGAGTGGAGCCTATGGAATCATAAGGTGAGATTTTGTATGTTAGAAATTTTGTATTTATCAGTATTTAACTACTTTATTAAGCTTATTCCTTTGTAAGCTTTTTCATTGAATTTTCAATATCACATTATTTATTACTAACTGTTCATTGGGTTTTTAACCTAGTAAAATTTAACAGAAGTTAAACGTCGAGACGAAGATAAAACAACTTGAAATATAGAAGGCAGACTCAAATGAACTAAGGAAATAGCTTGGGAAAATTGCAAAAACTATGGTCCATAACTCGGTACCGAGTTATAACTATAGGTTGGTACCGAGTTGTCACCATTGGTTGGTACCGAGTTGTTATCAAAGGTTGGCACCAAGTTATCCTCATAGGTTGGTACCGAGTTATCACCATATGTTTGTACAACTTGAAACTTGGCAAGTACACTTTAAAGAGCTAGACAAACAACTTGGGAAAGTTTCACTATGTCTGGAGCTAACTCCTAACTTGGTACAGAATTAAGGCTATAGGTCGGTACCGAGTTAAGGTTTCTCAACGAAACGACTCCAAACTTGGCAAGCATGCTTAAAAGAAGCAATGAAGAGACTTGGGGAAAACTCATCAAGATTGGAGCCAAACTCATAACTCGACCACGAGTTATGGCCAATAACTCAGCACCAAGTTATCAAACTCCGTCCAACCTCCTCCAATCTTTTACATAGCTCCATCACACTTCCAATGACTCAGAATCTAGCGTTCACACTACAAATGGCACATGGACGGAGCTACAGATATGGATGTCGTTCACTGCAAATGTTTTCCTATATTCTTAGAAGGAGTCGCTTCTATGTGGTTTACTAGACTTCCACTGAAATCCATTTCCACTTTTGATGAATCGACAAAGAGGAATTTTGAGTAGTTTAGGCTCCATGCTACATATCCCGAGGACGTGACGTCTCTATCTAGCCTGTCAAAAGGACCTAAAGAATCACTAAAGGGTTTCTTGAATTGATTCAATATCGTTGTTATAGAAATAAGCCTTCCTAGGACACTGAGGGCATTGTAGATAGGAAGGACTTGCCTCCCTTTCTATTTTGTTGGTAAAATTAGCTTCTTGAGCCGATGGAACTGCGCTCTTGCAAGCAACTTCATGTGCACCACCCATAAGCCGCACGCGCTTCTTGAACCATGGAACTGCATTCTTATAAGAAAACTTCCTGTGTGCCACACCATAAGCCACACATCGCTACTTGAACCGATGGAACCGCGTTCTAGTACGCAATCCTCTCGTGCATCACTAATAAACCCCATGTTGCTTCTTTAGTCGATGGAACCACGCTCTTGTAAGCAGCTTCCATCATCGCACAATAAACCGCATATAGCTTCTTGAGCCGATGGAACTACACTCTTGCAAGCAACTTCCTGTGCACCACCGATAAGCTGCACATCGCTTCTTGAACCAATGGAACTGCATTCTTGTAAGCAAACTTCTTGTGCTCCACACCGTAAGTCGCTACTTGAACCGATGGAACCGTGTTCAAGTACGTATTCCTCCCATGCGTCACATAGTAAGCCGCATGAGGCATCTTGAGTCGAACCATTCTCTTGCAAGCAAATTCCATGCACATACAATAAGCCGCACATCCGAGGAAACACTCCTCTATCTCCGGACAAAGAGTGTGTACTCAAAACTGTTGGATCGATGGAAAACTGATCCCAACTTCTAAAGTATCGGTGTTACCTCGACAACGTCGGGAAATTCTCTTATTCTTAAGTACCGGTGTTTCCCCAGCAATGTTGATAAATTCTCCTACTCTTAGGTACCAATGTTGCCCCGACAACACTGGGGAGCGATCAGATATTTCAAGTACCGGTGTTGCCTCGGCAATGCTGGGAGATCTTTCAACTGTAGAATTGGATGGAAAATTGGTCGAGCCTCCTAGGCACCGACGTTGCCTCGACAATATCTGAAAGTCCAGACCGTTATATCGACACTCCTTAGAATTCGAGGCTACAAAGAGATAGGTGATAATAAGAAGAACTTACTATCGCCTAGAGATAGACGATAATAGGAAGAACTTACCATCGACCAGAGATAGGCGACGACAAAGGGCATTTCCACAATCTAATTGTCAATGCACTAGTTTCCAAAGATAGAAGTAGGACCTCGACTAAGTTCTCAAACTCTAACATGCAAGAATCCAACATAGCCCAAAGATAAGCAACTTCAGGAGGAAATAGTTTTCCAATCAGGAATCTGATGCCACTCGAAGACTAGAGACATCGGGAAGGCTAATTCTCGATTATTATAGATTCACCATGGCCTAGAATTTAGCCGCTCTTCGAATAATCAGTCACATAGAGATCAATCAGGTACTTCAACTCCTACTTGTGAAAAAACAGCTACTGTCCAAAGACAAACAACGACAAGGAGAGAACGCTTGGAATCGAGCAACAAATGGTTAATTCTCGAAGACTGGAACCGACGAATAAGGTAAATATCTGCAACAATGCTATTGGCCCAACAGAATGCATATAGCTTGGAACAAGCAAGGTTAATTGTCACAGGTTCAAGACAAGAACTACCGAACTCTACCGGTCCATGATCAGAATGGGAAGAGCGCAATCGTACTGGGGCAATGTAACAACTCGCTCCATAGTGTTAAATTTTCTATAAGTGCTCAGAGTTTGGAACTTGGGAATAATGGGTTTCGCAAATGGAAGTCAGATTACAACAAAGTTTAGTCGAAGGAAATTAGATCATACGCGAATAAGGGTGACCATGGAATTGGTTAAACAAAGGCCCTGCATCGCCAAAGGGTGCACTTGACGGTTATAAACAAACCTAAGTAATAGAAGCACTGAGACTTTCATCCTTAGGGAGTATGGCCTAGCCAGGGGTTAGGCAAAGTCAAGAAAGTAGCCATATTAGGTCAAAAGGAATCTACCCAATTCTACAGGATCGGACGAACGATTTGATCCCAACTTACAGGACTTCAATGCTTCCCGGAGATTGGCAGACTAAGAAAGAACTCTAACGATCCAATCATCAAAGTGCCAATTTTCGAAGATTGAAACTAGTACCCAACTGAAATACAACACCGCCGAGCCAACGGGAAAAATCGACTCAAACCACTGGATCGACAAAAAAACTGATCCCTGTCTTCTAAGAACCGACGTTACTCCGGCAATGTCAGGAAGGACCAAAACCACCAAATTGATGGGAAAATCCATCCCAAACTCCTAAGTTTCCGAGTTGCCCTGGCAATGCCGAGGAATTCTCCTATTTTCTAAGTGTCGGGGTTGCCCCGGCAATGCTGGGGAACTTTCTACTTCCTAAGTACCAATGTTGTCCCGGAAACACAAAGAAAACTTTAATCTACAACGTCGATAAGAAACACTCATGGCAGTAAACAATCGATGAACTAGCTTCAGGAGATAGAATTAGTACTCAACCGAGTTTCTACCTTTGTCTTTAGAAAACTACTGTTTCCCAAAGATAGGCAACAATGGGAAGACATTACCTTTCACAGGCCAATCGAATGGTTTAGCTCTTCATTATAGGAATCAGCTGTTGCCCGGAGATAAGGAAGCACAAAAGGGAAATCCCCATGATCGAATTGCTCACATGTTAATTTCCAGAGATAGAAGTTGGTACACATCTGAATTTCCTGTAATCAACCTAGAAAGAATTTTGATGCAGCCTAAAGATAGGCGAACTCGAGTAATAGTAGCTTGGAACCAAGCAACTAAGTCACCAGTTCTAGAAGATAGGAACTAACAGATGAACAGGACTTCCGCGACGACGTTAGTAGTCAAGTAAGGCATGCATGACTGAGGACAAGCGGGGGAAATTATTAAAAGTCAAAAATTAAATAACCAAAATTCCTTAATCCCAGAGTAGGATTGAGTGCCAGACTATGGGCGATGGAATCATTTGCCCCATACTATTCCATCTCTTACAAAACGCCTGAATACAGGCGTTCAAAATAGATAGTACCGCGTTAAGGGATAGGCGCACAAATACTTGGTCAAAGGGAACCTCTCCAAGTCCAAACATGAATATCCATGGAGTTGGTTAGATAATAGTTCTATTTCGCAAAACAGAGCATTCAGGTAACAAATTACCATCTAAGAAAATAAAGGCCTTAATGTTCAAGAATTCGGCATTGCTCGAAGATTCATGACATCATGGAGAAATCCACATAGCTGAGTCATTCGTGCATAAGTTTCCAGAGATAGAAACTAACACATAATCAAAATATCAACCCTGAGCTTGAAAGAATTTACTATGACAAAAGATGATGGTAACGCATCTTTCTGATACGTACACCAAGAATGGTATTGGCTAATGATGTCAACTCGGAAGAATTCGGTCGCAGTCAAGGAATCAATTGCATTAAAAGCTCAAAACTTGGAATCAAATAGCAAAGTCGCTAGTTCTCGAAGATAGGAACTACCATGAAAATCAGGCTGGGGAAATCAAACATATTGCTCAAGGAACCTAGTCTCCCGAAAATGTATTGATCTTAGTACTCAGAGTGATCAACCCTATGGATTAGGGCATATACACCTACACTTGGTGGAAATGAACTCGACCGAGCCTAAATAGGAACAACCATAAAATTGGCTAAACCAAGCTATATCACAATTCTAAGAAAAACTATGTAATAAAATATGCCAAAATGACCGCAGGAGTATTATTGACATGCAATGAGTTGTAGTAAATAAATATGTTGCATAGGAACACAGGAAGTGCAGCAATAAGAGAAGGCAATGCTCGAAATTGAGCAATTAAACTACCAGTCCCCAGAGATAGAGACTGGTGTGCGGACTAGATTCTGGAGACTGCGAAGGAAGAGGAATCGTGGACGATTCCCATTGAGGACTATTTTCTCAAAGGAAATAACTCGATAGAAGAGGAATCTTTTGGTGCTAAAAGTCTCGGAATTGAATAATTGATGTGCTAGTTTCCAAAGATAGAAACCGATGCACGACTAGACTTTTAGCCATAACCTTCAGGAATCTGCCATTGCCCAGAGGTTGGCAACGTCAAGAGGGTGAGATCACCATCCTTTAGGAATTCTATCGATCCTCGAAAATGGAAAACTTCAGGGCAGGACAATCAGGATCGAATAATTTGTGTGCTAGTTTTCGGAGATTGAAACTATGCCTGATCGAACTTTAACGACAATGCTGGCGACCAAGTAGGACATGCTCGGTTAGGATAGGCAAGGATAGTCATGAAAAATAAAAAACAAGTACTATTGGACATTTCCTGATCCAATACTGAGGTTGTGGAAGCTCAGTTAGACAAGGGGCGATTGGATAATCTACACCGCATGTTTAACTCATACTAATGCCGAACTTACAGTAGAAGAACCCCAGAGATAGGATTCAGTTCACAACAAAAACATATTACCGAGGAGTAAATATTACAGATAATGTTCCCCAGTGATAGGGAGTATGGTAGAGCTATAATTATTTGCAATGATAGTTTGTTGAAAGGAACATGACAAAACTGATGCAAAAATGGATACGGGGTTAGTTAAATGTCGTCCCTATCCCACCAGGCAGAGCAATTTGACAATTGTATGCAGGGCTAAATATAGGAATATAACCAAATAAGTTGCCAGGATTCTGTTTATATGCTCAAAGTTGCAAGATAGTAGAGGCCGCTCCCACGTAACCACAACTAAAAAGAAGACCGACATGCCAACAAGCTTCAGGGAATCCCTACTTGCTCCTCCCTCTTCATCCAGGACTCTTTAGGCCATATACTAATTTAGAGGAGGAGGTGGGTTTAACAACAGCTATATAAGAGAAATCATGCCTTGTGATTTAGCCATAATCAATCATCCTGGTATGGTTGGAATAAAAAGCAAAGCCTAAGCTGGGAAGGATCCAGCTTCTGGAGGAGTGGAAGTTCCATCTCTAGACTAAAGACGGGATGACCGAAGAGTTATTCTAAACAACAAAACTTAGTGTTCATCACAGTCAGGTTTGTTTTACTTTGAATAATATTCTCAATGACCAAAGCCCAGAATCTAAGGAAAGTCTACATTGGTTGACCAGTCGGATTCTGAGTGTTGACTGGGGCAAGTGCAGTGTGGTATCTATGCAAAATGAGTTCGATATCCCAAATACCATGAGCGGACTATCCTATGCAGATAGCCCGCTCGTTCCAGAAAAATGAGTTATTGCATACTTTAAGATTATCTTTTCTGGGACTTACCCGTTACTGATGAGAAATCGATGATGGAGCCGATGTCTAGAGTGACGCAAAAAGCTTTTCTTTTCAGGATCACTTAAAATGCAGAAAAGAGAAAAGCGATAGGATGGAATCATTCACTATGTTGGATTTTGGAATAAATTGTCATATTAGAATTCAAACGGCGATAGGAACTCAGCCAAATTCTCGAAAAGAGATAGTTGAAGTCGAAGGACAAGACTTAGCTCCATAGTCGCATACATTCGTCCGAGGAAAAACTTAGCTTCACCACCGACCAATTAAAATCCAAGATTCAACCATCTCCCTTTGAAATTGCCGCCATCCTTAAATCATTGCAAGGAATTTTCTATACGAAACTAAAGCACTACGTAATCTTCAAGGTGTAGGTAACATTGCTAGTGTAGAAAATTGGAGTTCTAACTAAAATCAGAACAAACGGTTAGCTAGAGATCAATCAAGTAAAATCCACATCTTGACATGGCATCAAAACAAATAAATGGAACACGTATAATACTAGTTCGATCCTTGTCTCAATCCAGATCATAGTTTGTTTCCAATGGAAGTGTACTCTGAGGGGAAAATGTTAATTGGGTTTTTAGCTAAGCAAAAGTAAACGGAAGTAAGAACGTCGAGAAGAACACAAAACAACTAGAAATCTTGAAGGCACACTGAAATGAACTAAGGAAATAATTTGGGAAAATTGCAGCCGAAAATATGCTAAGTGCATAACTCGGTGCCGAGTTATAACCATAGGTTGGTACCGAGTTGTCACCATCGATTGGTTCCGAGTTGTCAACATAGGTTGGTGCCGAGTTATCACCATAGGTTGGTACCGAGTTATCCCCATAGGTTGGTACCGAGTAATCACTATAGGTTGGTAAAACTTGAAACTTGGCGAGCACACTTAGAAGAGCTAGAGAAGAACCTTGTGAAAGTTTCATATGTTTGAAACTAACTCCTTAACTTGGTATCGATTTAAGGAATCTCAACGAAATGACTCCAAACTTGGTAAGCGCACTTACAAGAAGCAAAGTAGAGACTTGGGGAAAATTCATCAAGATTAGAGCTAAACTTATAACTCGGTCCCGAGTTATGGCCGATAACTCGACACCGAGTTATCAAACTCCGCCCAACCTCCTCTAAAATTTTACATAACTCCTTCACACTTCCAATGACTCAAAATCAAGGGTTTTGCTCTGGAATTTGAATAGCCAATGTCGAGATAGATGATATAACATCCGGAAAGTCAGGATAATCCAAGTTCAATCAAAGAGATCATTAGAATCAAGTCAAGAGCAATGGAAAAGGAATTGGAACACCTTCACTATGACATAGAAGAACTAAGCTAAATTCAGAAAAGAGTTAGCACTCAACTCCTTAACTCGGCACTGAGTTAAGGGCCTTAACTCGGTACCAAGTTAAGGATTTAATTCGGATGTCCTTGAGTTCCTTTGTGCAAGCATGGGCTGAATCTCGGACTTTGTTGCTAGCAAGCTTCTGGCCCAATACCATCTCTTCCCCTATAAATACAAACCATAGAGGAACTAAGAGAGGATCTAGTTTCTGCCATCACTAGGCGTAAGCTCTTCCTCTTCTTCATCTACTTCCTCTACACAATAGTCACTAAGACAGTTACTCTAGGCAATTTTATGACTTAAAATTTGTCTAACCCTTGTACTCATCACTCATTCTCTCTCAAATCCCTTGTATTCTCAAGAAACTATATCAAATCAATAAGCAACAAAGCTATAAAGTGGACATATGCCCAAGATGACCGAACCACTATAAAATCTTGTGTCTCTCTTTCATATTATTGTTTATTTTCTTTTATTTTCTATATTGTCTGCTAGATCTAGGTTTCACAGGTTACCTACAACCTATTCTTAGGTGTTGATTCGTTTTTGGCATTTGCATTTTGGTGCTTTTTCATTCAGAACATCTAAATCCATACTTAGATCTAGCTTGCAATTTTGGATTAGAAGAGATCCAGCGATTAGATCCATGGAATTTGCTTTGAGGACTTATAGGCTTGTCGTTGGAAATCAATGGCACATAGAAAATAGAGAACTACTTTTGGAAGATCCACTGGAGAAATGGTTGGTGGTGATGTAGCAAACCCCCAGCAAACTGACATTAACAACATTAACAATCACCGAAAGGAGGTTAAGACCAGAAGTCTAGCACAGGATCCTCCACTCAACACGAAGTTGTAACCAAAGGGGAGTTTAACTAGATGTTAATGAGCTTAACCAGAAAATGGTCGATAGCCTTATGGATAAGATTGATGTTTTGCTAGCACTACAGCCACCAAGTGCTTTGAGAGCTAGGAAAGAAAATGTACCTGCTATAGAGCATGAAAATTCCCATATTTCAGGTTTAAATATGAGGAATGGCAAACAAAAACAAAAAGAGGTAGTAGGTAGGGCTATAGGGATTGTTATAGGGGGAAGTGGAAATGCTCCTCTTACTGGAAGATAGCCTAATGCAAACCCAAATCGTGGAGTGGACACTCCCTAAGAGAATATTGCAATGCTTGTCTCTGAATCTGAAGATGACATGCAACTTGAAGGTGATAGATTTGAACCGAAATCTGATGTAAATAGGCAAAATGCCTAAAATGAAGTTCAAACTGCTACGGTAAGACCAACCACGCACCAACCAAACTCTGTAGGAGTGGTTCTCTCGAAGAACGGAGAACCTAGGCTTCACCTAGCAAACCAAGACCATTTGCAGAGTCAAACACTCAATGTAACCCCTGACAGTCTACCTGTAGACTACCGTGCAAGTGAGGAGTACATCGCCGATGTGGTCAAATGATCGGTAAAGGAGAGTAGGACCAGGAAGAATGAAGAGTGTGGTTCCACGCCAAGTAGAACTCCATTCACTGAAAATGTTTTAAAAGAAGCATATCCTTGGAAGTTCACCATGCCGACTATGCCATCGTACAATGACTCAACGGATCCTAAACAACATTTGTTCAAGTATGAATGGCACATGGACAGAGCTAGAGCTACGGATGCCGTTCAAGTAGATGTTTTTCTATCTTCTTAGAAGAAGTCACTTCCATGTGGTTTACTAGACTTCCACCGAAAGCCATTTACACTTTTAATGAATTGGCAAGGAGGTTTTTTGAGTAGTTTAGGCTCCATGCTATACATTCCAAGGACTTAATGTCTCTATCTAGCCCATCACAAGGACCTAAAGAATCACTTAAGGGTTTCTTGAACCGATACAATATCGTTGTTATAGAAATAAGCCTTCCAGGAACATTGGGGGCATTGTAGATAGACAGGAATTGCCACCTTTCTAACTGCGCTTTTGCAAGCAACTTCCTGTGTGCCACCCATAAGCCGTACATTTCTTTTTGAACTAATGGAACTATATTCTTGTAAGCGAACTTCCTATGCGCCACACCATAAGCTGCACATCGCTACTTGAACCAATGGAACTGCGTTTAAGTATGCAATCCTCCTATGCACCACCAATAAGCCGCACGTCGCTTCTTGATCGGATGGAACCGCGCTCTTGTTAGCAGCTTTTGTGCGCTACACAATAAGACACACATAGCTTCTTGAGCCGAAGGAACCGCGCTCTTCCAAGCCACTTCCTGTGCGCCACCTATAAGCCGCACACCACTTCTTGAACCTATGGAACCGCGTTCTTGTAAGCAAACTTCCTGTATGCCACACCGTAAGCCGCACATTGCTACTTGAACCGATGGAACCGTGTTCAAGTATGCAATCCTCCCGTGTGCCACACAGTAAGCCGCATGACGCTTCTAGAGACGATGGAACCGCGCTCTTGTAAGCAAATTCTATGCGCATACAATAAACTGCACATATGAGGAAACATTCCTTTAAATCCGGACAAGGAGTGTGTACTCAAAACTGCTAGATCGATGGAAAAATTGATCCTAACTTCTTAAGTACCAGTGTTACCCCGATAATACCGAGAAATTCTTTTACACTTAAGTATCGATGTTGCTTCGGCAACGCCGAGAAATTCTCCTACTCCCAGGTACCAATGTTTCCCTGGTAACACTGGGGAGCGGTCCGACATTGCAAGTACCGATGTTGCCCCGACAATGCTGGGAGATCTTTCAACTGCAAATTGGAAGGAAAATTAGTCCAGCCTCTTAGGCACCGATGTTGCCCCAGAAATATCGGGAAGTCCACATTGTCATATTGACAAGAGAATCAAACTTCTTAGAATTCAGTGTAGTCTAGAATAGGCGATAATAGGAAGAACTTACAATCGCCCAAAAATAAGGAATAACAGGAAGAACTTACCATCGCTTAGCGATAGGCGATGACGGAAGGCATTTCTAGAATCAAATCATCGACTCACCAGTTTTCGAAGATAGAAGCAGGTGCTCGATTAAGTTCTCAAACTCTAACTTGCAAAAATCCAGCGTAGCCCGAAGACCGGCAACGTCTAGAGGAAATAGCTTGCCTTCTAGGAATCTGATGCCGCTCGAAGACTAGCGACGTTAGGAAGGATAACCCTCGATTGTCATAGATTCACAACGGCCTGGAGTTTAGCCGCTCTTGGAATAATCAGCCACATAGAGATTGATCAGGTATTTCAACTCCTACTTGCGGAAAACTAGCTGTTGTCCAAAGATAGACAATGGAAATGAGAGAACGCTTGGAATCGAGCAACTAAACTGTCTATTCGCCAAGATTGGAACCGATGAATAAGGCAGATATCTGTAATAACGCTATTGGCGTAACAGAATGCATATGGCTCAAAACAAGCAAGGTTATTTGTCACAGATTCAATAAAAGCACTACCGATCCATGATCAGGATGGGAAGAGAACAATCGTACTGAGGACAATGTAACTACTTGCTCCACCATGTCTAATTTTCTATAGGTTCTCGGAGTTTGTTACTTGGGAATAATGGGTTCCACAAATGGAAGTCAGATTGCAACAAAAATTGGTCGGAGGAAATTCGACCATACACAAATAAGTATAACCATGGAATTGGTTAAACAACAGTGCTGCATCGCCAAAGGAAGCGCTTGACAGTTATAAAAAAGCTAAGTAATGGAAACACCTGAGACTTTCATCCTTTTGTAATGTATCGTAGCCCGGAGTTAGGCAACATCTAGAAAGCTATCACATTGGGTCAAAAGTAATTTACCCAACTCTACAGGATTGGACGAACGATTCGATCCCAACTTACAGAACTTTAACGTTTTCCAGTGACTGGTAGCACTAAGAAAAGACTCTTACGATCCAATCATCAAAGTGCCAATTTTCGAAGATTTAAACTAGTACCTAACCGAAATACAACACCGCCGAGCTAATGGGGAAAATCGACTCAAACTTCTGGATTGACAAAAAAACCAATCCTTGCCTTCTGAGAACCGACGTTACTCCAGTAATGTCAAGAAGGCCTAAAATCACTAGATCGACGGGAAATTTTTTCTTAACCTCCTAGGTGTCGTGTTGCCCCTGCAATGCCGAGGGATTCTCCAATTTCCTAAGTGCCGGTGTTGCCCCGGCAATGCTGAGGAACTTTATATTTCCTAAACTTTCTTCTTCCTAAGTATCAGTGTTGCCACAGAAACCCTAGGAAAACTTCAATCTGCAGGGTCGACAAGAAACTCTCACAGCAGTAAACAATCGATGAACTAGCTTCCACATATATAAGTTGGTACTCAACCGACTTCTACCCTTGTCTTTAGAAAACTACCATTGTTCGAAGATAGGCGACAATGGGAAGACATTACCTTTCACAAGCCAATCGAATAGTTCGGCCCTTCATTATAGGAATCAGCTGCTGCCCAAAGAAAAGGCAGTGCATAAAGGAAATCCCCAGGATCAAATTGCTCGCGTACTAGTTTCCAGAGATAGAAGCTTCCACAATCGAATTTCCGTTATTCAACCTAGAAAGAAATTTGATGCGGCCTAAAGATAGGCAGCCTTAAGAAAAGGTAGCTTAGAACCAAGCAGCTAAATCGCCAGTTCTCGGAGATAGGAACTGATAGATGAACAACTTCTCGAAGATAGGAACTAATAGATCAATAGGACTCCCACGACGACGTTAGTAGTCATGCAAGGCACGCACGGCTAAGAACAAGTGTGGAAAATCATGGAAAGTCAAAAAATAAATCATCGAGCTTCCTCAATCCCTGAGTAGGATTGAGAGCCAGACTAGGGGCAATTGAATCTATTGCCCCACAGCTTTCCATCTTTCACAGAACGCTCGAATACAGGCGTTCAAAATAGATAGTACCACAAATAGGGATATGCGTACAAATACTTGGTCGAAGGGAACCTCACCAAGTCCAAAACGCGAATAACCGCGGAGTTGGTTGGATAACAGTTCTGTTTAGCAAAATAGAGTTTTCTGGTAACAAATTACCACCCAAAGAAATAAAGGTCTTAATGTTCAGAAATTCGGCAATGCCCGAAGATTCATGACATTAAAGAAAAATCCATAGAGTTGTCATTCGTCCGTAGGTTTCCGAAGATAGAAACTGATCCATGATTAATACTAGACTTGGAAGAATTTACTATGACAAAAGATAAGGGTGGCACATCTTTCTGTTACATACATCTAAAATGGCATTGAAGGATGATGTCAACTCGAAAGAATTCAATCGTAGTCAAGGAACTGACAACATTAAAAGCTAAGATCTTGGAATCAAATAGCAAAGTAGCATGTTCCCGAAGATAGGAACTACCATGTGAATCAGGCTGGGGGCAGTCAAATGTATTGCTCAAGAAACCTAGTCTCTCCAAAATGTATGGCCTTTGTACTCATAGTGATATGCCCTATGGACTGGGGCATATAAACCTACACTTGGTCGAAATGAACTCGACCGCAATTAAATAGGAACAACCATAGAATTGGCTAAAACAAGCTACATCACAATTCTAAATAGAACTATATAATAGAATATTGCAAAATGATTGCAAGAATATTATTGATATGCACAAAGTTGTACTAAATAAATATGTTGCATAGGAATACAGGAAGTGCAGCAATAAGAGAAGGCAATGCTCGAAATCGAGCAATTAAACCACCAATCCCCGAAGACAGAGACTGGTGTACGGACTAGATTCCAGAGACTGCGAAGGAAGGGGAATCTTGGACGACTCCTACAAAGGACTATTTGCTCAAAGGAAATAACTCGATTCGAGAGGAACCTTTTGGTGTCAAAGAGCTCAAACTTGAGTAATTGGTGTGCCAGTTTCCGAAAATAGAAACCGATGCACGACTAGACTTTTAGCCATAACCTTCAGGAATATGTCATTGTCTAGAGATTGGCAACGTTAGGAGGGTGAGATCGCCATCCTTCAGGAATTCTATCGATCCTCGAAAATATAAAACTTCAAGGGAGGACAATCGAGACCGTATAATTCGTGCGCTAGTTTCTGGAGATTGAAACTATGCATAACCGAACTTCAATGACAACACTGGAGACCAAGCATGATATGCTCGGTAGAGGATAGGCGAAGATAGTTGCAAAAAATTAAAAACAAGTACTATTGGGCATTTCCCCATCAAAGACCGAGGTTGTGAAATCTCAATTAGAAAGGGGCAATTGGATAATCTACCCCGCATGTTTAACTCATACTGGTGCCCGAACTTGCGGCAGAAGAACCCCATAAATAGGATTTAGTTCACAGGAAAAATATATTACGGATTAGTAAATATTATACTTAATGTTCCCCAGTGATAGGGAGTAAGGTAGAGCTTTGACTATTTGCAATGAGTGTTGGTCGAAAGGAACACGACCAAAAACATGCAAGAATGGATACAGGGTTGGTTAAATGACGTCCCTATCTTGCCAAGCAAAGCTCTTTGACAACTATATGCAGGGCTGAATATAGGAACATAACCAAAGAAATTGTCAGGATTCTATTTATATGCATAAAGTTGTAAGACAGCGGAGGCCGCTCCCGTGTAACCACAACTAAAAAGAAGACTGACAGGCCATCAAGTTCTTCGAGGAATCCCTACTTGTTCCTCCCTCTTCGTCCAAGACTCTTAAGGCTATGTACTCATTTAGAGGCGGAGGGAGATTTAACAACAGCTATATAAGAGAAACCGTGCCTTGCGACTTAGCCGTAATCTATCATCCCGGTATGGAAGGAATAAAAGGTGAGGCCTAAGCTGCGAAGGATCCAACTTCTGGAGGAGTGGAAGTTCCATCTCCATAGTAAAGATGGGATGACCAGAGAGTTATTCTAAATAACAAATACTTGGCATCCAACATGGTCGGGTATGTTTTATTTTGAATGATATTCCGATATGACCAATGCCTGAAATCTAAGGGAAGTCGACGTTTGTTGGCAGTCAGATTCTGAGTGTTGACTAGGGCAGTGTAGTGTGTTATCTATGCAAAGGGATTCTGGTGTCCCAAACACCATGAACAGATCATCCTATGTAGATAGCCCGCTCATTCTAGAAAAACGAGTCACATTGTACTTTAATATTATCTTTTTTAGGACTTACCCGTCATTGATGAGAAATCAATAACGGAGTCGATATCGAAAGCGACGTGGAAAGCCTTTTTTTCAGGATCACTAGAAGTGTAGAAATGAGAAAAGCGACATGATGGAATCATCCACGACGTTCGATTTTGGAATAGATCATGATACTAGAACTCAAACAGCGATAGAAACTTAGCCAAATTCTTGAAAAGTGACAGTTGAAGTCGGAGAACATGACTTGGCTCTGGAGCAGCGTACATTCGTTAGAGGCAAGACTTAGCTTCACAACCGACCGAGTAAAATCCAAGATTCAACCATATCCCTTCGAAATTTCCACCATTCTGAAATCATCGCAAGGAGATTTCTATACCAAACTAAAGCGCTACGTAATCTCTAAGGTGTTATATAGCATCGAAAGTGCAGATAATTGGAGTTCTAACTAAAATCAGAACGAATAGTTAGCTAGAAATCAGCCAAGTAAAATCCACATCTCGACATGGCGTCCAAACAAATAACTAGAATTCAAAGAATACTAGTACGGGCCTTGTCTCAATCCACATCACACTTGTTTTCAATGGAAGCGTACTCTTGGGGGCCAAAGTCAACTCTGTTTTTAACCAAGCAAAAGTCAACAGAAGTTAGAACGTCGAGACGAAGATGAAACAACTTAAAATCTGGAAGGTACACTCAAATAAACTAACGAAATAGCTTAGGAAAATTGCAGCAAAAATTATGCTAAGTGTAACAACCCGCATTCTGGTGGGCCTGAATTTTTGCAAAACCCGAAAACCCAAGTCCAACAGAACACGGACCGTAGAAATGGTATCCTGCAAATAAACAAGTGGAAGTGCATATCAGAGCTTTAACAATAATAACTCATAGCGGAACAATTAAATATAATATAAAAATAAATACCAACCATAGTCAACACTCTGAGATGAGTGTCCATTACTGTACTGAAACTGTCCATTCTAATCTATACCTGTGGGTTGTAATAAGGAGAGGGTCAGAACAATTGTTCTGGTGAATGGAAAGGTCATACACTTTTTACATAACATCATCATATGCCAATTATTTAATTTTACCATTATGTTTTAAATTATCTTTTAAGTCCATTATACTCTGTCACTACGTATCATCCTTACCCATCTACATCTAGTGTAGAATGAAATCACCAAATATAATATATATATATATATATATATGTATGTATATGTATATGTATATCCCGATACTGTCCCCTAGTATCATACTCACGCCTCGCCTAAACCGCTAAACACCAAAATATATCGAGACGTGACCTAGATAGCCAAAATGCCTACAGGTCGGATATATTACCTGAACCGTCCAACTGCTTATAGGTATAACTGAAACCGTCATCATGTATATGACGAAAAAGTCCCTTACTGCGACATACGAGAAGGCTATAAGTGCAAGCTCGCGGAAGTGACTCATCACCCGCACTACACCTCTCCCCAGTACCACAGATGGTGAACTAATTCATCCTACCACGAAATCATCAACGTATACATTACGACCCCAACTTGGGTCGTACACTTGTGGGGATTTCTAACTATCATGGACTGCCAATAATGCCTATAGGAATAAACTGTCTGCCTCCTAATAACACAGGCTCGGCCCCGCTGCCACCCCACTAATATTTTGAAGGCGCATTTTATGGTTTAACTAGCCCTGCTCTAATCAAACAAACTAACAAACAACTGTGGCGCTGCATTACCCCGTTGAATGCCCCGGTAGAAAGGCTCATTCAGCTAAGGTGTAACCCTGCCCTTCACGTAACCGCTGAGACCGATGTTGGCCAAAGAAACGTGCAACCATCTACCTTATTGGTCTGTGACCGTGCGCCAGGTTGCCCCACTTTCTTTGCCCACACAACGTCAATTTAGATTGACCACTTGCAATCAAGGCAATACACCAACTAAGTTATGGAAGCAGACCTATTCTTAATTTCTGGGGTATCCCTTACGCTTAATATCTGGACCGCCGTTGCCTACAGATATATACGATAACCTGGACCGCCATTGCCTACAGGTTATAAACGATACCTGGATCGCCGTTGCCTACATGTATAAACGCAAGCCAAACCTCTATTACTACCAGTGGACCGCCTAACGCCTACATTGCAGTAAATCGAGCCTACTTCCCTGCCTGTGACGGACCGCCTAAAACGTCAACGTCATGGACAACACAAAATAAAACCATCAACGCATATATGAGGCAGTTTATTTATTTTCTTTCACTTATGCACATTTTTTAATGTTCATACTTTTCACCTCTGACATCTCATATTTATGCGATAATTTAATTTAACCAATTTCAAATTTAAATTCCATATTTCTTGGTTAACCATTTTATTGTCTTTTCTCCTTATTCCGAAAATCTCATACTTGCTTATAATTCACTTTTCCATATATTTTACGCCTATTACACTTTTATTTACTTTTCTTTTTTAATTATTATAAAAGTGTTATTTTTGGAGTTTGTTATAAACTTAGTAAGGTTGGAATTGTTGCTTGGTTCATTTTCATATTTTTCCTTAGAAGTTTACTTTTGCGACGCTACCATTTCAAAGAATTTCTTTTTATTTGTTTACTTAATAAGTTGTACAAAATTTGGCGATACACCTTATTTTATACACCTTTATCATATGTAGAAAATATATTTCCATTCCTTAAAACTCTATCCATCGCTAGTTTAGGAGAATTATTTGGTGAAATATGGAAATTACCTATTTTAGTATTCATTTCAACCACTAAAATCCATGACAACTCTCCAAAAGTGCAACTAAAATATTTGTTTATTTAATTCACATTCACTATCATTTTTTATTTCTTGACAGACAATTTTTATTTGGCGTAAAATTCCAAATGCAACTAACTTTTACATTTTTATTTTCGTACAATAAATTTAATGCGATTTCGCATTTTTCCTTATAAGCAATATTCAATTTCAACATTTTTCCAACTGTTTTGCACATGTCAATTATTCCCATTTTTCACTGTAATCGTTATGCACCCAACGACTGCATTTGCATAATAAATTTTATTCCATTTCCAATGCATAAAATTACAATGTTTTCAATTAAATAATTCAAGTTACCGGCATTTTTAACATTAAGTACACATGCATGTATACTTACACTTTTTCTCTAACATTTTTTACTTATTTTCAATGTCAGTATTTTATAGTGTTTTTGTCACTTCTTTACAATTTTACTGTAAACAATTTATTCCAAGGTTATTCAACTTTATATAATAATTCTGAACATAGGAACAACAAGTTTCCAATTAATTTACAGTGTTTTTCATCATATAATAACAGCATGAAAAAGATGTATAAAAATTCCACTCACCTGAAGTCCTAAGCTTCAATTTCTATTCCCTTTAATTTATTACGCTTTTCTCCGCTTTTCTCCCTTTTTGATTCGCTGTAAATTCCCTGATTTGTTCGCGACATTCTATGATTTGATTGCATCTATCCCTTGATTTGATTGTATAAATCCCTCCGATTTATTTATACAATTTTGTTTGATTTATTTACATGAATTTATTTGCTTTGTTTTATTTTAATTTGGGGAAGAATTTGATTTACAGAAGAGAAAGGAGGAAGAGAGAGAGAGAAAACACTATCTGTAAATGACAATTTTTTTTCAGAGATGCAAACAAAAGGTGGGCTAGGGTTATTAGCTCCTTTTATAGATTTACCACAACCTTAGAGTAGATCAGAGCCCTCGAAATAATAGATCGAAGGTCACAAAATCGAAGGTGGAAGGAGGCAAGCAGACACGCACGATCCGAGCGTTAGAAAGAATATAGGCGGGTCGACCTACCCACCTTCAAGTCGACCTGAGGACCTTCTAGGTCGACCTTCATGGTCGACCTAGGCATGGGTCAGGTCGACCTGTGTCTACATTTTTTTTGAATTTTCTTTCGATCGTAACTTCTTCATTCCAACTCGAATTTCGACGAGTTATATATGAAAATTGTCCAGAAAATTGCCACAGTCACAATGGTGAGGTCTCCGTGGTCAAATTCTGACAATTGCAAAAAAAATTAGTCCGTGGTCAAATTCTGACACTTTGTACCAAGTTATAACCATAGTTGGTACCGAGTTATCACCATAGGTTGGTATCGAGTTGTTACCATAGGTTGGTACCCAGTTATCACCATAGGTTGGTTCCAAGTTGTCCCCATAGGTTGGTACCATGTTATCACCATTGGTTGGTACAACTTGAAACTTGGAAAGCACACTTAGAAGAGCTAGAGAAGCAACTTGGGAAAGTTTCACTATGTCTGGAGCTAACTCCTTAACTTGTTATCGAGTAAAGGCAATAGGTCGGTACCGAGTTAAGGAATCTCAACAAAACGACTCCAAACTTGGTAAGCACACTTAGAAGAAGAAAAGAAGAGACTTGGGGAAAATTCATCAAGGTGGAGCCAAACTCATAACTCAGCCTTGAGTTATAGCCGCTAACTCGGCACCGAGTTATAAGCTCCATCCAACCTCCTCCAAACTTTTACACAGCTCCTACGCACTTCCAATGACTCGAAATCAAGTGTTTGCTTTAGAGTTTAAATAGCCAATGTTGAGATAGATGATATGACATCAGGAAAGTTGGAATAATCCAAATGCAATCAAACAAATCGTTAGAATCAAGTCAAGAACAGTGGAAAAGGAATTGGAACACCTTGATTAAGGCATAGAAAAACAAAGCTAAAGTCAGACGAGTGTTAGTACTCTACTCGGTAACTTGGCACCGATTTAAGGATTTAACTCAGATATCCTTGAGTTCCTTTGTGAAAGCATGGGTTGACTCTTGGACTTTGTTGCTAGCAAGCTTCTAGCCAATAACATCTCTTTCTATAAATACAAACCATAGGGAAACCAAAAGGGGATCTGGTTTCTGCCATCACTACGTGGAAGCTCTGCCCCTTCTTCATCTCCTTCCTCAACACAATAGTCACCAGGGCAGCTACTCTAGGAAATTCTAGGACTTAGAATCCGTCTAACCCTTGTATTCGTGACTACTTCTCTCTCAAACCCCTTGTAGTCTCAAGCAAATCATATCAAATCAATAAGCAACAAAAGCTATATAGTGGACGTAGGCCAAGGATTTCCGAACCACTATAAAATCTTGTGTCTCTCTTTCCCATTCTTGTTTATTTTCTTTTATTTTCTATATTATCTGCTAGATCTAGGTCTCACAGGTTACTTACAACCTATTCTTGGGTGTTGGTACATTTTTGGCGTTAACACTAAATTTGAATTATTTGAGTCGGAAAATTTCTTAGGATGATAATGTAATGATATAATTATGTATATGGTGTTTAATGATCCAATGTTTAATATCAATTTGAAATATATTATATTGACGTTCGTCCCTTGTAAATCTTTATCTTTTTTTCTTATTTAATATCAAATTATTTCTTGCTCTTATCATTATGTTGTGAGCCAAAAGTCCTTTTTAGCAACTTTAATGCACATATTTAATGTCAACATAGCACTAATGTCCTCATGGTATGAAAGTCTTTTATCATTCTTTTTGAAAATATCTTATTAAATAGTTATTATTACATAATATTTTGTTCATAAGCTTTTCAAAAGGATTCAAATATTACTAGACAAATTTATTACATATTCAAAATGACAATGCATCAAATTCCATCTTTATTTTTAACAACTTGTCACCTTTGTTTCTTCAATACTTTGTTATACTACCTAATCAAAATCAGCACAAAATTTTGGCACTTTAAAAAGAATCCCTTATCTACAGAACTACCTGCAATAGTATTAATGGATTCATAATTCATAACAAATGTATCAGGATTTCTTAGTTGGTGTAAAAGGCACCAAAAGAGTCCTAATCCATAGTGGTAGATATACATAAGACAAAGTTACAAAAAACTATGTTCATCATTTTAACCTTCTAGGTAGAGAATAGAACCTATGGAATTGTATCATGAGATTATTGTAGTAAATTTTAGATACTCATAATTTTGTTATTCAATCTGTATTCTTTTTGAGAAAAATGAGTGATCATCTATTAGTAGAGTAGATCACTCATACTCAATTTGTATTCTTGATGGGTGATTTTTTTTCTTCTTATGATGGTATTTTAAGAGATATTATTAAGTATTCTATATAATAATAATAAAAAGATATTATACTACAATCGTAACATCGCAACCA
Organism: Allium fistulosum; assembly: GCA_030737815.1. Taxonomy (NCBI): domain Eukaryota; kingdom Viridiplantae; phylum Streptophyta; class Magnoliopsida; order Asparagales; family Amaryllidaceae; genus Allium; species Allium fistulosum. The sequence goes on from CM060903.1 coordinate 1,222,337,663, forward strand.
TATAAATTATACGATATTTGTTAAAGTTCTATAGTCTTTTTCCAAAGCAACTTTTCTTGATTTTTTGGATATATGAAACAAAGACTACTCTTTATATTTTAATATGAAGTTAAACGTATGAACTATTATCCTTAGTTGCGTTGTTTTATCATAAATTTAGAGACATGTGGAAGAAGTCCATTAAGGAAATTGGTAATCCATTTGATAATAAATTTGATGAAAAGAGACTTTAAGAGAAATAAAGATTCTTTGTCAAAAGGATCATGAAAATGTGTGCCTATGAATCTTGATTTTTTTTCCACTAATCAGTCTAAACTAATATTTTATATTTTTTTAGTTGGTTGACATTGCGGGTGCAGCTCTACATGATGGAATTTTTTTAATGATTTTTAAAGGTATGAACTAATGGGTACTAATTTCATTGGATCATAATCCGATCAGTACTTAAATGTTTATCGCTACTAGGTTTGTTGTAGGTTTATATTCCAAATAATATTCGTCAAATTAGCTGTAATTGATTATTTGAACCATTTTTAATACCTTTTCAACAATACACAAAGGAATATTATAGAAAAAACTATAAATTTGACACACCAAATCATATTGAATTAGATGATATTTTTATGTTGAATATGAAAATATAAACAAGGCTCAAAGTACAAACTTAAAAACGCATATGTCAATACTTTACATATGTCCGAATAATTCGAGTGTTTATCTGATATAATTATTGTTCCATCCATCTTTCTCTTCTCAGCATTAATCTCAATAACAAAATATTTGATATCTCTCATTGTATGATGACATGATGCTTAAATTTAAACATATATTGATAAAACCCAAACGTAGAACACAAGCACTCAAATGATATGATTGCATTTCCGCAACTAAGTAGAAAATTGAAATCCATGTTCATATATTTTAACTATTATTTTTACAGTTACACATTATTTGTTAGTGTAATACAATATGAGCATATCATAGAAAAGCTTGGTTAATTCTATTTAGACGCGTGATAGTGCTTAGTAGCCCTCTTAAATTAAAAAATCTATGCCAAAATTTCCATTTCATTATTCACCCATCTTTTATCTCCCATAATATTTTCCTTCTTCTATTCCACTTATTAATTAAACCCTAATAATCTAATTTTAGGTAAATTCTCAAATCTAATGCTTGAATCGATGGATGGTGATGATGATAATACAAACCTAATGGAATTAGAAGAGGTAAAACGTGAATTTTATGTTGCTTAATTTTTTAAAATGCATGTTTTCACAGAAAAGATGAAACTTGAATTTTATGTCATTTTGTGATTTTATTGAGGTGATTTTTCGATGATGAAATTCTTTTGTTGGAGGGACTTTTTCTATTGTGAAATTCTTTTACGAGCAAATTTTTACTAGAGAAGGGTGTAAAGGGAAAGGCTCAACAATACGATGGGTACACTCAGCAAAAACATGGTTATTTTTGATTTTTCATTTTTGTGGTGGGGCTGCTTAACAGCTTTTAAGGTTAAATAGAGCTAGCCGAAAAGCTTTGTACAAATAGGGGAAAATCTCGAATATGCAATAGCATACTAAGTCCTTATACACTAACATTAAACATTTATATTAGCAAATGGTAAAACATAAGTACAAATGGTATGTGCTTAATTTAATGCATATACATAAGCTAAATATTTCATATACGTACTCTTGGTAATGGTTATATCCACTTTACAAAAGTGGTGTGAGTTTAGTTATACTCCCAAAAATCTATAGTTTGGTGGTATATATAGAATATTAGCAAACACCAATTTAATATGTTTTGCAAAATAGTTGTTACATTTTTTGTTAGGCATCAGATAAACTGGTAATAATAAATATTGTTCCCGATCTTGTTTTATTATAGAATCCTTAATAATAAATGCTTATATGTTACTTAGACACCCTTAAACATAACTGCTAAATATGTCTTAAAGACTATATTTTATTATTTATTATCTCTTTGAAATTACTAATGTCGCATAAAAGGAGTCTTTTTCTTAAGTCGTTTTTAACTAATACATGTTTGTTGATAATCAATCAAAAAATACACTTTTCTTTATTTGATTTTTTATTTTTATCCATTGAGACTATTTTTATGTGTTTTTTCACCCCAAAATGTCGATATTAATACATCCATAGTATTCAGGTGCCGAACACTCAAGTGCTGGAAAGATAGATTGTTATGATAAATAAAAAGAAAAAGAAAAGGAACAAGGATGAAAGAACAAAATGATCGAATCTCACAACGGAACGATAATATATAATATCAAAATAGTACAAAGGGTTACTCTAAGATACATAGTATTTCAGAGTTACTAACCTAAGTACTAACATTAGCCTGAACAGTTATAACAGCCAATCCTCATAATTGCTGATATATACATATAAGTAGTGTAGCGGAAATAAAATACAACTGTAGACGAATGGAAGCATTCAGATCATCTCCTGAAGCTCCAAAGAATATCAATGAAAACTTGCCTTTCTCAGACAACTTGAAAGAGCACTCGAGGAATTAAGGAAAAATAAAACCAAGAGTTAGACATAAGTTCGGTATGAGATACTCAAGAAATATCTAGCCATATATAACAGTAACTTTTGAGACAAGCCGAATCATCTGATAGTTTTCCACTTAAAAGAACTAAAACTATCTAATAAGTACATATGGAGATATAATAGATAGTGTATAGGGTGTAGAATATGAATCATAAAATATCCGTGTTGCTTACATCTCACAACACAACAATATTAGAAGTATAACTAAAACTGCTAAGGTATGCTCACAAATGGATTTCCGTGGAGGTTTCCATAATACATCGAGGTTGGCCTAGAGACCTCCTGACAAGGGTCAGAAACTATCTTCCAAGGTATACAAATCTTTAGATAAAATATAGCACAAAGGTAAACACAGGCGGACCATGCTCGAACACATGATGTCGAATATCATCAACTCCCGCTAGCAACATCAATAAGCATCTCTAGATATGGACTTGATATACCCTTGGGTTGGCTAAACCCGCTGGCTATGCATCCTACTCTATTTTCTGTCATTTCCAATAGTGAAGTCACGTTCAACATCTCAACACAAGAGCCTTCATTAGTCGAACGGTTCATGAATCTCTCCGTGGGTTCTAGCATAAGTCGTCCGATGAATGCTAATGTTGACCTCTCCCTTGGACTTAACCTTAGGGTAGAAAGTTTAACTCTATAGCCTTTTTTCCAAATGTAAAGTCGACCTCTCCTTTGGACTTAACCTTAGGATGGACAGTTCAACTCTATAACATTCCACTCCACAATCGCTTCCAACATATAGAAACTCGTATATCACCTTTGAAATGGTTTTCGGTAAGTAATACATAAGTATAGTTATCCTTTTTTGGGCTCTTCAAACTAAATTGGGGAATTTTTTATTAATCAATTCCGATTCTTTCAGAAGTAAGTGAACGATATAAAGGAATCCTCCCCGTGGGATCTCATATATATACGTTCTTAAAGCAAGAGACGTTTTTATACCAATGAGTCTTCCTCGGGGATCTCAAACCATTTCATAGCAATGAGACCTCCCTAGGGGATCTCAAACTGTATGAAGGTATGAAGCTTTTATATACTTTCTAAGTTAATTTTGGTTATATTCAATAGAAATAAAATGATCGCATTTGGAAATCAAGTCTCATATATGTATTAGCATTTCTGACCTTCTAAACTTATGCTATGTCTATATCAAGAGTGAAGCCAGTAGGTAAGAGCAACGGTTGCATCAAAACCCTACCATGGCACTTCATTCTTAATTCTCATAGAGAGAAATAGTCTACTTTATCAGCTTTTAGTGCTAAGTATAGGAGTAAATACTTCACATAGACGAGTGAACACACAAAGTATGACTAAGTCTCACAAGTGACTTTTAATCCCCTTTTATTAAATGATAGTTTCTTTTATCCAATAAAGCTTTTTTTATCAAATAATATTTCTTTATAGATGCTTGTGTGTCTGTATGTATATATGTATATATTTAAAATACCTTTATGAACGATATATATGTATGTATGTATGCATGTATACTACTACTTCACTATTCATTTCTACTCTTTTCAATACTTCAAAATATATACATATATTTATTTGAAAGGTATTAGAATATTTTCAAATTACTTAACAAGGTTTCCCGTTTTGAAATATAATTAAAGAAGTTAAAACAAATATTACAAAAACATTGTTACTTTAAACATTTTCTCTCTTATAACTTAAACCTTTACTTTTTCTATACTTTTTCCAAAACATTCCATACTTATCATTATCTTTAAGAAATTCTTTTCAGATATCTAATTACATTCAATTATATATTCAAAAGGGTTTAAAAAATGTCACTAAAACATTATTACTATAAATACAAAACCATTTTATACTTGTCATTATCTTTAAATCATTCTTTTCAAAGATCAACTTATATTCAAAAGTATATTCAAAAGGGTTAAAAACAAATCTTACCAAAACATTATTACTATAAACCCAAAACCATTTTGTTTGCAACCAAATTGGTCACAAACACTCAAGAGTAGGTTTATTTAGTGAAGTAAATGAACAAAGTAAAATCAAAACTGAGGAATATAATAAACTAACAGAAAATAAAAAACAATAATCAAGAACACAGAGATTTATAGTGGTTCGACATTGTATGCCTACATCCACTTTGAAGATTATCTTTATTAATCAACTAATAATCTGATTACAGCAGCAAGGAATGGGAACAACTTGATTACAATAAGGAATAAGGTAACCAACAGCGTAAAGATCCCCAAAATGAACCATGGGGCCTGTACTTATAGGGAGAGATGATGAGATATTTCGCTAAGATTTCGGCAGAAGGCTCTCTAGGTCCATAGGTGCCTACCATAACGATCGCCCTACTCAACTCGACCATCAGGATCGATCAGCCTAAGTTTCATTGATCTTTTCTCTTGTCTCCAATTTTAGTGCGATCGTTTTAGGGGATCCCATATGCCTCTTGATATTGCTTCTGAAATATGGAACCATTCTGACTTGTAACTTGGGAGATATGGATCTATCTTGGTTGAACTTGGATTATGCACTGGAACATGCCGATCGTTTTTAAGACTTAGTAAAAACGATCGGCCAATAATGATCGGCTAAACTCTAAATGGAACTTTAGGACTCGCGATCGTTTTTGTAAGCCTCAATCTTCATTTTGTTGATGCCCTGGAAGTTTCAAAAGAGTTGGCCGTGTGGATCTCGAGATATTGAGCGTTCTCCGATGATTTCAACTAATTTATGGATCATTCTTGATCGATCCATGCAAACCCTTGCTTCGTCCGTAACTCGAGCATATGAACTCCGATCGACTCTAAATTTGAAATATACCTTCACGGGGCCATGCCAGTTACTCTATGTTGACTGCACCTCGATTGGGTTTCAGTCCAAATGTGGCGACCATCGTCTATAATACTGTTTGTAATCGATTCCTAAGGCTGTTGACCGTTCGTTCCTAGCTAAGTCGATGGTATCACGGCCTTGTCAAAAGGCGGGTTAACATTTGCCCCCGAAAGTACGTCTTGTATCATACATGATGTGCTTTGAATCGTTGAGCTAGAACCGTCTGAAAGAAAACCATCTGGTTCCTCAAATAGTCGTTATCCTTCCGTCGAGTTGTTTTCTTGTTGAAGGTCATATTTTCCTTATTCGTCGTGATGATTGGTCTATTTCCAGTAGTATAAACAAGGGATCACAACTTGTTAACAATTATCTTGTTTTTACCCTAGCAATTTCCAAGCTTCAGCAACTTAGCTTTAGTCTTCCTTTGGTCGACTCCAGGTGACTATTTAGTTTTTTTATTGATTTCAGAAAATTAAATTTTGAAATGTATACTTGTACGTATACGTGTATGCACCTGACTCCCGATCATGATTGCACATTCATGAGTCGTTCTCAAGTTTATGGAGATAACTTCCTATAAATAGTTTCCACCAGTCGTCATTCTTCCAAGCATGTTCTCTTCCTTTCTTTATTTATCCTCTTTTTTTTTCCTTTTTTCCATATGTTTTTATATAAATTATAATCCTCCCTTGCTTTGAAAACAAATTTCAAACCACTCATGATTATGAAATCGATCGGCATATGCTAGGTTATGGATGGATCAGCATCAGGCTTAGAGATGGATGGATCGACATAAGGCTTGGAGATGGATCGATCAGCATAATGCTTGGATAGGGAACGATCGGCATAATCTTTGCGCGTGGGACGATCAGCTAAATCTTTTAGACCGATAACAATTGGCTAAATCTTTGTCCTATATAAGCCTCGACACTTAGCCATTTCCTTTCACTTTTTTCCTATCATTCCATTCTAAAGCAAAAAAAGGAACGAGCCTCTTTTCCTTCTTCCTGCCGTTCCAATCAACAATCATCACAAAGTCATCACCCTCCTTCAGATTTAGTTACAAATTGATTTTGAATCTTCCTCCTTCAGATTTCAGACTTAGGTAGAACGAATTCTATGCTTGCTTCATAATTTTTAGAATGAAGCTTTGAACCTATGACAACCGATTCGTTTGGTGGATCCTTTATTCTTTCTCTATTCTTACGATCATATGCAATGGAAATGAAGTGGTTTATCTTGATGAGGGATGAGTGAATTACGACCTTAGCCAATCGTTCACCGAGGAAAAATGTGCGGTGGATGTGAAGAAGTCATACGATCGATCATTCATGATCGTTCTTGGATGATCGGCGAAGCTCTAGGATGTTGGAGTTCGAAAATCGCCTATGAATGATCGGCTATACCTTGGAGTTGGAGGCTCATAAGAATGATCGGTGGGAAAGGTTCATGGTGAACGATCGGCTAATGCTACCTTAGGGAAACGATCGGCTTAAATTCACATACATAATCAGTCGGCCTAGTTTACAAATGAACCTTTCTTTCTATAAAATAGAACTTAGATTAGTAAACGTGAACTAAACGACGAGCTTTGGCCTTTCATACTTGAACAAACATTTCGACTTGTATATGACTTGCATATGATCTGAACTGCATATTTGGTAGCAAATTGCCTTAGAAACATGACACGAACCAATGCCTTTAACTATCATCTTGAAGCTTATTAATAACTTGGATAAAAATCAGAATTTTGCTGGCTGACGATCAACTGCGAAACTCAAGTTGCATCATTTCCCTATGACACACGAAAACAGTTGAGACGTTCAGGAACGACGGTCTCTTCGATTAAACCAAGAAGTCTGGTTATCTTCTGTCTTTAGTTTTGCATAACTTATTACAGTACTACATAGCACTTTATCGTATTACACTAGCACTCACTATACACTGGAAGGTACATGTTACTTTATCTAATCATGATTTTTACTAAGTTTAATAGCAATGGCATCTAGAGGTTCCAGGCATCTTGCAACTATGTCAGCTGGATCATCTTACTATAGGGATAACTCTGACGTGGAATCATGTTCGGCAACTGAATCCGATAGTCCACCATCTAGTCATCACTTGGAACAACCAGATAGCCCTAGCCCTCAATTTGATCTCTTTGATGCTATCCCCATCTTTCTGCCGGAGATTATCGATCCTGCTTCTGACACTCTAGAAGTCGTAGTCATTCTAGAGGATCTTTCTGATTCGGTAGCATTAAAAATTAAGGAAGATGCACACTAAAGAATTTGCGTAAGGCACGGAATCCCCTTTGATGACATGTTGGTTCCATCATGGGATTGTAGGGCCCACAGACCCCTTAAAGGGTATATAGAGTGCAACAAGTTTATGTGTTAGGCGGGATGCATCCCATATTTTAACTCATACAGTCGGGAGATTCTTCATTATTTAAGGATAGCTCCAGCACAGCTCAACCCAAATGGCTATTCTCTCCTTAATTGTACTTATATGGTATTTATGGAGTTCCTGCACCGTCCTCCCACCATCGAAGACATTCGATTTATTTTTACTTTCAAGCAGGGGATAGGAAGTCTCTCGGTTACATTTCTTGAATCGACAAAGTGGTGCCAGATTCTGACTGGCTCGTGGAACAAGCTAAGTGCCTTTAAAAGTGAATGGTTTTTTGTTCGCTGCCCACCCGGTTTCGCTCGACAATGGCTAGAAAGACATAAGTGTTATCCATCTTTTTAATGATAGCATGGAAAAATGATATCCAGATTGCCTTCCTGACTATGTTACTCCTTTACAGGTGTCATTACCCGGCCTAGCGGAGATATTTATGAAGAGGCGGTCTCAATTCTGAAGAATGCTTCGCCTCAGGATAGGAATATCGAATATTTGCTTAGGGATGAATAACTTGTCACTTTTTGTTTGATTGAGGAGGGTCTCAACGTGGGGCTAACAAAAATTGCTCAGGCTGCAAGGACAAGACCATAGGCTGCAATCGGCCAAAGGGATAATCGAGCTGATCCCATGGTGCCCCCATTTACGAGTGCCCAAGAATTTTCTGATATTGATGTCGGAGGATATAGTGGTGATATGCTTAGTCATAATGGTGATAAATCTGGTCTTGGGGTTGATACCGAATCCTTGCAGGCCTCACAACTCTTGGTTGCTGATAGGAAAAAGAAGAAAATATTCGTATCTAAGAAGTAGTATCTCTGACTAGTCCAAGTCGTCGATGGCTCCTAAAGTTGTTCAAGATGAATCTTCCTTCCAACCCTCAGAGCGTTTGAGTTTACCACTTGACTCTTTGTCTGGTCTACTGATTCCGCATGATCTTGACGCTTCCACTTCACTGATGTGAGCATCAGAGGGTCAGACTCTCCTACCAGAATTGGCGCTGAGATTCCTATCTCTGGAGAGAAAGTTACACCAATGAGCAAGGCTCCTGCACCTGGTCAATTGGGGGTTTACACTAGAACACTTGCACACACTTGCACCCCTCAACACTGTATTTTACTTGACTTGTGCTCTTCAATTCTTAGAGTTGACTGACTTCTATTTTTCTTTGAAGATACGATGGTGAGGAAGAGGAACATGTTTGATTATCTCTGGGATATACATCACCAGTCATCGGGTTCGCACTATGGCTCTTACCACGGCAGTCGAGATTACTACGATTCCAACTATCGCCCCAACCGAGAATGGGGTCATTAAGATAGTGATGTTAAGGATAAGCCAACCTAGGATAAACATAGATCGAGATCGAGATCTCCTCCTCCAAAAGGTCCTAAAAGACTAGCTGATCGTAGGGATTTTCCTATTGGTCCCTCTCATGGCCCTTCTATTATTCCTGTGTCTCCACAGCCTTTAGTTCCATCTCATTCTCAATGGGTGAGCGATTGTCGCCACCATGGTGAACATACTGCTGCCCAGAAGCCTAGCAAAGAAGGCACTAAAGTCGAAGTTGCTACTGAAGATTCTACGATCGATCCAACCGCTCGCATGGCACAACTTCATGAAGAATTTCCAAATTTATGCTTTGAAGGGTTCTATTTTCCACCCAACTTGAGGAGGGTTCCGAACCATGTTCATAAGAGGACCATTGACTGCGTCACTGACATCAACATGCAGTATCGGGAATGGATGAAGACAACAGAAAATTGTCAAAAGTGTCCTTCAAGCGCGCGACGGAGAATGAAAAGCTAAAACGCCAAGAAGCTCAGGATAAAAGAATCATTGACACTTTAAAAAAATGAGCTAGAAGCCTCTAGAACTTCCTTAGCGAAAGCCGAAGGAAAAGCTAATGCTGCTATGAAATCCATGGAAGAGATGAAATCCAGCCATCACGATATGGTTCAAGTGATGCATCATCGGAATCAGGAGATAGCGCTTGAATGAGATACAGCTCGGAACAATGAATCTACGGCCTTGAAGGAGATAGCGGATCTCAAGGCCAAGCTTGAGTATGCAAATAAAGAAAAAGATGATGCCTAAACGATTGCTCAAGACTCTTGCGATGAGCTAGTAAACATCAGACTTGAGAGAGGCACGACTATCGAAAGGGCCCAAAATGTCGGTGCACTCATTCAACGTGAAACAGAAGCTACCAAGGGCAAAATCAGGGAGGAGATAATGAATGAGCTTGGCCCACTTCTCTTTCTTCACAATGCCAATGTTCTCAAGCATAGAAATTTGACATGGCTTGGTGAAGACTATCCCTATCAGCTCTGGCGTACTTGGGAATTTCTCATTGCGGAAGAGAAAAAACTTCTTAACTCAGAGAATATCAATCTATCTAGACTTGAAAACAAAATGCTATTGGGCAACAAACCCAAAACATTGCATGATATCTAGCTTTAGCTCTAAAAAGAGTCTGCTGTTGTTTCTTCCCATGAAGTGGGTGAAGGATTCAGGTTGGCGGAACCCGATACTATAGCTGAATTTCCCCTGCCACCCCAGGTCATCTCTAGCTCCGTATCAAGCTCTTCGACCATCCTCGAGTATGATCCAGACAAGCCACAATTTTCCCTAATTCCCGAGCGCAGTTCTGAGGATGCTCCGGCTCAACCTGGAAGTCATACCGAGGAAGGTATTCCATCGACTTTTCCCATCTTTCGCAAAGTTGGGGTGTTAACAGTTGATATTTCTAATCTTTTTGGCTATTTTTTCTCAGCTTTGAACATATTAGGTGTCTCTCCTCTTCCTTCTCAAGAGCCTCGACCAGAGTTACAAGCGGCCGCTACAGAATCTGTCAAAGTTACAACTTCAGCCGCTACTCAAGATGCTCAAGAAGAAGACTTTGTTATTGATGATCAATTCATAGAGGCATTATTCAAGGAAGGAAGCGACCCACACTATGAAATTCCTTTTGATGAAGATGTCATGATCATAGGTTCTTTCGACCCCATTGGGGGGATCTGCATGAAAGAGTGCATTGAAAAAGAAGAGCTGTTGAAGAAGAAGGTGAAAAATGAGCCTGCTGATTCGGGCTCTGATGAACTGATTCATGTCCGCTCCAGATGATCCCTCCTAGCTAGACAATTCCCAGGATGACATCCCCACTATTTCTAGTGCTGAGAGTGCCTCCATCCCTCCTGCTTCCAAAGATGATACCGCCTCGATTCATACAACTGAGGATATTTCTTCGAAGAGAAGTTGAGGTGGAAAAGGGTTGAAGAGAGGGTCTAGCGGTAGTTTGGAAGGTACCACCCCAAAGAAGCAGAGGAAAGATAGAAAATCCAAGAAATAATCTTCGGATTAGGGCGATGTGTAAATAGCTTAGATGATTACATTTCCTTTCGGTTAGCCATGTTTGTTTGGGCATGACCCTCCATTTTTGTTTTTCATTTTGGATGAACTTGTATAATGTACAACAAGTTTAGTGTAAACAAGAATTCATTTACTTTTGCGTATAATTCTCGTATTCACTTGTTCAAATGTCCGAGCTATCATATTTTTCATTTTATGCACTTATTATTCATTGCTCGTTGTATCGGATGTCGATTTAATTCATCTTTCCCAAGGCCTCCCTGAGGTCATGACCTCGAGTCGTATCAAACACTATGCTCGGGCCTTAGTGTTACGCCGTCAAATTTTAGCAGTTTTTTGAGTAGCTATACTTCTGCCCCTAGTTTTGGTTTAGCGGGATCAGATGTAGGATGGTCAAGCTCCATCCTTAGGAGGTTTATACTCCTTCCATCAGTTTCGGGCTAGAGTTTGTGGAATAGTGAATGGTCGAACTCCACTCAACTATTCATTCATGTTTGTATCCACACTTTAGGGATAAGATTTAGTTAATGGATAGTTGGATCGCACCCATCTAGGTTTATACTCTAGTCCGCACTCTGGGGACTTTGAATCATTTCGCGGATGGTCGATTCCCACCCGATTTATGTTTATACTCCAATCCACACTCTGGGACTTGGAGTTATTTGGCGGGTGGTTTGTTCACACCGATTTATGTTTATACTCCTATCCGTACTTTGAGGACTTAGAGTTACTTGGCGGGTGCTCGGTTCACACCCGATTTATGTTTATACTCCTGTTCACACTCCGGGGACTTAGAGTTATTTGGCAGGTGGTCAATTCACACTCGATTTATGTTTGTACTCCTGACCGCACTCTGGGGACTTAGAGTTATTTGGTGGGTGGTCGGTTCACACCCGATTTATGTTTGTACTCATGTTCGCACTCTGAGGACTTAGAGGTATTTAGAGGGTGGTCGGTTCATACCTGATTTATGTTTATACTCCTGTCCGCACTCCGGGGACTTAGAGTTATTTAGCGGGTGGTCAGTTCACACCCGATTTATCTTTATACTCCTGTCTGCACTACGAGGACTTAGAGTTATTTCGTACAGCAGTCAAATCGCACTTCCCCTTGGTTGATTGATTTTCCCCCAGGAACTGGGGTTTGGTACAGTGGGTGATTGGTCATGTCACGGTCGCCCTGATTTTATCTCAGTTCCATAGTTGGGTAGGAGTTATTCGATCATTATATTGTCTATGACATTTGTTCCTTATTATGTATCTCGTCCTTTTGATTGTGAAAGAGAGTTGTTAGATGAACAAGTAGGTGAGCTCGTCTTGTTTAATCCCACTGGAACTTAGTATGATTGATTGATTTCAAACTCTGGGAGCCTGTTCATTCATATCGACATCGGTCAATTTCGCTATGTAACTAGCATAAAATGCAACAACAAACATATATATGAAGGAAGCCTGAAACTTTATTCACTAAATGGAAAGGGATAATGTAAACTGTCTTATTCAAAAAATCGAATGCTAAAGCAAGTTCTGAAAATAAATACAACTGAAATGTAAAAGAAATAAACTAAGTGAAATAGCATCGTAAATGTTCACTATTCCACGCCCTTGGAAGTGTAATGCCATCGACAGTCGCTAGCTTGAAAGTTCCTTCTCTAAGCCTCTGTTCAATGACATATGGTCCTTCCTAAATTGGATTCATGTACGATGGGGTAGGAAAAACCCGTCTGAGGACGAGATAGCCAATTTTGAAGGTTTTAGGTCGGACTTAGTGTTGTAATACCAGGCGACTCGATGTCGATGTGCAGCTACCGTCAAATCGGCTTCTTCGCGCTTTTCATTTATAAAGTCAAGAGATTCCAAGTGGAGATCTTTATTCGTTTTAGGATCGTAGTAAGTCACTCCATGAGAAGGGACTTCGAGTTCAACAGGAATAACGACTTCAGAACCGTAGGCAATGACATATGGAGTATGGTCAGTTGCGGACTTATGGGTGGTCCTATAAGCCCAAAGTGTTGTAGGGAGTTCATCCACACACTTGCCTCCAGACTTCTCCAAACGCTTCTTCATAATAGAATTTATGATCTTATTTATAGCTTCAACCTGCCCATTTGCTTGAGGGTGAGCGACCGCTGCAAATCTTTTTCAATACGATATCTTCGGTAAAAGTCTTTAAATTCAACACTATTGAATTGAGTCCCATTATCAGTTACAATAGTCCGTGGAAGACCGAAGTGACATATGATGTTTCAGACAATAAAGTTGATTACTTTCTTGGTTGTGACTGTGATTAAAGGTTTTGCCTCGGCCCATTTGGTGAAGTAATCAACTGCAACGATAGCAACTTCGCACCACCTTTAGAGATCAGTAAAGAACCGATAATGTCTATACCCCACATAGCGAATGGCCATGGGCTGACCATTTGCGTGATTTCTGTTGGCGAAGCTCTTGTGACTTTTTCATACATCTGGCATTTATCACATCGTCTTACATAATCAGCAGTATCCCGATTTACGGTTGGCCAATAATACCCATAATGGAGTATTTTCTTTACCAGAGTTTGCCCTTAGTGTGATCGCCGCATTCTCCTTCATGAACTTCCCTTAGAACTTGCTTTATCTCATCATGAGCGATACACTGGAGTAGAGGGAACGAGAAACCTTTCCTGTACGTAACTCCTTGCATAGTATACCATGAAGCTTTGTGAAGGACTTGTCGCTTTTCATTCCTTTTATCAGGTAGGACTCCATGTAGTAAATAGTCTTTAATTGGAGTCATCTACTATTACCTTTCAGATTCCTCTTCTAGTGTTTGGTTGATCTCCATCATGTTTATACTTGGAGTATTTGGTACTTTGACCGAGACCAAGTCCATCTGCTACGCATCGCCGGTGCTAGCAAACTTTGCTAGTGAATCAGCTCTTTATTTTGATCTCGTGGAATATGTGAAATGTCATAGTATTCAAATTCTATCAACAACTCTTGTACTCAGACAAGGTATGGGGCAAGCCGTTGTCCCTTAGCTTGGTAATCTCCCCTAAATTGATACACCACCAATTGTGAATCGCAAAAGATTTCAAGAGATTTAACTCCAAGTTCCCTAGCGAGTTTAAGTCCAGCAATCAGAGCTTCGTACTCAGCTTCATTGTTTGTTGCTGGGAAATCAAGCTTTAATGCATAATAGATTGACTGATTTTCAGGAGTTATAAGCACAATCCCAGCTCCAGAACAATGATCATTAGGTGCTCCATCAGTATACAATTTCCATCGCGCAGTAGGGGTTTCTCTGCCTTCTAGAAAATCATCTTGCACAATAAACTCTGTTATAAAGTCTGCCAACGCCTGACCCTGTATAGCCCTTTGAGGGAGATAAGTAATGTCGAATTGGCTGAGCTCAATATTCCACTTAAGTAACCTTTTAGACGTCTCAGATCGTTGTAGGACCTGTCGTAACGGTCGGTCGGTGTAAACATTGATCGGATGTGCCTGGAAGTACGGACGAAGCTTCCACAATGCAATTAGTAAACAATATGCCAATTTTTCTATTTCGGGTAGTTCCTTTCAACTCCCGTTAATCATTTGCTGACATAATACACCAGCCTCTAGATCCGATTCTCCTCACGAATCAATGCGGCACTTATAGCATGTGCCGATACAGCAAAATAAATGTACAACTCCTCATGATCCACCAGTTTGATAGGATAGAGGGTCTCTCCAAATGATCCATTAAAGCTTGAAACGCGTCTTTACAATCCTACGTCCATTCAAAGTTTCTCTTTCCTCTACTGATCAAATCGAAGAAAGGAATGCACTTTTCGATAGCCCTGGAGATAAATCGACTTAAGGCGGCAACTTCCCATTCAGACTCTGCACTTGTTTAATAGTTCTCGGCACTTGAATATCACAAATAGCTTGAATCTTCTCGGGATTAGCTTCTATTCCACGTGCATTGACAATACAGCCCATGAATTTTCATGATGCAATGCCAAAAGAACACTTCAAAGGGTTGATCTTCATCTTGTAATGTCGGAGGATGTTAAATATTTCCGCCAAGTCTCTAATGTGGTCGCTTGATCGTCATGACTTCACGAGCATATCATCCACATACACTTCCATTGTCTTTCCAATCTGGTCTTTAATCTTCCTGTTAACTAAACGTTGGTAAGTTGCTTCGGCATTCTTTAATCCAAACGGCATCACCACGTAACAGCACAATCTAATGTCGATAATGAAACTAGTTTGCTCCTGACCGGGGATATGCATCGGGATTTGGTTATATCCCGAGTATGCATCCATAAAAGATAGTAATTCATGTCCTGCGGTTGAATCCACTAACTAGTCAATCCTCGAAAGGGGAAAACTGTCTTTTGGACACACCTTCTTCAAATCTAAATAATCAATGCATGTTCTCCATTTCCCATTCGCCTTCTTCACAAGCACAGGATTTGATACCCATTCGGGTAGAGAGCGTCACAGATAAACCCATTGACTTTTAGTTTATCCACCTCCTCTTTGAGAGCAATAGATCTCTCCGGATCCATACCGCGTCTTTTTTGCTTTATCGGAAAATACTTCGGGTCAATGTTCAATGCATGGCTCACAATAGCAGGTGAGATTCCACACATGTCAGAGTGAGTCCAAGCGAATACATCTAGATTTGCTTGGAGAAAACCAACAAGTTTTTTCATCATCAGAGAGCTGAGCTATGACCTAATTTTTAGAACTCGTGATGGGTCTAGAACTCGTGATGGGTCATCATGGCTGACCGTGATATCAATCGTCAGCTCAGCCGGTGCAGCCTTGGTCTTTGGGCTCCTCTTAATCATCCCTTGGATTTATATCTCTATAGAACTGACTGTTGTGCCCGAGCCAAGGCTCAGGCGCCAATTGTCAATCGTCGGCAGCTTGGATGCGTATAGCCTTGTCCACACTCTTACCCTTCTCTTTGCGCCGAGCTTCCCTCAACTTAGCTACATAACAAGCACGTCCAGTCACCTAATCTTCATGAATAGCTCCTGCATCATTGTCAGTCGGAAACTTCAAAGTCAAACACCATAGGGCAAGAACTGCCAGAATTTCAGCCAGGACTGGTTGGCCCAGAAAAACATTGTACGGAGAGTCAACATCCAAAACAATAAACGACAAGATTCGCACTCTCCTTCGTTCACCTTCTCCCAATTCAACAGGTAATTCCATATAACCAACAGCTTCGGTTGCAACGCCAATGAAACCATATATACGAGCTTTAGACGGTTTTAAATCTTTGGCTTCCATTCTCATTTGATCATATGCCTTTTTGAAGATTATATTCACTAAACTTCCATAATCAATCAAAATCCTTCTCACCTTTACAGGGCCAATCATAGCTGAAATGACCATCGGGTTGATTGTTGGAGACTCTACTTTGTCAGCATCCCTGTTCCTAAACAAAATATCATCTACCATTGTACGTTGTTGTTTTGCCGGAGTCCCATCTTCCATATTCGAACAGCATTCAAAATCTACATGCCTAATCACGTTATCATAGCGCTCCATTTCTTGCAAACTCCTATCTGCCAGGTAAGGTTCTCCGACTATCGTATTTATCACTATTCTTCCACCAGTCCGTGTAGGCTCCTCAGTCCTATGTGGAGCTTGTCCTCGATTGGGGTCAGAAGTCCCTTGCCCGCCATCCTGTGGGATTTTCACAAACTGTTGTAACTTATTCTCACGAATCAATTTTCCTATAACATCCTAGAGATTCTTGCATTCATTTTTATTGTGCCCATAACACTCGTGAAATAGACAATATTTCTAGGTCTGCTTCTGTCTCTCTGTCAACACTTTCGGAGGCGGCTTCCTATACTGCATGGTATTGCAAGTAGATAGATAGACATATTTTAGGGACGTATTCAACGATGTGTAATTAACATACATTGGAATCTTAGGCTTCAACCTTCCAGAATCCCTTTTTCGCTCTCGATTCCTATCTCCGCCTCTCTTTTGTTGATTTGGCTTATTTTGAACGTTCACTTGGACTTTTCCAGAACTGTCATCAGGCTTTTTTATTGCAATGTAATTATGTATTGCTTCTCCACTTGGTCCTGCGACATTATTTTTTCTAGAGGACCAGGCTTCCTCCTTTCTTAGAAACTGAGCCGCATTTGAATAAAAGCGCTCCAACATGGCAGGTGGTTTATCTGCCAGCCAGTCGCCATACTCAGACTCCAGATCAATCCCTCTCGTCACGGCCATGAGTATCGCATGATTATTCAGATTACTGACCTCCATGGCAGCTATATGAAATCTCTCCAAATAATCTTTCAACGACTCCCTTGGAGCCTGGATCACACTGGAAAGAGACATCACATCTTTGGGACGAGTCGCGTGCATTTGGAATTGCTTCACAAACTTGGTTGCCAACTCCTCGAATCTTGAAATTGATCGCGGGGGTAGTCTCATGAACCACATCGCCGCTATTCCAGAGAGGGTTATGGGAAAGCATCTACACTTGGTTGCATCATTGGCCCGTGCAGAATCCATCAGCCATTCGTACCTCATAATATGTTGCCTGGGGTCGATTTTTCCCTTGTATGCAGGCATTGATGGCATGTTGAATCTCCTCGGGTATTTTGCATGTAGAACATTACCAGTGAAAGGAGTATGGCTTCTTGAGATTCCCCATTCATCGTTAGTTAATCCTTGGTTCTTTCGCAACTGTCTGACCATTGCCGATAAGTCTGGTGTTTGGATGGGTGGCGCCAAGCGGTGGTCGTGTTCCACCTTACGTGTATGGTCTGGTCGATATCTACAGTCGTTTCACGCCTTCTTGGGCCACCATCTTCGTGATGTGTATCTTGTACGTTGATTTCACTATCATCCTAGGAAAGAACTCAATCAGCATTCATTCGGACTCCATCATCCAAATTAACCATAGTAGCTTCAGTTTGAACCCCAATGTGCACAGGTAAACTTCCTTCTCTAGCAGAGGGACCAGCACTGTTCATTCTTGGCAAATCGCGATCATCTACCTGTTGACGCCCTGAAGTTTCTACATGGTATCCATTAGTTCTGCGACACCCATGTCTATAGTATCCATTCGATGAGCTAAAGCTTTCCGACATCGAGTAAAGAGTGGCGTCCCACCTAGCTTTGCCCCGCTGCTGCTGATTGATTTGGTTCATCAAGTCGATGTTGGTCTGAATCTACTGATTTAGCTATCGACGGCTCTTCATCAGCTCTCTCATTAGATTATGAAATTCAACTCTGGTAATAGAATTGGTGGGATTCTGAATTTCAACTGATCTGCATTCACATTTGCAGGTTGATTGCTTGGGTCTCCTTGTTGAATGCTAGTAGTCTCATTTCCATCCACGTTCTGAGTAGTGAATCTCGTATGTCTCACCATTATCAATCTCCTTACTGAGATTTCAGCAAACCTGAGTAATATAAGCAACTTTGTGAAGATAACAACGGATCTCCTTAGGGGATTTATCCAATCTAGTAGCAACAAAGGGGATCCTTGCAGGCTGAGAATCAGGGTTCTCATTGAAAGCACCAAAATATTTGCAACCAAATTGGTCACAAACATCCAAGAGTAGGTTTATGCAGAGAAGTAAATGAAGAAAGTAAAATTGAAACTGAGGGACAGAATAAACTAACAGCAAATAAAAAACAATAATCAAGGGCACAGAGATTTATAGTGGTTCGGTGTTGTATGCATACATCCACTTTGAAGATTATCTTTATTAATCAACTAATAATCTGATTACAGTGGCAAGGAATAGGAAAAAATTGATTACAATAAGGAATAAGGTAACCAGCAGCGTCAAAATTCCCAAAATGAACCATGGGGCCTATATTTATAGGGAGAGATGACGAGATATTTCACTAAGATTTCGGTAGAAGGCTCTCTAGGTCCATAGGGGCCCACCATAACGACCGGCGTACTCAACTCGACCATCAGGAACGATTGACCTATGTTTCACCAATCCTTTTTCTTGTCTCCAATTTTAGTACGATCGTTTTTGGAGGGTCCCACATGCCTCTTGATATTGCTTCTGAAATATGGAATCATTTTGACTTGTAACTTGGGAGATATGGATCGATCTTGGTTGAACTTGGATTATACACTAGAACATGCCGATCGTTTTTAGGACTTGGTCAAAATGATCGGCTAAACTTTAAATGCAACTTTAGGACTCACGATCATTTTTGTAAGCCTCAATCTTCATTTTGTTGATACCCTGGAAGTTTCAAATGAGTTGGCCTTGTGGATCTCGAGATATTGAGTGTTCTCTGATGATTTGAACTGTTTTATGGATCGTTCTTGATTGATTCATGCAAACCCTTGCTTCGTCCGTAACTCGAGCATATGAACTCCGATCGACTCCAAATTTGAAATATAACTTCACAGGGCCATGCTAGTTACTCCATGCTGACTGCACCCCGATTGGGTTCCAGTCCAAATCTACCCAACCATAGTCTATAATACTGTATGTAATCGATTCCCAAGGTTGTTGACCATTCGTTCCTAGCCAAGTTGATGATATCACGGCCTTGCCAAAAGGCGGGATAACACATTTTATACCTATCGATGTCTTTAAAACATTCTTTTCAAAGATTCACTTATATTCAAAAGTACGTTCAAAAGGTTTAAAAACAAATGTTAGCAATAAACTCAAAACCATTTTATACTTTTCATTGTCTTAAAAATAATTTCTTTTAAAGATTTACGTATATTTATTTAACAAGTCAATGTACTTTTAAATAACTTCTCAAAACCATTCATTGTAACTAAATGTTATAACCAAATGCTTTATTCTTTTTAAAAATTATTTAATTAATATCCTAAGCTTATCCATACATATATATATAAATACTTTTAAAATAATCATAATTATGTTTTAAATATCTATACAAAAATAACTAATTTAGAAATTACTAGAAAAACCATTTTAAATAAATGTTACAAAATAAACATTTTACTTTAAAAATTCAGAAATAATTATTTAAAATATATTTAAATTTGAAACCACTTTTAAAAATACTCTTAAACATGTTATTAAACATCCCTAAAAAGATCTCAAAAAATACTTAATTTAAATATATTTCTCAAACAATTTTAGTTCACATCAGATCCAATAACAACACTATAACAATCTGCATATTTTACGATGATATATTTAATTGTTTTATTTAAATATATAGCATCATTCGTTGAATTTAAAGTCCAAAATGTGACCTTTTTTAAACATTCGAATTCGGACTCAAGACCACTTCCATTGAGTTCAAAACGACGTTTACAACTTTTTTGAGTATAAACATTGATATGTTTGGAGTTGATTAGGATTTTGGTATTTTCATTTGGGCTTTGGGTTTGGTTCTAGCCCACTAACCCAATGATAGAACCCAAACTCTTCTACCAAATACCCTAACTCCTCTCCCCTTCATTCATTCTACTCATAATAATTCCTAACACTCAAGCTAAAGGAAAAATGGGGGAAATAGGGGAGATTAGAAATTCCTAAGCCCTAGTTTTCTTAGGAAATTCAAGTTCTAGTTCTAAAATCAAAGAGAAGCTTAGGTAAGCATGATCTTCATCTTCTCCTTCTCAATCTCTCTTCAATTTTCAGAATTTCCTATAACCTAACTTAGAAAAAACTTTTCCTTTAATAATAGATTGAATATCTTTGAGGTGTAGTTAAAGAGGAGTTGATCTTTCCTTGTTTTAGAGCTTCTCATTCCTTGTTTTTGAGTTTAAAGGTGAGTTCTTGAACTCACATCTATGTCTATAGCTTTCATTGTTGTTAGGTATGAATTCCTAACATCTATTTCATGTCCAATTGCTTTAGATTTGAATTGATTTGGTGAATTTTACAATTTTGGTATTTTGAAGTCAAAATCTTTAAAGATCCTATCTTGGATGTTTGGACATGTTAATTGGGGTGTATCGAAGAGCTTATAAGGCTGGGTTGTCGCTTGGCATAATTCCCTAGCCTCCGTCGCTCGTCCGATCGCTTACGAACCGATTTGGCCATCAATGGCCTAGGTAAACTGTTGCCTAGTACAAGCAACCAGACGTCTGGTTGAAGAACTCAGATGTCTGGTTAGGGCACCAGAAGAAAAAAAAAAGAGATTCGGCAGAAGGAAAAAGGGCAGAGCCCTTAACCAGACGACTGGTTAGACTATACCAGACGTCTGGAGGGGGGTTCTAGAAAAAAAATAAAAAGGGGAAAAAGAAAAAGAAAATGGCAGAACCCCAGGTCAGACGTCTGGCCGAACCAACCAGACGTCTGGTCCTGTTGGTTTTTACCCATTTTGATTATTTTGTGAGAATTTCCATTTTTCTTATCGATTTTTTTTATCTGATTAGTTGTTGTCATTTATTATCGACTTTGATGACTTCTTTTCAGGATTTTTGGGAATATCCATTTGATGGAATTGATATCGATTTCTATGGTTTTGATTCACGTCGTCGAATGTGGATTTTGGTGATAGATTGTTTTTACAACCATTTCTGTGATTTTTCACTTTATAATACAAAGGTTTTTAATACTAGTAGTAAATACTCAAACTCTTTCACAAAAACGATTTCAACACTATTTTTAATACAAAGCTCGTTTTTAAAACTGCTTACCAATCTATTAGTATATACAAACCTTTACCTCATTCGTATGAGAAATCTAATTAAACGACTTAGAAAAACAAGTGGTATGAAATGCTTGCGTTTACTTCGACGGTTAATTTTTGGACTCGTTCGATTGAAATCTCGTGACAATCTTCGAGTGGAAATCTACAATCTGTTCGTAAATATTTAAGTTAAGTCAGTGGTTATGGGACATGAAGCTCAACTCATTTATTTACTAGCTTAGTGTAATTTTCACTTCTTTTTGATCAATGATGATCATTTGGTATTTTTGAGTGGAAATCTACAATCTATTCGTAAATATTTAAGTTAAGCCAGAGGTTATGGGACATGAAGCTAAACTCATTTATTTACTAGCTTGGTGTAATTTACACTTATTCTACGAAGCTTCGGCTTAATTTTGTGGGGTGTCGACCCATGGTCTTTGGACCGTTCGTGGAGCAATCGGCTCAATGAGTCGGTGCATGTGGCGTATCTTTTTAGGTGCGTCGATGTTTGGCTTAATTACTCTGTGCATGGGGCGTATCTTTTTAGGTGCGTCGATGTTCGGCTGTGCATGGGGCGTATCTTTTTAGGTGCGTCGATGTTCGACTCATTTTATGGGTTAGCGACCTATAGGATAGCGTCTTGTTTATGATACACATGTTTGTGAGTTTTCATACTCCCGTTTGTGATAGGCCTCCCCCTTTGTGTTTTCTGGATTTCTAATTATTGATTTCTAGAATTTGTGTTTCACTAATTTTTGTGATTTGCATTGATATGTTTTGTCAATATTTGAGGTTTGGTGAATAAGTTAAAGAATAGGATATTCTTTTTGGAGATTTGAGATATTGTATGATTTTCATTGTTATCAAATATATACTTGTCACAATATGACATTATTGTTATCATATATTTTTGTCATATCTCTTATCCTATCTCATTTTGTATGGTATTTATAGCTAGACCGATCCGTTTATTATTTTTCTTCTTAAATAATACTCGGGTCAGACCGAGATGTTTTGGGTGCTTTCACTTGACTTCTTAGCAGGGACTATCTTCTGACTTTTGGATAACTACTTTAGTTTAGTATTTTTTGCTTTTATACATTCGAGATAGAGACTCCTTGATGTATACTTATTCTTTTGTGATGTGGTGGATCTTGTATGACCACTACTTTGATGTACACTTCTGTGTATTATATTCATATCTATTTCCGCCTTAGTGATATGAATATCTGTGACTGATTTTGTGTTGTGCTTATTTTATATTTGTTTTCGAAGGCCATATAGCCAATGTGTAGTAGCTTTGAGTTTGTATTTGATATGTCAGATTTCCTCTTGAAATGAAATGCATGACATACTATCTGACATATCGGTGCTCGCACAAAGCAATTACATAGATGGTCGCTCCTCAACAGCCTTATTCTTCGTACTAATTGACAGCATTACCCATTAGTGTCCTTGGTTAGTGTGAGTATAGAGGTGGGGCATCACAGCTTGGTATCAGAGCCAAACTTCGGAACAATGTAGAATAATCTAGCAAGGATCATTGTCCTAAGTCTCTCTTAGGAATCGTGCCTTAGGATTTAATCCGAGTCTTTGGACACGTTCTATCCTATTTTCTTTTATGATGCCTTGTTTATCAATCTAGTGTATTTGAATTCATCCTGAGAATAACCTTTTTCCTCTTCTTTCTTTCTTTCCTAAAGAAGAGAAATGGTTAGACCTGGTAGTCCTAGCGCTGGTCAATCCAGTGGTCCTCCTCTGGATGGCGTATTCATGTCTGCCCAACAACTTTTGGATCTTGTAAAGAATCAAAGGTTTATCTATGCTTTGAATAAGAACCCTAAAAAGGTTTTACCTCTGAAATTAGAAGTGCCTTTCGACCAGTTTGTAGATATCACCCTTCGACTTGAAGAGGCCGATAAAGGAAGTGATGGTGATATTGGGGTTTCCAAGAAGAGGCATATTAAGTTCAAAAGCCCTGATCCCAACAAGAAAGTGAGGCAAGCAACTTCGGTAGCAAAGAATCCAATCTCTAATCGTGGAGTATGCTATAATTGTAGTTCAAAGGACCACTATGAAAATAAGTGTCTGAAGCCCCTTACTTGTTGCTATTGCAAAAGTTTGGGTCAATCTTTTATCTTCATGTTCCAAACTTCAAAGCAAGAAAGAGGGTACGCTGAATGTTGCGCAAGCTTCTAGTAACACTTCTCTTGGTCAAGGTATTTCTCATTCTGTCCTTGATGGAATTATTATGTTTCGTGATCATCCTATTCGAGTTCTTTTTGATACAGGTGCATCTCCTTCTTTTATATCAAAAGAACTTGTTGATACTTTTTCTTTAAATATTATGGGCTTGATGACTTCACTGAGAATTGCGAATCCGGTTGGTGGATCCGCAACACTCTGTTTACTTTGTAAAAATGTCGGGATTATTTTATGTGATTATGCTTTCCGATCCGATTTGCATGTTATGCGCTACTTAGGTTTCAGAATTGATTTTGGGAAAGGATTGGCTTAATCGTTATGAAGCCCATATCCTATATCCCGAAAGGACTATCCATCTTTGACATCCTCAATCTGTTAAGCAGATTTCTATTGTTCTTAATGATTTCGATTCCAATTCGGTGGCATCATTTTATTCCTTAAACCCACATGATGAGGAAGATGTTATTTGCCTCATTCAAGTAGTTCGTGAATTTCCCGATATCTTTGAGCCTGTCTTAGGATTACCACCTAACCGAGCAATTGAGTTCATAATTAATTTAATCCCTGGAGCTCTTCCTATTACTCGTCCTCCTTATCGTACGTCCGATAAGGAAAATGGGGAGATGCGTAAACAATTATCCGAATTTGAAGCAAAACAGTTTATTCATTCTAGTTCCTCTTAATGGAGAGCTTCGGCTAACTTTGTAAAGAAATCTGATGGTACTCTTAGGCTTTGCATCAATTACCGCAAGCTTAACGAGTTGACCATTAAAAATAAGTATCCATTTCCCAGGATCGATGATATGTTCAATCAATTTAGAGGTGCTAAGGTCTTTTCTCAGCTCGACCTTGTCACCGGTTTTCATCAGCTACGAGTTGCAGAGGATAGCGTTTCCCTTACCGCATTCCGCGCTCATTATGATTCTTATGAGTGGTTCGTTATGTCATTCGGTTTGACGAACCCTCCAGCTTATTTCATCCATCTTATGAATCGAGTATTCTGCGAATATTTCGATGAGTTCGTCCTTGTATTCATTGATTATGGGTGAAAATAGCAATTTAAAATTGCAAATCTTCCTAATAAAATATATTTATAAGTATAATTGGATTATGTTATTAAGACAAGCAAAGAATATTTGTAAATTTTATAAGTGACATGTTTATCATATAGAAGATGATTTTGTGTTGTATTGCCCATTGAGTGCTTTAAGAATTCTGGTCGATGCGCCTGATCAACGTTATCGATAGGAGTCTCCTAAATACTATGATGAGACAGTCAGACACGGTAAATTGAGTTGTAATATGTAAATTTGTTTTTTTAAAAAGATGATTATATAAAGTTAATCATAATTTTGAATGTCTTAGCTTTTCAGGAAAGAGGATCATGAAATAAATGATTTAGCATAAAAGCTGCTTTTCAAAAAAATTAAAAGAACTCCTTTCCGATACTCCTATTCTTGTGATTCCCGAAGGGAACCGAGACTTGATTGTTTATACCGATGCTAGTCGTGTTGGTTTGGGTGCCGTTCTCATGCAAAATGGAACGTGTTATCGCTTATGCTTCTAGGCAATTAAAGCCTGCCGAGACTAGATATGCCACGCATGATTTAGAGCTTGTGGCCATTGTTTTCGCCCTTAGAATTTGGCGTCATTATCTTTTGGGAGAGAAATTTGTTCTCAACACCGATCATAATTTTTTGAAGTATTTATTTTCTCAAAAGGAACTTAATTTGCGTCAACAACGTTGGCTCGAATTCCTTGCATCTTATGATCTTGATATTCTTTATACTCACGGAAAGGGAAATCGTGTTGTTGATGCCCTTATTTGTAAGCAACAAGCAGTTTTTTCTATGATGATATCCGAATGGAGTGATCTCGAGAATTTGTCCACTTGTGAGATTCGAGATCGTGAATCCGATTCGTGTTCATCTCTTGTTTTATGTAGCCTTGAGGCTCATCCTTCTCTTTTAGACCGCATCCTTGAAACTCAAAAGCACGACCCCGAATTGGCACATCTTAGCCAAAGTAGTAGGGATAAAAATAATATTGATGGTCTGAAAGACTTTGAAATCGATGCTTGCGGAGGCATTTGAAAATTTTGTAGACTTATTGTGCCAAATATTAGAGATCTTCATAAAGACAGTTTAGAAGATTCTCATAGTTCTAAATTTACCACTCATCCCGGTAGTAGTAGAGACTTTATTATTGGGATGGGGTGAAATCTGATATTGCTAACTTCATTAAGCATTGCATGACTTGCCAACTCATAAAGGCCAAGCATCAAAGGCCCGGTGGGTTATTGCAACCTTTAGACATTCCAGTTTGGAAGTGGGATCAAATTTCCGTGGACTTTATTGATGGTCTTTCCCGTTCTCGTTCGGGTCATGACAGTCTATGGGTGATTGTAGATAGACTTAAAAAATCCGCCCATTTTATTCTCGTTCGGTCCAATCGGACCGTACCTCTTTTGGCCAAACTCTATGTTAAAGAAATCGTTAAATTGCATGGAGTTCCTACTTCTATTGTTAGCGATCGTGATCCATTATTTACTAGTGGATTTTGGAAAGGTCTTCAAAAAGCTTTGGAAACGAAGCTTAATTTTAGCACCGCTTATCAACCTCAGTCCGATGGACAAACAAAGCGGGTGAATCAAACTATTGGAGATCTCCTTCGTGCATGTGTTCTTGATTTTGGTGGAAGTTGGGAAGATCTTATTTCTCTTGTTGAGTTTTCCTATAATAATAGCTTCCAATCTAGTATTGGTATGGCACCTTTCGAGGCACTCTACGGAAGGCCATGCCGATCTCCTTCGTGTTGGCTTGAAGCCGGTGAAAAGCTGGTTTTAGGTCCAGATTTTGTTCGTGTGCCATAGAAAAGATTGATCTTTTTCATCGTAGGATGAAAGAAGCTCAAAGTAGACAAAAATCCTATGCCGATAACCGAAGAAGGAATTTGGAATTTTCTGTGGGAGATTTGGTATTCATTCGTGTTTCACCTATGAAGGGTGTTGTGCGTTTCAGTCGATCGGGAAAATTAGCACCTCGAGATATTGGCCCATTTCCCATCACCGAACGCATTGGTTCCGTGGCTTATCGCCTTTTATTATCGGCTCAATTTTCTGCTATTCATGATGTATTCCATGTTTCTCAACTACGGAAATGCCTTAGAGATTTCGATTCTATTCTTGAGCCCGGTGTTATTGAAGAAATTGAAGTTTCACCTAATTTGACTTATGAGCAACATCCTATTCGTATCATTGCTACGGAGGTTAAACGCCTTCGTAATAAAGATGTTCCGCTTGTGAAAGTTCAATGGTCCGTAAATCCTAAGGATTGTTCTTGGGAATCTAGAGAATTCATTGAGCGAACACACCTGGACTTACTCTCTCGTGTTCCTTAAAGTGAACTTCTCACTTCAAAATTTCTTTTGTGTTGTTATGCTTTAGAGTGGTTGTTACTCTTTATTTTCTTCTTAAGTATTGCGAGGACGCAATTTCTTTAAGGAGGGGAGTCTGTAACAATCCGCATATTTTACGATTATATATTTAAATGTTTTATTTAAATATGTAGCACCGTTTGTTGGATTTAAAGTCCAAAATATGACCTTTTGTAAACAGTCTAATCTGGACTCGAGACCACTTCCATTGAGTTCAAAACGAGGTTTACAACTTTTTTGAGTATAAACATTGATATGTTTGGAGTTGATTAGGATTTTGGTATTTTCATTTGGGCTTTGGGTTTGGTTCTAGCCCACTAACCCAATGATAGAACCAAAACTCTTCTACCGAATACTCTAACTCCTCTCCCCTTCATTCATTCTACTCATAATAATTTCTAACACTCAAGCTAAAGGAAAAATGGGGGAAAGTGGGGAGATTAGAAATTCCTAAGCCCTAGTTCTCTTAGGAAATTCAAGTTCTAGTTCTAAAATCAAAGAGAAGCTTAGGTAAGCATCCTCTTCATCTTCTTCATCTCAATCTCTCTTCAATTTTCAGAATTTCCTATAACCTAACTTAGAAAAAACTTTGCCTCTAATAATAGATTGAAGATCTTTGAGGTGTAGTTAAAGAGGAGTTGATCTTTCCTTGTTTTAGAGCTTCTCATTCCTTGTTTTTGAGTTTAAAGGTGAGTTCTTGAACTCAAATCTATGTCTATAGCTTTCGTTGTTGTTAGGTATGAATTCCTAACATCTATTTCATGTCCAATTGCTTTTGATTTGAATTGATTTGGTGAATTTTCCAATTTTGGTATTTTGAAGTCAAAATCTTTAAAGGTCCTATCTTGGATGTTTGGACATGTTAATTGGGGTGTATCGAAGAGCTTATAAGGCTGGGTTGTCGCTTGGCATAATTCCCTAGCCTCCGTCACTCGTCTGATCGCTTCCGAACCGATTTGACCATCAATGGCCTAGGAAAACTATTGCCTAGTACATGCAACCAGACATCTGGTTGAAGAACTCAGATGTCTGGTTAGGGTACTAGAAGAAAAAAAAGAGATTCAGCAGAAGGAAAAAGGGCAAAGCCCTTGACCAGACGTCTGGTTAGACTATACCAGACGTCTGGAGGGGGGTTCTGGAAAAAAAATAAAAAGGGGAAAAAGAAAAAGAAAATGGCAGAACCCCAGGTCAGACGTCTGGTCCTGTTGGTTTTTGCCCATTTTGCCTATTTTGTGCGAATTTCCATTTTTCTTATCGATTTTTGTTGATCCGATTAGTTGTTGTCATTTATTATCGACTTTGATGACTTCTTTTTAGGATTTTTGGGAATATCCATTTGATGGATTTAATATCGATTTCTATGGTTTTGATTCACATCATCGAATGTGGATTTTGGTGATAGATTGTTTTTACAATCATTTCTATGATTTGTCACTTTATAATACAAAGGTTTTTAATACTAGTAGTAAATACTCAAACTCTTTCACAAAAACGATTTCAACACTATTTTTAATACCAAGCTCGTTTTTAAAACCATTTACCAATCTATTAGCATATACAAACCTTTACCTCATTCGTATGAGAAATCTAATTAAATGACTTAGCAAAACAAGTGGTATGAAACGCTTGCGTTTACTTCGTCGGTTAATTTTTGGACTTGTTCGATTGAAATCTCGTGACAATCTTCGAGTGGAAATCTACAATCTGTTCGTAAATATTTAAGTTAAGCCAGTGGTTATGGGACATGAAGTTAAACTCATTTATTTACTAGCTTAGTGTAATTTACACTTCTTTTTGATCAATGATGATCATTTGGTATTTTCGAGTGGAAATCTACAATCTGTTCGTAAATATTTAAGTTAAACCAGTGGTTATGGGACATGAAGCTAAACTCATTTATTTACCAGCTTGGTGTAATTTCACTTATTCTATGGAGCTTCGGCTCAATTTTGTGGGGTAGCGACCCATGGTATTTGGACCGTTCGTAGAGCAATCGGCTTAATGAGTCGGTGCATGGGGCGTATCATTTTAGGTACGTCGATGTTCGGCTCAATTAGTCTGTGCATGGGGCGTATATTTTTAGGTTCGTCGATGTTCGGCTGTGCATGGGGCGTATCTTTTTAGGTGTGTCGATGTTCGGCTCATTTTATGGGTTAGCGACTTATGTGATAGCGTCTCGTTTATGATACACGTGTTGGTGAGTTTTCGTACTCCCATTTGTGATAGGCCTCCCCCTTTTTGTTTTCTGGATTTCTAATTATTGATTTCTAGAATTTGTGTTTCACCAATTTTTGTGATTTGGATTGATATGTTTTGTCAATATTTGAGGTTTGGTGAATAAGTTAAAGAATAGGATATTCTTTTTGGATATTTGAGGAGATTTGAGATATTGTATGATTTTCATTGTTATCAAATATAAACTTGTCACGGTATGACATTATTGTTATCATATATTTTTGTCATATCTCTTATCCTATCTCATTTTGTATGATATTTATAGCTAGCCTGATCCGTTTATTATTTTTCTTCTTAAATAATACTCAGGTCAGACCGAGACGTTTCAGGTGCTTCCACTTGACTTCTTAGCAGGGATTATCTTCTGACTTTTGGCTAACTACTTTAGTTTAGTAGTTTTTTCTTTTATACATTTGAGATAGAGACTCCTTGATGTACACTTATTCTTTTGTGATGTGGTGGATCTTGTATGACCACTACTTTGATGTACACTTCCGTGTGTTATATTCATATATGTTTCCGCCTTAGTGATATGAATATCTGTGACTGATTATGTGTTGTTCTTATTTTACATTTGTTTGTGAAGGCCATATAGCCACTATGTAGTAGCTTTGAGTTTTTATTTGATATGTCAGATTTCCTCTTAAAATGAAATGCATGACGTACTATCTGGCATATTGATACTCGCACAAAGCAATTACATAGATGGTCGCTCCTCAACAGCCTTATTCTTCGTACTAATTGACGGCATTACCTAGTAGTGTCTTTGGTTAGTGTGAGTATAGAGGTGGGGCGTCACAAACACACAACAACAAGTGCTGTAAAAAGGTCTAGAAGTGTCGTTGCATGTCAAGTGTTGTTGTAGACTTGGACGAGAACAACTTTAAACACTAGAAATTTTGGTCATGCTTCTACTAGTTAACAATCGATTTAAGGTCTATTTTTTACATTATGTAGTATACTTATAGTACATAATAACCATTCCAAAAAAACCCTAAGGATATCTCTTTAAAATTTTATAAAAATTCGCCAAAACAAGGGATTCAAAATGCATCTATAGCAACCTTTCACTGTATAAACAATTCCACATTCCATTCAAAGCCACCAATGTAGAATGTGCTAGTATGTGATTTTTGTTTGATGATAATAAACATATATATATATATATATTCGTTTAAATGTATTTGTTATTGTACTATTTTATTTTTCACATATTTAAATAAATATTTATTGAATAAAATAAATAACACAAAATTCATATTCAAACAAATATTTTATTACAGATTCAAATAGTACAAATTTAAGCTCTCACTATACATTTTCACAACACAAATTACAACACAAATTTCAATTTACAATTTTGACCTTACTACATATTAACTCAACACTCGTATTTTTATCTTCAACTTTGTTCCAGCTTGAATCCAGCATCTGAGCTATCTGCAAAATAAACATTGACGCGGTAAAATTGAAAAAGAAAATATTTTGGAGTGAAAATTAAAGTGTGTTTTGAAAATATTATTTGCCTCAGTTATTTGGGTTGTTCATCATTTATTTCTTTTGAATTCATCTACACGAACAGCTAGTGACATGCACAGTGTATCACTTACATGCCACATGGCCGTGCACACTGATATACACTTGCTTGTTAAAATTGTAGGGATAGGTGAGCATAAGCTCAAACCCGAGCCTAGGCTGGATTCAACTCAGGTGCAATACGAAAACAAGTCACAAAGTTTCAAATGCACAAGAGCCTGCATATACACATGTGTACACGTACACATGTGCACTACCTCAGCATCTCGAATTTCACCTAAGAGACATCACTACACATGAAAATGAATAAAACCCGATTTAATATTAAACCGGACCAAAGGAATAAATTCAGCTATAACTAAAGACCAGTGAGCAAATCAGACCAGCAAAATCTGCACCAAAGCAAAAAGCACAAGGATCAGACCAGCATACAATGAAGCATGAAACAAATCCAGGCATCATGTACACCAAAACAACTTGATAGTGAGTTACTCAACAAAGAAGAGGCGTAAAAGATGATGACCAGCAAACAATGAGGCATGAATTCAAAAACAAATCCAGGCATCAAGTACACAAGACTCCAAGCATGGAACAAGTTCACACTAAATCAGTTGCAAAACAAACCAAGGCAGCAAAAATGCAAACACTGAACAGGGACTAAACTCAAGTATAACAAGACCAATACAAAAGCTCAGTAGACATAATGTACAAGTATACACATATATGTATACAGTTAATAGCAAGCAAAATAATAATGTAGTGGAAAGTGAGGAGATATCAAGGCAACATGAGTTCAGCCTACATGAATGCAGAATCAAGTGTAAGAAAACACAAAGTGGAATAAGGCCACATGAAATCAAAAACAAGAAAGCAAGCAGGTGTAATGGCAACACAAGTTCAAAGTTCGTAGAACCAGAGCATATCACATATGGTCAGAGAACACAATGAACTGTTTCAAACAAAAAGTAAACATATCAAGTATTAAGTGGGCTGGTTTTATTATTTTGAGCTTAAATTGATATATAGGGCTTTGTTTTAAGTTTAGTTTTTATTTTCAATTTGTAATTAAATTTTTTGAAACTCTAGTGTGTAACTATGTTACGAACTACGATGGTGTAGTTCGAGAATTCGCAACTCAGTGGTTGAGTTTTGGCAGTGTTTTGAGCGTAGAATTAGGTTAGTCAAGTAGCGGGCGTCGCAAGTTTACGTGTGTAAGCGTCTGACTACTTAATTTCTAGTAGAAACCTTAGGGGCAGCATGTAGGCAGGGTTTTGCCGAAGATGGGTAAATTTTTGTGTGATCTCTTTTGCATTATTATCTGTGATTGTTTTTATTTCCGCATTAATTTTTATTATTATTAGTATCACCCTATTCACCCCCCTCTAGGGTGAAAACGATCCTACAAGTGGTATCAAAGCTAGGTACAAAACCCAATTTTTGTCTTAAAATTTTGAATTTTTAAAATGGCTTCTTTTAATAATGCTTTTGCTGAGGGTCAGTCCATAGTTAGACCACCCATCACTACAACAGTTTATGGGTTTCATAGCGTTTTAAAAATGCTATAACAGGCCACCATAGCATTTCAGAGAACGCCGTGGAACCACAAGCTATGGTAGGCCGGCAACATTACATAGCAGGAAGGAAAACGCTATAATAACTAATAGAGTTTACAAAAGTGCATAGCGTTTGCACCCTACCATAGCGTTTTTTCTCTGTTATTAAACTTAAATGCTATAGGGAATTTAATCCTTCATTTAACTTCTATAGCGTTTTTGAGCACATTTTATAGCGTTTCATCAAACCATGTTATAGCGTTACAATGTTTTTCGATAGCATTTTTTGTCATTCTTGTATAGCGTTTTTTATTTTCTACTATAGCGTTTTTGATTCTATTATAGCGTTTTTGATGCATAAATCTTACATCTCATATAGTGTTGCGATAGCGTTTGATGAATCAATAGCGTTTTTCAAACGCTATCCTATATAATATTAATTTTCAGCATTTGTTTCAATTTTCCTTTTTTATATTATATTATATATATGCACAGAGATAGATATATGTATATACAACATTACATAATAACAACATTACATTACATAATAACAACATTACATTACATTACATAATAACAGTCTTGGTCATAATTAGCAGTTTTCCTCCAACATTACATAATAACAGTCTTGGTCATAATTAGCAGTTTGCCTCCAACATTACATAATAACAACATTATCTAGCATAATGTACTAATACAAGTATGAAGAAAACATAAGCATATTACTTAGCCCAGGCATCCATCTTTCCCATCATTTTTGCAATCACAGGAGATACCTTAGGATTTGCTTGATGTTTCGCCAAACTTGCAGTATTACTCGTACCTGTGCAAATTCATTGAACATATGAGGTAATTTGCAGATAATTTTATACTGTCATTACAAAAGCACACTCAGAATTTCCCAACAAAAAGAAAAACTGTAGAATTTCATGTATACATCTCACAGAACAGAGGTAGAACCATTTAACTGTCAAGTGTGCATAAACAGAAACGTGTTTCTACATGTACGAATCATCTCAGACTGAACATCACCGGAAACACCTACTATTACTATAATTTACTTAGTTGTCTTATTACCGTACTATACCCAGAGAATTATTCTACCGTACTATACCCAGAGAATTATCATCTCAGACTCATTCCTTCTTACATTTAAGCATTTACTCTCTTTGTACCATGATATATAAACACAATTAATTCATAAAAAATAACCGCTTAATCTCCTTAACACCATAAAAGGCATTCTCTGGACTTTGTATTATTGCTGCCAGAAAAGGAGCCCCGGCATGCCTGACTCGAACTGCTATACAAATCCATAACTACCTTGATATAATCTCCATACTTAGGTCCTACTGAAATCAAACAACCCATTGCTACACCTACCTGCCTGGAATCCGTACTTACAAACTTATCGATCTCTATATTATCTACTTTAAGCCCACTTAAAGCCTCATCCGAAGAAACATTAGAGCTCCTTACATATTGACAGATTTTCTCCACCCAGTCATACCAAGCAATAATTTGATTGTTAGGAGTCAAACTAGCATCGTCACCAGCACCTAAGATACCGTTATCCATAGAACAACGTTGTTCCTAACCTGAAAGATCATCAGAAAATAACAAGCTGCCAGGAGAAATCATATTCCTGGCCCCATGAAACAACTCAGAAGCCTAAAAACAACCCGACCTCTGCCCCAAATTACTCACAACAGAAGGCAAACAAAATCTGACCTCGGGCGTTAACATAGTCGCATATAAACTCAAAAAAATTTGTATCTTATCAGAGCTAAAGCTAGAAATTTTGAGTAAGCTAAAGCCAGAATCAACAACGACAAGATGAACAAAGAGGTTAGTAAACCGACTAGCAATATCAGGCAGCCTGATCAAACCCTTAGCCAAACTATCATGAGATATAGCCGAACTAATATTAACATCATCCACTAACCCCTCCATCAAACAACTACACTTAGTATTACATTCAATCTCAGTGTCTACTATTCATCTCTGTGCACGTTATTGTTACCACAACTACTAATGGACTTAGCTTTCTTGCACACCACATTATGCTTATCGAAATCAGACATGAGTTACTGGGGTATAAAATCAGTAGAAAAAAACCGCTCAAATTTTGCTTAGTAAACTGGTTATATTTTCGCCATCAATTCCATCATGGCAAATAAACAATTACATGTTCGTATATTGATTAATTAATATGTGAATGCTCGTATAACACATGATAAAATGATGTACATCAAACTTAGATTACTGCATGGGCAGCTAAGGTTGGCATGTGATTAAAAGTAAATTACTCACAAACAGTGCTACACTTCTGACCACTTCCCACTGAATCCATACTCAACCAACTAGCAACAAAGAAAAACCAAACATACATATTGTAAACCAAAATACAGAGCCTTAATAAGACGTAGATGAGTTTGAGATTTTTACTTGAAATTGTTAGCTTCTAAAGGTAATTAATTTAGCCTAAATTTAAGAGTTTTGGGGACTTTGATTTAGGTTTTAAAAGAGGAAAGAAGAGTTCTGTCTATTTTCTTTCTATGGCTTTCAGATAACTGGACGTACAGACTTAAGTTTTATTAATAACTTCCTTTGGTTATGGTCTTATGGGCTTTGGTTTGGTTACTACCCATACTCAAATAGCATAGATCCTTACCGAATCCAAAGGAGCATAATTAATTTATGTTGATATACCCATAATTATCAAATAGCATAGATCCTTACCGAATCCAAAGAGTATTGATAATAGCATAATACCTTTTATGTTGATATACTTTGTGTTTGCTTCCCGACTTTTTATGAGTAAATAATTTATTTACTTTTCAAGTCTTAGATTTGAGCTCACATGATTGTAAAGAAAATGAAATCATGAAAATGATGTCGGCTACAAGTTCTACTTAGTCAATGCTGCTGAATAAATAATATATTGAATGCACCAGAATAAAAAAATAGATTTTGACATTTCCTTAAAACAGGTATTGAAGTTATTATTTATATAAGTCCGCACTCAACTTCCACTTTCCCACAGAATTACAGATAAAATAAATTTTCATTGGCATATTGTATATTACGGATATTGAGGACTATGGACATATTGTATATTACTGATCAAGCATCAAATCAAACTTTATAAAAATTCTTTTTGATAGAATATGGCTTAACAAATATTACTAATCATTGGCATCATTGTATATTGATTTTGGAAACAGTCTTCTGATCCACTCAAATGCATATTAGTGATTTAAACCTGTAGCACATCATGTACTATACATGTATTCTTATCTTTCTATCTTACACGTTATTAATGCTTTTATGAAAAAAAACAAAAAAATAGTTTTAAACACTAATTGATAATATATAAACTATCAGTGATAAGTAAACGAGAAACCACAGGAGGCATACTTCCAAGTCCATGATTTTTGTTAATGCCATCCGAACTATGTCCAATAAATTGAATTATTTAACTATAAATTTTAATGATCAAAGATTAGTTCATTAGAGCAGATAGACTCCCTAATTTCATGTTGAATTATTTAACTATAAATTTTGATAATCAAAGATTAGTTCTTCAGGGTTTGCATAGCAGCTGCAACAAACCATACATTTCAGGAATTAAAGATCCCTACATGAATATGTAAGAATATTACCCTACCAATATATACTTGCACATTTTTTTACCTGTAATTATATTTCTAGTACTCAATATATCAACCCTTGGTCAATAAAGTATAGGTTACATATTACAAAAAAGGAATAAGAATAAAAGATGAAAAAGGAACCTGGTGAGAGAAATGGAACAGAGAAACTCAGGCATTGTAGGACCAGCACTACGTGGCATAAGGCAGACAAGCTTCTTTGTCTTGTTAGTGATTTCCATTACAGTATACTGCATTCTCACTTAATTGCAATTGCAAACATCACGGCAACTTGAAAAAACAGCAAAAATGAGAAATCCATATTTGTAATAGCTTCATGTATATTCAGTGCGCCTTTTACTTGTTTTTGTTCATATTTTCTCCAATTAAATCCATCTTCAGCTGGTTGAGTTACAGGTACAGAGCTCTCAAACGCTTCTTGCATCTCTACTCCATTTAGTTGATCCTACGCATGTAGAAGGAGAGACTGTTCATTGGTGATAAAGGCATCTGTTGGCATAGTGAAACTCTTGATACCATCATCTATGGTATCTTTTCCAATAGTCGATTGGAGAATTTAGCTTGAAATTTGAAGTCTTTATCCATAGATATTTCTACAACTTGGATGGACTGCATAAACTTATAGGTTAGAACTATATGCATAGACCAAGATATACTTAGTATCATCGCATTTAGTTGTCAAGTCAAGTATCAGTATATTGCGTTATTATCTTGACTTGAAACAATGGTGATGGAGCATTCAATTGTGGCCTAAAAGTAAATCCTCCAGGACTAGTATCCTCATTATGATTATTCTAATTTTTATTTATAATAATCGAGTCTATTGCGAAATTCAGTAGTTGTGGAGTTCAAAAGTGAATTGCTACTTTTGGAAACAAACAATAACTTGCATATAGTTGGAGATGGTTGAGCCTGTCATATGGAGAAAAAAAGGAAATTTTAGTTTGTACTTTGAAGTGAACTAAAATTTACGTATTACTTAGCATTTATCAACTCATTATTTCAGAACATAGAAATTTTCCCGTGTAGACGCTAAATAAACCAAAAATAAACCTAATATCGAATCCTAACTTCCTTAACATCTAAATCAATTGTAAATAGAAACTCTACATTTCTTTAAACTCTTCTAATAAATTATTATAAAGTTTAATTTTTAGTCAATTTGGATGCTAAAACAGGGCTAAAGAATTTTCTACTCGTTATTCCTTTGTTAAATAAAAACTGTGAAAACACATTCAACAAGCATAAAGACTGAATTTACTGTCCAAGAGTTCATCCAGACTACAATACAATATGATCAGTTCTCAAATTTTCCGTCCATCATGGTTGGAGATGCTCTTGCAATCTTAAAAGAAATTATCACTATCCTTATTAAAAGTTACTATTAATTGTTCATAACAAAAACTATTATGAAAATAAGTATAAACTTTCGAAGAAATCTAACAATAACTCCTAAACATAACTAACAGAACAATATCTTGAATTCGATTCTTAAAAGCTAACATTTTCCTGCTAAAAATAATAGGATGGATTTAATAGAGTATGCTATTTCCCCTCTAGCGATTCTTTAAACTTTAAGAAATTAATAGAGGAGCTGATCTATTATATAGACTTTTGTTAGAAAAAGCAACTAAAACTCCTATAACTGGTTCTGCGTTTAGCAAATAAGCAAATTCCAAAATATAGCAGACCATGACCTTTCTTACAATAATGGAGTGAAAGCCTTTTTCCTCGGATAACTAATGATAACTGTTATAATAAATGATCAAACTAACAAAGCCATATATGTTAACTTTAAATAGTGATATATTAATAAGGAAACTAATTTCCTTAAATCCATCTCAGACTTCTCTCTCTACTTATCTCCAACTTGTATCATTTTCTATCAGAAATATACATCTCTGGTAGCTCATCTTCACAGTAAGAAGTTTCCAACTATAAATTTCATTGTTCTAAACCCCATTACATGCCATATAATATTTGTATGAAAATCATATGACTTGAATTCTATACAATGTGTTAACTTCAAACTACTGAACCATTAAGAAAATACCCAACAGAAGAAGTAGTAGGTTTAAAGAAACCACCCAACAGAAGAAGAAACATGTTAAAAGAAAATACCCACTAGAAGAAGCAACAAGTTTAACTAAAATACCTAAAATCGTAGAGAAGGAAACTAGGGTTTAGCCCACTGAGATTTGGATAGTTGTGATCGATCGAAATTGAGGAAGCTAGGGCGTGAAATTTTCGATGTAATCCACTTTTATGCGAGCTGCGATCCAAGCGATGATTAAAATCTAGGGCTTGAAATTTTTCTGTCGGTAGAGGAAGATTGGTGGGAAACAAAATTTTAGGGGGCAAACGAAAAGTGGGAATGAAAAGAACCCACGCAAATGTATAGCGTTAAAGTATTTTACCATTTTTATTTTGTATGGGACTAAGTGAAATGTATAGCATACAGCGTTTAGTATTTATAAGTTTTATAATCCATACGAGTTAGATAGTGCTAAAGGCGGAAACGCTATGAATGAGTGCTATAAATAGCCTATTTTCTTGTAGTGCATGTTCAATAGTGAATATGCTTATTGGAAAAATAGAATGAAAATTTTTCTGGAAAGCATTGATGCTTGGACTATTGTTGAAACGGGACATAGGACACCAACAATTATGGTAGATAATCAAGAAGTTGAAAAACCTATGGATCAATGGACAAATCTAGAAAATAAATTGAAAAATGCTAATGCTAAAGCTATGAATTCTATTATTTGTTCAATAGATCAAATTGAATTTAATCGTATCTCACATTGTTTAACTGCGCAGGAAATTTGGCATAAGCTTGAAGGGACTCACGAAGGAAGCTCTCAGGTTAAAGAATCCCGCCTTGCCATGCTTAGTACCGAGTACGAGAACTTCACAATGGCAAAGGATGAAAGTGTCAAAGAAATGTATGGTTGACTTTCTAATCTTGTATACAAATCAAAAGCTCTCGGAAAACCATACACAAAATTGGAAATAGTTCGAAAATCCTCAGAATTCTACCATGAAATTTTGAAGAGAAAGTGACTGCCATTCAGGAATCAAAAGATTTGAAACAAATTAAAATTGAAGAACTCATTGGAAATCTCGCCACTTATGAGCTAGAAATCAAATTCAAGGAAGAACGTGAAGGAGCAGATACTCGAAAGAAATCAATAGCTCTCAAAGAAACAACGGAAAGTGAAGATGATGATGATGATGATGATGGAGCAACAAAATTGGATTTGATAATAAAGAAATTCAAAAGGTGGAATCACAAGTATGGAAATCCAGCTCTAAATCAATAATTGAAGAACATAATAGCCAAAGTACTAGACGATTCAGAAGAGCAGGAGATCATTTGTCACAACTGCAATAAACCCGGTCATATCAAGCCAAATTGTCCTCAAAATAGACTCAGCTAAGGAAAGAAACAGAAAAGGAGAAGTCTTGCACAACTTGGAAAGAAAGTGATTCAGATAATAATGAAAGCACTAGTAGTGAGAATGAAAAAGAAAATCCGTGTCTTCGAGGAGATACAAGTGACAGCGATGATGACGAGCTAAGCAACGTATCAAAACTTACTCACTCTCAGTTACTTATATATTTTCATGAAGTAAATGGCTGTTTTGAAAGACTTAGCGAGAAGTACAATCACAAAGAGATAGTTTGATAGAACTAAATAAGCAGCTTGATCAATTGGTTAAAAACTATCAAAATAAGTTCCCTAAGTGTGATAAGTGTCCATCAATTAAAGAAGAAATTAAAAAATCAGAAATTAAAATTAAATCT
The DNA here is from genome assembly GCA_030737815.1 of Allium fistulosum. Classification (NCBI taxonomy): domain Eukaryota; kingdom Viridiplantae; phylum Streptophyta; class Magnoliopsida; order Asparagales; family Amaryllidaceae; genus Allium; species Allium fistulosum. The sequence goes on from CM060903.1 coordinate 1,222,377,906, forward strand.
CTTGAAAATGAAATTCTGATTTTGAAAGAAAGTGAAAATACTAGGAGAGAAAATTCTATTCAAAAGTGCACCATGTTATTGAACGAAAATAAATCACTTAAGTCACAAGTCCAACAATTGTTTACAACTTTAGGAGAATTTTCCAAAGGAGAAAGATCGCTAAATATGTTATTAGGGAAACAAACTGTTAATACTGTTAGACAAGGACTTGGGTACACTCAATCTGAAAGTGTTTGAAGTAAAAGTAATCGTGTCAAATCCGAGTGCACAATTTGTAGAAAAATTGGACACAATCAAAACAATTGTTGGTATAGGCATAAACACGTGAAAACCATATCAATTCGGGTTCCTAAAGGCACAAATATAAAATCCCTTAAAGTCAAACAAATCTGGGTGCCAAAAGGAACAAACATAAACTGTCTTGGTTCTACACAAACTTGTTCTTCAAAATATTTTGTCACTAACAATCATGGACCTATAAAAACAAAAGGTCACAAAATTATTTCCTCGTGTATGTGTGTTGGCAGGCTAAGAAACAACAAGAGTGGTACTTGGATTCTGGCTGTTCCAGGTACATGATGAGCGACAAATCAAAGTTCCTTAGCCTAGAGAAGTACAAAGGTGGTAGAGTCAAAATGGGCAATAAACGATGTATTATATGTTGAAAATCTACACCATAATCTGATATCAATCAGCCAGTGATCAACTGAGAAAATTTGAACACAACGATCAAACTTAACAAGGATGAAAAAGGTAAGGTAGTTGATCAAAAGAAATATCAAGGTATGATTGACCACTTCTTTATCTTACAGCTTCTAGACATTATGTTTTCTGTTTGCTTGTATGCACGATTTTAATCAAGTCCAAAAGAATCTTATTTTTTAAAAGCTGTAAAAAGGATTTTTAGATAGAGGGAATTAGGGAAAAGGACAAACTTTGAAAAAAAAATAGACTAAAGGACATCAAGTTTCATTTTTAGGTTGAAGGACAAATCCTAGTTATAATTAGCATCACATTCAACTTTTAAACTATACAAAATGCTAGTTATATCTAGCATTATATTCAGTTTAACACTATACAAAATGCTAGTTATAACTAGCATCGTCCTTCAGCCTAAAAAATAAACTTGTTGTCCTTCCGCTTAATTTTTTTTCTAAGTTTGTCCTTGTGCCTATTTTTTCTATTTTAGATATTTGTTGCACACCCCACAATTTGGTCCTTGGTATCCAACTAACGACAACTTTGAGTTAAAAGGATATTCAGATGCGGATTATGCTGGTAGTCTAGTTGATAGAAAGAGTACTAATGGAACGTGTTTTATGTTGGGACATTCATTAGTTGCATGGGCAAGTCAAAAACAAAATTGTATTGCATTATCTACCACTGAGGCAGAGTATATTGCTCTAAGTGGTTGCTCTGCTCAAATTTTATGGATAATACAAACTTTGCAAGACTATTGTCTAAATTTTAAACGAGTCCCACTAATGTGTGATAGCAAAAGTGCAATTGATCTCACAAATAATCCTGTGCATCACTCACGCACAAAACATACAGATGTTAGACATCATTTCATTAGAGATCATATTTCTAAAGAAAATATCTACGTAAATTTCATTTCAACTGATTCTCAATTGGCAGACATTTTTACAAAACCCCTTCCATAAAATAGTTTTTGTCGACTTCGTCTCAGTTTAGGCATTTTAGAAATTTGATTTTATATTTTTGATTTTGACCTTAAATGCCTATGTTAACTATTCTGACTCCATACTAATTATCGGAAAGATAAATAGTTACTGAAAAATGTGATGAGTGTTGATATTAATCATATATTATGACTTGAGACAGTATATGTAGTAAATTCCTTTAAAAATTTAAACAAAATTTATAATAACTTTGATTGGTAAAAATTCCATGACCATTTCTATTCCTATCATATTTCTAACAATCATCACTTATCAAAAATCAATATAGTATGTCAAAATGTGGAATTTAAAATAGGAATTTTTTTTAATTAATTAGCAATATAAATTATCCAAAGTACTCACTCTCATTTAAAAGTCCTCACGGTTATGCATGGGTGAAGTACTTGGAATATTTGATTATGTGCTTTCATGCTCATTTAAAGTCCTCACGGTTATGCATGTATGGAACACATATCAAAATTGATTATTAAATAGATGAGTTGATTCTGATCCCATTTAAAAGTCCTCACGGTTATGCGTGGTTAAAAGATGCTTGAAATTCATTTTTTTAAAAATTAAAGAATACCACTAATCTCATTTAAAAGTCCTAACGGTTATGCTTGGTTAGTAAGTATTCAACAATTTCCTATATTAAACATAGCACAAATAGACAAAACTATATGGTTTTTTTTATTGCCGACATCACCCCTATCACTCTAAAGTGAAATATGTGCCTAGCAGAGTATTTATGATTTTTGTTTGATTTTTTTATTGAAGTTTAATATTTATACTCGATTAGGTATTGATGTTGTATTAATGTCTATCACTTTATCTCTATTTTTCTAACACTATTACTTTTTTACTAATAACAAAATGGGGAGAGAAAAGTTAAGATTTTGGCAAATAAGTTCAAATATTTTATTTTTTAATTACATATTCTCATCTAGGCTCATCTACATGGTTTATTGTTTTTTATTTGCATATTTTTTATTTATTTTCATGCATATGTGAAAGGGGAGCATTGTTGTAAGGGGAGCATTCAAATAGGGGGAGCAAATAGATTTCATCAAATTCAAATACATTTAATAAAGTCAAAATCTTAATATATGTTTGTCATCATCAAAAGGGGGAGATTGTAGAATATGCTAGTATATGATTTTTGTTTGATGATAATAAACATATATATTCGTTAAATGTATTTGTTATTGTACAATTTTATTTTTCACATAATTAAATAAAAATTTGTTAAATAAAATAACTAACACAGAATTCATATTCAAACAAATATTTTATTCAAACAAATATTTTATTACAAATTCAAATAGTACAAATTTAAGCTCTCACTATACATTTTCACAATACAAATTACAAATTTACAATTTTGACCTCACTACATATTCATCCAACACTTGTATTTTTATCTTCAACTTTGTTCTAGCTTGAATCCAGCATTTGAGCTATCTGCAAAATAAACATTAACGCAGTAAAATTGAAAAAGAAAATATTTTGGAGTGCAAATTAAAGTGTGTGTTTTGAAAATATTATTTGCTTCAGTTATATGGATTGTTCGTCAGTTATTTCTTTTGAATTCATCTACACAAACAGCTTGTGACATGCACAGTGTATCACTGTACATGCCACAAGGTCGTGCACACCGATATACACTTGCTTGTTAAAATTGTAGGGACAGGTGAGCACAAGCTCAAACCCGAGCCTAGGCTGGATTCAACTCAGGTGCAATACGAAAACAAGTCACAAAGTTTCAAATGCACAAGAGCCTGCATATACACATGTGTACATGTACACATGTGCACTGTCTCAGCATCTCGAATTTCATCCAAGAGACATTAGTACACATGAATATAAATAAAACCAGATTCAATATTAAACCAGACCAAAGGAATGAGCAGTTGTAACTTAAGACCAGTGAGCAAATTAGACCAGCAAAATGTGCACCAAAGCAAACAGCACAAGGATCAGACCAGCATACAATGAGGCATGAAACAAATCATGGCATCATGTACACCAAAACAACTCGGTAGTGAGTTACTCAACAAAGAAGAGGCATGAAAAGGTGATGACTAGCAAACAATGAGGCATGAATTCAAAAACAAATCCAAGCATCAAGTACACAAGACTCCAAGCATGGAACAAGTTTACACTAAATCGGTTGCAAAACAAACCAAGGTAGCAAAAATGCAAACACTGAACAGGGACTGAACTCAAGTATAACAAGACCAATACAAAAGCTCAGTAGACATAATGTACAAGTATACGCATATATGTATACAGTTAACAGCAAGCAAAATCAGAATGTAGTGGAAAGTGAGGAGTATCAAGGCAACATGAGTTCAGCCTACATGAATGCAGAATTAAGTGCAAGAAGACACAAAGTGGAACAAGGCCACATGAAATCAGATACAACAAAGCAAGCAGGTGTAATGGCAACACAAGTTCAAAGTTCATTAAACCAGAGCATAGCACATATGGTCAGAGAACACAATGAACTATTTGAAACAGAAAGTAAACATATCAAGTATTCAGGCATGAACATGACTACAGTGGCATCTAATGAGCACAGTGAAGACAATGCAAGGTGAATTAAATGAAATAACAAATATACACAGCTTGAATGTTCCAGTTTACAAAACAATGAACAAGTCAAAATTTATCTCAAAAGTCTAAAATTTCAAAGTGCCTAAGTCATAGGAGCAAAAGAAGGAACCGACCCAAAGCAAGTCACGAAAATTCAAAATATACAGTAACATGACCAAGTCAAGAATTCATCACATCGTTCAAGCAAAATCGAACGACGAAGAAAAATTCAAGAAGAATCCAAATACATAAATACGAACGTATATTTAGGGGTTTTCATCCTTATATAACTCAGTTTCATCATCGGCAATCAAGGCATTCAAGTTCAAGCAAATACCAGAGCTAATCACTGAAGTAAATCAAAACCAATAACTCGAATCAAAGTCGAGCATAATCGAAATCGAAAAAGGAATATCACGTACCAATCTTAATACAAGCATTCAAGCTCGAAAATTGAAGCAGCTACAAAGCAATTCGAAGAAGCATCGAAGATAATTGAGGAACAAGAGCGTCCCAGCATTCAATTCGTACGTATAAATCAAACAGCGGCCTCAATCGAAAGAAGCCCTAATTTTGAAAGAGGAACACAAGAACAGAGCCAAAGATATTACACGAAATAAAATAGAAGGTAAGACTATCTTTTATAAACTAAGTGGACCGGTTTTATTATTTTGAGTTTAAATTTATATATAGGGCTTTGTTTTAAGTTTAGTTTTTATTTTCAATTTGTAATTTTGTTTTAATTTTTTGAAACTCTAGTTGTGTAACTAGGTTACGAACTACGATGGTGTAGGTCGAGAATTCGCAACTCAATGGCTGAGTTGTGGTGGGGTTTTGAGCGTAGAGTTAGGTTAGTCAAGTAGCGGGTGTCGCAAGTTTACGTGTGTAAGCGTCTGACTACTTAATTTCTAGTAGAAACCTTGGGGGCAGCACGTAGGCAGGGTTTTGCCAAAGCTGGGTAAATTTGTGTGCGATCTCTTCTGCATTATTATCTGTGATTGTTTTTATTTCCGCATTAATTTTTATTATTATTAGTATCACCCTATTCACCTCCCTCTAGGGTGAAAACGACCCTACAACCCACAATCCAACCAAAGATGAATACATAATGTCAAGGCCACGTCACATGTTATAGAAGGTCATAGAAATGATTATACATATTATATAGTTATCATTTACTTTCAAAAGAAAGCAGGGTCCAAAGTTATAGCTTCGTTAGTTAACTTAACTTTATATTTGCACATAACATATATAACACAATATACACATTTAAATGATGAGTTGACTCTCCCCAAAACCATGATAACACAAAGTACAAACCACCTAGAATACAAGCACACTTCTTACCATCACCAAACAACTAAAGACACCGTCTTTGCCTTAAATAGCTCACGACCAAGCTCCCCTCCCTCGCTTTTTCTCATGCCCCAACATGGATAGGGTTTTTTTTCTCTTTTTATTTATCATTTGGGTTGTTCTTCTTGTCTTCTATGTTGTGCTAGGGTCTTAGACAAAGTTTGGTGGAGTTTGGACTTCATTTAATATTGTTTATGAATTTAAAGTAAAGAGAAGAGGAAAAAAGACCTATTTGTTTCTATGTTTGTTATTTTGTAATGGTTTGTGGGCTCATGGTAGTGTATTTGTATACTTTAACAATAGGTCACTACCACCTCCAAATCTCCTTGGAAAATTACCATGCACCTTCCTTTCCATGTGCTCAATTTTACACATTATTCCTCCTTTACTTCATCCTTAAGCTTCCTCCACAAAATATCTCCCCATGACCTCATGCACGGCATCAAAAATCTTAATTAGTTAGCCATATTAAGAAAAATACTTTTACTTGTTAATTAATTACAAATTAATATATTAGGAAAGACTAAAAAATTTGAACAACTTATATCGAGTAAAAAGCCGTTTATCGCTAAAACAATTTTTCGGTCACATTATCGATATTTCTTCAAACTATTTATTTTTGTTACATATTTCAAAAACAAGTTTATCTTCATTAGTTATTAACTAAAAGGGGGTTAACAAGGTTATAAAAGCAATTTAATCACATTAAATCCAAGATTCAAATATTTAAATATGAAGTGTTCAAAATTCCGAGTCGTTACATTCTCCTCCATTTAAAGCATTTCGTCCTCAAAAATCCAACACGACCAGTTAACAAAAGAAACAAGAAAACAATAATACTCAATGGTATTCAAAATCACTAGCAACCAAATCTCACGGTTTGCTCAGGTTCTCATCTCACAAGGATGATAAATAATCTACCAAGCCTACCTTACGGTTAACGGCCTCAGGTTATTATTTGGACGATTATTCATGCTATCCCAGAACAAATCGAAGATTCATTCCTTGAAATATCCATAAGCCAACAAAATTTAACATATATATACTTAAGCCCGTACTAGGTCCATGGCTCATCTGTTTGCAATATCCGATCCAATCACTTGCTCGATCACATAAATTTCACTTCCCAACTAGTATAGATCACTTGATCTCTCTAGTGTGGACTCCAATCAGGTATTTGCTATTTGGAATTGAGTGAATAATCCTTGCCTGGATCGATGTAATCACATAGAAATAATGTACTCGAATCCTGAATCAAGAACTGTCATGCAAATAAAATGATCTATGTATAACTTATGTATTTTATCCTATTGGTTTCTTTAACTATACCAATTTCTTTTTATATCACATTCATTTACACAAACTATATATCTATGCAATACTAAAATCATTTATGAAATATTTCATAAAACATAACTTTCATAAAAACACAACTCAAGTTTTATAAACATTTAAATAAAGATATTACTTTATTTATAAAATAAGTCACAAAGATATTAACTTCATGTTTATACTCATATAATACTCTACTACATCCTAAGAGTATATGTGAAACATCAGATTCACTCTACTTTCTAAAATTCAGATGAAGGCCCAAAATAAATCTCTTTTAACTAAGTCAGCCTTTTTGACTTCTTTAACCATCGGGTTAGGCAAATAGCTAGCCAGAGTAGGACACAAGTATCTAAACTTAGACCTAGACTCTACTTTCCGTAGATACACCTAAGTTAAAGATGATTATTAGTTAGCACACAAACATTTAATGGTTTTCTTAACAAGGATGTCCAACAAATTTAAAACTTGTATTTTAACTTACTACCTTCTAAATTCAAGAGTTACAAAAACTCCGCTTTTATATTTTGAAAAACACTTAGCTTTAAGTCCTATAACGATCCAAGAGTTTCAGACTGTCAAAATTGCCGAAAAACCCATTTTATTCTAAAATATGAAAACTACTTAACAAACACATCATAACATGATGGACATACCGCATTGTCCTAATGTATAGGATACATGCGTCAATAAAATAACACATCGGAGTTTCACTTATATATTAGACACACTTTACTCTAAAGGGAAAACAAGAAAAGGTTTCATAATAATTTGGTCTATGCCACTACCACTCAGGCTCCCTACATAGCATATATACAAATCTTCTTTTCTATACAGAAGGTTTATATCAAAATCTGCATAACTAAAACTATTTTGCATCTCATCTCAAATTTCTTTACAGGAAACTTTAGAATTAAACACCTAGTTTTTATTCCAAAACGTTTGATATAATCATATATACACATACCCCTTTGTATATCAAATCATACTTTCAGGATTTAACCAAAAATCATTTTGAAAGCGATATCAAATACTTCCTCTAATGGTAAAAAGTATCATGATCTTAATTTATAAACTAATTTCTCGAATATTTACTTTACAATCCATAGAAAATATACATATAGATCGAGTAACACCAAATGACACCAAGGAAATGGGTCCTACCAAGTTGTACAATACATTCTCTTACTACGAAGGGTAATATTCAAGAGAAGTGCATACTGACCAAACACATCGCTTGTCCATTTCTAGTCATTTTTGGGCCACTTGAACTATATAACACAAAAATAATTAGTTTTTGAGTTGACTCGCTGATTTCAAGATCAACCTCGAACTCGAACAAATCTTAAAACTCCTTTTAACAAATAATATTTTTCTTATTTTCTCTAAAATCTTGGAAACTGTATTCGTGGTCACTAGGATTTAAGTTCTCAAAATATCATTTTAAATCCTCTTCGTTTATAAACCATACTTATATACAATCACTTTCTTATATATAATCATTTCATAAGTATTTATTCTCAAAGTAACTTATCTTTCCTTTAGATTATAATAAACATCCTTTATTAAATTTAACTTCTAACCCACGATTATGACCGAATATCTTATAGTCAAACCGTGAAACTTAATTCACAAGGTGTTCTTTTCAATGCACCAATTGATTTCTATCTGCCTAACCTATGCAGTAAAAAGGTAAACTACTCTTAAACTAGTTAAGCACAAATCTACAATCACTAAATAATAATCAATGCTCATAAACTGGTCGAGCATGACTAATCAATAAATAAATAATAATAATGCTCATAAACTAGTCGAGCATGACTAATCTAATCAATAAGGGGAAACAAAAGAACATCATTATTCCTTACATTAATTAAACTACACTTACAAATCAAACTTATGCAAATTACCTATATATAAGATCTTTTAATTTTCGTAGTTGAAAATACCTTTAAGCTTTTATAACAGATACAAATATGCTCTTATATATATCTAATACAACTCAATCTAGGGCATCGCTTACCCTATCTTTAATGAGTTATACCCAAATAAAGCCAAGGATCCTACTTAACCTTCAGCTCTATTACTAGCTACAATGACTCGCCTTTTCGACCCAAAATATCGACACTATTACAACCACGGTATTCATGTGTCGAACATTCAAGTGCCAAAAAGATAGATTATTAGGGTAAATAAAAAGAAAAACAAATAAGGAAGGAAGAATAAAATATCTAAATCCCATAACAAGACAATAATACATAATATCAAAATAGTACAAAAGGTTACTCTAAGATACATAGCATTTCAGAGTTACTAACCTAAGTACTGACATCAGCATGGACAGTTATAATAGTCGTCCTTACAATTGCTAATATATACATACTAGTAGTGCAATGGAAATAAAATAGAACTGTAGGAGAATGGAAGCATCCAGCTTATCTCCTAAAGCTCCAAAGAATATTAATGAAAACCTGCTTTTTTCAGATTACTCGAAAGAGCGTCCAAGGAATTAAGGGAAAGATAAAACTACGAGTAAGACAAAAGTCTAGTATGAGAAACTTAAGAAATATTTTGCCACAATAACAGTAACTTTTAAGACCATCAAAATCACTTAAATGGTTTTCCCTCAAAAGAACTAAAACCATCTAATAAGTACATAAGATGATATAATAGATATTGTCTAGGGTGTAGAATGAATCAGAAAATAGCTATATTGCTTGCATCTTACAGCACAACAATATTAGAAGTACAACTAAATCGCTAAGGTATGGTCGTATATGGATTTTCGAAGAGGTCTCCTCGGTACATCAAGACAGGCCTCCTGACAAGGGTACAAAACTACCTTTAGAGGGATGTATTTCTCTAAATAAAATATACCATAAATGTAAACACAACCGCACCGCGTTTCCGAATATGTGATGCCAAATATCATCAACTCTGGTTAGCAACATCGATAAACATCTCTAGTATGGAGTTGATATATCCTTGGGTTAGCTAGACCCACTGGTTGTGCATCCTACTTCATTTTCTTTCATTTTCGATGGTGAAGTCACGTTCAATATATCAACATACGAGACTTCATCACTTGAACATTTCACAAATCTCTCTATGGATTCAAACATAAGTCGTCCAATGAATGCTAGCGTTGACCTCTCCCTTGGACTTAAACTTTGGATAGACAGTTCAACTCTATAGCATCCGTCTGAAATGTTAATACTGATCTCTCCCTTGGACTTAAACTTTGGATAGATAGTTCAACTCTATAACATTCCACTCCACAACCGCTTTCACAGTATAGAACTCGTATATTGGTTTAGAAGTGGTTTCTGGCAAAATAATACATAAGTATACTTATTTGATCCCGGACTCTTCAAAATTAAATCGGTGAATATTAGGTTAACTCAATTCCGGTTCTTTTAGAAGTAAGCAAATGATATAAAGAAGTCCTCCCCAAGGGATCGCATATATATATATATATATACGTTCTTAAAGCAAAAGACGTTTCATACTAATAAGTCCTCCTCGAGAGATCTTAAAACGTATGAAGCTGTAAAGCTTTTATGTACTTCCTAAGTTGATTTTGGTTATATTCAATAGAAATAATGATCGCATATGGAAATCAAGCCTTGTATACTTATCATTGTTTTCGACCTTCTCAACTTACGCCATCCCTCGATCAAGTGTAAAGCTAAGTAAGTTAGAGCACTGGTTGCATCAAAGCCCTACCTTGATACTTTATTCTTAACTCTCATAGATAGAACAAGTCCACTTTGTCTGCTTTTATGCTAAGAATAGGAGTAAATACTTCCCACGGATGAGTAAACACAAAAGGAACGATTAAGTCACATAAGCGACTTCTAGTCCCCTTTTATTAAATAATATTTTATTTTATCTAATAAAACTTATTTTATCAAATAATACTTCTTTGTAAATATTGTGTATATATAATACCTTTATAAAAGATATATACATGTATACTACTACTTCACTATTCATTTCTACTCTTTTCAATACTTTAAAATATATTCATATACTTATCTCAAAGGTATAACAATATTTTCAAATCACCTAACAAGATTTTCTGTTTTAAAATATAATCAAAGAGGTTAAAAACAAATACTACTAAAACATTATTACTACAAACTCATTCTCTCTTCTAAATTAAACCTTTACTTTTTATCCTTTTTCCAAAACATTCCATAGTTATCATTGTCTTTAAGGGATTATTTTCAAAGATCAAATAACATTCAAAAGTATATTCAAAAGGGTTAAAAACAAATGTTACTAAAACATTATTACTATAAACCCAAAACCATTTTATACTTGTCATTATCTTTAAAACATTCTTTTTAAAGACTCGATTATATTTAAAAGTATATTCAAAAGGGTTAAAAACAAATGTTACTAAAACATTATTACTATAAACCCAAAACCATTTTATATTTGTCGTTATTTTTAAAACATTTTTTGCAAAGATTCACTTACATTCAAAAGTATATTCAAACGGGTTAAAAACAATTATTACTAAAACATTATTAACCCAAAACTATTTTATACTTGTCATTATCTTTAAAAACATACTTTTTAAAGATTTAAGTATACTTACTTAACAAGATAATATAATTTATACGATGTCTCAAAACCATTCATTATAACTAAATGTTATAACCAAACCCTTCATCCTTTTTAAAAATTATTTAACTAATATCCAAGCTTATACATATAAATACTTTTAAAATACTTATAATTATGTTTTAAATATCTATATAAAATATTATATAAAAATAACTAATTTATAAATTACTAGAAAGACCATTTTAAATAAATGTTACAAAAACCTTTACTTAAAAATTCATAAATAATTATTACAAAAATGTAAACTTGAAGTCACTCTTAAAAATACTTTTAGACATATTATTAAACTTCCCTAAAAAGATATCAAAAAATTACTTAATTTAAATATCATTTTCAAAAACTTTCAGTTCACATCATAGCCTATAACAACAAACAACAGCAAGTGCTATAAAAAGTCTAGAAGCGCCATAGCGGGTCAAAAAGTTCTACTGTCAAGTGTGGTTATAGACCATGGACGAGAACAGATTTAAACACTAGAAATTTTGGTCATTTTACTACAAGTTAAAAATAGATTTAATGTCCTTTTTTTACAGTAAGTAGTACATATAGTACATATAACCATGCTAAAAAACCCTAAGAATGTCTCTATAAAATTCTATAAAAATTCATCAAAATAAGGGATTCAAGGTGCATCTATAGTGACCTTTCGCTATATAAACAATTCCACATTCAATTCAAAGTCACACATAATCCAACCAAACATGTATATATAACTTCAAGGTCACGTCATATATTATAGAAGGTCATAAAAGTGATTATACATATTATAAAGTTGTCATTTGCTTTCAAAAGCAAGTAAGGTCTTAAGTTATAGCTTCATTAGTTAACATAACTTTATATTTGCACACAATATATATAACATAATTTATACATTTCAATGGTGATTCAACTCACCCCAAAACCATGCTAATACAAAGCACAAGCCACCTAGAACAAAAGAACACTTCCTATCATCACCAACCAACCAAGACACCACCTTTGCTTGAAATAGCTCACGGCCATGCTCCCCTCCCTCACTTTTTCTCACGACCCAACATGGGTAGGGGGTTTTTGCTCCTTTTATTCATCATTTGAGTCACTATTCTTGTCTCCTTTGTTGTGCTAGGATCTTATCCAAAGTTTGGTGGAGTTTGGACTTCATTTGATATTGTTTAGGAATTTAAAGTGAAAAGAAGAAGCATGAAGAGCTATATTTGTATGTTTATTATTTTGTAAAAGTGATTTTTGAGCTTAGGGTAGTGTATTTTTAGACCTTAACAAAGGGTTAATACCACATCCAAACCTCCTTGGAAGGTCACCAGGCACCCTTCTTTCCATGTACTCAACTTTACACATCATCCCTCCTTTACTTCATTCTTAAGCTTCTTCCACAAAATATCTCCCCATGCCCTCATGCATGACATCATTAATCTTAATTAGTTAGGCATATTAAGAAAAAATATCTTTAGTTGCGAATTAATTACATATTAATATATTAGGCAAGCCCAAAAAGTTCGAACAACTTATATCGAGTAAAAAACCATTTATCGCTAAAATGATTTTCAGTCACATTATCGATATTTCTTCAAACTATTAATTTTTGTAAACATATTTCAAAAACAAGTTTATCTTCGTTAGTTATTAGTTAAAAAGGGGTTAACAAGTTTATAAAATCACTGTAATCACATTTAATGCAAAGATCAAATATTTAAATAATTCAGATATTTAAATACGAAGTATTCGAAATTTCGGGTCGTTACACATTAAGTCTATTATTTTATGTGTTTTTGGATGTGTTTGCCTAAATAATGTTATTTTGACTTACATGGTTATTTAGTAGTAATGGCCCAAAACAAATGAAAATGCGTAAATGTTGAATTAATGTGACAATTTGTGCTTAATGGTTGACTTCACTTTAGATGTTACTATTAAAGAAGTGTTATCTTCGCGGCACACAATATTTCCTTTATGACCAAATTGAAAGGTGATTACTTTATAGATAGTGGAGTTTCCATAAAGAAGCAATTTGTTCAATTTCTTGTCATTTTACTATATATTGTTGATAAAGTAATCATTTTATACAACAAAGTAATATTTGTGTTCGTAAAGTGATACAATTTATTTTTTTTCTTATTTTTATGTTTAAATAGAATATAAATGAAGTGGAATGTATTACGAATATGAAATTATAATGCAAAGGTTAATAACCAGCTTTAGTTTTTCATGGTAATATCGTCATCACTACTTAAACTGGAAATGGCCAACTAGCATTATTAGACCTTAACATCAAAATATAATAAACAATATTAAAATAGATTATATAACATAAAATTTTCAATTAATTAAGTATTTATACATCTAAAAAGTAAGATGAGGATCATTATCTGTACTTATGCAAAAATTTATGGAGATATATTTAACTATCGTTGTTCTTGGATTATTTTTGGGTTTTGTGTGGTTACGATTGTTTGATGCTTCATACTTCTATGTAGGATCTAAGTAAAATTGGTTAAGTTATAGTTTACTATGCGAACATTAGATTTTGACTATACAAAGAAGATTTTAAAGATACTGTTGATTTGAGTGATACGATATTTCCAATTGAAGAAGATTTGGAAGTTTGAGACAATGACTTAAATATATTGCCTCTTTTATTGTATTAAAAAGGGCAATAAATTATCTATATGAGAAGGAGAATTATTTTAAAGGTCGAAGTAATTAAACAATTCCTTAATCAACTGATTAAAAAAGAAGTCTTATCAGATGCATGCAAATTAGAGGAAACTGAAAAATCAGACGGATGAATGTTTCCCATTGAATAAGAGAATTGATGAGGCATTGATTTATAAAGATAAATCAATTACTTCAACCCTAAGTAAAAATCTCTATATAAAGATAGTCAATTTGTAGAGATAGAAATCATAATCTCAAGTTGTACGTGTTATTCTTCTTCTTAGCCTTCATTATCAATCTTGTAAAAATTTCTTTTTCGTAGAAAGTAATAAAATCTCCTTTCCCCGAAGTTGATGTACACTGTTTCATGATAATGGAACCAATAAATCCGTGTGTGAACTCTCTATCTATTTTATACGATTTGTTGTTTGGATTCTCGTATTGTTGGTTGTTATATCGCATTACAACACGATCTTATTGCTTCCGCATTTATTTAGGTTGATTTACAGTAATTTGTGTGAATCTACCTCTAATAGTTTAGTATCAGAGCTTTGAAGGTTGCTATTGAAGCCTAGGGCTAGAAGGTGATCGATAAAATGGTAGGATATGGAGAAGGAAGTGAGGTTAGACCTACCTAGGATTATGCACCCTACACTAGGGGTTCATATGCAACATCCGATTTGTAGTTGGCTATAGAAAAGTGGAATGAAGATAATGATTTTGAGAGAAGTGGCAGTGAAAGATGAAGCCAGTGTTGAGAAAAAATAGTGTTCATCAGGTTGTGTTTGATATAGAATTATTGCCAATAGATATCTCATAATTGAAAAGGAAGGAGATATAAGAATGGGCCTTTACTACCCTTTAATTGGTTGTGTGTGAAAACGTCATCCTAGATATTAGTAGTGAAACTACCGCTAGAGACTTGTGGAAGAAATTGGAGATTCTCTACATGAAGAAGTCGCTCACGAATATGTTAATTTTGTTAAAGACTTTCTTCACTTACAAGATGAGGGAATGTACGTCATTGAAAGCACATCATAACTTCTTCAATGACTTGATGATGAAGATGAAAGTTATTGATTTGAATGTGGATGAAGAGCAAAAGGCTATGCTGGTATTGTGCTTTCTTTCAGAGCGATACACAGTATTCGATAATAGCTTGATTTATGGTAGAAGCACGTTGATATTAAAAGATGTGAAGATGTGACTCCCGAATGAAAAGATGAGGGATCATATGAAACTTATGAATGAAAGTGGAGAAGTTAATAGTAGTCAAGGACTTTTCGTAGAGAGAGGAAGAAATGAGAAGAAGAATAACTTCAAAGGGCATTCCAAGTCGAGGAAGCCTGGAGTGGTTGAAGAGGCAAGCCTAGAGACAAAAAATGCCATCATTGTAAGAAGCATGACCACTGGAAGAAATATTGTCCAAATTGATAAAGAGAAACGAAGGGGACGGTTCTTTATCTATTGCGGTGGAGAAGGTTATTTCTGATGATGTGTTGACTGCATTTGTTTTCGATGTATCAGACCATTGCGTGCTGGATTCAGGGGCGTCTTTCCACATGACACCTAGGAAGGAGTACTATTCTTACGAAGGTAAGGATGGAAGTGCCATATTGATGGGGAATGATGCTACTTGCAGGTCATTGGGAGAAGGATCGATGCGTATTCACATAAATGATAGTGTGGTACGCACTATAACTAGAGTTCGTTATGTTCTAGGTTTAAGGAAAGCTCTTCTGTCTTTAGGTCAGCTAGCATCTTTAGGTTGCACGATTACAATACAGTCGGATAGCTTGAAGGTGACACGTGGTACTCCTCTATTGGTGAAAGGAGTAATGGTCCAGAATCTTGATCTGTTGAAAGGATCTTTAGATGCCACCAGATTTTGGCATCTCAGATTGGGTCATGTTTCGGAGAAGTGCTTGGAGTTGCTTCGTAGAAGAAAGATGATCGAGGATGAAAGCTTTAACGTTTTGGAATTCTACCAGGAATGTGCATTAAGAAAGAAAACGAAGGTTTCTCTTGGTGTTGGTAGACATGAGTTTAAAGGAGTACTAGAGTTTAGAGTATGTCCATATGGATGTTTGGGGACTAATAGCTATAGCTTCAATTAGAAGAGCTAATCTCTTTTATCAATGACTACTCTTAAAGGTTTTGGTGTTCGTGATGAAAGTCAAGTTGAAGTCATTTGAGAAGTTCAAAACTTGGAAGGCATGGTAGAGAATAAAGTCGAAAGGAATTTAAAGGTGTTGAGATTCGACAATGGCGGTGAGTTTGTTTCTAAGGAGTTCGTAGATTTGTGTAAGTAACATGGAATTCATAGACACTTCACTACACTCGAAGATCCGAGATCAAACGGAGTCGTTGAAATGATGAATATGACTCTACTGGAGAAAGCTCGTTGTTTAAGATTGACAGCAGGTTTATCTAAAGGCTTTTGGGCTGAAGCTTTACTAACTACAGGGTATACTATCAATCGAATTCCATGCTTAGCCATTGATGGGAAGATTCCAAAGGAAAGGTGGAAAGGTACATCTATACATATTAGTTATTTTCATATATCTAATAGCCTTGTGTATGTTTACCATACAAGAAATGACAAGTTGAAGATTAGAGCCTATCAAGGCATATTTTTGGGCTATATAGAAGAAATTAGGGGGTAGCTCATTTGGATCCTTTTAATAGGAAGATAGTACACTCGAGACATGTCACATTCGATGAGTCTGCTATGTTCAAGCCGAAGGAGAATCCACCTAGTTCAGTAGATTCAAAAGCTAAAAGGCCTAAGGAGATGAAAACTATTCTCATATATCAGCATACTGGTAGAGTTAGAGTTGCAAAAGAAGGCAGAGTAATTGCAGTCGTTGACACATCACATGAAGGTTTACAAAATTCCTCTAGTAATGATGGTGATGGCCATGAAGCTAGAGATGATTCATCTTAAGGTGGAGTTGATAGAAGCTTAGGCGAGGTTACACCTATTCGGGCTAGCTCTAGAGTTAGATGGCCACCAAGTAGGTATGGAGACTGGAACTTTGCAAACCTTAACCTTAGTGATCAGTTTGACTATGCACTACATATAGTGCAAGACGAGCCTTTCGATCTTGTAGAAGCTATGAGTTCGAGTGCCAACTCGAAATGGTTTCTTACTATGAAGGAGGAGGTGGATTTATTTAAGAAGAATTAGACTTGGGAATTGGTACCATCCCCTCAAGGAAGCCGAGCCATAGGATGCAATTGAGTATATAAGGTGAAGGATGATGGAAGATACAAGGGTAGACTTGTTGCAAAAGGGTTTTCACAGAGGAAGAGGATGGAGTAAGATGAGGTGTTTGCACCGGTTGTTAGACATACTTCTATCCGGATATTGCTAGCTATAGTTGCAACCCACGAAATGGAGTTGGAGCAATTACAACCTTTTTACATGGAGATTTAGAGGAGACCATCTATATGAAGCAGCCAAAAGAATTTGTAAAGGATGGAAAGAAGGAATGGACTTGCAAGATGAAAGTCTCTATAGAGTTTGAAGCAGTCGCCTAGGCAATGTTATAAGAGGTTTGACTCTTTTATGCTTAATCTTGGTTTTAATAGAAGTTTTAAAGACGCTTGCATTTAGTTTCATCATATGAATAATGGTAACTGGATATATTTACTCTTGTATGTGCACGATATGCTAATCGCTTCCAAGGACAAAGCTGAAATTGACAGGTTAAAATTAAAACAAAAGATGGAATTCGAGATGAAAGACATTGGTGAAGTAAAGAGATTTTAAGGATGGAAATCCAAAGAGATAGAAAAAGCTAAAGAAGTTGAGATTGACATAGAAAGAATATATCCAGAAAGTGTTTGCTCAATTCAGCATGGAGAAGGTAAAGACAATCAGTACTCCTATGCCTTTGCACGTTCAGCTGTCAAAGAAGAGCTCTCCAATTTCAAACAAAGATAAAGCTTATATGGAGAAGATACCTTATGCTAGTGCGGTTGGAAGCTTGATGTATGATATTGTTTGCACGAGACCGTTGCAAAAGGGGTTGGTTTGGTTAATCACTATATGGCTAATCCGGGGAACGGCATTAGGAAGCAGTAAAGTACATTTTGAGGTGTCTTAGAGGACAATATATTATGAGCTTATTTTTGACGGTAGGGAGAAAATTTTCAGCTTGGTCGGATTTTGTGATTTTGATTATGCCAGAGACAGAGATCGAAAGAAGTCAACCTCAGATTACGTCTTTACACTTGGAACACTACGCCATAGATGGCCTTCTGCAACATTTTTGCAAGGTGTTGCCAGGTAAAATATTGCGATAGCTATACCATTTTGGTCCTACTGCAACGTTGAATTTTTGGTGTTGCGTTAGCCATAAAAATGTGTTGCTATAGCTAAACAAGTGTAATTGATGCAACATTTTTTTATAGTGTTGCTATAGCAGACCTTTGCATATCTTTCGCACCGATCCGCGCTAATCTACCAAGGCAAATCCTACATTGGAGAACGTGACACCTCATCAATCCGAACGCCACTCCTTGATCTTTTAGAGCCGCGAAGAAAAAAAGTCCCCGCAAATAACTTTTTATTTTCATTCTTCTCTGTCTTCTGACAAAGGTTCAAGCGAACATTCTTAATTTAGGGTTCAGCGATTTCGGTTCGATTAGGGCTTCGATTTGGGGGTTCAAGCTTTGTTCAGCGATTTCGCTTCGATTTGGGGGTTCAAGCATTGTTCACATCACTTTAGGGCTTCAATTTCGATTTTGAGGTATAACACTCTCTCCCATCACTTTAGGGTTTCGATTTAAACTACTTATAAATTCTTAATTCGGCCTGAATTAACAATTCGACTTGTCTAGGTTTCCTCTTGTTAGACACGCATAAATTTTTTATCTTTTTATGTTAAAATACTCATATTCATAATTGTAGTGATGGACAGCGAAAACATTTGGATAGAACTTCCAAAGTTTAGTGAAGGATATATTAGCGGGATAAGAGCCTTTATACAAAACGGTTTTTCTAAATTCGCCGTAGGCGATGAAATGACGTGCCCATGCAAGAATTGTAAAAATAGCAAGTGGCGTCGTCCAGATATAATTTATGATCATCTCATGTGCAATGGTCCATCTCCATTGTATGTGAAATGGATTTGTGAGGTTTCTCACCCAAATTTTGGAAGGAGTGACGAAGATATAGACTGTGATGCTGGTGATTTTGGAGATAATCTAGGTGAAATGTTGCACCGTACTCGTGGAAATATGCAGAACTGTGAAGATGAGAATTCTGATGCACCAAATGCCGATGCTAAAAGATTTTATCGCCTTGTCGAAGATGGAAAGCAGCCATTATATCATGGTTGTTCAAAATTTTCGAGATTAAGTTTTATCATCAGGCTTTATTCTTTAAAATGTGTACATGGAATTACAGAGTCTGCAGTTGGGGATATACTAGAGTTGATGAGAGAGGCTTTTCCACAGTCCCACATACCTTTATCTTTTAGAGCCGTGAAGAAAATCATTAAAGATTTAGGTCTTGATTACAAAAAAATAAACGCATGTCCAAATGATTGCATGCTCTATTAGGCAGAAAATGAAGATAAAGATGTCTGTAACTCTTGTGGTATTTCGAGGTGGGAAGAGGAAAAGAAAGGCACCCATGACAATGATCCAGAGAAGTTGATTCACAAAGTCCCGGCAAAAGTGATGCGTTACTTTCCGCTAAAACCAAGGCTGCAAAGGCTGTTTATATGCAAGGAGTATTCACAACTTATGAGATGGCATTCTGTGGGCCAAAAAAAAGACGGAAAACTTAGACATCCAGCTGATAGCGAGACTTGGAAGGCGATGGATGCTATGTATACTGATTTTTCATCAGAAAATAGAAATATCAGATTGGGTGTAGCCTCTGATGGATTCAATCCTTTTCGTACAATGAGTACAACTTACAGTACATGGCCAATTGTATTAGTTATCTACAACCTTCCACCTTGGTTGTGCATGAAGCCCGAAAATCTAATTCTTTCAACACTCATCTCCGGTCCAGAGTCTCCAAAGAATAAAATTGATGTATATATGCAGCCTCTGATTGAAGAGTTGAAAGAATTATGGGATCTAGGCATAGAAACTTATGATGCCTTTACTGATCAAAAATTCATGTTACGTGCAAGTGTGTTGTGGACCATTAGCGATTTTCCGGGGTATGCAATGTTATCCGGTTGGAGCACAAAGGGTAAATTGGGTTGTCCTGTATGCCATTATAAGACTTCTTCAATGTACTTGAAACATAGTAAAAAAATGTGCTACATGAATCATAGAAAATTTCTGGATCCGAAAAACAAGTGGAGGTTTGATAAGAGGAGGTTCAATGGTGAAGTTGAAATAGGACAGATTCCGGGAAATTTATCAGGAACAGACATTGAAGAACTATTGCGTGACTTTGAAAATAATTTTGGGAAGAAAAAGGATTCCCCTTTCAAAAAGAAGTCAATATTTTTCAATTTACCGTATTGGAGCCACAATTTATTGCGACATAACCTTGATGTTATGCATATAGAGAAAAACATATGTGACAACATACTCGGTACTTTGCTAAATATTAGTGGCAAGTCAAAAGACCATTTGAATGCTCGTTTTGATTTACAAGAAATGGGCATTAGGAAGGTCCTGCATCCCGTTTTATCAAATGACGGCGAACACTTTGAGATTAGGGCTGCCATATTTGACATGACTAATAAAGAAAAAGAAATATTTTGCTCAGTACTGGAGAATGTTAAATTTCCATACGGTTGTGCAGCCAATATCAGTTGGTATGTTCACACGAAGGAAAGGAAAATCTCAGGGTACAAGACCCATGATGCTCATTTTCTACTTCACTACTTGTTGCAATTTGCTGTGAAAAAAACACTGAAGCCTGAGGTTGCATTGCCTCTGATAAGATTTGGTGCATTCTTAAGAGGTCTTTGGGGCAAAGTAATTGATTTGGAAGATGTGAAGAGGCAACTTCAAGAAATTGTCGAAATTCTTTGCCAATTTGAGATGATATTTCCACTGGCTTTCTTTGACATAATGGTTCACTTGACGGTTCACTTGTGTAAGGAAGTTAAATATGGTGGACCTGTGCACGTTCGATGTATGTTTCCGATTGAGCGTTATCTAGCTAAACTCAAATCTTTATGTGTGCAACAGATCTAAACCTGAGGGTTCCATCGCCGAAGGTTACTTAGCAGAAGAATGCTTGACATTCTGCTCAAGATTCTTAAGCGGTGGTGATGCAGTACCTAAATTTGAAAGTTGTCCACAAATATGGAATATGCTATTGGTACAAGAAGAAATAAAGACGGAAAAGCTATTCATCTAAAAGAATCTGAGTGGATGGCATGTCATCGGTACATTCTATTCAATTGTGGTAACGAGGAAATAGATAATTTAAAAGAGTAAGTTTTTATGTTCTAATTTATTCTAGCAAGTACTAAAGAATTAGAATATTTCTTTATTGATATTAATACCATCATAATTATTATAGGGAACATCAAGCTTTAATTGATGGTCATGCAATATCGAGAAGATATAAAAGAGAGAGAGCACATACTGAAGAATTCTGGAAATAGCTGAAGGATGAGGTTAGGAAAAAAGAGGACATTTCGAAAGAGCTAGAAGTGCTTGCAATGGGCCCTAATCGGACAGCTAGGAAATTTAGTGGATATGTTATTAATGGATACAGATTCCATACAAAATATAGAGATGCTAAGTGTAAAACACAGAATAGTGGTGTATTCTTGACTGCTTTGACCACTAGCTTTGCAAGTTCAAAAGATCAAAATCCATTGGATGGTAATGTTAGTTACTACGGAGCAATTGAAGAAATACTAGAAATTGATTATTGGGGAGAAATTTCAGTGGTTTTATTTAAGTGTTGCTGGTACCAAGAAGAGAAAGATTTGTATGGGATGATTCGAGTTAATTTTAATAGATTGTGCCAGAAATCTGATCCGTATGTTATGGCTTCACAAGTACAACAAGTATTTTATGTACAAGATCCAACTGATACGGCACTTTATAATGTTGTCAAGAAATTGCCGAGGGACTGGTGTGATGTCGAAAATGAAAATGGAAATGAAGATGATCCAGTTTTACATGATATTCAATGTGGTAATGGAATAGGAAATCAAGTTAGTGATGTTAGGTGGTATAGAGATGACGTCCCGGCAACACAAATCCTCATTCCGCCTAGCATAGAGGAAACTTCCTCTTGATTTCTATGTAGCAATATCAAGTGACTTCTATTTATGTATTGGTTCTTAATTAAGGGACGACTTCTGTATCTGTTGATTTTCATAATTAATTTACTACTTTTTAATTACTTGACTGCTCGTAAGTTATTCTGATTTTATGTGTTCCCTTGTTGTTTCTAGTGCTTTATATACCTGCATACACATATGTACTTAATATACCTGCCCATTTTATTATTTCATATCTTGCTTCCAATGTAAACTCACCATTCTGTATCCATTTTGTATAGGATGGAGGAACTCATGCAGATCACATTTCATCACAAGGGTGCATTTCAGAAGGCATAATATGTTGGTGGAACCGATACTGTGGTAAAGAGGGTTGATCCTGACTACTTCTCGTACACAGTGCTCATGGAGTTTGTGAAGGATGACCTTCAATACACCGAAATAGGAGGAATTTATATGAGAAATGGTGGGAAGGGTGGGTGGAAGTTAGTGACGAATGATGCGGACCTCTCCGAATTAGTCAAAGAAGTTAATAGTGGTGGCAACTTGGATTTTTATATCGACAACGTTGTCGATACTGCAATTGAGCCACTGAAGCAAATGCAGCCGCATGTAATCATGCGGCCAAGGCAGAAT
This sequence comes from Allium fistulosum, assembly GCA_030737815.1. Classification (NCBI taxonomy): domain Eukaryota; kingdom Viridiplantae; phylum Streptophyta; class Magnoliopsida; order Asparagales; family Amaryllidaceae; genus Allium; species Allium fistulosum. Next base: position 1,222,401,019 of record CM060903.1, read on the forward strand.
CTAGTTACAGGTATATATAAATGGATAGTTAATATCATTTACAGATTGTGATATTTTGATATAGCAAAAAAAAATTTATTGTGATATTTTGGTTATAACATTTAAAGATTATGATTATAATATCATTGTATTATTGCAGCTACAAAACCAGTGAAACGACAGTACGTGACGGCTCATCAACTACAACAGAACCAAAAAAACAAGAAGTTAGCTGAAGTCAACATCCTTGGAAGTCAGCGCGGCTGAATAGCAATGCAACTGTGAATCTAAAGTTTGGTGAGGTGAACAGTCCTCGGCAGTCGACACGGCTGAATAATCCAGAACCCAACGATGCAACCGTGAATCTAAAGTTAGCTGAGGTGAAAAGTCCTCGGAAGTCGGCATGGCTGAATAATCCAGAACCCAGCAATGCAACCGAGAATCTAAAGTTAGCTGAGGTGAGGAGTCCTCGGAAGTCGACACGGCTGAATAATCCAGAACCCAACAATGCAACCGTGAATCTAAAATTAGTTGATCAGGTAAATCCTCATAAGATGACATAGAAAAAAAAACAAAAAATCAGCGATTCAACAGTGAATCTGAACTCATCAAGTGTTAAGAGGAAGTTGGAATCACGTTTACCAACATCGGAAGAAGAAGATATGGATGAAAATGTCATGTAGGTTTGAAGAATTCTTATTATGATGATCTTATTGTAATTTGAATATTTTGTACCACTCTTGCAGCATACTTACTATGATGTTCCTGTTTATTATATACTTGCAGGATGTTCATCTACCACCTCCACCACCTCCAAATGAGTATTCTACACCTCCACTATCTCTAAAAGATTATGAAGTACAAAGAGCTGCTAAGTTGATGATGAACCTAAAAGATTATGAAGTACATAGAGCTGTTAATGTTATGAGGAACAAAGAAGTTCTTGCTTCTCTAGGTGTGCCTACAATTTCAGCTGAACTGAGAAATGCAAACCAAAAAAAGATAAAGGAAAAGAAAAGACGCAAGAGGATGTGGATAGTGATCAGGAATATAATCCGGACCATGAGGAGCATAGTGAAGATGATACTTCACAAAGTCCAAGAAAGGTGTGTGATAGCTACATATCTTATTTTTTCTGCTTATGAAGATAATAACTATAAAATCCAATCTTATTTCCTACTTATATATACAATTTAGAGAACTAAAAAAGTTGAGAAGCCCAAGCCTGTTAGTGGACCACAAGCTCGTTCAGCTAGTGGTATCGCAAAGGAAAAGGAAAAGTTAAGAAGCACAAGCCCAAGCACAAGCACAAGCCTGGTAGTAAGTTCAACTGAGAAGGATGTTGAAGGAAAAGGAACAATGGCTGATTATTTGGCTCTACGGGAATGACAAAAGAAAAATGCTGCAAAAGCTAGTGCAAGTGGTATGGAAAATAAGTATGTTGCGGAGAATGTCTTGCCAGACATTGAAAATGAAGAAGTTGAAGCAGGTACTGAATTGATGTGATAATAATATTTAATATTACAGTAGGATTAATATTTAAGTACCGAATTTACATTATGATTTATGTTATTATTTAACGGGACTTTTCATTTTAATTAAAGGTGAAGTTCCTAAAAGACTCAGAGGTCACACAAAGATGTTTAATGTTCATACAAGGGCGAATGACAAAAGAGTTGTAATTATGATGAACCAGTGGTTCCAACCTATTTCAGATGATGACAAAGTAATATCTGAACTGAGCAACTTTTTAGGAACATTGAAAAGGTCTGTGCCACTTACGTATAAATCTTGGTCGGATGTTCCTGAAAAGTTGAAGAAATCTCTATGGGATTATGTTAAGGTAATCTATTCTTAACTATAATGTTGCTGAATTTTACTTTAATAAGTAATATTGATCTATTAACTATAATGTAGCTGAATTTTGATTTATTTATTCTTTTTTATCTTTGATTTATATTTAAGCAACGGTATATTATTCCGGATGAATGTGAAAACTGGGTGTTGAAGTATATTCGTGACTGTTGGAGGGAGTACAAGAGTCGCATAAAAACAGCTCATTATAAAGCTTATAAGACTGATGAGGAGAGGCTAGAAAACAAGCCGGACAACATCCCGGTGGAGGATTTTAAAGTGCTCTTGAGGTATTAGGCAGATGATGAGATTCAGGTATACGTACATATTATTTATTTCGCAAGATAAACGAGTACTTTTTTTGTGTGAGATAAACGAGTACTTTGTTTTTTGTGTATTTTTTAGCAAAAAGCCCTGAAAAATTCTGATAGTCGTAAGTCGTATCAAGACACACACACCGCTGGTCCAAAGTCGTTCGCCCAGCTTCGTCATAAGATGGTATGTGATACTTTACATTTTTGACTGAAGTGAGTGTATGCTAAACTATCTATTGAACTTGTATCAGGAGACACCATCCGATGCAGCACTTTTTCTTAAAAGTCGTAAGAGAACAGATGGACGTGAGTACGTGTCTAATCCTCAAGTAATGAAGTACAAACTTGTAAGTAATAATTCTGTTTTGTAATAATTTTGTTCTGTTTTGCACATGCTGCGCATTGTTCATGTCTTGCTCATGTGCATGTATGCTCATGTCCTTGAAACTGTCCTTGAAACACTTGTTGAACCTGAGTTTCGCAAACGTACTAATGGCATAGATGTTTGCTTTGGAAATTGTAATTGAGTATATTGTGAGATTAAGAATTTTGAACCCTCGGCCATTTTTTTCCTTTTCTAGTCGAATGAAGAGGACTTGCTTTTGCGTTTGGCTAGAAATGACACAAAAACTGGAAACGAAGAAATGAATTTGGTTAAAGGGATTACTGACTTGGTTTATATAAAAATATATGTCTATAGTAATACACATATGTGCATAAATAAAATGAATGGCCGTTTGAAGCCTCAGAATCCAGATGACGAAGCCGTAGCTGGCTGTCGACGGAATTGTTTTCCAGTTTATACTAGTATATATGTTACAAATTGTTTTCTAATTACATGCACATAAACAAATTGTTTTCCAAAATGTGGCTTTCTCTGCATTTGCTGTACACAATCCATATGTAAGCATTTGCTGCATTCTCTGCATTTACTGTAGGGTAATTTTGATGTGGCTTTATTTTGTAGGACTTAGTTCAAAAGGCAATGGCCAGTGGAGAAGGAGGAAATACTGTTGAAACAGTAATTTCGAATGGAAAATCACAGGGTCGTCCTTTGCTTATAGGGAGGCGCGCAAAGTGTGCAAAACAATCAACCGAGGCTCTAACAAATGCTTACGTACATGACTTAAGGCAAAGGCTTGTCGAAGAAATGGAAGCACAGCTAGAATCCAAGGTAAATCAGAAGGTACAAGAGAATTTGGCTAGGGTGCTTAAGAAATTAGGTGATGCCATCCCGGAGATGAACATCAATGTAGAGGATCTAACTTCCACAATCATGTCCAGTGAGACTGATAATCTGACTGGAGGCACCAGCTCTTAAGTCTCATTTATGAATGGTTATGTGTACCGGATATTTTGGGGTAGCTTTGTAGTATTTTGGGGTAACTGGATATTTTGGGTAACTGACATGAATTGTGATGTGTACTGCTGTATGAATTGTTATATGTACTGTGTATTATGCTGTGTATTATGCAAGTGTTTTATGTGATATTGTACTGTGTATTATGCAAGTGTTCTATGTGATATTGTACTGTTCTATGTGCTCTTAGTGTCTCTTCAGTATAGTGTTGTAGTAGCTTCAGTATAGTGTTGTAGTAGCTTCAGAATAGTATTGCAGTAGCTTCATAATAGTGTTGTCACCGGGTTATAAATGTTGCTTAAAATAATGTTGCAATAGTCATTCAAGGTGTTGCCATAGGGATGGACCCAGTTGGGTCGTGGGCCCCACAAGATGTGGGCCCCACAACTTCAGAAAGTTAATATCTATAGCAACATTTTTGGAATGTTGCTACAGATACCTATGGGTGTTGCTATAGACCCAAATAGGGTTCTATTGCAACAATATTACTTATGTTGCCTTAGATAGTCAAAATGTTGCCTTTGAGGTCTAAGGCAAAGGCAAAAATTGCATCACCCTAAAAGTGTTGACTTAGACCTATGGCAACATTTTTCGGGCCTGAGCCAACATTTTTTTGTGTTGCAGAAGGCCATTTATGGCGTAGTGGAAAGACAGCAATTAGTTAGAGAGCGAGATTGCAGACTATTGTCACATTATCTACTACAGAGGCAGAATTGATAGCTTTTGTTGAAGCAGCTAAGGAAGCACATTACTTGAAGCGGTTATTATGTAATTTAGGCTTTGTTCATGGGAGTATAGTAGCAAATTGGGACAATCAAAATGCAATACATCTGGCTGAGAATTTGGCGTTTACTTTGAGAACAAAGCACAAAGAGGTAAAAGTGTTTTTCCTTGTCTCTATGAATGAAGAAAAGAAGGTACATCTTCAGAAGATTCATACCGAGGAAACGCAGCAGACATGTTTAAGTCCTTGCCTATTGCTCGAACTTTATTAGCTTGCTGAAGTGTCAGGTGCCACTTTGTGGCACATAGGGAGAGTGAGTTGGTAGATTGAGACATTTTTGGAGATTGATAGGTCCTACATGGAGAGGATACTTTCAATAGTTTGTTGGCAGGTGGTGGCCTTGTCGGAGTTTGTTGACAAAGTGCAGTGGGTGATGGGCATGCCAAAGCTCATTGGAGAAGTATCAATGGTGTCTTGTCCGAGAGTATCCTGGAGTAAGAGAATGTATGCGGAGTTGATAGGCTTGGATGAAAATATAGTATCAAAGTGGAGATTGTTAGATTTCGGTGATACTATATTTCCATATTAAAGAAGGTTTGGAAAATATTATTGATTTCGGTGATACAATATTTTCAATTGAAGAAGATTTAAAAGATATTTGAGATAATGACTCAAATATATTGCCTCTTTTATTAGAGCAATAAATTATCTATATGAGAAGGAGAATTATCTGGACGATTGAAGTAATCAAATAATTTCTTAATCAGCTGATTAAAGAAGTAATCTTATTCGGCATGTGCAAATTGGAGGAAATTGAAAAATCAAATGGATAAACATTTCCCATATGAATAGGAGAATTGCTGAGACATTGATTTATAACTATAAATCAATTACTTCAACCCTAATTAATAATCTCTATATAAAGATAGTCATTCAGTACAAATGGAAATCATCCTCTCAAGTTGTATTTATTATTCTTATTCTTGGACTCCATTATCAATCTTATAAATTTTTCTTTTTTCTTAGTATGTAATAAAATTATATTTCCCCAAAGTTGATGTACACTATCTCGTGATAGTGGAACCACTATAAATCCGTGTGTAAACTTTCAATCTTTTTTCCTTTGATTTGTTGTTTGTTTTACCGCACTATAACGCGATCTTATTGCTTCCGCGTTTATTTGGGTAGATTTGTATGAATCTACTCCAACGGTAAAAAGTGTATTAAGTAGAGATGTTTTTTGATTTCATCTTTATATCTATGTCACTTTGTTGAACATCAAATGATGAAGTGAATGTTTTCTAATATGGATTGGAAAAACCGAAACTAAAAAATAACATTGATTAACCGTTTCCAAAACGCCTGTACGAATTCATATAGTGGAAAAGAAGAGTCCATTTCAAACTAGTAAATTTACCTGTCTTCTCGTTCAAAAACATGGTTTCTCAAATTCAAATATACCGCCCTCATATTCTAGATTCTTTTCAATGCTTAATCATATGCACATGTTATCATTTAGCGCGTCATAAGAATTATATATAGGTATAATAAATACAGCAAAGCAAATAATATGATATGATTGTGATACGAATTGCATTGAAGTAGAATACAAATGTTATCCACGTCCCTTTGAGGTGATGGAGCATAATACTAGGGAGAAGTCTGGACCATAACATAACTAAGGCGAGGTCCCCCCATAGCAACAAAACGCAGGTCGTTCTCATCTTTTATCGTGTGAAGCATCGGAATTCCCCGTGCCCAATGCTCAACCAGGGCCGGTCCAAACACACATATATAGCCAGTTAGAAATACGTGACCCGTTCAATTATGATGCTCTGCTGTTCAGTAGCAAAAAAACAAAGCAGTGAACAGTGCACCGTAACTTTTGTCGCTAGTACGTTACCTACCGCCTTAAACTACATGCTTTATCCAAAAGACTAACTGAAATATTTTGGACATTAGAGCACTTCCAACTAAAGTAAGGGTGACCATACCACGAGTAATAATTTATCACAGCAGACCCCATCCACCTACCTACCTTCAACTAGTATAATATGGGAAAAAGTGAAGCAAATTAATAGACTTTTATAAATTGGTTAACTATGTATAATTCACTCTAACTAATGCTATGTATTGCACAAATGCTTATCTGGCACAAACAGGGCTTCGCAACTTACTCAATTTTTTCCTCCCAACGCCCAAACCAGCACAAAAATAACCACCATTTTCTTGTTAGAGTTCCTTTCAGTGAAGACATAGAATTAAAGTCTCATATTGAGGTATACATGTTTATATAATATTTCTCATCAATCTATGTTGGCCTTTACGGTTAGGTAATTTTGTGCGAGGGGGAAGATCTATATGACTATGCTTTAACACATATGCGTACGCAGTCCGCCGGTCCCGTACCGAATCGGACCGTGTTATATTTTTGCTGAACGAAAATAAACCGTTTTCTGCTTAAATTCAAACAGTGTGACTGTTTGAATGAACGTATTTTTTCAAACGGAAATGACTGTTGCAGATTGTCTGTTGCAAAATTTACAACAAACACAACTATTGCAAATAACTGCTTGGTTCAAACGAATAGACACAACCTTTCAAATAGACACAACCTTTCAAATAGACACGACCATTGGAGAAGAAGACTATAAAAGGGGAGAGTGTTGATCACATTCTCACTTCCTTTTCCACTCATCTTCATCCTACTTATTTTGTTCTCAAAACCAACCAAATCTCATATCACAAAGGTATCATACTCATCGCAACCTTGTGAAGATCATCGTATGTTGTATCTTGGGAGACTCAAAATAAAGTCTTAAGGAAATGGTTACGACAAACTGTTGGGAAAATTTGTGGTTCGAGTCGAATACGACGAATATAATACCGTACTTTTGAATTCAAGGATATATGGAATAGAATCTTTCAGACACTAGTTCAACCTAGTAGGTACAAACGGGTTATCGAACTATCGACTTTTCGGATTCAATGAAGCCTTGGAACAACGTAACCAGATTCAAAATTTGTACGGTTTTGATCTGGTCAAGAACACTTTATTCTGATATGAAATGATGCAGAATACGAAGGTAGAATATAGTAAGGAAATGAAATGCAGTCTGCAACGCTGCACAGGCATGACAAATTTTACTGGATTTGCAACACCTTGTAGGCGTTACAAATCTGTTGATATGAGAGTGTTATGTAACACTCTAATGGAGTTGCAGATTTGCGTGGTAAGAAGGAGAATCTTTTTTGCTGTTCTAAATAAAAATTCTGGCCATCCTATATATAGAGATGAGGAGGTGTATGTTCATCAAGTGTTGCGTCCGTTCGGTTCAGAACCGTTAACAACGGTCACGCCCGTTTAAATTTCGTATCTGTTTGGTTAAGAACCATTGCCCTTTCCAACGTCCCGCTTTGTTTATATTCTGGGTCCATAACGGGCTGAAATCCGGCCCATTTCTATTTTCAAAAATTATTATCATTTGACCATTACCCGGTACCCGGCCCTGCCCGGTTCGGTCGGACGGACGGCGGCGGCAACACGCACATGTGTGGTGGTTATGCATGACTTTCCTCCTCTCAAAAAAGCACACATTTGGGAGCCCCAAGGCTCCAACTCCCTTATGAGAAACTCATACTTAAACAAGTATGGTTCCTAATATCCCAAGATGTGAGACTTTGCTTTTCTTCTTTCTTCCCTCTTCCTTTCATCTCTCTTCATGAAAACAAAAACAAGAGAAAGCTCGAAAATATCCAACATTCCCCCTCTATTTTTAAGTTTGGATAATTTAAAAAACATTTTTAAGTTTAAAAACAGGAATAGCTGCATCACTTGAATGATTGCCTACGTACCCAAGTGGTATCAAGCCAAACGTAGTTCAAAGATTAAGAATTGCATCATCGTGAAAATAAACACATAAATAAAAGGATCTTTTGGATTTGAACCTTTACTTGGTGTAAACCATTCAAAGCTTTATCATGATTCTATAGTGAACGAATCTTGAACCAAGTTTCCCTTATGAAAAAACCGGAACAATCACACATATTGCTTTTCTTAGGTAAAGTATTATGTATTGCTCAGTACGTTAATGGCCATGTGCTTTTAATCTTGGGTTTATGAGTTTACGTCGAAAAGCGGTCTTACTTTCTTAGGAAACGGCCTGATTTCGATACTCATATAGGTAAGTCTCTTAAGGTGTTTCTGCGATACATCTTTTTAAGGTAACCAGACTTATTAAGGATATATCATCCATCCTTTGTTCTTGCAGAATCCAACACTAAATATTATGGGATTATTGATTTAGTGTTCCATAATCATTAACTTAACTTGTTGGTATCCATTGAACTTTGTCTATCCTTTTCAAAACATAAGTTGGATTTCTGTTGAGGATGATCAACCTTCATTCACAAACCTTATTCCCATTTCCTTTGATTTTATAGAAACCATTACCCTTGGAAGACTCTTTGTGAGTGGGTCGGTCAAGCTTTTCTTTATTTCTATGTAATCAACAATTATTACTCCACTTTTGAGTAACTGTCTTATCATTTGATATCTTAGACTCACATGTCTAGACTTCCCATTATATGTCTTATTAGAGACATTGTATATTGTAGCCTGATTATCACAGTTAATCAAGACTGCCGGAGATGGCTTCTTCTATAATGGGATTTCTATTAATAAATTCCTAAGCCATTCCGCTTCCTTACATGCATTTGCTAATGCTATCAACTCTGACAACATTGTTGAGTCAGATATACAGGTCTGACTCTTGGAAACCCAAGACACATCAGCACCTCCTAATGTAAAGATCCATCCAGTCGTATACTTGAATTTGGATTCTACATTGTTTCAGGTTGCATCACTGTATCTTTCTATTACATCAGGATATCCTTTATAAGATAAACCATAGGTAATGATTCCTTTCAAATAAGATAAAACTCTAGAAATAGCTTTCCATTGTTCGAAACCTGGATTACTCGTAAATCGACATAACAAGTTTATAACATGTGCTATGTCTGGTCTAGTGCAATTCATAACATACATAAGACTCCCAATAATACTGGAATACTCAAGTTGAGAAATGGTACGTCCAGTATTCTTTTCTAATTTAATACTAGGATCTAAAGGAGTAGTCGCTGGTTTGTCATTATAATGACCATACTTTCAGAGGAACTTCTCAATGTAATGAGATTGTGTTAGTAGAAACTCCCCTTCTTTCCTAATAAGTTTAATTTCCAGAATTACGTCAGCTTTTCCTAGTTCTTTCATATCAAACTTAGAAGATAGAAACTTATTAGTTTCATTTACACGGGATATATTGGAACCAAATATTAGCATGTCATCAATGTATAAACATATTATAGCATAATCGTTGTTGTCCGATTTGCTATAAATACATTTATCAGCATCATTAACAATAAATTCATATGACAATGCTATTTTATCAAACTTCTCATGCCATTGCATGGGAGCTTGCTTCAGGCCATAAAGAGACTTTACTAATTTGCAAACTTTCTTTTCTTGGCATGGGGTTTTGAAACCTTCAGGTTGTTCCATATATATCTCTTCTTCTAAATCTTTATTTAGAAACACAATCTTTACATCCATTTGATATACGACCAATTTATGAATTGATGCAAGTGTTATTAAACAGCGTATAGAAGATATGCGAGCAACTGGAGCATATGTGTCAAAATAGTCTACTCCATGTCTTTGCTTATATCCCTTAGCAACTAATCTGGCTTTAAACTTATCAATGGATCCATTTGTATTCAACTTTTTCTTAAATATCCATTTACATCCTATAGGTTTAGCACTAGGAGGTAATCAGTTAAAACCCAAGTTTGGTGTAACAATATGGAATTCATTTCGTCATTCATAGCTTCTTTGCAGAATATTGAATCTCTGGAACTCATAGCCTCAGAATAAGTTTTGGGGTCATCATCGACGTTCATGACATATCTAGTCACATTAAGGACTTCGTCCTTACCGCCTTCTATAAGATATGTAATGAAGTCAAAACCATAGTCCTTCTCTATTCTTGCTCTTTTACTTCTCCTTTGTTCAGTTTGATACTTCCTTGTTGTTTTGAGCAGGAGCATAGTCATCGTCATTGATATCATCAATCGTATTAGGTTCTGGACTAGATGATCTCAATGGAATCTCAACAGTTTGATTTTCAAAGAATTCTACATCTACGGATTTTATAACTTCTAAGGTGTTAAGAATTAGGAACCTATAAGTTATACTATTAAGTGAATATCCTATGAAAACACATTTAAATGCCCTATTTCCTAACTTTGGTCATTTAAGGTCTGGTTTTCTAACATATGTTAAATAACCCCAAACTTTAAGTCTTGTAAGATTAGGTTTCCTATTAACCATAATTCATAAGGGAAACGTTATTCTTTTTAAGTGGTACTCTATTTAAGATATAACATGCAGATAACATAGCATCACCCTATAGGTTATAAGGTAAGTTTGAACTTATGAGCATGGAATTAACCATTTCTACTAAAGTTCTATTTTTTCTTTCAGCAATACCATTTTATTGTGGTGTATATAGGGCAGTGCATTGGTGAACTAAACCGTATTGTTTACAAAATAAGGTGAATTCATTTGAGAAATATTCACCACCTCGATCTGAATGTAATACTTTTATTTTAACTCCTAATTATGTTTCGACCTCTGCTTTGTAAATTTTAAATTTATCAAAGGCCTCATCTTTAGTTTTCATTAGATACACATATGCATATCTAGTATAATCATCAATAAATGTTATATAGTATTGGTTACTACCATAGTTAATATGAATTTTTAAGTCATCCACATCATTATATACTAAATCAAGCAAGCTAGTTTTCCTTTTAATAGATTTAAAGGATTTTCGGTGTATTTTTGCTTGAATACATATTTCACATTTAGAGATAGTATCGAAATCACAATAAAATATTAATCCTAATTTATGCATATTTTTAAGGAAATTATAATTAATATGTCCTAGTATACCATGCCATAAACTAACAGAATCATCAATATAAATAGAAGATTTCTTTATTAGATTCAACTTAACCATGCCGTTACAAGAGTATCCCTATCCAATGAATTTGCCGTTCTTAGACAACAATAACTTATCAGATTTATACACCATCTTGAATCCTCCTTTGTTAGGAAGGTATCCAAAGACCAAATTCTTACATATATCATGTTCATAAAATAAATTAACTAATGTAAGAACATTTCCAGAAGTAAATGTAAGTTATATAGTGCCTTTTCTCAAAACTTTACTTGGAACCTTATTTGCTCCAGTAACCTTGTTGGCTTCTCCATTATTTTCTTTGCAAGTCTTAAACTGATTACGGTCTTTGCAAATGTGAATGGTTGCTCCAATATCAAACCATCAATCATTATCAGTTTCACTAACGGAGTTCGCCTCTTGCACTACAGCCATAAGCGAGTCTTCGACCACATTCACCTTTTGTTATTTCTTCCGCTGACGGCAGTCTCGGACATAGTGGCTGGGCTTGTTACAGTAGTAACAAGCACCTTTATTTTTGTTATTGGAATTTTTCTTCTTAAACTGTGTCTCATTCTTAGGCTTTAGCTTGTCAGTAATTTGAACATTATTTGCCTTAGAATGGGACTCAGTTTGCGGATTATCATCTAGTTCGCATTTACGAGAGTCCTCTTTAATACGAAGATGACGCTGTAAACCGTCTAAATCATAATCTATTTTCGCATGCTTTAATTTTTCTTATAATCATTCCAAGAATTAGGAAGTCTTGAAATTATAACTCCAACAATAAAAGATTTAGGGAGATTTATTCCAGCATCTTTAAGTTGATTCACTAACAATAGAATTTCGCTTACTTGTCCAACTATGGACTTATTGGCAACCATTTTGAAATCCATAAAATTGCAAATAAGTAAGTTTTTGTTACTTGCCACAGATATGCGGTATTTGCTTTCTAGTGCAGCCCAAAGTGCCTTTGCAGTTTCCAATGTCCCATGTGCGTTGTAAACAGGAGTAGACAATGCACTCAAAATGTGCCATCTAAATAGAAAATCATCCTCTTTGCACTTTACACGTTTCGCCTTTAGAGCATCATCATCTTTTCAGTTTCGTAGGGTATTACTTCCAAGCCATCTTCCAAAATGTAGAACAATTTTATGGTGATCAGGAAGAATTTCATTGTCTCTTGCCAACGAGTAAAATTGTCTTCATCAAACCACTCCAATCAAGTTAAATGTTGATTCATGACTTGCAGAGCACTCGAACCTTCCATGGTTGAAGAATATTGTCTGAAAATTATTGGGAAATTTGTGGTTCGAGTCGAATCCGACGAATATAATGCCGTAATTCTGACTTCAAGGATCTATGGAATAGATTCTTTCAAACAATAGTTCAACCCAATAGGTACAAATAGGTTATCAAACTATCGACTTTTAGGATTCAATGAAGCCTTAGAACAGCGTAACCAGATTCAAAATTTGTATTGTTTTGATCTGGTCAAGAACACTTTTTTCTGATCTGAAATGATGCAAAATACGAAGGCAGAATAGAGTAAGGAAATGAAATGCAGTCTGCAACGCCGCACATGCATGACAAATTTTACTGGATTTGCAACAGCTTGTAGGCACTACAAATCTGTTGATATGAGACTGTTCTGTAACACTCTAATAGCGTTGCATATTTGCGTGGGAAGAAGAAGGAGAAATTTTTTTCTGTTCTAAATTACAGTTCTGACCGACCTATATATAGAGATGAGGAGTTGTCTGTTCATCAAGGGTTGCATCCGTTCGGTTCAGAACCATTAACAACGGTTGCGTCCGTTTAAATTTCGTATCTGTTCGATTAAGAACCATTAACTATGGTCGCGCCCTTTCCAACATCCCGCTTTGTTTAAATTCTAGGTCCATAACGGGTTGAAATTCAACCAATTTTTGTTTCCAAAAATTATTAGCATTTGACCCGAACCCGGACCGGCCCGGTTTGGTTCGGTCGGTCGGATGGCGGCGGTGGTGGCGCGTGCATGTGTGGTGGTTATGCATGACTTCTCTCCTCTCAACAAAGCAAACATTTGGAAGCCTCAAGGCCTCAACTCCCTCATGAGAAACCCATACTTAAATAAGCATGGTTTCCAATATCCCAAGATGTGGGACTTTGCTTTTCTTCTTTCTTCCCTCTTCCTTTCTTCTCTCTTCATGAAAAAAAACAAGGGAAACTTGAAAATATCCAACACAAGCCTCAGACGAAATTTCTTTTTATTATCGGTTAGATTGTTTTATTTATGTTATTTCTGCATTGCATTGTCTTTTGTTTTATCAATTCATCTTCTTCTTTCTACTGCATTGTTATCATTGCACTCTAATAATAGTGTTTGTGCATCTTTGTTCAAGAAACCTATGCATCTGTGAGCACTAACTATCGCTGTTTATTATTGTTTTTGTAATTAAGACTTAACATCTTAAGACTTTCCATTTTTTACTGAAAAAGAAATAACATCGATTGAGTTATCAGCAAAAATTGCTACTTATAATAGACCCGATCCATTCAAAGGAGATGGTGATGATTTTCAGGCTTGGCAAGATCGGACGTTGTTCTATCTTACTACGCTGGGTCTGCAAAGGTATCTCGAAAAGGAGGAACTTGTGCCAGAATTAGGCAAAACTAGAGAAACACACAAAGATGTATGTCTAGTTGTTGATGCATGGAAACGTTTAGATTTCCTATGCAAGAATTACATTCTAAACTATCCAGACAAGATGTTGTACAAAATGTATCAGCCTCATCAAACAGCAAAGGCTCTTTGAAATGCACTTGTCGCAAAATACAAGACACAGAATGTTAGTTTAAAGAAATTCATCATAGAGAAATTCATGGACTACAAGATGATAGACTCCAAATCTGTGACTACTCAGCTACATGAACTACAAATTATCATTCATGAACTTGAATCAGAAAACCATAAAGTTGGAGAATCTTTCTTGATTGAAGCAATAACAGGAAAGCTGCCTCCATCATGGAGAGACTACCGCAACTATCTAAAGCATAAATAAAAGGATATTTCTTTATAAGACCTCATCGTTAGACTAAAGATAAATGCAGATAACCGTGGCATTACGTAACAAAAAAGCGAGGAGGCATTTGTTACAAAAGGGCTAGAAATGACACTTCGGCAAAAACAAAAAGAAGAATTTCTCACAGAAGAGGAAAGTGCTAGAAAAGAAATCCAACGAAAATAAGCATTCCAAGAAGTTTAATGGCAAATGTTGAGTTTGTGACAAGGCGGGACACGCCGCTAAAGATTGCAGACACAAGAAGGAGAACAATTCAGAAGCAAATATAGTGGACAACATGGAAGTGGATGAGTCCAACTTTTCTGGAGTTGTGTCAGAATGCAATTTGGTTCAGCATCCTACACAATAGTGGCTTGAAACGGGTGCTACTCGACATGTATGTTCTGATAAATCCATGTTTTCCACTTACAACAAACTCAATCAGGAAGAAAAACTCTACATGGGTAATTCTGCAATTTCCATGATTGAGGGCAATGACACAGTCATCCTAAAGTACACCTCTAGAAAAAATGTTACAGTGAATGACGTGCTTCATATTCTAGACATCCGCAAGAACCTAATCTCTAGATCTATACTATCAAAGAAGGGATTCCGAATGGTATTCGAGTCATACAAGAAGGTTCTATCCAAGGCTGGAATTTATATAGAAGGAGGATATTTATGTGATGGCTTATTTAAGGAAAATGTAGCCGTAATTGGCAAAAATACCATGAATTCTGATTATGCAATGAATAAAAATGAAGTTTCCTACTTGGTTGTGCATGAGAATCTATTATGGCATGATAGGTTAGGACACATAAATTTCTAAAAAATGAAGAAACTTGCAAACCTAGGATTAATTCCAAAATTTCAAGTAGATAAAAAACACAAATGTGAGACATGTGTAGAAGCAAAAATGGTCAAAAACCATTTCATACTATTGATAGGAGTACTGAACCATTGGAAATGGTTCATACCGACTTATGTGATTTCAAGTCGTTACCTACAAGAGGTGGGAAAAAGTACTTTATCACATTCATTGGTGATTATACACGGTATTGCTATGTATATATTATAAATAGTAAAGATGAAGCAATTGCATCATTTTATAAAATACAAAGCTGAAGTAGAATATCAACTTAACGAAAAGATCAAGATATTGAGATCAGATCAAGGTGGAGAATATGAATCACCATTTGAACAATTCTGTGCAGAAAATGGAATAATCCATCAAAGAACAGCCCCATATTCACCACAACAAAATGGTATTGCCGAGAGAAAGAATTGAATGCTAAAAGACATGGTTAACGCTATGCTATTAACTTCTGGCCTATCAACGAACTTGTAGGAGGAAGCCCTAAATATGTCTAATCACATACTAAATAGGGTTCCACATAGAAAAATAGGAACAATTCCATATGAATTATGCAAAGGACACCTACCAAGTTTCAAATATCTCAAAGTGTGGGGATGCTTGTCAAAAGTTCCAGTTTCCCCTCCCAAGAAAGTCAAACTTGGACTAAAAACTGTAAACTGTTACTATCTAGGAACGGCCGAAAATAGTAGTGCATACAGATTTTTAGTCTTCAAGTCTGATATAAATGACATCGATATAAATACAATCATGGAGTCAAGAGATGCCTCATTCTTTCAAGATGTGTTTCCATACAAAAAGAATGATCGAACATTTGTCCCTAAAAGGACAAGAAAAGAAAGTGATGAACCACATGAAGATGAAACTCATCGTGAAAAGGATGAAATTGAACCAAGAAGAAGCATAAGGGCAAAAACTTCCAAGTATTTTGGCTCAGAATCCTTAACCTACATGTTAGAACATGAGCCTCAAACTTACAAAGAAGCAATGTCATCTTCAGAATCTTCATGATGGAAAGAAGCAATCAAAAGTGAAATCGATTCAATTCTAAGTAATAAAACTTGGGAATTAGTTGACATTTCACCTGGAATAAAACCAATTGGATGTAAATGGATCTTCAAGAAGAAGATGAAACCATATAATAAGTACCCACGGAGGATACAAGGTTAGTCCCAATTATGTAGGGTAAGTCTACCCAGTTAATCCAGCGACTAGTACCTACGAATGGTCGGACTAATGTGAGATGTCACAGTTGGATTATTAGTCATAAAACATAGGTCCTGCTTCAAGAATTTGGGGTAGTAACTGGCAGTTGTAGGTCCGCCTTCTCCCTAATTAGGAAGTATTACATGGTCAGGGATAGCGTTTAGGCACGGTAGATGGAAATCTCGAGAAGGGTCCGCTTCGGGTTTGAGGTATTAAGTGGCTATTGTAAGGTCCGCCTCTTTCAAAAAGAAGTATTAATTGGTCCGATGAGATTACATGTGATGTCAGCTAGATAGTACTAGGGAGGGATCCGTCTTGGTTATGTATTAAATGACGAGGACCTGCTTAAGATATATGTATTAAATGATCAAAGTCTGCCTAATTCCTATTGAAAAGGTATTAAGTGGCCTGAGTACTTTCTCTCACATTGTAAAGATATGATTGATGATAAATGCGTGGGACTGGGAATGGCCATGTGCGCACATTTGAAAGTAGGCTATAGAATTGGGTTAGAAAAGTGCAAGTTATAGGATTGGACTGAGAGAGCCTCGGGGCTTACAGTCGGAGGTCTTTATAAGAAATATAGTTAGGATGCGTAAGACATATTCTTATCTAAATTATACTTTTCAAGTACTATTATGGAAAGACTTGAGATTTTATTCACTAGACATTGTTTTTCTAACTCCCTCCTTATTACAACATAGGTTAGAGAAGACGATGCAGATTTAAGAGATGAAGGCGCAGACACGGTTATCTATCTACTTATGTTTTATATTTTGATTTACTCATTTTAGACATAATGTTATTATAATTTGAGATATTGTATCACGAATATTGGAATGTTATGTTTTGTTTTGGAATTTGAATTTATATAAAAAATTTGATATTATATTTTATCCTTTCCTCTATAAGATTCCGATAGCATTAGTAGATAGCTCTGTGTATTTTGCAATTTTACCAACCAACGGCCATCTTTGGAATGTGTCTATTGTTCGATGGGCCTTTTTTGGGTCGAAAATTAGGCTCGTTTCGAGATGGGTTGTTACAGTTGGTTTCATTCAAAAAAAGACATTGATCATTTTAACACTTTTTCCCCTATCACCAATGTGGGTCTATTAGAACTTTGGCTACCTTGGCTGCTATTCATACTAGTAGTGCACCAAACGGATGTAAAAAACGCTTTTCTTAATAGTGACTTAAAATAAGAAATTTATGTGGAATAGCCTATTGGTTGCTTGGTACCTGGTCAAGAGAATAAGGTTTGCAAATTAAGAAAGTCTCTTTATGGCCTAAATCAGCATCCTAAACAATGATATGAAAAATTTGATAGAACCATGATAAATAATGGTTATATAGTCAGTGTCATTGGTTCTTGCATGTATTCAAAGCTGTTTGGTCCTCATTGTGTGATTATTTGCCTTTATATTGATATATGGTATAAACATGGTCATAGTAAATAATGCAAAAAATTTCATATCGGCTGATGATGAAACTAGGAATTAAAATAAGAAAAACAGTAACCGATTTCTCACTAAATCAGTCTTACAACATAGAGAAGATTTTAAAAAGTTCTAATTTTTTTTGATGTGACTCATGTTCGATCTCCATATGATCCTAGTAAGCCTCTTAAACAATTAAAGGATCTAGTATGTCACAAAATGAATATGGAAAAGTCATTGAAAGCATAATGTTTCTTATGAATTAACCAGACCTGACATAACTTACGCCTTGATTCGTTTGAATAGGTACACTCACAACACCAACAACAAATATTAGTAGGGTCATCATCGTCTTTTGAGGTACCTTAAGGGTATAATTGATTGGTGCTTACATTTTAATAAATATCTTGTTGTTTTAGAGCGATTTTGTGATGCAAATTGGGCTATTGATAACGATGAACTCAGCTCCATTAGTGGCTATGCATTCACTTTGGGAAGAGTTGCTATATCATGGAAGTCCTATAAACAGATATGAATATCAAGATCTACTATGAAATCTGAGTTTATTACTCTTGAGTTGGCCGGTCAAGAAGCGGAATGGTTGAAAGACTTATTGGTAAAAATTCCATTAGGGGAGAAAACTAATGTTCCGGTTTCTTTGCACTTTGATTTACAGGCCGCTATTGGAATTGTAAAGAACAGTGTGTATAATGGAAAAAGGAGGCACATCCATGTCAGACACAAAGCGATCGAGAAACTTTTAAAGGAAGGGTGATTTCATTGGAATATATAAGATCAGAAAAGAACTTGGCAGATCCACTCATAAAAGGACTACCAAGAAATGTGGTCCTTGAATGTTCAAAAGAAACGATCCTCAGGCCTAAAGTAGAGGAAAATTTAATGAATATCCATTGACAGTCAAATAAAACCATGTAATTACTCTTTCTCTTCTTGTTTTTGTGTTTTAGAAATCGATTTCCTTATGAATCCATAACCTATTTTGGTGGTGCTCTTGTGACGCACTTGATGGATTCATTCGTGAAAATCTTGGTTTTGAACTATACGTTCATCATTAATCCTTAGTTAGTCTTGGTGGTGCTTACGTTATGCACTTGATGATAATTTTCTTCCTATTTATCTACGATTGAGTCTATTACTCTTGCTAAATCTACAACCAGTTTTGATGATGTTTTTGAGACGCATTGATGGATTCTATAAACTATTTCCCAATGAAATCCATAACTAGTTTTGATGGTGCTTTTGAGACATACTTGATGGATTATATAAACCTTTTTCCTATTGAATTCATAACCAGCTTTAGTGGTGCTTTTGAGACACATTTGATGAATTTTACCGATATTTTTCTATTAATTATGTAATCAGTCTTAGTTATGCTTTTGAGACGCACTTAACGGACATTACTTATTTTTCTCTAATCTTGACTAATAGAATCTATAACTAGAATTGGTGGTGCCTTTGAAATGCACTTAATGGATTCTATTATCTGACTTAAGATTGAGCTTCATTCTCTTAGTGAGTTTGTAGCCAAATTTGGTGGCGCTAGGAAGATGCACTTGATGGACTCATCTACTTGAGTATGAAGGTGAGGCCCCCTTCTATGGGAGATTTTAGTTGATCTCTCTAGAGCACTCATGAGTTCTCAAGGTAAGGGTATAACCATTAAAAGCTCATACATATCGTAGAGAAGTGTAGATATCAAAAACGTAGTACGAATTGTGATGTTTCAATCAAATCTTATAGTTCAACAGAAATTCACTATATAGACAAAGTTATATCTTCACTTTTTGTGCATCAATTCAAATCGAAAGATATTTGTGCATATGTACAAAACTTTTCTTTTGCTCATATTGTTTATCTTTCGTCTATTTGAGTTTTCTTGTAGTCAGCGAGGGACTGTTAGATAATACAACAAAAATTTAGTCCCACAGCACTTGACATTTTGTATATCTTCTCTTTATATATCTTTATTTCTACTACTTATTAATTAGGCATGAGTACTATGGATTACTATGCAAGCTCGCACTCGTATGCATGCGTGGGCGAATGGGCGAATATGGTGCTTTGATGGCGCACTTAACACTGCGCTGCAATGAAATGACATTGATTCTCCATTACTCTCTCTACTCTTCTCTTTCTTTTTTCTTTTAATTTCAGCTCTCAAAACCGGAAAGATAAATTTTTTTATCTGTATATCAGTTACAATTGTGATTAATAGAATTTTTAATGTAATTTAGATTTGTCGCTTCATTGTCCCGCCTGTTCAAATCTTTTGAGTTCTGATATGCTCCACACATATTTATTGCTATCCTTGTATAGAGGGAAGACACATGAAAAAAAAATCAAATTTATCTTCTCAATAATTCTTCTAAAACCCCGCAGCAATTGTCTTTCTACACGCCTTCAAAATTTTCAATCTTAGGTGCACAAATTTGATGTCATGGGAACCTTGGGGAGCAAAAGACAATAAACGGTTGCACCTTAATCATCCTGAAATTCGCTTTAAAGGAAGTGACATGTCCACGGTACAATCTCCCTTTTCTACTCTTTAGTGACTATCTTTTTAACATGGATATACGTAGGAAAGTTATTGCTAGTATCCAGCTCAATCAACAAGGCAATCACACTGCCCAGTTGGCTTAGATGTCACCATATTAATTTAATGTTCATATTAAGAAATCATACCCAAATGTGGATTGTACGTAGTTACATGTCTCCATCAATTTTAAGTTGTGATCTAAACGTTAAAGAAGGTATAAAATTGTAATATAAAACTGTTTTAGGTTACACAACCTCACAGCAAACTGTTAGATTCATAAATATGGCAAACGATATTATGATTACGATAATGGCTATGATGATGGCAAGTAACCAACCTAACGTAGTATACAGCTCGCAAGTAAACAGACAAAACATACACTAATAAGTATAGTGGTTAAGGAGCCAATGATACTACAGATCAATCATGTAAATTTATATCGATAAACTCTCGCAAAACGTCATAATCCCTTCACACGAAATTTAACAGGTAGGTCATTTTTGTACTTTCTGTTGTATTTTGCTCTGCATGAAATTCATATAAAAAGGAGAATTGTTGGGAGTATTAATCATGCATTATATTTCATGTACTTAAAGGCAGTATCATATATTTATATAAAAGGTTGTACTAGTGAAGCAAATACACGACTTGGCTAATGACAAGCACCTGGTATTGCCTTCTACAGAAAAAGTTGTTTGGAAGAAAATGTTAAACAGGCTTAAAGCATTGGTTTGGTTTGTCTCAAGAATAATAAATCTGTTTTTCTTTTGGACTGAGGTACATAAGAATACAAGAAGATATCAACAATAGAAAAATATGAATTATAGAAAAAACTATTATGGCAGAGTCCGCTAACCACAGTTAGAATATTAAAAATTGGAATTATGTGTTTACATTATGATTTTTCTCAGCCAGCAAACTCCCTGACCCTGCTACACATGAACAGTAATGAAATTTGTGACAGAACATACAAAGACTGTAGAATAAAAATACAAAACTGTCCAAAATTGGCCAGTTTTGATGAAGTGGACAGTTATTCAAATTTGTCTGCAAAGCATTAGTAGATACACATGAACAAGCTGAATCTGAAACATCTATCATGTATTACTATAACATTTTGATTCAGCGAATAACATATCAATTGAACTGATTAAAAAACGGCCAAGCATACAGAAACTTGAATGTCTTGCTATAATAATCAGTACGAGCCCATGAAAATCATGGATCAAATGATCACAAACTTGAAGGAGGGGCAGAAGTGGACATAAATGTACATGAATATCATATTTTGTTGTCGAATAAAGATGAAGCCTGAACGCAGTCACCATGGTTTGAATCAAGCATATTCTCATCTACACTAGATGTCAACCACGTTGTCAGCCCTTGCGGACTTATTTGGTAATTCTATGCGATCGGCAAATTTGGGTTTACCATATTTTATGCAAGGTTCTTTCAGAATTTGTCATATTTTAGACTTACATATTTCCAAACTTTCCATATACTACGTCTTTTCATTGTTCTATTGGATGAGAGATGCTTTAAATACATCCCTATAACTTCCACTGTAAGTAAACCAAATTTGTAAAATCAAATTAAATAAGGGGTTTTTAGTGTAATCATGTCTAAGGATACTTCTTTTGTAATCTCTTATAATGTCTCTAGAGGAAAGAAATAAAAGGCTGATTGCTGTATCCGTGAACGTAGGCACCTTGCCAAACAACGTTAATTCTCCTTTTTTTTAAAGCTATGCAGTTTTATTGATAAAGTTTAATAAACGTTACATGTTGGCCCACTAGGCCCGCAATGAAACATAAAACGAAACACTAATTCAATTTGTTTACGGCCGACTTAATGTTGGTTAGCTCAAAAAAAGAAAACACTACTTGAATAACATTGGTTTACTGATGAAAAGTCGTTGGTAAAATTCATTCCAAACGACATACTAACAACATTTTGATCGTCGGTAAAACTCTTATCGAAAACCCAAGGGTGACAATATGCGGATGACATTCGTCTGACCCTTACTGATGGCTTGGCCACTTCGACGACGACACAGTTTACAACGACATGCCGACGACGTCATATTTTGACAACATACCCATGACTTGTAGAAACCATTTTAAAAATGCAATTTCTAGATTTTTCGATGACTTGGTGACACTCTACCAACGACCTTTCTGAACCAATTTCCAACATTTCTGCTGCTTTTCTTCCCCTCGATCCATAACAAAAAAGCAGTCATTCCGGCAGTGCCACACAGACAAATATAACACCAAACCAACACAGCATCATACCCAAATGTATGTAAAATCAAAAAAATAACAAAAAATAATAGAAAAAAGTAAAACATCATAAATATTCCATAAAATCAACACTAAATCCAAATGTATGTCAAGACAATCTAATACACGATATCATGTCCATACAATAAACAATATTATAAATACATTCATCGTACTCAATCATATCCATACAACAAAAACCCACAATTGTGACGGTGGTGGCACATTGCTCCAAATTGTTTTGAGCATTTTGTACAAAGCATCGACTTGCTTCCTCCGTGCGACTATCTTTTCTTTATGCCTCCTCACCATCTCCCTTTGTGTCTCCATCTCCTCCTCATGCTTGCTGAGCAGCTCTGCATGCTTTCTTGACATCTTCTCCAATTGAGCATGTATGTGGGTCTACATCAAAGTCTGGATAGTGCTGTAGGAGGAGTCTCTCTCACTAGATTGACTTTGTAAATCAATCACATTAATTTTTTTTAAGCATTATATTAAAAACCAAACCGCACTTTAACCATTTATCAATTTACCAAATATAGATGGAGGAACTAATTACAGTAAAAATGTGTTTTATATTAAGTTAAAATGAATCCTAGATACTAAAAATGGTTCATTTATCATACAAATGGTTCCTACACGCTAAATACAACTCACGTCAACAAATGACATTTAGAATTCGCATACAAATAAATAACAGTCAAAGTAGAGTTACTAAGTAATTTTAAATACTAATTTAACATAAATGTTTTCTTTTAAAAGAAATTCTAGCCTGGATTATAACTTCCGAAGGAATATTATCAAGGTTAGGTATGTGATCCCACTTCTTTTTCAGTAAATAAGAAAAACCGTGAAACGGTTGGTCTTCCGCCTCATGAGTGATCGTAATAACCGGCTCTATCAACTCTTGAATCCTAACATCATGTTTTTGCTGATTTATAAATTTTCAATTTTGTGACTATGAAACTGAGTTAAATTCAATTAAAATTTAAATCAAGTTGCGTGGACGACTTACAATAAACTCAATAGCACCAGCATCAACCCACCCAAACAACCCTTCACTCGATTTGAACTTGTGAGTCCAAACATATAACTCTCGAGGATATCGTCTCTTTGTAGCAATTTAGACTAATTTAAAAAATAGGCATAAAAACGACTATTATAATTTGATTTAAGCATGAAAAATGCACATATACCAAATCCGGCTGATAGTCCACAAAAGTTCATGAGCCGCTACGGTGTAATCTTTGACTGCCTGCCTATTTACTGCATTTATTTTTACACGCGCCTCCACTCTTCTTGCTCCTAATATGACTCGAACTGGTCATAGAAGTCTTAAGCAAGAGCCTTAACCTCATTCACACTTTTCTTTATCTCGTACACCATCTTACTGTATTTTATGTTAGCCTTTTGCTTCTATATTTTTCTGATATGCGCTTGAGGTGTATTGATTTTCCATTGATATTTACTATATATTTGTATTTTAAAATATATTATCAACATATAAATTTATACATGAAAAATGAAGTATGCATTGAAAATTTTTACCAAAAAATAATTGAACATGATGTCTTTGACGTCGGATGAAATTTCCAAGAATTTATGCCATAATTGGTTTACTTGGAAATAATCAAATCGTGAATACTATCACTCATGATTCCGCTGTTGAACTCGGTTCTACACGTACATAAATTATATAAATGTGAAGATTTTTTAGATGATAACCTAATGATTTAAAAATAAAAATAAATGTAATTTTATTACATACCCTCCTTTGGCATATAGAATAACGTTGACCCGACATACAGATGCGCTGGAATCCATAACAGATGCATGTGTAGATAGACCTATACATCATCGCGCTCGTCATTGTGACTGTTAACCGGGTTTTGACCAAGCCTATTTCAATCGGAAGTTATAACATCAAAATGAAGACAAAATGATTCAAGGACTTTGCAAACTTTATAGAAAGGGAAAAAAGGAAATATCAAAAAATGAGTGGAAAAGGTTGACTTGAGTTTTTCAACATGGTACTTGGGGTCGGACCCAAGTCGTACCTGAGCCGAACCTAGGAAAAATGAAGGAAAACATGAATTGAGAAATAGCAAGGTGAGACAATATGAGTTGGAGTCTAGCCCGAGTCAAACTCGAGACAGACCCGGGTCAGACCCGAGTCAGCTCGGTCCGAGTTATAAGTCACAACTTGGTACCGAGTTATGGTTTTTCTTCAATCAAACTCACAAAACTCTCAGGTCGGACTCCAAGCCATCGTTACCGAGCAGAACTCAGGTTGGACTAGTAGAACTCTTTGGTCGGACTCCAAGCAATCGGTACTGAGTAAAACTCAGGTCGGACTCACAAAACTCGTAGGTCGAACTCCAATCACTCCAACCTTTGGACAACTCCAAGCAAGGCCTGAAACAAACGCACAAACCACTTGGGTCAGACACCAAGTAAGGTCAACCCTTGCCCAAGGCTCATGATTTTCATCGACATGATTATCACCTTCATGATTCATTGTAACATGATTAGAACTAACAAATCTCAAAGAAATTGGAAATAAGGGTATAACTCAGCACCGAGTTATATAGGCCGACACCGACCTATCATTCCTCCCCATTTCACTTCCCAAACTCCATATATCTCCAATACCTCCAACTACTCGTAATCAAGTGGTTTTCTCAAAGTTTGGACAACTAATTCCAAGATTGATGAGCAGAAAACCAAGAAAGCAGGATAACTCAAGCGATAATAGAGCGATCACTAAAATCAACCCAAAATCGATGAAAAGAGCATGGAACACATCAACTTGAAGTCATAAAAGTAGAGCAAAAGAGCTGGACTAATTTCCACTTAAGGAAATAACTCGACACCAAGTCAAATGACTCAGTACCGAGTTATTATTTTGACTCGGTGGCCCCACAATCTTTTGTGTGACATTGGGCTATCTTATGGACCTTAGTGTAAGTAGGCTTCTGACCCAGTACCTCTGTTTCCCTATAGTTACATACCATTGTGCAACAAAATAGGATCTTATCTCTGATCTTCTTTCTTCACTTTGGATCTGGGGTTCCGCTGCTCTTCACCATCTTCCTTCCTTGCAATAGTCACCAAGGCAATTACTATTGGTAGTTTTAGACCTTAGAACTTGTCAACTTCTTGTACTTGTGACTCTAATTCTTTGTAATCTCATACAAACTCTTTCAGATCCATAATTAATAAAGCTATAAAGTGGACGTAGGCCAGAGATTGCCGAACCACTATAAATATCTTATGTCCCCCTTTTATTATTCTTTGATTTCTACTGTTATCTATTAGATCTAGATCTCATAGGTTCCCTACAACTCATTCTTGGGTGTTGATCCATTTTTAACGTCAACATTTTGGTGCTTTTACTGAGCCTAGCTTAGATCTAACTTTTTATTATGGATTTGGAGAGATCCAGTAGTTAGATTAAGAAAACTTGCTTTAAGAAGTTCGAGAACTTGCTATTGTAGATCAATGGCGCCAAGAAAAGGAAAATCTGCTTTTGGAAGATCCGTAGGAGCAGTGACTAATGGTGATGAAGGAAATACTCACTAAACGTAAGTCAATAATGGAAATGCAATATCAAAATCCTCTACTCAGTAGGAATTTGTTACCAGAGGAGAGCTTAATAAGATGATTAATGAACTTAATCAGAAGATGGTGGATAGCCAGAAAGCTCATATGGATAAGATGGATGTGTTGCTAAGCTTGCAACCATTAACGGCAAGAGGAGTTAGAAGAGAAACTTCTCCTGCAATAAAACAAGAGAATTCCTCCATTTCTGGCCTAAATAGGAGAGATGGGAAGCAAAAACATAAGGAGGTAGCTACTAGAGCTATAGGAATGATTGCAAGAGGAAGTAGGAGTCTTCCTCCTATAAAGACACCAACCGATACCGAGAGATTTCCCCTCCGTACCTGCTCAATTCTTGGGGAGAACAATGTGCATGAGGAAGATGCAATGGTGGTTTCCGACTCTGATGATGATCTAATGATGGATGATGATGATTTTGAATCAAAAGTTGGAGGAAATTTTGTCGGAGTTCAAGCAGTTGCAGCTGAACCAATCCCATGGCGACAGGATACTACAGGAATGGTTCTCCCAAAGACTGAAGAACCTAGACGCCAGTCAGAAAATCGAGACCGTTTGTAGAGTCAATCAATCGTTGCAGCTTTTGGTAGTTCCCTTATAGAATACAGTGCTAGCAAGGAATTCATAGCTGATATGGTTAAATGGTTAGCCAAAAAAAGTAGTGGAAGGAAGAACGATGATTGGGGTTCTGCAGCAAGTAGAACTTTGTTTATGGAAAATATTCTAAGAGGGGAATATCCTAGGAAATACACAATGCCCACAATTCCATCATATAACGGAACCGCTGATCCTAGACAACACTTACTCACGAATAGCATATGGATGGAGCAAGAGCTGTGGATGTTATTCACTATAGATGTTTCCCTATTTTCTTGGAAGGAGTAGCGTCGATGTGGTTCACCAAGCTCGCATCGGGATCCATGTCGACTTTTGATGAATTTGTTACAAAATTCATGGAGCAGTTTCGAATATATGTTGCATGACCCAAGGACGTGGTGACTTTGTCTGGCTTGTCTCAAGGACCTAGTGAATCAGTAAAGGGTTTCTTGAATCGATTCAATATTGCTGTTGTAGAAGTTAGCAATCCGAAGGAAGATCTTGTGTTCAAAACCTTGATCCGGTGCATTCAGCCGGACATGGATTTTGGTAGGTGGCTGAAGATGAAAAACTCATCACCATGGAAGAATTTCACCGAAAGACGAATCAATTCCTGTGGTTGGAAGAAGCAAGACTGGCTGAAAAAAGGTTGGTGATGAAAAATCGAAGGAAGTAATCCAGAGCAACATCGTAGTAAACGCTAAAAACTCTGGTAATCAGAAGAAAAGAAGTCAAAACTCTGATAACAGGCGTAACGCAAATGTGAAATGTCCAAAGAACTTTGGATTGGGAGATTACATGCCCTTGACTGACACACCGGAGAATATATATCTTTCCACTCAAGGAACTGAGCAATATAAGAAGCCGCAAAGGATGAAAGCAACGGAACAAGATAAATGTTCTGGGAAGTACCGTCGCTTCCTTGAAACCCATGGGCATAACACCAATGAATGCCAACATTTGAGGAATTTGATCCAGGAGCTGATAAGGAAAAATAAGCTCCAGTGGTATGTTAGGAAACCGCAGAATGATAGAGAAAATGCAAGACCCCAAGGTCTACCTGCTCAAGGGAAACCGCTTGGACCCAACAGATAGGAGCCCAGGTGAGCTGATGAAAGACTGATCAACACGTAATTTCAGGCTAGCCGGTCACTATGGAATGAAGCAACAACCTAAAACAATACTGTTTCATTTGTTCTTATCTAATTTCCTTTTACAAATATACTTCTCAAGGATACTAGGGGCGTTGTAAATAGGCAGGACTTATCATTTCTTCTACTCATTAATGAAATCTGCTTCTTGAACCAATGTAATAGTGTTCTTGCAAGTAAAACTCCTATATCATGCAACTAGCAGCTCAGCCGAGAAAATGCTCATCTACCCTCGAGTGACGGACGGGGAGTGTAGACTCATTAACCGTCGGATCGATGGGTCGTATCAAACCCCAACCTTCTAAGAACCGACATTGTCCCAAGACTGGCTACGTTGAGAAGGTTTAAATAGCTGGATCGACGTGTCGTATCAATCCCCATTATTCTAAGAATCAGTGTTGCCCAAAGAGTGGCAACGTCAAGAAGGTCTTAACCGTTGGATCGATAGGTCATATCGAGCTCCAATCATCTAAAAATCGATGTGGCCCTAAGACTGACAACATCGAGAAGATCAAAACCACCGAGTCAATGGTCAAATCGACCCCTGTCTTTTAATAACTGGCGTTGTCCCAAGACTGGCAATATCAGGAAGGTTTAATTCACCAGATCGATGGGTCATACCGATCCCCAACCTTTTGAGAACCGGCGTTGTCCCTAGATTGGCAACGTCAAGGAAGTCTTAATCGCTGGATCATCGGGTCGTATCGATCCCCAACGTTCTAAGAACCGGTGATGTCCCTAGATTGACAACGTCAGAAATGTCTAAACCATCGGGTCGATGGTCACATCAACCCCTCACCTTTCGAAAATTGGCGTAGCCCAAAGATTGACAACGTCGAGAGGGTTTCAACTGCTAAGTCAACGAGGAAAATCAACTCAAACTACCGGATTGATGGGGAAAATCGATCCCAACCTTCTCAAAGCTGGCATGGCCCAAGACTGGCAATGTTAGGAAGATCAAAACCACTGGGTCGACGGTCACATCGACCCCTTACCTTTTGAGAATCGACATTGCTCCGACAGCATAGGGAAGTCCCAAAACCGATCGGTCGACAGTCAAATCGACCCCTGCCTTTTAAGAACCGGTGTTGCTCCGGCAACGTCAGGAAGGTCCAAACTGGTGGATCAATGGTCTCATTGATCCCCTACTTTTTGAAAATCGGCATTGCCCTAGCAACGTCTAGAGAGTCGTTGCTACCCAATGACTGGCAGGAGCACATTATCGCTCGAAGATAGGCAATAACTTGGGGAAGAAGCACCTAGCCCTCAAGAATACGTCGCTGCTTGGAGATAGATGGTGACTTGATAACAAAATCTACTTTTTAGAATTCGTTATTGCCAAAAGATTGGCGACAACGGGAAGGTTCTCAAAACCAAACCAAAAACCGATTGGATAATTCGGCTTCGGCCTTCAAGAATTTGTTTTCGCCCAAAGTCTGGTGATGGGTAGAAGGATTGATAACCTTCTTAAGAACTAACTAGATTATTCGGTCCCAACTTCCAGGAATATGCCAATGTCCGAAGAATGGTGATGCTAAGAAGAAACCCTAGAATGTAACCTTCGATACCCTAGCTTTCAGAAGTAGAAGCCGGAGCTCGATTGAACCTTCAGCCCAACCTTCTGGAATCTGACATTGCGCAAAGATTGGCAACATCAGGAAGGTACCGTCTTATAACATTCAGAGGACTGGCATCACCAGAACATAGGCAAAGTCATGACTGTGTAATCGTAAAATCTTCAGGATTCTGATGTTGTCCGGAGACTGGCAATGTCAGGAAAAAGTATCCACTTTCGAGCCGATCGAATCATTCGACTCTAACCTGCATATATAAGCTATTGCCCGAAGATAAGAAACAACAAGGATGAATCTTCAGAATAGAATCACCAGTGTGCTAGTTTCTGAAGGTAAAAACTAGTGCATGACTTGATTTCCGACTCCGAACTTCAAGAACTTAATTATTATCCAAAGATTGAAAACGTCAAAGTGGAGCCTTCAGAATTGAACAATTAGCATGCTAGATTATGGATATAGAAATTAGTACATGATTGGAGTGTCATCCAAAATCATAGCAAATTTTACAATTTCCTGGATATAGACAACTTTCAAGGAAGGATAAGTAGGAACGGATAATTCTTGCGCTAGTTTACAGAGATTGAAACTAGTGCCTGGCCGAACTTCAACGACAGCGGTAGTGACCAAGCGGGACACGCTCGGTCGATGATAGGCAAGATAGTCATGGAAACTTGAAGACAAGTATCGTCGAGCTTTCCTGACCAAGACCATGACTAGAGAAGCGTGATTGGACTAGGGTCAGTCAGATAATCATCACCGACTTATCTTTCCTCCTCATTTCACTTCCTAAAATCCATACATCTCCTTTACTACTCCATCTACTTATGATCAAGCAGTTTTCTCAAAGTTTAGACAACCAATTCCAAGATCGATGAGAAGAAAACTAAGAAAGTGGGATAACTCAAGTGATAATGGAGCAATCACTAGAATCAACCCAAAGTTGATGAAAAGAGAATGGAACACATCAACTTGAAGTCAAAAAATAAAGTAGAGTAAAGGATATGGACTGATTTCCACTTAAGGAAATAACTTAGCACTAAGTCAAATGACTTGGTACCGAGTTATTATTTTAACTCAGTGGACCCCGCAATCTTTTATGTGGCATTGGCTATCTTCTGGACTTCAGTCCAAGTAGGCTTCTGACCCAATACCTCTGCTTCTCTATAAATACAAATCATAATGCAACCAAAATAGGATCATTTTCCTGATCTTCTTTCTTCACTCTGGATCTGATATTCCACTGTTCTTCACCATCTTCCTCATAATAGTCACAAATGCAGCACTCTTGACAATTCTAGGCCTTAGAACTTGTTAACTTCTTGCACTTGTGACTCTAATTCTTTGTAATCTAATACAAACTCTCTCAGATCCATAATCAATAAAGCTATTAAGTGGACATAGGTCAGAGATTGCCAAACCAGTATAAAATCTTGTGTCTCCCTATTATTTTTCTTTGATTTGTACTATTCTATGCTAGATCTAGTTCTCATAGGTTCCCTACAACTCATTCTTGGGTGTTGATCCATTTTTGGCTTCAATAATCATCGAAGCCGATAATGGTGATAACATGTATTAGTGATCATTGCCTACAACAGGTGACTAAGACCCTCCCCGGTCCAAAGATGTCCCAGTTAAATGAGATGCCGAGGGAACGTATGCTACTGAGTGATGGATTTCAACACCACTTTTCTTTTGTGTTTATTATAAGCACCGGTACTCACATCTATTAAAGTTTTAACTATATAATAAAATAAAACTACTAGACTAAAAATTAAAATAACAATCTATATTAAATTGATTTAAAAGCTGAAACATAAGGAAAACAACCAATCTTTAATTGCTAACTACACTCAAAATATGATATAGCTAATCAAAATGTGGTATTAATTTAGCATCGGGCAATAAAATGCTAGAAAAATTGAGTTCCATAAATCAACCGTCTAAATATGTAAATAAATCAAATGCTAAAAATCTTTTTAGAGTAACAATAGTGAAATAAACAATTCATATCATTATTTTATAGAGAAAATACTTAAGTTCGCAGGTTCTTCAAATTACGATCAAAGTAAACTTGAAAAAAGCAATAGTGAAATAAACAATTCGTGATGATGAATAGTCAAACAATAGTGAAATAGATAATTTATGATGAATAATAGTCGTGCACTCATACCAATAGATTTTAATGAAAAATATATACTAACTAAACTGAAATTTATATTAATGATAGCATTAAAATACATATACTAACAAAAGTACATTAAAATCTATTCTCGAAATCAAATGTCCATGCTATAAGTGGACATAGTCGTCAATGTCATTATTTACACTATTCTCTTGATCTTCAAAGTCATTTTCTTCAACTTCAACCTCAAAGTAGGTATCATCTTCATTTTCTTTTTCATCAACTTGATCATCTACGTTAAAATCTTCATCTAATTTAACTCCAATGAATACTTTGTTGTTAAGTGGTCCTATATCATCTTTATCTTCTATGATTTTTATTACCTCGTTTGGATTAGGATCATTTTGGTACGGCTGATCGTCAATTATGATCATGTCCAAGTTAAATGACCATCATGATTTTGTTTTGACAATGGCCCACCAATCAGCTTTATTGTTATTCATAGTAGGATAAGGTATATAATAGACAAGTGTTGCTTATGTCACCAACAAAAATGGATCGCAACCTTGATATTGGACTTTGTGATTTACTTTAATTAGTGTGTAATCTTTGTATGCACATCAAATCCTGTATCCTTCCTAGTATCAAACCAGTCGCATTTGAATAAAAATATTTTAAGCTTCGGTAATATCGAGCAAGTATGCTCAATTATTTCCTATAAAATGCCACAATAATATTTTAATCATCACTCTCGTTGCAGCTTGTGACATAGACCCCACTGTTGTATGTTGTTTTATTTGCTCCAAACTTAGCAATATGAAATTTGGAACCTTTTGGGTACAAAACTGGACACTTCCTATATCTTATCATTGGTACAAATGCAAATGTCTGATAACCTATGTAACTTCCTTATCTAAAACCTATATTTTTAATTTTTAAATTATATATGATAATTTAATATGAAAAAAATGATATAAGTTGAATCATACATTCATATGCCTTGAACCGGTCCTCAAATCCTTAACTAGGGCAATAGTTGGATTTGCTTCTTTAACTTGACTGTTGAACAATTAATAATGTAAAAAAGAAAAATATATAACATAAAGAAAATATTGCATTATATACCAAATTAGATCTGATAACTCTTCACAATTGAGGAGCACCGTTGATTTTACCAACTTGAAATCCTTAATTAATTTGAAACCTTCATTCTTATGTTTACCAAATGGACATCCCTGTTGTTGAAAAATTGATAGAAAAAATATCAGGTGAACCAACCATCTCATTATCATTACGACCTCTATTAAAATTTTACTTAGTGTGGTCTTTGAAAAGTAACTAAAAATGTGAGTTGCTTCTTCTACAATGTATGCTTGACAAATAAAACCTCCAACACATGCTTTTTGTTTCACCTTCTTTATTAGGTAACCCATATATCTATGTACGAAGATTTACAATATTAGGATGAACAATCAAAAATTTATTCTATATTATACATACCTTTTTGATGGATACATCCAATCGTACTGTACTGGTTCTTGCACTAATGCTTCACTTGGTAAATGTATAGATGTATGTTCCATGCAGTTGAAATCTCCTAGAGGAAATATTTTCTTCAATTTACATAATATTTTTGGTATATCTTTTTTTAGTTCTTGTAGACAAATTCTGTTTAGCGTAGTCGAGCATATATCTTTGAAGAATAAACTAAGCTTGGTTATTGGCATCCAAAACTTTTTTGGCAACAACTTTTTAAACACTATCTGGAATAAAGTTTCGAGAAGTTCATGAAAGTCATGAGTCTTCATACCTAGTAGTTGATGGTCCTTCATATCAACATAACATTAAATTAGAAGCAATCTGGCCTTGGAACCTCAAAGAATCTTCCCATTCTAAAGTTTTATACATCTATTGCTTTTTAACTCATAACAAGCTAATTGTTTAAATTTTGGATGTTTGTTATCAATTTTTAGCTCTAGGCGATTACATTACAATGCAATACCCTTGCTAGACTTCAGTTCCTCTTTATTTTTTCCTTTCATCTTTATCATCATATTAAAGTAATTCTCAAAAACATTCTTCTCGGCATGTATTACATATAGACTATGTTGAAATTTTAAATGCTTCCAATAAGGTAACTCTTGAAAGATACTCTATCTCCACCAATTATGAATTTGTGCTTTATCGGTAAATTTTGGCTCTTTTCCTAACGCATTTACTTTCGGATAATCTTGAATGAGCTCGTACACTTATTCACTACTCAGAATGCTAGGTAGCTCAAAAGTAATAATAGTATTTTCTCTGATATTTTTCCTACCAAATCTAAAACAATCATTTTGATGCAAAAATTGACGATGAAAATCCCACCAACACTGTTTGCCACCAACTTTTAATCGAAAAGATTCAACTTAATATATGCAAATAGGACAAGTAAATTTACTGGCTATACTCCATCCAAAAAGAATCCCATATATAGGAAAATATCTTATCATCCACAAATGCAAACATTCTGAAAGTATTTTTTTGACACATCATAAGTTACAATGCCCCTTATCCATAATCTTTTCGGTTCATCCACTAATGGTTGCAAATATATGTTAATCTTATTTTTAAGATTTCTCGATCCTGGAATTATTATAGTTAAAAATATGTACGGGTTCTTCATGCACATCCACGGTGGTCAATTTTAAGGTGTTAGAATAACTAGACACGTCGAGTAAAGTTTATTACCAAATGAAGCAAACGACGCAAATCTATCAGTACACAAACCAAGTCTTACATTACAAGATTCTTTAGCAAAGTCAGGATACATGTTATTGAAATGCTCCCAAGTATCGCCATATGATGGTTGAAATAAAACATCTTTATATCGCTTTCGTTTGCAATGTCATCGCATGTTTTTTGAAGTAGTTGAAAATGCATTCAATCTTTGTAATTTGTTTGTCAACAGAAAGTAATGCATATGAGTAAAAGGCATGCCTTTACCACTGCTCTTTGTCAATTTATACCTTTGATTATTGTACAATTTACAAATTGTAAGGGTTTTATCTTCCTTCCAATATATCGTGCATCCACATGGACACGTCTCAATATTTTCATATGGCAGACTAAAGGAAGATATTTCATTTTTAGTGAATGCCATTGTTCTGCCAAGGCATTATCTGGTGGAAGAATTTTCTTACAGAGACTAAGAATCGAGTTCATTAGATTTTCACACGTGTTGTATGTGCATTTTACAGCGATTAACCTAGTTATAGCCGACAAATGCATCATTTTACATTTGTTATGTAATGGTCATTTTGAAGCTTCAAATAATTGAAAATCGTTTTCAATTCCAGGTCAAGTTCCTCTTCTATTTTGGGTTCATTAGTCCACATACTTAGACCAGTGGCATCATGAATCATTCATGCATTCTATCTGCTATATTAGGTTCTTAAAAATCAACATTAGTGTTTTTGGCTTCATCTTCAACTATCACTATCGATTGACATCTTTTCTCGACTTCACCATGATATTTCCAGGGTCGGATCATGTTCATTTTGTTTAGTTCAGTCATGAACTCGTGTAATCGGTTGGCTCCAAACTCTAGGAACTTGCTCAGACATATCAATATTAGTTAGTCGAGTATCGTAACTAAAGTGAATGGAAAGAAATGCTATAAAAATCACAAATATTAAGGAAATTTTAAACTTTATTTTCCAAATGGAGAGAAATGACATAATTTGCCTTATTACATATCTGGAAAATCAAATGCTAAAGTAAATTTGGAAATTAAATACAACTGAACGAAAAAGAATAAAGTAGGTGAAATAGCATCGTAAATGCTCGGTATTCCACGCCCTTAGGAGTATACAGTCGCTAGCTTGAAAGTTCCTTCTCCAAGCTTCTGTTCAATGACGTACGGTCCCTCCCAAGTAGGATCATGTGTGATGGGACGAGAAAAACCCTTTTCAAGACAAGATCGCTAATTTCAAAGGTCCTAGGTTGGACTTTAGTGTCGTAGTATTGGGCGACTCGATACCGATGTGCAGCTGCCCTCAAATCAGCTTCTTCGCGCTTCTTATCTACCAAGTCTAGAGATTCCAAGAGGAGATCTATATTCATTCTAGGATCGCAGTAGGTCACTCAATGAGAAGGGACTTCGAGTTCAATAGGAATGATGGCTTCAGAGCCGTAAGCAAGAGCGAATGGAGTATGGCCAATTGTGGACTTGTGAGTGATTCTATAACCCCATAATGCTATTGGGAGTTCATCCACCTACTTGCCTCTAGCCTTTTCCAAACATTTCTTCAGAATGGGCTTTATGATTTTGTTCGCAGCTTTAACTTACCATTTGCTTAAGGGTGAGCAACTACCGCCAATTTCTTTTCAATACTATACTGACGATAGAAGTCTTTGAATTCGACGTTGTTGAATTGGGCTCCATTACCAGTTCAATAGTTCATGGAAGGCCAAAACGACAGATGATGTTCTAAAAAATAAAGTGCTTTCTTCACCGTGATCATGGTTAAAGGTTCTACTTTAGCCCATTTGGTGAAGTAGTCAACTGCTATGATGGCGTACTTCGCACCACCTCTAGAGATCGATAAGGAACCGATAATATCTATGCCCCATGTAACAAACGGCCATGGACTGACCATTTGTGTAATTTCCAACGGCAAAGCTCTCAGAACTTTTACGTACCTCTGGCACTTGTTGAATCGCTTAGCATAACTGGCAACATCTCGGTTGACAGTTGGCCGATAATATAGCCATAACAGAGTGTTTTCTTTGCTAGGGTTTGCCCCCCCCCCCAAGTGTGATCGCCACATTCCCCTTCATGAACTTCCCTTAGGACTTGTTTTATTTCATCATGAGCAATACATCAGAGCAGAGGAATGGAAAAACCCTTTCTATACATGACTCCTTTATAAATGATATATCGCAAAGCTTTGTAGAGGATTTGTCATCTTTGACTCCTCCATTCGGGAAGGACTCCCCTAGCAAATAATCTTTAGTTGGAGTCATCCACGACTCCTTCTCAGGCTCCATCTTTGGTTTCAATTCGATTTCCATCTAGTTTATACTCGGAGCATCTAGTACCTCGATTGGAACCAAACCCATTTATTATGCATCCCCGGTGCTAGCAAACTTTGCCAATGAGTCAGCCTGTTTGTTTTGATCCTGGTGAATGTGCGTGATGTCATAATAATCAAAGTCAATCAATAGCTATTGGACTCGGATAAGTTATAGAGCCAACCGTTGTCCTTTAGCCTGGTAATCTCCTTTGACTTGGTATACCACCAACTGGGAATCGCAAAAGATTTCAAGAGATTTTATTCCTAATTCTCTGGCAAGTTTGAGTCCAGTAATCAAAGCTTATACTTAGCTCCATTGTTCGTTATAGGGAAGTCAAGCTTTAAAGCGTAGCAAATTGATCGAACTTCTAGAGTTACTAACACGACTCCGGCTCCAGAACAATGTTCATTAGATGCTCCATCTGTATACATTTTCCACCGAATGGTAGGGGCTCCACCGCTCCCTGGGAGATCATCTTGCGCAGTGAATTCTACTGTAAAATCCGCCAATGCCTGTCCCTGGATGGCTCTCTGAGGGAGGTAAGTGATGTCGAATTGGCTCAGTTCAATGTTCCACTTCAGTAACCTTCCAAACGTCTCAGGTCTAAGACCTATCGTAACGGCTGATTAGTGTAAATCTTGATGGGATGAGCCTGAAAATAGGGACGGGGCTTTCGTGAAGCAACCAACAAGTAGTACGCATAATTTCTCTATCTTTAGATAGTTCCTTTTAGCTCCTGTCAATCGCTTGCTAACATAATAGACTGGTCCCTAGACTCGATTCTCCTCGCGGAGCAGTGCGACACTTATAACGTGTACCGACACAGCTAAGTAGATATATAAGTCTTCGTGATCCACCGGCTTTGATAAGATGTGAGGCTTCTCTAAGTAGTTCACCAAAGCTTGGAATGCATCTTCACAATCCTATGTCTATTCAAAGTTCATTTTCCCTCTTCTGATCATGTCGAAGAAAGGAATGCATTTATCGGTGGCTCTGGAGATAAAACAATTTAGGTCGGCAACCTTCCCATTTAGGCTCTGTACTTATTTGATGGTCATTGGCGATTGGATATTGCGAATAGCTCGAATCCTTTCGGGATTAGCTTCGATGTCGCAGGCATTGATGATGAAACCCATGAACTTTCCTGATGCAACACCAAAAGAACATTTTAGATGATTTATTTTCATCTTGTAATTTCAGAGGATGTCAAACATTTCTGCTAAGTCTCTAATGTGGTCTCTTGATTGTTGCAACTTCACAAGCATATCATCCACATATACCTCCATCGCTTTCCCAATCTGGTCTTTAAACATTCGGTTAACTAGGCGTTGATAGGTTGCTCCAGCATTCTTCAATCCAAAATGGCATTACCACATAATAGTACAATCCAACTTCGGTGATAAAACTGGTGTGCTCTTGGTCGGGGATGTGCATCGGGATTTGGTTATATCCAGAGTACGCGTCCATGAAAGGTAGCAATTTGTGTCCTATGGTAGAGTCCACCAGCTAGTTAATTCTCGAAAGGGAAAACTATCTTCCGGGCATGCTTTGTTTAAATCTGAATAGTCCACACATGTCCGCCACTTTCAATTCGCCTTTCTCAAAAGTACAAGATTAGATACCCATTTAGGATAGAGGGCATTATGAATAAACCAATTGCTTTTGAGCCTATCCACCTCCTCCTTAAGGGCGGCAGATCTCTCCAGATCTGTTAGCACCAAAATTGGTCACTAACCTCGTAGAGAAAGATTGTGTAGAGAAATAAGTGATGAAGGTAAATTAAACAGAGAAGACAATGCTAATTTAACTGCAGAAAGTAAGGACACCAAATTTACAGTGGTTCAGCGTAATTGCCTACGTCCACTTTGAGGTTAAACTTTATTGATCTTCTTAATAGTCGATTACAAATACAATTCGTGAATCAAATGCTTGAATGAAGTTGTTAAGTAGAGAAGATGAGTCTCAAAAATGGCAGAGTCTCCCCAGTCTTCTCCCAAAAAGATCCCCTTTTCGCTGTGACCCTGCCCCTCTATTTATAGACAAATATGGGCTGGTCTTCCCAAGTGGGCTTGATGGCCGAACACTCTAGCCCGAGTACAGTGGTCGCTGCATACCGAACCAGGTATGCCGAACACCATAATGCCGAACGATCCTTTCTATGCCGAACGGTATGTTTGATGTGTGGGAAGTGCAGGATGGTTGTCAGTCGAAGCCGAACGTGTCTCTGTCCGAAGCTCTTGGCCGAACAATGCTCCCTGACCGAATGATGCATCTTGGCCGAACGATAGTGTCACGTTGTGCAGTTACGCACACCGAACGTCTTCTGGATGCCGAGTACTTCTGTCGCCGAGTACTTCTGTCGCCGAGTTCTACTAGGCGTCGAATACTATCTGATACCGAACACTACCTGATGCCAAGTGCCATCTGATGCCGAGCGCTAGTTGATACCGAGTGCTACTTGGTGCCGAACACTGCCTGATGCCGAGTATTACCTGATACCGAGCACTAGTTGATGCCGAGTACTACAGATGCCAAGTACTATAGATGCCGAGTACCTGCCAATGCCGAGTGCTCAGTTGCCTGGTCAAATCTCCAGGAAACACTTGCCCCCCAAAGTGTATCACGCCCCCCAAAGTGTATCACGTGACCGAACGTGATGCGCTTTGAATCTAGTTTAACTTTCCTGGGAGATGCCTTCTCGAGAATATGTATGACGAGCGTGGTATGGACGCCGAACGATACGTTCGAAGCCGGACAATCCTCATGTGCTGAGTGACACCTCGCTTTGAAGCCGAACGCTAAGACTTTGACCGGTTTCACCGGATATAGCCTTTCAACTTCTATCTTCCCCCTATAAAACCAAGCATCCTTCCTCCATTTTCCTTTTACACCTTCATTTCTGTCACTCCCCAAAGACTTGCAAATTCTCGCCAGCCTATCAGACTTAAAGCCTAATCAATCTTTCTTCAACTTCGATCTTCGAACTAGGTACTATCCCTTCCACGATTAAATTGTTTCAACACGAGATGTGTGGCGAGTAGGATTGGCTCGCACTTTGGAGTTGTCGGACAATGCATGGTAGTTAGGCCTAGTTCCTTCATGCCGAACGAGACTGGAAGAAAAGAAAGATGGGGTGTCGAACGGCATAATCTTCGCCGAGCGACCTGTTCTTGTTGTTCGGCGCAGATGGAGAAGGAGAAGGGTGGAACTGTAAGCGAGGGTGGAGTGCCGAACGATCTTGAATCCCGGACAATACTCGGGCCTAACAAACCTAAACGCCGAACCATATTTCAGCCGAACAGTATCAAGGCTGAACAATACTTAAATGCCGAACCATATCAAGGCCGAACAATATAAATATTGAACAACTGACAAGCCGAACTATACTTAGGCCGAACACTCCAAATGCCGAACAAAACCTAGACCGAACAATACGATTGTCGAACACCATTTAAATGCCGAACGTATACATGTTGAACAACTAACATGCCGAACTATACTTAGGCCGAACATTTATTAACCTTGCCTATTCATATAGCAAGAACAAGGACCTGGATCTAAGCACACTATCACATGAAACTGACCCGGATCATTAACTCCCTAGGTTTAGTAGACATAAATCTGAACTTTGATTAACATTCGTTTTCTGAATTCGAAACAGCAATCACCACAAGGCGGGCTTCTTGAGACGGTCAGCGATGACGGTCTCCAAAGGCGATGATTCGATGCTCATTTTTATATCTTTGAATTCTCCAGATTCTTATTGCTTGTACACGATTGCTTGCACTAGTTCACAAATCACGTGGGGGGGGGGGAATTCGTGTTGTTAATTCTAACGTTCAACGTTTTTTAAGTATAGTTCTCTCAGGCACTTAGCCAGATTCACTATTTATTGAGGATGTCAAGAAAGTCTAGCTCCGCCACTATATCTGACAGGCCTGGGCCGTCATCAAGGCGAGAAGCCGCTGATACTTCTAATCCGTCGACTTCTCCTGCTCATAACTTAGCACCCGATGTCCTGGAGGCAACAATTCTACTAGACAATCCGATCGATTCACAGGCTTCGAAGATCAATGAAGCCGCACTCCAACGGATATGTTCCATCCACGGGATTCCTTTCGCCGATGTGCTAGTCCCTTCGCGACATGATCATCCTCACCTGCCCCCAGTCGGATATACCACTTGCAACAAGTTAATGTGTTGGATGGGCAACGTGCCTCCGTTTAACTTATTTCTTCGGGATGTGTTACAGTACATCGACATTGCCCCGTCGCATCTGCACCCGAACGGTCATGCATTTCTACATGGGACCTACCTACTCTTCATGGCTGTCTTCTCCAGACCTCCAACTCCTGGCGACATCAGATACATCTATATGGTTAAGAGGCGGAAAGACAGCCCTTCCTTCATGTTCCTCGAGCCGTACCACAAATGCCAAATCTTGACAGGAGCATGCAGTAAATTCGCCCTGTACAAACAGGAATGGTTCTACGTGCGTTGCCCTCCTGGTTTTGCGAGGAGATGGGTTGAAGGCAGTAAGTCTCTTTGCTGAGTCATCATTCGCCTTTAATTGGAGTCATGCTTTTCCTAACTCCTCGTTTCATCTTTTTAGGTATCAACCCGCGTCCGGAGGGTCGAGGATATTCTGAGGCCGTTGAGGCCATTAGAGCTCTTCCTGCAGCGGAACGAGGCATTCGAACCATCATTTCAAATGAATCATTGTCAAGGTTCGGCTTGCTAGCCCCAGGTCGTCGGATTAGCCTCCTGGAGGACGTCTCCATTCCTAAGCCAACATCCGGTAAAGGGAAGAAACAGGCCGGATCGTCATCTCGCCGCACTCCCGATACGCACGAAGAAGGTGAGCGTAAAGAGGACGAAGCTCCTGAGACCCAAGGCGAGAATGTGGGTCCCGCTTGGAATCCGGCGGTCGAAGTTCATGATATTGAAACGTCATCCTCTCCTTCGAAGGGAAAGAAGAGGTTAAAATACAATATTCGGAAGGAGAAAGTTGGCGGCACTTCAAAAGATATGCCTATCCCGTCAGAGAAAGAGGCTTCCTCACAGCACCGGGAGAGTTCTCTAAGGGGTTTGTCGAATCTTTCTATCCCCGACGACATACTTAATTACGGGTTTGACGATCCTGAAGCCCTTAAGTTTTCTTCGCCCGCTAGAGGCAATGCGGGAGTTCAACTCCTAGTCCAGGGAGACAATACTCCGATTAGTAAAGATAAAAGAACTGGTCTGTAGGGGGGAACGCTAGGACACACACGCACATACGCATTCCATCATACACTTCAAGTTTTTTTCTTATCTCCCGGATTTTTCTTAATTCGTTGCTATCTCCATTCTTTGCAGGTGAAATGGGGCGCTCTCACGGATTCGATCGCCTTCATGGCTCTTCCATATTCCATCATTCTGGACGGGACTCAGGTTCAGGCAGACGCAGGGACAAAGATGATTATGAAGATAGGGACAATCGTCTCCACGAGTCATCTCACCGTAAAAAGGCATATTCTCAATCTTCACAGTCCCGCGATCCTCTTCCTCCAACTGAGCCGGATAAAGAGAAGTCTTCACAGAAGGGTTACCAATCTGATGTTCCTCGAGAACAACACTCCGGTTCATCGAGTACAAGGTAAGTTTGGGAGCAACGAAAAAGAGCGGAACCTCCAAAGCCTCCTCCCCCTACTCCCGCGGTTGATCCAACTGTAGCGGAAAAGATGGTCGATCTTAAGGCCAAGTTCCCAAAACTTTGCTTTGACGCTCTGAAGTTCCTCCCGGCTATTCAC
This sequence comes from Allium fistulosum, assembly GCA_030737815.1. Taxonomy (NCBI): domain Eukaryota; kingdom Viridiplantae; phylum Streptophyta; class Magnoliopsida; order Asparagales; family Amaryllidaceae; genus Allium; species Allium fistulosum. The sequence goes on from CM060903.1 coordinate 1,222,443,580, forward strand.
CATATTCCTGGGCACGTGAAGCAGAGTGCCATTGCCTGCAATAACGACGTCTATGTTCAACATGACGCGTTTGTACACTTGGTTGAAAAGATCTCGGAGGTGTCCGTTGAGCGTCAATATGAGATTGATCGCCTGAAATTGGAGGCTGGCTGCGACAAGAACATCATCAAGCACCAAGACGAAGAGCTCGCTTCGTATAAGTCGAAGCTGGAAGCCGCTGAACAAAGCGCAAAAGATACTGCTTAGGCAGTTACTCGTTTAGAGATGGCTCACAAGAAGGAGCTTGATGAAGCAGTCCAGCGCAGCGGTGCCCTTGCCCTAGAAAAAGATTCCGTTCAAAAAGAAAGGGACGCGCTCGCCATACAAGTCAGAGAGCTGAAAGAATTACTTTCCAAGGAAAAGGAGGACAAGGTAGCTGCTCAAGAAGAATCACAACGATACTGTGATGAAATCGTTGCTACTCGTCTCCTGAAAACGAAGCTCGATGACGAACTTGCTGGGGTTGAGAAAATGAAGGACGAAGCCCGTGAGGAGGGCAAAAGAAAAGCTGCGGAGGAGATTGACTCTCGCCTCGAGGCGGCCGCGGAAGCCGGCAGGGAAGAGGTCAAATGCATGTTTGACCCGTTGATTGCTGAGTACGGAGCCCGCGTCCTTATGCATCGTGACTTAACATTCTTGGGCGATGGCTATCTCGAATCCCTAGCTGAGGCCTGGGAAACCTTAGTAAAGATCAGGAAAATCGAGTCGGGCTCTGAAGAGGTCGACGAGGATGCCTTGGTGAAGGAGTTTCTTAGGGGGAATGAGCCAACGGATCTGTCCGCAGCTTTGGCGCTTTATAACAAAGGCTCTCCCCTTCCAAAAGAGAAAAGTGATGAAGCGGGCCCGTCTAGGGCTGAGACTACGACTCCTCATATTGCTGCTCCTCCCGCTGCTCAACCGGCCGGTCGGCCGACACTTGACCCGTTCGAGCAGCATGCCGGCTATGATCCTGAAGATCCCGGGCTTGGCGTTCACGTGCTATCTCCTATTCTGGAGGGTGAAACCCCACGCGCAACCGATAGCCAACCAGAACCCGGTAGGAAACTCTTCTTTTCTAGAAGTCAAAAGATCTTGTTATTTTCCAGCATTTATTCGTTCTAATGTTCATTCTTTATGTTTCCATGCAGGCTGCTCTGACCCCGAGCCAACTCCGAGGAGCGATGACGCCAAGGAGGAGGCGGAGAAAACAAGCGACGCTATTCATGCGGGAGTAATTCCTAGTCCCGATGCTCAAGTGATTGGGGCGCTAGATGATGATAAGCTTGACACTTCATCTCCTGCCGAAGGGGGTGATGAAATCGAAATCACTGGCGCCTCTGAGCATACTTCAAAGATGAGCATGGAGGACCGCCTCACCGAAGAGGAGAGGAAAAAGGCCGAGGTCCAAGTTGAACCTGAAATACTGGAACTTACCGACCCGCGGAACAGACCTTTGAAAATCATTCTCCCGGGCAGGTCCAAACCACTAGATGTTCCGTGTCCTACTCCTGACTCCGCTTCTTTAGCAAGCAAGAAATCCAAGAAAAAGCGTGAAGGAGAGGAGTCGTCGGAAAAAAAAGGAAGACAAGAAGAAGAAACCGAAGAAATAATTGATACACTCGTTCAACGAGCTTCTTGCTTAAGTCCTGTAGTTGCTTTTATCTTTTGTAGCTTTAGTTTGTATAGATAGGTCCTTAACTCTGAGTTTTGTAGGAGTAACTGTGTAACCCCATTTTGAACTATTGAATGAAGTTTAGTTTCTTTTTCGTTTGAATGATTCTCTTGCTTTTCTTTGGTTTGCTGACTAACTGTAGTCATAACTCAAGTCCTTATGAGTTGCATTACCTCCTAGTTCATTCTTGTGTTGTTTGAACATCTCCAGACATGGCATACTTCTTGTTCCACATTTCTCGAGTACTTGGACTTTTTTCTAAATCTGCGCTCTGGGGATTTAGAGTAAGTTGATCCGCGTTCAGGGGATTCCAAGGTTCGCATCGTTTATACTCTAGTCCGCACTCCGGGGACTTAGAGTACTCCGATCCGCGCTCTGGGGATTCAGAGATTTGAAATCGTTTATACTCCAGTCCGCACTCTGGGGACTTAGAGTACTCCGATCCGCGCTCTGAGGATTCGGAGATTTGAAATCGGTTATACTAGTCCGCACTCTGGGGACTTAGAGTACTCCGATCCGCGCTCTGGGGATTCGGAGATTTGAAATCGTTTATACCCTAGTCCGCACTCCGGGGACTTTGAGTACTCCGATCCGCGCTCTAGGGATTCGGAGATTTGAAATCGTTTATACTCTAGTCCGCACTCCGAGGACTTAGAGTACTCCGATCCGCGCTCTAGGGATTCGGAGATTTGAAATCGTTTATACTCCAGTCCGCACTCTGGGGACTTAGAGTACTCCGATCCGCGCTCTGGGGATTCAGAGATTTGAAATCGGTTATACTCTAGTTCGCACTCCGGGGACTTAGAGTACTCCGATCCGCGCTCTGGGGATTCAGAGATTTGAAATCGTTTATACTCCAGTCCGCACTCCGGGGACTTAGAGTACTCCGATCCGCGCTCTGGGGATTCGGAGATTTGAAATCATTTATACTCCAGTCCGCACTCCGGGGACTTAGATTACTCCGCTCCGCGCTCTGGGGATTCGGAGATTTGAAATCGTTCATACTCCAGTCCGCACTCTGGGGACTTAGAGTACTCCGATCCGCGCTCTGGGGATTCAGAGATTTGAAATCGTTTATACTCTAGTCCGCACTCTGGGGACTTAGAGTACTCCGATCCGCGCTCTGGGGATTCGGAGATTTGGAATCGTTTACACGAGTCCGTAAATCGTACAGGATAATGTAGTTCGTCATCTGATCATGAGATATAGGAACATTAGTGACTTGTGGAAAATACGGCTTCAAGCCTTTATTAATGAAAAACAACTAAACTGCTTGATTACATAGTTAAAAAGAAACTAAGTTGCGACTGAACGAAAACACATAGGAAATAACAGTGCCTAAAATAAGAAAGGAAAACATGCTAAATGTAATAATGCCGCAAATGCTCACTGTTCCATGCTCGGGGGAGTGTCGTGCCATCAACGGTCGCTAGCTTGAATGTTCCTTCTCCAAGCTTCCGTTCAATGACGTATGGACCTTCCCAGTTGGGATTCATACGCGATGGTACCGGGAAAACTCATTTCAGAACGAGATCACCTACATCAAAAGTTCTTGGGTGGACTCTGCCGTCGTAGTAACGCTTGACTCGGTGTCTATGCGCTGCCGCCCTTAATTCGGCCTCTTCATGCTTTTCATCGATGCAGTCAAGTGATTACAACAAGAGGTCCTGGTTCGTCTTGGGATCATAGTACGTCACTCGGTGTGATGGAACTTCAAGTTCCACGGGTATAATGGCTTCCGAACCGTATGCCAAGGCGAATGGAGTGTGGCCGGTCGCGGACTTATGGGTAGTTCTATAAGCCCATAGTGCTGTTGGGAGTTCATCTACCCACTTGCCTCCAACCTTCTCCAGACGCTTCTTTAGTATGGACTTGATTATTTTGTTAACGGCCTCGACTTGTCTGTTAGCCTTTGGGTGTGCAACGGCGGCGAACTTCTTCTCGATGCCATACTTTAAACAGAACTCTTTGAACTCTGTCTTTCAAATTGCGTCCCGTTGTCTGTAATGATGGTGCGAGGAAGGCCAAAGCGGCATATAATGTTTCGTACAACGAAGTTAATGACCTTCTTAGAGGTGATTGTGGCCAAAGGCTCTGCCTCAGCCCATTTTGTGAAATAGTCGACTGCAACTATCGCGTATTTCGCACCACCTTTGGATATAGGCAAAGAGCCGATTATGTCGATTCCCCAAATTGCAAATGGCCAGGGACTAACCATTTGTGTGAGTTCCGTTGATGGAGTCCTCGGGATTTTCGCATACCTTTGACACTTGTCACATTTTCTTGCGTAGTCCGCAGCGTCCCGATTTACGGTCGGCCAGTAATATCCGTAGCGAAGGACCTTTTTTGCTAGCATTTGCCCCCCAGTATGGTCGCCACATTCCCCTTCGTGAACCTCTCTTAAGACCCGCTTTGTTTCGCCATGAGCGATGCATCGTAATAATGGGACTGAGAAACCTTTTCGATACATTAATCTATCCTGCATCACGTATCGCGTGGCCTTTTGAAGGACCTGGCGTCTTTCGCTCCTTTTTTCTGGTAAAGTCCCGGTCGTCAGGTACAGTTTGAATGGGGTTATCCACGATTCCTCCTCGATTTCCGTTTCCAATATACAATCAACTTTCATCTCGTCTATGCTCGGGGCGTGCAAGGCCTCAACGGGATACAATCCCATTTGCTGTGCATCGCCTGTGCTTGCAAACTTAGCCAACAAGTCGGCTTCTTTATTCTGCTCGCGTGGGACATGCGAAATGTCATAATGCTCAAGATTCGACAGTAGTTCTTGGACATGAACAAGGTACGGAGCAAGCTTCTGTCCCTTGGCTTGGTAATCTCCTCGCACTTGGTAAACCACCAACTGTGAGTCACAAAAGATCTCAACTGATTTAATCCCGAGTTCTCCGATGAGCTTTAAGCCAACAATCAATGCTTCATATTCTGCTTCGTTATTCGTAGCTGGGAAATCAAGCTTCAAAGCATAACAGATTGATCGGTTTTCCGGAGTTATAAGAACTACACCCGCGCCGGAGCAATGGTCGTTGGATGCCCCATCAGTGTATAATTTCCATCGAACGGGGGGAATGACGTCATGATTATCTGGTTCTGTGGGCATGGTAAACTCAGCGATAAAATCTACTAATGCTTTCCCTTGTATGGCTCTCCGCGGCAAGTAGGCGATATCGAACTGGCTCAACTCGATGTTCCATTTTAGCAATCTTCCAGAAGTTTCTGGTCGTTGGAGTACCTGCCGCAGGGGTTGATCGGTATAAACACTGATTGAGTGTGCTTGAAAATATAGGCGTAGCTTACGTGATGCAATCACCAAGCAATATGCCAATTTCTCGATTTTAGGGTAATTTCTTTCTGCCCCCGTTAAACGCTTGCTAACATAATACACCGGCTTTTGGATTCGGTCCTCCTTGCGAACTAAAGCCGCACTTATTGCATGTGGGGATACAGCCAAGTATGCGTACAGCGTCTCGTGGTCTACTGGTTTCGACAGCACTGGTGGACTCTCCAGATGCCTCACCAGATCCCGGAATGCTTCCTCATAACTAGACGTCCATTCGAAGTTCCTTTTCCCTTTCTTTATTATATCAAAGAAAGGGATGCACTTGTCAGTTGCCCTGGATATGAATCGACTTAGCACAGCTACTTTTCCATTCAAGCTCTGTACCTGTTTTATAGTCCTGGGTACTTGCACATCTCGAATAGCTTGGATCTTTTCGGGGTTAGCTTCAATTCCCCTAGCATCGACGATGAATCCCAAAAACTTCCCCGACGCAACGCCGAAGGAACACTTCAGAGAGTTGATCTTCATCCCGTAATACCTGAGTATGTCGAACATTTCAGCCAAGTCTCGAATGTGGTCGTTTGACTATCGTGACTTCACGAGCATGTCATCCACATAGACTTCCATCGTCCTACCAAGCTGGTCCTTGAACATTCGATTCACCAAACGCTGATAAGTTGCTCCTGCGTTCTTCAGTCCGAAGGGCATTAATACATATCAATATAGCATGACATCTGTAACGAAGCTGGTGTGTTCTTGGTCCGGAATATGCATCGGGATTTGGTTGTACCCCGAGTATGCATCCATGAATGATAACAGCTCATGTCCTGCGGTGGAGTCGACCAACTGATCGATCCTTGGTAACGGGAAACTATCCTTGGGGAACGCTTTGTTCAAATCAGAATAGTCTACGCAAGTTCTCCATTTCCCATTTGCCTTTTTCACCAGTACGGGGTTTGATACCCATTCAGGATAGAGGGCATCGCGGACGAACCCATTGGCTTTGAGTTTGTCCACCTCCTCTCTGAGAGCAGCGGACCTATCCGGGTCCATTCCTCTCCTCTTTTGTTTAACTGGGACGTATTTCGGGTCTATGTTCAACATATGACTCGTGATGGCGGGAGAAATCCCACACATATCAGAATTCGTCCAGGCGAAAACATCAAGATTCTCCCGGAGGAAGTCACTAAGGTCTTCAGTCATTGCGGGGCCAAGCTGTGATCCGATCTTCAGTATTCGCGAAGGGTCGCTTTGGCTGACTGAAATGTCAACCGTTAGTTCAGCCGGCGCCGCCTTTTCTTCCCTGGGTTTCTCATCGTCGTCTCTCGGATCTATGTCTCTGAAGATCCGAGAGTTATGCCCGAGCCAGGGCTCGGGCACTACTTGTCAATTATCCGAATTATGGATGCGGACGGGATTGTCCGCAACCTTTCCTTTCTCCCTCCGGTGGGCCTCCCGGAGCTCAGCCACATAACAGGAACGACCAGCTGCTTGGTCGCCATGAACAATACCTACTCCCTTGTCAGTTGGGAACTTCAAAGTTAAACACCACGGGGCCAATGCTGCCCTAAACTCAGCCAGGGCCGGCCGGCCCAAGAAAACATTATATGGAGAGTCCACATCCAAAACTACGAAGGGTAGAATTCGCACCCTCCGACGCTCGCCTTGTCCCAGTTCAACTGGTAACTCGACATACCCCACTGCATCGGTCGCAGCGCCGTTAAAGCCGTGGATACGAGCCTTGGACGGTTTCAAGTCCTTTGTTTCCATTTTCATTTGGTCATAAGCCTTCTTGAAGATGATGTTGACAAAACTTCCGCAATCAATCAGAATTCTCTTCACATATGTCGGTCCGATTGTCGCAGATATGACCATCGGGTCGATGGTTGGAGCCTCTACTTGATCAGCATCCCTGTTTCTGAACACTATGTCGTCTGTCATTACGCGCTACTGCTTGGCAGGAGTCCCATCCTCCACGTTTGAACAACACTCAAAATCTGCATGTTTCAGGGAGCTTGCATACCGCTCCATCTCTTGCCAATTCTTATCCGTGGGGTGAGGCCCGCCGATAATAGTATTTATGACTAGTCTACCCACGGTTCGGGCAGGCTCCTCGGGGTAACGCGGGGCCGGTGCGCGACCTGGGTTGGACGTTCCCTGTCCTCCTTCCTGTGGATCGTTCACAAATTCTTGCAACTTCTTTTGCCTGATCAACTTCTCGATAGCGTCGTGCAGGTGTCTGCACTCTTCCGTATTGTGCCCATAAGTCTCATGGAAGCGACAGTATTTCCCAGTTCGCTTCTGCTCCTCAGTTGATTCTTTTGGACGTGGCCTTCTGTACTGAAAAGTATTGCAGGTAGATAGGTAAATGTTCTCAAGAGGCGCATTCAGCGGAGTATACTCGTTGTAGCTTGGAATTCTCGATTTCCACTTCCCCGCTTCTCTCTTCTTCCCTTGATTTCTTCCTCCGGACTCCTTAGACTGCCCAGGCTTGTTCTGGACATTGACTTGGACCTTTCCCGAGTTGTCTCCGGACTGCTTCACAGCAACGTTGCTTTTCATAGACTCTTGGACAAGTCCTGGTGCCTTATCTCGCCTTACCCACCTGGCTTCCTCTCTCCTTATGAACTGGTGTGCCTTTGAGTAGAAAAGCTCTAGTGTGGTCGGAGGTTTTCCTGCCAACCAGTCTCCAAATTCAGACTCCGGATCCACACCTCTCATTACAGCCATTAGAATTGCATGATCATTGGGATTACTGACTTCAGTTGCCGCAACATGGAACCTTTGTAAATATTCCTTCAATGACTCCCCGGGACTTTGGATTACACTTGACAGAGACATTACGTCCTTCGGACGAGTAGTGTGTATCCTGAACTGCTCAATAAACTTCTTTGCCAACTCCTCGAAATTGGATACAGACCGCGGAGGAAGTCGGGTAAACCACATAGTAGCGATCCCAGATAGAGTAATTGGAAAGCATCTACACTTGGTGGCATCATTTGCTCTAGCCGAATCCATCATCCATTCGTACCTCATGACATGCTGTCTGGGGTTAGTCTTTCCCTCATACGCAGGGATAGTAGGCATACTGAACTACCTGGGGTACGCCGCCTGCAACACAACATCTGCGAATGGAGTATGACTTCTTGATACTCCCCAATCATCATTTGATAAGCCCTGATTCTCTCTCATCAACTGCCTGACCATGGCTGTCAGATCTGGTGTTTGTATGGAAGGCGGAAGGTTAGAGTCTGTTCCATGCGACTGTCCATGTTGATGCCTCCTCTCCTGGCGATCTGCCAATCGTGCGTCTTGAGGTTCCACATTGTTAGCGTTTTGATGGTCTGGGCCTCCATCCTCCATTTGCACTCCGGTCCTAAGTTTCCAACTCTTGCTTGGTCACGGTCTCCAGCTGTTAGAACAGCAGCATCTGCTCGCGTAGCTTCAGTCTTACGGCGTCTGCGCCTGGGAGGTTCATCAGAGGAAGTAGAGCTGTCAGATGAGGAATAAGGAGCGGGATTGCCCCCAGCATTTTGTTGCTGCTGTTGAGTAAGTTGTGCCATCAGGTTGGCGTTAGCTTGCATCTACTCTCCTAGTTGTCTCCTGCTTTCTCTGAGTTCTCTCATCAAGTCGTTGAACTCTATTTTGGTCACAACCGGAGCCTGGTCCTGAGCGGCAATTCCTACATCCGGAATTGTTGGTTGATTGCTAGGTCCTGCTTGTTGCACGCTAGCAGTCTCGTGGGCATCCGCATTATGAGAAGCTGACCTGGTACGTGGTCTTGCCATTCTAGAGTTATTGGTATGAACTCTGAGTAGAATCAACGGATGTCCTATCAATGAGTCGGATCTTCTTTGGGGGATTTGTTCAATCCAGTAGCTTCAAAGCAGATCCTTAAGGTCTGAGAATTCAACTCTCAATGAAAGCACCAAAGTGTTAGCACCAAAATTGGTCACTAACCTCGTAGAGAAAGATTGTGTAGAGAAATAAGTGATGAAGGTAAAATAAACAGAGAAGACAATGCTAATTTAACTGCAGAAAGTAAGGACACCAAATTTATAGTGGTTCAGCGTAATTGCCTACGTCCACTTTGAGGTTAAACTTTATTGATCTTCTTAATAGTCGATTACAAATACAATTCGTGAATCAAATGCTTGAATGAAGTTGTTAAGTAGAGAAGATGAGTCTCAAAAATGGCAGAGTCTCCCCAGTCTTCTCCCAAAAAGATCTCCTTTTCACTGTGACCCTGCCCCTCTATTTATAGACAAATATGGGCTGGACTTCCCAAGTGGGCTTGATGGCCGAACACTCTAGCCCAAGTACAGTGGTCGCTGCATGCCGAACCAGGTATGCCGAACACCATAATGCCGAACGATCCTTTCTATGCCGAACGGTATGTTTGATGTGTGGGAAGTGCAGGATGGTTGTCAGTCGAAGCCGAACGTGTCTCTATCTGAAGCTCTTGGCCGAACAATGCTCCCTGACCGAATGATGCATCTTGGCCGAACGATAGTGTCACGTTGTGCAGTTACGCACACCGAATGTCTTCTAGATGCCGAGTACTTCTGTCGCCAAGTACTTCTGTCGCCGAGTTCTACTGGGCGCCGAATACTATCTGATACCGAACACTACCTGATGCCGAGCGCTAGTTGATACCGAGTGCTACTTGGTGCCGAACACTGCCTGATGCCGAGTATTACCTGATACCGAGCACTAGTTGATGCCGAGTACTACAGATGCCGAGTACTATAGATGCCGAGTACCTGCCAATGCCGAGTGCTCAGTTGCCTGGTCAAATCTCCAAGAAACAAGATCCATGCCACGCCTTTTCTGTTTCACTGGGACATGCCTCAGGTTAATATTTAATGCATGGCTCGCAATGATAGGCCAGATCCCACACATATCAGAATGAGTCCAAGTGAACACATCAAGGTTTGCTTGATGAAAACCAGCAAGTTCTTTCGTCATTGGGGGGCTAAGCTGTGATCTGATCTTTAGGACCCATGACGGGTCATTGTGGCTGATTGTGATGTCAATCGTTAGCTCAACCAGTGCATCCTTGGCTTCTTTGGGCTCCTCCTCATTATTTCTCAGATCTATACCCTTGTAGAACCGACTATGATACCCGACCTAAGGCTCAGGCGCTGGTTGTCAATCTTCGGTGGCTTGGATGCAGAGAGACTTTTCCACACTCTTACCTTTCTCCTTCCGCTGAGTGTCCCTCAACTCAGCCACATAGCAGGCACGTACGATCGTCTGATCTCCATGCATAACTCCCATGCCATTGTCAGTTGGGAATTTTAAGGGCAATGGCTGCTCAGAATTCAGCAAGGGTCGGTCGGCCCAGAAAAAAATTATATGGAGAGTCCACATCCAACACAACAAATGGCAACATCCGTACTCTCCTACGGTTACCTTCTCCTAACTCCACCGGTAGTTCGACATAGTCCACCGCTTCCATTGCAACACCGTTAAAACCATAAATGCGGGCTTTACATGGTTTTAGATCTTTGGCTTCCATTCACATCTGGTTGTATGCCTTTTTGAAAATAATGTTCACCGAGATGCCACTTCCAATCAAAACTTTTCTCACTAAGGCAGGGTCGATCATGGCCAAAATGATCATTGGGTCGATCGTCGGTGCCTCCACCTTATTTGCATCTCTATTTCTGAATATAATGTCATCTGTCATTTTACGCTGCTATTTGGCCGAAGCTCCATCTTCTATATTTGAACAACACTCAAAATTCATATGCTTAATTGCTCTAGCATAACGCATCTCATGCCGGCTCTTATCGGTTGGATGTGGTCCTCTGACTATTGTATTGATAACTAGTCTCCCACCAGTCCGCACAGGCTCATCAACCCTGTGCGATGCTTGCTCTCGGTTAGGGTCAGATGTCCTATGCCTGCCATCCTGCGGGGCTTTAACAAACTGCTTTAGTTTTCTTTCCCGCATCTGCTTCTCGATAACATCCTGGAGATACCTAAACTCATTTGTGGTATAACCATAACATTCATGGAACCGAAAACATTTTCCAGTCTACTTTTGTTTCTCCATCGATTCCTTCAGATGTGGCTTCCTATATTGCATGGTATTGCATGTAGACAAGTAGACGTTCTCTAGAGACATATTCAGTGGTGTGTAGGTATCATACATTAGAATCTTTGACTTCCTCTTCTAGAATCCCTCTTTCATTCATGGCTCCTATCACCACCTTTCTTTTGCTGATTCGGTTTATTTTGGACATTTACTTGAACTTTTTCAAAACTCTCTCCGGGCTGTTTCACTACAATGTTACTCTGCACTCCCTCTCCACTCGGCCCCACAACATTCTTCTTCCTAGAGCATCTATCTTCCTCTTTCCTCGAATACTGAGCTACTTTTGTATAGAAACACTCCAACGTCGCGGGTGATTTGCCAGCTAACCAATCGCCAAAGTCAGATTCTGGATCAAACCCTCTTGTTAACGCCATTAGTATTGAATGGTCATTTGAATCACTGACTTCTGTGATAGCTATATAAAATCTCTCCAAGTAATCTTTCAGCGATTCTCCCAGAGCCTAGATCATGCTTGATAGGGACATTACAACTTTGTGGCGAGTTGCATGCATATGAAATTGCTCCACAAACTTTGTTTCTAAATCGTCAAATCTAGAGATTGACAATGAGGGTAATCTCGTAAACCACATCGTCGCTATGCTAGAGAGAGTAATAGGAAAACATTTGCATTTTATGGCATCATCAGCTCAGGCGGAATCCATCAGCCATTCATATCCCATGATGTGCTGCCAAGGGTCGATTTTTCTCTTATAGAAAGGCATCGACTGCATGCTAAATCTCCTCGGATATTCCACGTGTAAAATATTGTCTGTGAATGAGGTATGGCTTCTGGAGATCCCCTAATCATTATTGGTCAAACCCTGACTTTCCCTTACTAGCTGTCTGACCATAGCCAACAAGTCCGGTGTTGGGATAGTTGGAACCAAGCGGTAGTCGTGCTACATCTCACGTGAATGGTCTGATTGATGTCTACTGGCCATTCCCTGCCTTCTTGGCTCAACATCCTCTCGATGTGCGTCACTTGCGTTCACATTGTCGTCATTCCGGAGAGGTAAATGAACTGCATTATCTTGAACTCCAGCATCCAGATCAACTATGGCATCACCAGTGTGCATTCTTCCTCTCATTGTTGTAACTTTCCTCTAAAAGCTAGATTGGCACCGATCGTTCCAGATGGATCGGAACTGATCGTGCTCGTTCTGTCTGGATTGGTCCGATGATGGCAGGTCGACGTTTCGGCATGTTATCCGTCAGTTTTGCGATGTATACATCTGTGATAGTCATTTGATGAAGTTGAGCTCTCCGATGCAGAATAGGGAGTTGGCTCCCTCCTAGTTTTTCCGCGTTGTTGATTCTTGAGTTGATTCATTAGATTGATATTTGCTTGAGTCTGCTGGTTCAACTGTCGGCGGCTATCCATAAGCTTTCTTATCAGATTCTAGAAATCGTCTCTTATGATGGAATCGGCTGGATTCTGGACATCAACTGGATTGGTATCATTAACATCTACTAGTAGACTGCTCTGGCCTCCTTGCTGGATGTTGGCATTCTTGTTCCCTTCTACGGTTTGAGAAGTAGATCTGGTGTTCCTAACCATTGTTGATAGTTTTCCTTAGACTTTTGAAAATTTGAATAAAATGGGTAAACTGTTTGAAGATAATTCTGGATCTCTTCTTGGGATTTTTGCAATCCGGTAGCAGCAAAGGGATTAAAATGAATATGAGAAGCTTGTTTCTAAGTGAAAGCACCAAAATGTTTGTACCAAAAATTGGCACAAACACCCAATAGAGATTTTTTAGAGGAACAAATGTAGAAAAATAAATAAAAACAGAGGAAACAAGCAATTAAATAACATAATAGAACGACGATTTATAATGGTTCGGCGTTGAAAGCCTATGTCCACTTTAGAGAAATAACTTTATTAATCACTTGAATTAATGAGTACAAAGGGGTGGATTGGGTATGATCTATAGTTACAATGGAGTACAAAGGAAACAACAACGTAAAGATCTCAAAAATGAACAACCAAGTCTATATTTATAAGGAAAGACGATGGAATATCTTTCTGAAATTTTGGCAGCAGAGTCTCCAGATCCAGAAGAAGTAAAAGTATCAATTGCGAGTCCCACATCACCAGTAATAATGATTGGCATAGATCGTTTCGTAAGCTCACTTTGGCATGCGATCGATATGTTGGGCTCCATTCTTCAGTATATTGATGTTCCCAATGTTTCATGTGTATTCAACTTGTGAATTTTGAGATATCGATCGTTTTCCGCATAGTTGAACTGTAATATCGATACGGTAAGACCCATATTTGGTGAATATGGATCGTACCCGATCTATTTTCAGTAAATGGTGTATTTTCATATTTTAAGCATTTAATTGAGTCCATCTTCCATTTCACTGCACCGCTGCTTCATACAATCATCGGTGCCTGATCTCTGGGGTTCATGATAGTTAATATGATGTGTCGATCTTGATGACAGTCGAGTCTAACTTGTCCAGTCATTTCAGGTATAGCTGGACCAAAAGGTCGAATAACAGCTACTAGCATATTATCCCCATACCTAAAACTGAAATACGAATGTCTATAACTGATACCAATGTCGATTTGTTATTAGCTACTGAAGATACCCATCTAGAGCCACAACTAACTTATGGACTCCCGTGAAAACCAACACCTCAAAAAAGTTGGCCTGTAGGCCTGTCGTAGCACCCATCCTTACAACACAACAATAGTAGGACTCTAACATCCCCTAACTTGAGGCCTAAAGCTAAGCGCTACAAATGCTGCAGTCATCTATAACATTAACTCTCGACGACAAAATACAGTAATGCTAATGGTATCCATAATATCAAAAGCACATGAATATGAAACAAAATAACAGCTTTTCAGATTACATTTCACAAAACATGTTTTATATCCAATTACATAATCCCATAATCGATTCCTAGGTTTTGATCAAATATAATTATTACAAAATACGCCAAGTGCGATATATGAAGATGCCCCATTATCAGACTTAATACAACACAGCGGAAATTAAGCAAAACAACTCCTAAATAGATAACATCAGCCTCCGACTCATCTCCGAAAGCTTTATTCGTCCACCTACTAAAACCTACAAATCCTCAACTCTCAACCTACTCAAATCAATTTTGAGCACCCGAGAGTTTAAGGGAAAAAACATAAACTTCGAGTCAAACATAAAGCCTAGTGTGAATAATACTATTACATCTCGGTTTACTGATATTAAGTGAGACCACGCCACTTAGTGGAACGGGTTTCCCCTCACTAATATCCTTATAAAACATATCTTTTGCAAATCAGAATCCTACAATCAAACTGATTCAAATTGATCATGACAATAATAGCAATATCATATATGCTCATAAATAGGTAATAAATGGACCATCGGTCCGAAAAATATAGTTTTATTTGGCTAGCTACTAACCATTGGCTGACTCAGGCCTATCAAACAAAATAAACAAATAATCTAACAACCGTTAGACAAACTTCTGGATGGACGGTCCTTAACTTACTTCTCCAAGGGTCACCTGATCCTAATGGTTTTTCGGGCTCACAATTAACCTATCCTTCCTCTCTGTACATATATTCCTTTCTGTATGTAACCATCATTTAAGTCTTACTTGTGACTAATCCCTACACACTGGAATTTTGGACTAAAATTAGCTAGGGGCTATAACTAATGTATAGGGAGCGACCCTACATCAGTCTCATCTGGTATACAAATAACCGAGTCATTTTACTTAGGGTTGACTACCCTTTAAATTTTCCTTGAAAACCTTTTCGAAATGATTTAATCCCTTTAAATCATATTTAAACAAGGAAAACATATTATTGCTTTACTGAAACCTCTTTGCCATAATACATACTTTACTCAAACCATTGTTGATGAATACATTCGAAACTTTGTTTAAACCTTTAAACAATTCTCTTTCAAAACCATTTAAAGTACCCCTTTCGGTACAAGTAAACTACTTTACTTTATAACCTTAGGCCGAAAGGCCAAAACATACCTTTCGAAACCATTTACAATAGTCCTTTCAAAAACATTGAAAACATCTCTTTCGAAAGCTTTATAAACCTTAGACGTCCTCTTTTGAAACACTTTAAACATGCCTTTTGAAAACATTGGAAACCTTCCATTAAACACCAAGGCAAACCTTTCGAAAACATTAGGGAATCACCCCTTCGAACCTTTAGCATATATCTTTTGAAAATACTTGGGGATTCACCCCTTCGAAACCTTTGTTAGTTACCTTTTGAAAGCATTAAAGTGTTCTACTTAAAGCAAACCTTTCAAAAGCATTGGGTTCAAGTTAAAATATGTGGAACAGCCTTTCGAAACCATCTGAAATCATTCCTTTCGAAAACTTTGGGTTTAACTTTCAAAACATTAAAAGGGACTTAAAACAACTAAGTCGAAAGAAACTCTTTTGAAAGCAATTTCCTAAGTAAAAGAAGTGGATGGTGTCGAAACCAATTCCTTCGAGAGCATTGGAGAAGCGGCTTAGATTTTAAAACGAAAAAACCCTTTCGAAGATATTGCTTTGAAAGGTAAGATGTGGCAGGTTGGGGTTTCGACCCATTCAGAAGCAATTTCTTAAAATAAAGGCGCAACCTCTTTCGAAAGCTCTTTCCTTTAAAAGCATTTAACCAAGTCGAAAGCTATCTAAGTCGAAAGCATTCTTTTCGAAAGCAAAGCAGGCGCATTTCCTTTGGAAAGCAAAGCAAGGCTCCGGCCCTTTCGGAACCCCGTGTTTCGACTATATACCTTTTGCCTATGTTCAATTCACTACGTACCATGTCTTTGATACCATGCGCATTGGTTTCGATGGAGTTGGAGGCGGAAGTACCTAGTCGAAAGGTGCTGCCGAAAGTGGCGAAACAACAAAAACATGGTAAAACTGATTTTTAACTTTAAAAAGTAATTCCTGTCAACTAACCTGCTTTGTTTGTCAATATATGATTGGTTGTTAATTTCTTTCCCAAATTCTTTACTAAAACTGCTGCGGAAATTTCAAAGATAAACAATTTAAAAAGTAACAGAATGCACCTTCTCTTTTTATAAAATTATAAAACATTTAAGTCCCATAAGTTAAATAATTTTATATACTTATTAAAACACTTAGATAATTCTACAAATATTCCCATAAATCGTTTTTAGTATGTTTTCTAACATATTTAAATTTCTGACCCAAAACATATATAAAATAGCCGTAATTTATTTTAAACCCAATTAACTATTTTCTTCGCTAGAAAATTAATAATAAATCCACATTAATTCGGAAAATTATGAAATTTGAAACCCATCTCTAAAATATTATTTGCGACCTTATCTACAAATCGTAAGGCATTTGGATGTCATTTAATAGGGTTTTCACATTAAAAAGTAAAATCCATATGAAATAACATAAATCATCAACAAGCATATATATCCATTTTAACAATTAGAAACATGGCAATATACTTTGCAAAAATATTTAGAAACCAAAAACATTAAAAATATGAGATGTAACCTATTATTCACCTTTAGCTTGTGATTAAGAAGTTGAGATTTGATCTTGGATTAAGTTGATTAAGCTCCTTCCTTAGATTCTTGCTTATCTTCTTCTTGTTTTCCCTTAATGGTGGTCAGCCTCTCTATGTACTGTTTTTGATTGTGAACATGTAAATTGAAGTGGTGTAAGGGTTTAGGGTATAAGAATAAGACTTATTCCTATTTTTCCCTTACCTAATTCCCTAACCTATTTCATTTTAAATTCCCTTAGTTCATTAGTTTAAACTGGCACGGCTACCCTCTATTAAACAAATCTCAATACCTTAACCATTTATATTATTTCATTTGATTTGACTAATTAGATGTCCAAAATAATGTTACTCAAAATTAGGGTCATTATAGATTCCCCTCCTTAAAAAAATTTGTCCTCGAAATTACGATAAGGCACTCATCAAAGTCAATCATAAAGGTAAAACATACCATGAAACAAGTCAGGATAAGCATCTCTAATCCTGTTCTCAGTTTCCGAAGTATAGTCTCTTACGTCATCGCTCCACTGGACTTTAACTAATCTAACTTTTTTATTCCTTAGCTTCTTCTCATCTCTCGCGACTATACGAACTGGCTTTCTAACTATAGTCAAATTCGACTCCACTACTTAGACATCTAACACAGTCGGTGTAATAGTATTCTTTGGATCTCAAATAACCTTCCTTAGATGAGATACATGAGAAACATCGTGGACTCCTGTCAATCTGTTCGGTATCTATATGCGAGTTTCCCGATCCTCTTTACAATAGGAAATGGTTCAACGGATCTTGGTGCCAACTTTCCCGATTTCCCGAACCTGATCACGCCTTTCATTGGTGATACTTTGACGAAAACATGATCTCCAACAGAGAATTCTAAGTCTTTCCGTCTTTTATCAGCATAAGTCTTCTGCTTAGACTGAGCTTCTTTCATTCTAGCTCTAATTAAGTCAATCTTCTCTACAGCTTCTCTACTAAATCCGGACTAAGTACCAACCTATCTCCGGTCTCTAACCAACAAACTGGAGATTTACATGGCCTTCCATGCATAGCTTCAAATGGTGCCATTCCTATACTAGCTTGATAACTGTTGTTATATGAAAACTCGATTAAGTGTAGATGGTCTTTCCATGATCCCCCAAAATCTATTACACAGGCTCGTAACAAATCTTTTAAGATTTTGTTAACTCTTTCCGTTTGCCCATCTGTCTGCGGATGGTAAGCGGTACTCATCTTGAACCTGGTACCTAAAATCTCCTGTAGACTCTTTCAGAACTTGCTAGTGAATAAGGAATCTCTATCACTTACGATCCTACTAGGAATCCCATGCAGTCTAACTATATTCTTCATAAATAACTTAACCAAAACAGGTGCCGTCCTAGTTGACCTAATTGGAATGAAATGGGCACCCTTGTTAACCTGTCCACTATGACCCACATGTTTTCATTTCCTCTATTAGATCTTGGCAACCCGTCTATGAAATCCATTGAGATAGAATCCCATTTCCATATCGGGAGATCTAAAGGCTGAAACAACCCACTTGGTTTCTGATGTTTGGCTTTTACCTGTTGGCAGTTCAAACACTGCTTTACCCATAAGCCTACATCTCTCTACATACCTTCCCAGAAGAAAATTCTCTTCATGTCCTAATACATCTTAGTTCCTCCCGGATGAATAGTGAACTTTGAACGATGGCATTCCTCAAGAACTTCCTTCCTGATGCTTCCTACATTCGGAACACATAACTTTCCTTTCTTCCTCAACCACCCATTCTGGTCAAGACTAAAATCTTTCAAGTCATTGCTCCCTGTTCCATCCCTTATCCTTCTGATCCGTTCAACTAATAAATGATCCTCCTTCTGCTTAGAAGCAATCATTTCGATCACCAACGGTCAAACTTCTAAGCATGACAACATAGCAGTCTCCCTACTAGATCTAGCTTCAGATCTCCACTACACTCTGCATGTCGTCAGTGCTTCTAAAACTTTCCACTCATATATCATTGCCAACACTGTATTTTGATGTTTTTTACAAAGTGCTTTAGCAACCTTGTTGCCTTTTCCAGGTGTGTACTCAATGCCAAAATCATAAGCGGCTAAAACCTCTAACCACCTATGCTGTCTCATATTACGCTCCTTATGAGATAATAGATACTTTAGCGACTTGTGACCTATATACAACTAAAATATCTCTCTCAAAAGGTAATGTCTCCACACCTTCAACGCAAAAATTACTGCAGCTACTTCCAAATCATGAGTCAGGTACCTAACCTCATGCGGTCTAAGCTATCGAGATGCATAGGCAATCACTTTACCTCTTTGCATTAACACAACTCCTAATCCTGTTCCACACGCATCCGTGTACACTACTAAGTTCTGATTGCCCTCTGGAACAACCAACACAGGTGCATTAGTCAATAAGTGTTTCAGCTTCTGGAATGCCTCCTCACACTTATCGGTCCAGACAAAATTCACATTCTTTCGTGTTAGCTTGGTCATCAATGCTTCTATTCATGAAAAATCCTTTATGAATCTCTAATGATACCTAGATAATCCAAGAAAATTCTTTATCTCATTCATTGTCTCGGATCTTTTCCAATTATTCCCTACCTTAATCTTAGTCGGATCTATGGACAACCCTTTCTCTGAGACTACATGACCAAGAAACTTCACTTCCTTCTTCCAGAAATGACACTTCAAAAATTTCGCCTTCAGCTGATGCTGCCTCAACGTCTCAAGCACCACACTAAGATGAACTTCATGCTCTCTTACATCCTTAGAGTATATCAATATATCATCTATGAACAGCAACACGAACCTATGCAAGTGCTCTCGGAAAATTCGATTCATCAAATCTACAAAGAATGCTGGCGCATTGGTTAGTCCGAACGACATTACTAACAATTCGTACGATCCATATCTAGTTCTAAACGTTGTCAGTGGAATACTATCCTCTACTACCCTAAGATGATGGAACCCTATCGCTAAATCCAACTGGGAAAATACTCTGGCTCCACTTAACTGGTCGAACAAATCGTCGATTCTAGGCAACAGATATCGATTCTTTAACGTCTTCTCATTCAACTTACGATAATCGATACACAACCTTAACGATCCATCCGGCTTCTTAGCAAACACTATGGCTGCTCCCTAAGGCGGACTGCTCGGTCTGATAAAATTCTTGCCCTCCAAATCCACCAACTGCACCTTTAACTCCCTCATCTAGGTAGGTATCATTCTGCTTGGCGGTCTACTCACCCGTTCTACTCCTAGTACCAAATCTATCTGAAACTCAATGGCTCGTTTCAGTGATAGTCCTACTATAGGTTCAAAGACATCTGCAAATTCTCTAACAACGAAAACTCCATTCAAATCGACTTCTACCTCCATAACACCCAATAAGGCACTAACCTCAAAACTATAGTTTTCTATGGTATATACGATCGATCTCTATAGTCAGGATGTCTAAGCGATATTTTCCTATCATGGCAAAATATCCTAGCATTATATTTACTTAACCAATCCATACCAAAAATAATTCCGAACCCTACGAAATCAAACACATACACACTTCCAACAAATGCATGACTTAACAATTCAAACTCTAAGTGGTCACACTTCATCCCAAGTGTCGCATATCCTCCTTTCAGATTTACAACCCTTAAGGAAGTAACTAGGTATGAGGGTTCTAGGTTAAGCTTACCTACCAAACAATAAGATATAAAAGAATGCGATGCACCAGTACCAAATAGAACTCCAACTGATACACCATAAATCAAAAGCGTACCTCCCAACACAGCTTTTCCCCTCTCCTCTGCTGTTGGTCTTGAGGTAGCTGGTTCCAATGCAAGCATCTTGCCTTTCCCATGCTTGGCTGGCTCCTTGCACTGGTTCTTATAGTGCCCAATCTGATCACGGTTGAAACACTTTATTCCTTTCTTCTCAGCAGCTTTCTTTCCCTTGCCTGTCCAGCACTCATGGGCATAGCATCCTTTCTTGTCACACTTGTAACAGACCACTTCCGCCTTTCCCTTCTTAGCAACTCCACCCTTCTGAGCTCCTTTCCTGTGGAAAAACTTTCTCTTCTAAATTTGCCCTCCTTGAACTTCCTTGGCCTTATTTCTTTCAAGAAAAGCTTGCATCTCTTCATTCCTTAAGGCCATCTCAACGACAACATCACATGGATCCCTAATATGCGGCAACATGGCCTTATCAAGCTCAAGCTTCAACCTCCTAATGAACTTCTCACTCCTCTTAATCACATATCAACCGTAGCATAGCCATATCTCGCCAGCTCCTCAAACCTTGTCATATACGGTCATGTCCCCTTGCTCCAACTCGATGAACTTTCTGAGTAGAGTGGACTTGGCAATCTCTAACATAAACCTTTCCTCAAACCTCCTCATGAACTCAGCCCAAGTCATATTCTCCCCGTTGACTCCAACTGTCATACTATTCCACCATTACAGTGCTGCCCCTTATAGATGTGTAGAGGCGAGTCTCCTATTCTGCTCATCGTTGAGCCATAAGTCAGCGAAAATCCTCTCGTAATGAAGTAGCCAATTCTCTACTTCGATTGCGTCTTTAGTACCAATAAACAGCTTTCCTCCTAGCCGAGCTTAATCTCTACTCAGAATAGCATAGTTATTCATCACCAGAGCTTCCTGATTTCCTCCTCCAACTACTCCAGCAGCAATTTCCGCTTGCATCATGTTTACGAAGAACTGATACATTTCTCCCATGTCTACTTGCGGGACTCCAGCACTCACATTTGCAGCTTGTGCCCGACCTGGGTTCCTCCTAGTATTTGGTCTGACATTTCCATTAATTGTGGTGCTTCCCCCACCAAGGTTAACTCTTCCACTTCTAGCATCCATATCTGCATTCAAGTATTTGTAAGATACATAAGAATAGCCTAACAGAGATAGGAGAATAGAGCTAAAGCGTATACTTATATATATAATAAATACAAGTACGTTACTATAGCAATATCCCATACCCCGACCTTTTCTCTAATTCCTTAGGATTATGTTTTCAAAATCATTTTAGTTTAAAGTGTTTCATAAACCTACACTCTGATACCAAGTTGTAACAACCCCTATGTTGAGGCCCAAATATAAGCGCTATAGATGCTGCAGTCATCTATAGTATTAACTCCCGACGACAAAATACGGTAATGCTAACAGTATCCAAAATATCAGAAGCATATGAATATGAAACAAAATAACAGATTCAAAAATAACTTTTTTGATTACATTACACAGAACATGTTTCATATCCAATTACATAATCCCACAATCGATTCCTAGGTTTTGATCAAATATAATTGTTATGAAATACGCCAAAAGCGACATATGAAGATGCCCCCATGGAAGATCAGAGTACTAAATAGTCATATTAGACTTAATACAACATAGCGGAAATAAAACAAAACAACTCCAAAATAGCTAACATCATCCTCCTGCTTGTCTGCTGAAGCTTTATTCGTCCACCCACTAAAACCTGTAAATCCTCAACTGTCAACCTGCTCAAATCAATTTTGAGTACCCGCGAGTTTAAGGGGAAAAACATAAACTTCGAGTTAGACATAAAGTCTGGTGTGAATAATACTATTACATCTCGGTTTACTAATATTAAGTGAGACCATGCCACTTAATGGAACGGGTTTCCCTCACTAATATCCTTTTAAAACATATCTTTTTGCAAATCAGAATCTTGTAATCAAACTGATTAATCAAATTGATCATAACAATAATAAAAATATCATATATGCTCATAAACAAATAACAAATGGACCATCCGTCCGAAAAATATAGTTTTATTTGGCTAACTACTAACCATTGGCTGACTCGGGCCTAACAAACAAAATAAACAAATAATCTAATAACTGTTAGACAAACTTCTGGAAGGTTTATCCTTAACTTACTTCTCCAAGGCTCACCTGATCCTAATGGTTTTTCGGGCTCACCAATAACCTATCCTTTCTCTCTGTGCATATATTCCTTTCTGTGTGTAACCATCATTTAAGTCTTACCTATGACTAAGCCTTACACACTAGAATTTTGGACTAAAATTAGCTAGGGGCTATAGCTAATGTGTAGGGCGCGACCCTACACCAGTCCCATCTGGTATACAAAAATCCGAGTCATTTTACTTAGGGTTAACTAACCTTTAAATTTTCCTTGAAAACCTTTAAAAAATTATTTAATCCCTTTAAATCATACTTAAAGAAGGAAAACATATTATTACTTTACTCAAACCTCTTTGCCATGATATATACTTTACTCAAAACATTGTTGATGAAAACATTCGAAACTTTGTTTAAACTTTTAAAAAATTCTCTTTCGAACCCATGTAAAGTACCCCTTTCGATACAAGTAAACTACTTTACTTTATAACCTTAGGCCAAAAGGCCAAAACATACCTTTCAAAACCATTTACCATAGTCCTTTCGAAAACATTGAAAACATCTCTTTCGAAAGATTTATAAACCTTAGATATCCTCTTTTAAAACACTTTAAACATGCCTTTTGAAAACATTGGAAACCTTCCATTAAACACCAAGGTAAACCTTTCGAAATAATTGGGGAATCACCCCTTTGAAACCTTTATCATATACCTTTCGAAAATACTTGGGGAACCACCCTTTCGAAACCTTTGTTAGTTATGTTTAGAAACATTAAAGTATTCTGCTTAAAGCAAACCTTTCAAAAGCATTGGGTTCAAGTTAAAATACGTGGAACAACCTTTCGGAACCATCTGAAATCATTCCTTTAAAAACCTTTGGGTTTAACTTTAAAACATTAAAAGGGTCTTAAAACAACTAAGTCGAAAGCAACTCCTTCAAAAGCAAATTCCTAAGTAAAAGAAGTGGATGGTGTCAAAACCAATCCCTTCGAAAGCATTGAAGAAGCGGCTTAGGTTTTGAAACAAAGAAACCCTTTTGAAGACATTGCTTCGGAAGGTAAGATGCGATAGGTTGGTGTTTCGACCCCTTTGAAAGCAATTTCTTAAAACAAAGGTGCAACCTCTTTCGAAAGCTCTTTCCTTTAAAACCATTTAATCAAATCGAAAGCTATCTAAGTCGAAAGCATTCTTTTCAAAAGAAAAGCAGGCGCATTTCCTTTTGAAAGCAAAGCAATGTTTCGACCCCTTCGGAACCGCTTGTTTCATCTATACACCTTTTGCCTATGTTCAATTCACTACGTACCAAGTTTTGGTACCGTGCGCATTGGTTTCGATGAAGATGGAGGTGGAAGTACCTAGTCGAAAGGTGCTGCCGAAAGTGTCGAAATAGCAAAAACATGGTAAAACTGATTTTTAACTTTAAAAAGTAATTCCTGTCAACTAACCTGCTTTGTTTGTCAACATATGACTGGTTGCTAATTTCTTTTCCAAATTCTTTTCTAAAAGTGCTGACCAAATTTAAGAGATAAACAATTTAAAATATTTACAAAATGCACCTTCTCCTTTTATAAATATATAAAACATTTAAGTCTCATACCTTAAATAATTTGATATACTTATTAAAACACTTAGGAAAATCTACAAAAATTCCCATAAATAATTTTTAATAAATTTTCTAACATATTTAAATTTCTGACCCAAAACATATATTAAATAGCCGTAATTAATTTTAAACCCAATTAACTATTTTCTTCACTAGAAATTAATAGTAAATCCACATTAATTCAGAAAATTATGAAATTTGAAACCCATCTCCAAAATATTATTTCTGACCTTATCCCAAAATCGCAAGGCATTTGGATGTCATTTAATAGGGTTTTCACATTAAAACTTATCATAAAATCCATATGAAATAACATAAATCATCAACAAGCATATATATCCATTTTAACAATCAGAAAAATGGCAATATAATTTGCAAAAATATTTGGAAACCAATAATATAAAAAATATGAGATATAACCTATTATTCACCTTTAGCCTGTGATTAAGGAGTTGAGATCCGATCTTGGATTAAGTTGATTAAGCTTCTTCCTTAGATTCTTGCTTATCTTCTTCTTATTTTCCTTTAATGGTGGTCGGCTTCTCTATGTTTTGTTTTTGATTGTGAACATGTAAAATGAAGTGGTGTGAGGGTTTAGGGTATAAGAATAAGACTTATTCCTATTTTGCCCTTATCTAATTCCCTAACCTATTACATTTTAAATTCCCTTAGTTCATTAGTTTAAATTGGCACGACTACTGTCTATTAACACAAATCTCAATCCCTTAACCATTTACGTTATTTCATTTAATTTAACTAATTAAATGTCCTAAATAATGTTACTCAAAATTAGGGTCTTTACAAGGACCTACTCTAGATTGGCATCCCAATTTCTCTCTGCCCCTGCTTCTGAACCACTTCTACAGGTCGTGCATCTTAATGGTACAATGGATTCCTTTACCAATACATTCAATTGTCTATGGATAGATGTAACATCACCTATCTTGAGGACGGAAGCTAAGTGCTACAGATGTTGTAGTCATCTATAGTATTAACTTCCGGTGAAAAAATACGGCAATGTTAATGGTATCCATAATATCAGTAGTACATGAATATGAAATAAAATCAACACGAATTTCAAGAAAAACTTTTCTGATTACATTTCAAATCCATATATTTCATATTCAGTTACATAATCCCAAGTGATTCGAAGGTTTTGATCAAATATAATTATTACAAATTACGCCAAGAGCGACATATGAAGATGCCCACTTGGATGATCAGAGTACTAGATAGACATATCAGTCTTAAATACATTACAGTGGAAACAATACTAAATAGGTCCTACATAACTAGTTTTGCCTCCTGCACGTCTTCGAAAGCTTATTCGTCCAACCTACTAAACCTGAAAATCCTTAACTCTCAATCTACCCAAATCAAATTTTGAGCACCCGAGAGTTTAAGGGGAAATCATAAACTTTGAGTCAGACATAAAGCCCAGTGTGAAAAATACTATTACATCTCGATTTACTGATATTAAGTGAGACCATGCCGCTTAGCGGAATGTGTTTCCACTAACTAATATCCTTTTAAAAGCATATCTTTTACAAATCAATACCCCACAATCAAACTGATTATGACAATAATAGTAAATACATATATGCATAATAATCAGGAAATCAATTGACTATCTGTCCACACTATAGCTTTATCTGGCTAACTATTAACCATTAGCTGACTCGGGCCTACCATACATAATCAATAATCTAACTTCTGTTAGACACAATACTGGGCTGTCTGCCCCTAACTTTCTTCTTTTATGGTCAACTGAACCAAATGGTTTTGCGGGCTCACCAATAACCTATCTTTACTCTGCATATTCTCTTCTATGTGTAACATTATTTTAGTCCCATCTGTGACAAATCCCAAAACAGTGGAATTTTTGGACTTATATTAGCTAGGGGTTATTAGCTAAAGTATAGGGTACGACCCTACACCGGTCCCATCTGGTCTTCTAATATCTGAGTCATAAACTTAGGGTTAACTACCCTATTTATATTCCATTTCTTGTCATATACTCAGTGTTAACTACCATATTCAAATTTCATTTCCTTGTGAACAATCTTTGTAAATGATTTATCCCTGCAATCATATCTTTATAAAACAAGGAAATCATATACTTTGCTTTACTCAAAACACTTATGCCATGATATATGCTTTACACAAAACAACGTTGATGAAATCTTATCAATGGGATTATCTAACCCTTCATAATAAGTTTAAACCTATTTTTAACTTAGAAAGCCTTAGGCTACAAGGACAAAACAATACCTTTATTTAAAACCTTAAACAATCTCTTTCGAATTCATAGAAAATACCCCTTTCAAAACAAGTTAACTTCTTTGACCTTGGAAACACTAGGTCGAAAGGCCAAAACATACCTTTCGAATGTATTGAAAAGAGACCTTTTGAAATCATTACTTAAAACCTTAGACATCCCCTTTCGAAACCATTTAAACTTGTCTTTCGAAAGCATTGGAAACCTTCCATTCAAACACTTATAGCATAACTTTCAAAAGCATTTGGGTTCAAGTAAGGGTTTTTGGAAGCATTGCTTCAGAACCATTTAAAATCATTCCTTTCGAAACCATTGGGTCTAACCTTCAATATAACTAATGGGCCATAAAGAGCTAGGGCGAAAGCATCACTTTTGAAAGCATTAATTCCAAGTAAAAGGAGGATAGTTTCAAAACCTCCTTTCGAAACCATTGCCTCCGAAACCGTTTGAATGTGGCTATACGACCCTTTCAAAAGCATTGAGAAGGCAGCTTCAAAGTAAAAAGGCGAAAGCACCCTTTCGAATATGTTGTTTTAAGGCTATAAGAAAAGCAGCCTTAACTAGTTCGAAAGGTATGAATGCGGCAGAATAGGTTTCGAATAAGTTCAATATCCTTTCGAAAGCTTCTTTTTTAAAACATAAAAAAGTGGCAACTCTTTCGAATGCAAAGGGAAGTGGCAACTTGTTCGAAAGCCTCTTTTTAAACAAAGGTAAGTTGATTGATTCGAAAGCTTATAAAAATGACTTCAACCCCTTCGAAACATACCTTCGACACTGATATTTGTTCCGCCTTCCTCCAATACACTACATACCAATCACTTGATACCATGTATATTGGTTTCGAATAGGTCGAAAGGCTATCTGGGTATGGTGATGGAAGCTAGTTAAGGAAGTGGCGAAGTTGTAATTCGAAACAAAACTCGTTAATTCCATTTTAAAGTAATTTCTTTTTACCTAACTTGCCCAATTTGTCAAAATATGATTGGTTGCCCACTCTTTGTCAAAGTTCTTTTCTAAAAGAGCTGCTGAATTTAAAATTTATAATTAAAACATTTTAAAAAATAAGCCCTTTCTCCTTGATAAAACATATAAGCATTTAAGTCCCTTAACTTAAATAATTTTATAACCATAATAAAATACTTAGGAAAATTCCCCAAAAATCACCATAATTCATTTTTAATATGTTTTCTAACATATATAAATCTTAAACCCGAAATCAACGTATAATTACCTTAAATAATTTAAACCCAATGTTATCTATTTTCTTTCATAGAAAATTCATAATAAATCCACAATAACTTGGAAAATTATGAAACTTGAAACCCACTTCTATACTAATGTTTTTGACCATATACCAAAAATGCAAATCATTTGGATGTCATTTTATAGGTTTTCCAATCTAAATTTACCATAAATTCTATATGAAACACTATAAATCATCAACAAGCATATATATATATATATATATTCATTCAAACAAACATAACATGGCATATTATTTGCAAAATAAATTTGGGTCAAACCTTGAAACCGAAATCCTTATGAAAAATGTGATGTAAGATAATTATTCACCTTGCCCTTGGTGTTAAGAAGGTTGAGATTTGCCCTTTAATTAATTTCTTCAAGCTTTGTACTTGTTTCCTAGCTTATCTTCTTTTGATTCTTCTTAATGGTGGCCGGCCAAACTTACTAGAGTTTTTGTTTTGTTTGTAAATGTTGAATTGAATGAGAAATGAAGGATAGAAGGGTTCAAGGTATAAGAACAAAGACTATTCCTATTTTTCCCTTACCATGTAACTCTTACATATTTATTTTCAATTCTCTTTTGCTTATACATTCATTAAGGTACGGCCCCTTTTAATTAACAAATCTCAATCCCTTAACCTTCTACATTATTTAATTTAATTTATCTAATTAAATGTCCTAAATAATGTTAGTCAAAATTAGGGTCATTACAGACTCCCTTCCTTAAAGAATTTCATCCTCGAAATTACGATAAGGTACTCACAGTAATCAAACATAATGCTAAAACATACGATTAAACAAGTCAGGATAAGTATCTCTAATCCTGCTCTTAGTTTCCTAAGTACAGTCTCTCTCGTCGTCACTCCACTGGACTTTGACTAATCCGACTGTCTTGTTCCTTAGCCTCTTCTCATCTCTCGCAACTATACGAACTGGTTTTCTAATTATAGTCATATCTGGTTCCTCTACTAGATCATCTAACGCAGTTGGTTTCATAGTAGTCTCTAAATCCTAATTACACTTTCTTAGATGAGAAATATGAAAATATTGTTGACTCCTGCCAAACTATTCGGTAACTCTACTTTGTACGTGAGTTTGCCGATCCTTTCTATAATATGAAATGGTCCAACGAATCTCGGTGCCAGTTTTCCTGATTTTAAGAATCGGGTTACATCTTTCATTGGTGATATCTTGACGAAGACGTGATCTCCGACCGAGAACTCTAAGTCTTTCCGTCTTTTATCAGGATAACTCTTATGCCTAGACTGAGCTTCCTTTATCCTAGCTTGAATTAACTCAATCTTTTCTGCAGCTTCTTTAACCAATTCCAGACAAGAATTAATCTTTCCCCGGTCTCTAACCAACAAACGGGAGATTTATATGGTCTTCCATATAAAGCTTCAAACCGTGCCATCCCTATACTAGTCTAATAACTGTTGTTATACAAAAAGTCGATTAGGTGTAGATGGTCTTCCCATAATCCTCCAAAATCTAGCACACAAGCTCTTAACAAATCCTCTAAGACTTTATTAACTCTTTCTGTTTGCCCATCTGTTTGCGGATGGTAATCGATACTCATCTTGAGCATAACACCTAAAGTCTCATGTAGACTCTCCCAGCACTCACTAGTAAATAAGGAATCTCTATCACTTCCTATACTACTAGGATTTCCATGTAATCTAACTATGTTCTTCATAAACAATTTAGCTAAAACAGATGTCAACTTAGTTGACTTAACTGGAATGAAATGGACACTCTTGGTCAACCTGTCCACTATGACCCATATACTTTCATTTCGACCTTAATAACCCATCTATAAAATCCATTGAGATAGAATCTCATTTCCAGACTGGAACATCTAAAGGTTGAAGTAACTCACTCGATTTCTGATGTTGAGTTTTTTCCATTGACAGTTCAAACACTGCCTCACCCATAAGCCTACATCTCTCTTCATACGTTCCCAGAAGAAACTCCTTTTTATATCCTGATACGTCTTAGTTCCTCCTGGATGAATAGTGAATTTCAAATGATGGCATTCTCCAAGAACTTCCTTCCTAACGTTCCCCACATTCGAAACACATAGTCCTCCTTTCTTCCTTGACCACCCATTTTGATCAAGACTAAAATCTTTCAAGTCATCACTCTCTGTTTCATCCCTTAACATTCTGCTCCATTCGGCTAATAATGGATCCTCTCCTTGCTTAGAAGCAATCCTCTCGATCATCACCAGTCGAACTTCTAAACATAACAACATAGCAGTTTCTTTACTAGAACTAGCCTCATATCTCCATTGTATTCTACATGTAGTCAATGCTTCTAAATCTTTCCACTAAGCTACCATTTCTAATATTGCATTTTGATGTTTCCTGCTAAGTGCATCTGCAACCTTATTGCCTTTTCCCGGTGCGTACTCAATTGCAAAGTCATAAGTGGCTAAAAACTCTAACCACCTCTGCTGTCTCATATTCAACTCCTTTTGAGAGAATAAATATCTCAGCGACCTATGATCCGTATACAACTTGAATCTCTCTCCCAAAAGGTAATGTCTCCACACCTTCAATGCGAAAATTACTGCAGCTAATTCCAAATCATGAGTTGGATATCTCACTTCATGCGGTCTGAGCTGTCGAGAAGTGTAGGCAATCACTTTACCCCTCTACATTAACACAGCTCCTAATCATGTTCCACATGCATTCGTGTACACCAATAAGTCCTAATTACCCTCTAGAACAACCAACATGGGTGCATTAGTCAATAAATACTTTAATTTCTGGAATGCCTCCTCACACTTATTAGTCCAGACAAACTTCACATCTTTCCAAGTTAGCTTAGTCATTGGTACTGCTATTTGCAAAAAATCCTTTATGAATCTCCAATAGTATTCATCAAATCTAAGAAAACTCTTTATCTCAGTCACTGTCTCCGGTCTTCTCCAACTATTCACTGCCTCGATCTTAGTCGGGTCTACTAACAACCCTTTTTCTAAGACTACATGACCAAGAAACTTTACTTCCTTCTTCCAGAAATGACACTTCGAAAATTTAGCTTTCAGTTGATGCTGCCTCAACGTCTCGAGCACCACTCTAGGATGAACTTCATTCTCTCTTTCATCTTTAGAGTATACCAAAATGTTGTCTATGAATACTAACACGAATCTGTCCAGATGTTCTCAAAAGATTCTGTTCATCAAGTCCATGAAAAATGATGGTGCATTAGTTAGTCCGAACGGCATCACTAACCATTCATACGATCCATATCTTGTCCTAAATGTCGTCAAATGAATACTATCCTCTGCCACCCTAAGCTGATGGAAACCCGTTGCCAAATCCAACTGAGAAAATATTTTGGCTCTAGTCAACTGGTCAAACAAATCATCAATCCTAGGTAATGGATGTCAACTCTTTATCGTCTTCTCGTTCAACTTATGATAATCGATACACAACCTTAACGTCCCGTTCGGTTTTCTCGCAAACACTTTGGCTGCTCCTTAGGGTGAACTACTTGGTTTGAGAAAGTTCTTACCTTCTAAATCCACCAACTTCACCTTTAGCTCCTTCATCTCGGTATGTGTCATTCTACTTGGCGGTCTACTCACCGGTTCTGTTCCTGGTACTAAATCTATCTGAAACTCAATAGCTCGTTTCGGCAGTAGTCCTATCACGGGGTCTAAGACATCTGCGAATTCTCTAACCATGTATACTTGATTCAAATCGTCTTCTTCATTTATAGCACCCAACAAAGCATTAACCTCAAAACTAGGGTTTTCTACGAAGTATATAATCCGATCACTACAACTAGGGTGTCTAAGTGATATTTACCTATCATGGCAAAATATCCTAGCACCGTATTTACTTAACCAATCCATACCCAAAATAATTCTGAACCCTACGAAATCAAACACATGCAAACTTCAAGTAAACACATGATTTAACAATTCAAACTCTAAGTGGTCACATCTCATCTGAAGAGTCGCATACCCTGCTATCAGATTCACAACCCTTAAGGAAGTAACTAGGTATGAGGGTTCTAGGTTAAGCTTATCTACCAAACAATGAGATATAAAAGAATGTGATGCACTAGTATCAAATAGAACTCTAACTGACATACCATGAACCAAAAGCGTACCTCCTAACACAACTTTTCCTTTCTCGTTTGCTGTTGGTCTTGAGGTAGCCGGTTCCAATGCAAACACTTTACCCTTTCCATCGTTGGCTGGTTCCCCGCACTGGTTCCTATAATGTTCAATCTTACCACAATTGAAACATTTTACTTCTTTCTTGTCAACAACTTTCGTTCCTTTGCATGTCCAACACTCATGAGCATAATGTCCCTTCTTGTCGCACTTACAGCAAACTACATCGACCTTCTTTTTCTTGGATGCTCCTCCTTTCTAAGCGCCTTTCTTATGGAAAATCTTTCTCTTCTGGATCTGCCCACCTTGAGCTTCCCCTACTTTGTTACCATCAAGAAAAGCAAGCATCTCCTCCTGCCTCAAAGCCATCTCAACAACAACATCACACAGATCCCTAATGTGTGGCAAAGTTGTTTTAGCAAGCTCGGGTTTCAGTCCATGGGTAAACTTCTCATTTCTTTTGATAATCGTATCAACCGTAGCATATCCGTATCTCAATAGATCCTCAAATATAGTTGCATACTCAAGTAATGTCATATCTCCCTGCTCCAACTCCATAAACTTCCTGAGCAGTGTTGACTTAGCAATCTCCAACATGAACCTTTCTTCAAACCTCCTTCTGAATTCCACCCAAGTCATGGTCTCTTCATTAACACCCACGGTAACACTATTCCACCAGTACAGTGCTGCTCCTTGCAACTGTCTAGAAGTAAGTCCCCTCTTCTGCTCATCATTAAGCCCTCAATCAGCAAAAATCCTTTCGCAATGAAGCAACCAATTCTTCACTTCAATTGCGTCCTCAGTCCCGATAAACAGTTTCCCTCCAAGCCTGGCATAATCCCTGCTTAGTACTACATAGTTATTGACCCCAGAAGCTTCCTGATTTCCTCCAACTAATCCTACGGCAGCTCCAGCTTGCATCATGTTGACGTAGAATTGATACATAGCTCCTACATCAACTTGCGGCGCTCCAGCACCCACATTAGCAGTCTGTGCCCGACCCGGATTCCTTCCAGTGTTTGGTCTGGCATTACAATTGGTTGTGGTGCTTCCTCCACCAATGTTAACTCTTCCACTCCTAGCTTCCATATCTTACTTCCTTAAAATCTGCATTCGATTCTTTGTAAGATACAGATTAATAGTCTAAGAGAGATGGGAGAATATAGATTAAATGTATGCTTATATATAGCAAATACAAGTACGTTACTATAGCGTTATCCCATACCCCAATATTTTCCCTAATTCCTTAGGACTATGTTTTTAAGATCGTTTTAAGTTTAAAATTTCTTTTATGTTTTCATAAACTTATGCTCTGATACCAAGTTGTAACATCCCCTATCCTGAGATTCGAAGCTAAGCGCTACAAATGCTGTAGTCATCTATAGTATTAACTTCCAGTGACAAAATACGGTAATGTTAATGGTATCCATAATATCAGAAGCACATGAATATGAAATAAAATCAACACAGATTTCAAAAACAACTTTTCTGATTACATTTCAAATCCATATATATTTTATATTCAGTTACATAATCCCAAACGATTATCATGTTTTGATCAAATATAGTTATTACAAATTACGCCAAGAGTGACATATGAAGATGCCCCCTTGGACGATCAGAGTACTAGATAGACATCAGTCTTAAATACATAACAACGGAAACAATACTAAATAGCTCCTACATAACTAGCTTTGCCTCCTGCATGTCTTCGGAAGCTTATTCATCCAACCTACTAAACCTGAAAATCCTTAAGTCTCAATCTACCCAAATCAAATTTTGAGCACCCGAGAGTTTAAGGGGAAAACATAAACTTCGAGTCAGGCATAAAGCCTGGTGTGAATAATACTATTACATCTCGATTTACTGATATTAAATGAGACAATGTCGCTTAGCAGAACAGGATTCCCCTCACTAATATCCTTTTAAAAGCATATCTTTTGTAAATCAAAACACTGCAATCAAACTAATTATAACAATAATAGCAAATACATATATGCATAATAATCAAGAAATCAATGGACTATCTATCCACACTATAGTTTTATCTAGCTAACTATTATCCATTGGCTGACTCGGGCCTACTAGACAAATCAATAATCTAACTTTTATTAGACACAATACTGGGCTGTTTTCCCATAACTGTCTTCTCCTAGGGTCTACTGAACCTAATGGTTTTGTGGGCTCACCAATAACCTATCTTACTCTGCATATTCCCTTTTGTGTGTAACATTATTTTAGTCCCATCTGTGACAAAGCCCTACACACTGGAATTTTTGGACTTATATTAGCTAGGGGCTATTCGCTAAAGTATAGGGCGCGACCCTACACCAGTCTCATCTAGTCTTCTAATATCTGAGTCATAAACTTAGGATTAACTACCCTATTCATATTTCATTACCTGTCATATACTTAGAGTTAACTACCATATTCAAATTTCATTTCCTTGTAAACAATCTTTACAAATGATTTGTCCCTGAAATGATATCTTTATAAAACAAGGAAATCATATACTTTTCTTTACTCAAAACACTTATGCCATGATTATGCTTTACACAATACAATGTTAATGAAATCTTATTAATGGGATTATCTATCCCTTCATAATAACTTCAAATCTATTTTTAACTTAGAAAGCCTTAGGCTACAAGGCCAAAACAATACCTTCGAAACCTTTGTTTAAAGCCTTAAACAATCCCTTTCGAATTCATGGAAAGTACCCCATTCAAAACAAGTTAACTACTTTGACCTTGGAAACACTTGGCCAAAAGGCCAAAACATACCTTTCGAATGTATTGAAAATAGACCATCTAAAATCATTACTTAAAACCTTATACATCCCCTTTCAAAACCATTTAAACTTGTCTTTCGAAAGCATTGAAAACCTTCCATTCGAACACTTAAAATATTCCTTTCGAAAACACTTATAGCATACCTTTCGAGAGCATTTGGGTTCAAGTAAGGGTTTTTTGAAACATTGCTTCGAAACCATTTAAAATCATTCATTTCGAGACCATTGAGTTTAACCTTTAATATAACTAATGGGTCATAAAGAGCAGGGGCGAAAGCATTACTTTCGAAAGCATTAATCCCAAGTAAAAGAAAGAGGATAGTTTTGAAACCCCCTTACGGAACCATTGCCTCTGAAACAATTTGAAAGCAGCTATACGACCCTTTTAAAAGCATTGAGAAGGAAGCTTCAAAGTAAAAAGGTGAAAGCACCCTTTAGAATACGTTGTTTTAAGGCTATATGGAAAAGCGGCCTTAACTAGTTCGAAAGGTATGAATGCGACTGCGTAGGTTTCGAATAAGTTCATTATCCTTTCGAAAGCTTCTTTTTTTAAACATAAGTAAGCAGCAACTCTTTCGAAAGCAAAGGCAAGTGGCAACTTGTTCGGAAGCCTCTTTTTAAACAAAGGTAAGTTGATTGATTCGAAAGCTTATTAGACTTCATCCCCTTCGACATCAACATTCCTTCTGCCTTTCTCCAATACACTTTATACCAATCACTTGATATCCTGTATATTGGTTTCGAATAGGTCGAAAGGCTATCTGGGCATGGTGACAGAAGCTAGTTAAGGAAGTGGGGAAGTTTTAATTCGAAACAAAACTAGTTAATTCCCTTTTAAAGTAATTTCTTTTTACCTAACTTGCCCAATTTGTCAAAATATGATTAGATGCCCACTCTTATCAAAATTCTTTTCAGAAAATGCTACCGAATTCAAAATTTAGAATTAAAACATTTTAACAGATAAACCCTTTCTCCTTGATAAAACATATAAGCATTTAAGTCCCTTAACTTAAATAATTTTAAAACAATAATAAAATACTTAAGGAAAAATCACCATAATTCACTTTTAATATGTTTTCTAAAAGTGAATTCGTAATTGTCAGTCACATTCTATGGGTAAGTTACCTGGTTCGAGTGCCACGTGTGGCGCTACGAATCCAGGCTTAGGTATGAGTTCTATTTTGGGTAATACGTATTCTACTTATGCATTAGGCAGTCTTTCTTCAGCTAAGTTTAGTCAGCTTGCTCGTGATACATCTTTCATTTTTTCTGATGTTGAGGTTGATAGGGACTACATTAGATGTAAGGAATTAGAGAGGGCTAGTTCAGTTAGTTTATGAGGATCATTAGTTGGAACATTAGAGGTCTAAATGACTTAAATAAGTGTGATAAGGTTAGAGCGTTCTTTAAAGACTATTCTATTGATATTGCTCTACTTCAAGAAACTAAAATTAATTTACCTGACATTCAATTTTTTAGAAGATTAGGCGGTTATCACTTTAGAAAATGGGTTTTTCTACCTTCCGTAGGTTCTTTAGGGGGTTTAATGATAGGGTGGCATGATAATTATTTTAGATTGCTTCAATGTATTATCAAGCTGCATTCTATTCATATTATACTTATTAACCTTTCTGATAACTCTTTTTTAAATATTTCTAATGTATATGGGCCTAATTCAAAAATTAATCGGAGAATTTTATGGAAAGAATGCCTAGAATTTAGATCCTTAGCTCTGGGTTCTTGGATTTTGGGGGGTGATTTTAATGTTACGCGCTTCATAGGTGAGCGCTCTCCTAGAGAAGGGGATTACTCTGCTATGGAGGAATTCGACCAATTTATTATTAATTCTAACTTGATCGAGATCCCCCTTTCAAATAGAGAGTTTACGTGGAGTAATGCTAGGGAGTCTCCATCTATGGCTCTCCTCGATAGATTTTTTGTTAGCGATGAGATTGAAGATAAATTTCCAATTTGTAGAGTTTCTGGTTTACCCTACACGTACTCTGACCACTATCCTATTATTCTCACCTGTGAGCATCATAGGGTTATTATTAATAATTATAGATTTGAAAAGATGTGGCTTTTGGAATCTAACTTTGTGAACTTAATTAATGGTAAATGGATTTCATTGAGTTACCATAATATTAGAAATAAGGATAATTCTGCAAAATCTTTTGTTCTAAAACTTAAAGACCTTAGGATTTTTCTTAAAAATTGGAACAAGAATGTTTTTCGTAATATAAAAATCAAAAAAGATAATATTCTTAATGAGATGTTTAAAATTAATTAGACAGAAGAATCTAGACAACTAAATTTAGGTGAACGTAATATTCTTGCCAATTTAAAAGATGAACTAAATTCAATTTTAGAAAAGGAGGAGGTCATGTGGAAGCAGAGATCCAGAATCCAATGGATCAATGAAGGTGATAATAATACCAAATTTTTTCATAATATATAGCTAATGGTAGAAAATGTGGTAATACAATTAACTCTATTATTGTTAATAATGAAGAGTTGGTTGATCAAAGAGATCTTAACAAAGCTTTTACAAATTATTATAAGGATATTTTTGGCACTAAAATTAAACATAGAATCAATGTTAGATGGGAAAATCTTTATCCATCCGATTCTATTGTTGACTTATATGAGCTAGATAATCCTTTTACAGTAGAGGAAATTAGAAAAGCTATTAATGACTTGCCTGGTGATAAATCTCCGAGCCTTGATGGGTTTCCTATATTGTTTTATAAAACTTTTTAGGACGTTTTAAAACATGATTTAGTTAACATGTTTAATGATTTTTATAATAGTAATTTGCAATTAGGGAGATTTAACTATGCTAATGTTATCTTGTTACATAAAAAAGTAGGTGCTAAAAACTTAAAAGATTTTAGACCTATATCTTTAATTAACTGTTCAGTTAAAATCATTTCTAAAGTTCTAGCTAATAGGCTTAGTTTAAGAATGAATGATTTAATCGATTGTTTACAATTGACTTTTATTAAAGGGAGAAATATCACCGATGGAGTGGCAGTTGTTCAAGAATATATTAATCACTGTTGTAAGAATAACATTACTTGTGCGATTTTAAAACTGGATTTTGCTAAAGCTTTTGATTCGATAGATTGTGATTTTCTTATAGATATCTTTCATGCTAGAGGTTTTGGTCATAGATGGACCAGTTGGATTATGAATTTGC
The DNA here is from genome assembly GCA_030737815.1 of Allium fistulosum. Classification (NCBI taxonomy): domain Eukaryota; kingdom Viridiplantae; phylum Streptophyta; class Magnoliopsida; order Asparagales; family Amaryllidaceae; genus Allium; species Allium fistulosum. The sequence goes on from CM060903.1 coordinate 1,222,481,337, forward strand.
TTAGAACTGGTAACTCTAGTATTATGGTTAACGGTAGTTTAGGTAATAAAATTCAATCTAAGAGAGGTTTAAGGCAAGAGGATCCTTTATCGCCTTTATTATTTAACTTAGCTGCTGATTTTTTTTCTAAGATCATTAAAAGAGCAGTAAATAATGGGTCTTTAGGGTTTGTAGGCAATGACATATCACGTAATGGTATATCAGTTCTCCAATTTGCCGATGATACCTTGCTTTTTTCTTCTCATTTACCTAGACATATTATTACTCTTAAGTTTATTTTATACAGTTTTGAACTTTATCAGGTTTAAAAATAAATTTTGACCAAATTTCAGTTTTAGTTTTAAATGATTTTGAAAAAGTTGAAAACTTAGTTGCTAATACTCTAAATTGCAAAACTATGATTTTTATTTTTGAACATCTAGGTTTTATGATTAGACCTACAAAACTTAAACATGATGATTGGCTTATTATCATTGATAAAATTAAAAATAAGATATCTAATTGGAATGGGAGATTTTTATCTAGAGCAGGTATGCTAGTTTTAATAAATTCGGTTTTATCAGCCCTTCCGATTTATTGGATGTCCATGCATCTGTTTCCAGATTGGGTTATTGATAAAATTGATAAAATGAGAAGAGATTTCTTATGGAGTGGGGAAAATCTTAATAACAGTATAAAATGTTTAGTAAATTGGGAAATAGTCTGTAAAGCTAAAAAGGAAAGTTGGTTTAGGAGTTATTAACTTGCGTAATATGAATTTGTCTCTATTAGGTAAATGGCTTTGGAAGTTTAAAGATATTACTGATAACGTTATTTGGAAAGAGATCATTTCTAAATATTACTATAATGGTAATAGCAATTTATATCAAATTGCTTATCCATACACCCAAAATTTATTAATTTTTGGAAAAACATTTTAAAATGTCATGAAATTTTTAACTTAGGAATTAATACGATAGTCCATTCTGGTAATTGTACTTCTTTTTGGCACGACCGTTGGATTTTGAACTTGCCTCTAAAGTTAGAATTTAAGGAGCTTTATGAAATCTATAGCTTCAAGTATGCTTTAATTAATGATGTTTATTCTCTTGAAAATGATCCTCCTTGGAATTTTAGTTTTAACAGAATTTTAGTAGATTCAACCCTTAGGCAACTATCTTTGCTTTTTGCCAGATTAAATCTTTATAATATTGATAATGATAATGATTTTATTAGTTGGGAATGGGATAAGAGTAAGAAATATACTTCTAATTCTTTCTACAGATTTATTAATTTTTCGGGTACAATAAACAACTCTTTTAAATATATTTGGAAATCTAATGCTCCTCCTAAATCCAAAATTCACATGTGGTTAATACTTCATGGAAAACTTAATACAATAGAATTTTTAAAGAGAAAAAACATTCAAAATAATAATAAATGTTTTTTTGTAATATGTATTTTGAGGACATTAAACATATATACTATGATTGTTTGGATTCTAATTACATCCTAATTAATACTCTTAAATTTTTTAACTTTAATATAATAACTAAAATTTCGGATTGTGATTTCTACTGGAATAATTATAGATTCAAGTTCAAAAAGAATATTAGATTTTTACTTGACACTTTATTCATTATTATTAGTTGGTTTATTTGGTTTGAAAGAAATCAAAGAATTTTTAATAATAATAATAGTCATTTTAACAAATGATTTTTACAATTTCTTCATTTTGTTTTAATTGGATTTCTAACCCCAAATATAAATTAGCTAAAAATATCCTTTTCAAACGGTATCTTAACAAGGTTAGCCATAATATTAACTTTTTTAAACACAATAATAATTTTTTTAACATCAATAATAGTATTATTAATATTTTTTCAAATTTATATGATGATTTCACTTTTAATCATAACTTACTTATGATTAAAGGTTCATAAGAAAGATCTGTCTCAATTTTTGTACTAGTTTCTGTTTGGTATTTGTTTACAGGTAATTTTATTCTTTTGTTATTGTCCAGATAGTCTTATTTAGGTTTTTATTTTCTACCTTACAAAAACATATATATGTATATTAATTATATAAATATACGTATATATATGTATCATTCTAATGATTTTCTTAGTCATTTTCAGATACAGGTATGGGCGATAGGATATCAGGTTCATTTTGCAGGTACTCATGTCTTCAGATTGCAGGATATCAGATTGTAGAAAGGTCATCAGAGCAGAGCTTTTCCACCCAGGACTACTAGCAGTTTCTCCTTAGATATAGGATACTGCTATCTTCATCGTGGAGTACTTTATTCAGGAGGATCTATTCTTCAGTTTGGCACCCCTTCCTTTTGTTCAGAGCCTTCAGAGCGGTTTCTCTATTCAGCAGATCCACTTCAGAGTAGATGCTTATTCATCCCTTCTGATCCAGATGTTTGGAGCTTCCTTATTAGTTTGTGACGTCTTCCAGTAGTTTTGGTTTTTCTTTAGTTTTTAGGTACTTCTAACACCTTAATATCGGGCGGTGGCCATGCCGGAGCTCGATATCAGGGTGTGATGGGTGGTGGCCTTACCGGAACTCATCTTAGGAGTACCTGAGATTTGATATATGTATTTAATTTTTGTTACCTGCCAGGCATGTTGGCAGCACCTTATGTCCGTGATATATATATTCACATGTGTGCTCTCTTCTATTCATAGAGGACCACACATTTTTCTCAAAAAAAAAATGTTTTCTAACATATATAAATCTCAGACCCGAAATCAACATATAATTACCGTAAATAATTTAAACCTAGTATCAACTATTTTCTTTCGTAGAAAATTCATAATAAATCCACAATAACTTGGAAAATTATGTAAACTTGAAACCCACTTCTAAATAATGTTTTCGACCATATATCAAAATTGCAAATAATTTGGATGTCATTTTATAAGTTTTCCAATCAAAATTTATCATAAAATCTATATGAAACACTATAAATCATCAACAAGCATATATATCCATTCAAACAAACATAACATGGCATATTATTTGCAAAATTAATTTGGGTCAAACCTTGAAACCGAAATCCTTATGAAAAATGCGATGTAAGATAATTATTCACCTTGGCTTGGTGTTAAGAAGGTTGAGATTTGCCCTTTGATTAATTTCTTCAAGCTTTCTACTTATTTCCTAGCTTATCTTCTTTTAATTCTTCTTAATGGTGGCTGGCCGAACTTACTAGAGTTTTGGTTTTGTTTGTAAATGTTGAATTCAATGAGAAATGAAGGATAAAAGGGTTCAAGGTATAAGAACAAAGACTATCCTATTTTTCCCTTACCATATTCCTTCTACATATTTATTTTTAATTCTCTTTTGCTTATACATTCATTAAGGCAAGGCCCTTTTTAATTAACAAATCTCAATCCCTTAACCTTCTACAATATTTCATTTATTTATCTAATTGAATGTCCTAAATAATGTTAGTCAAAATTAGGGTCATTACAATGGCCAATCTGGATCCATAGACAATCTAGATTCAAGCTACCCCACATACACTCTTCCCAAACATATACACAATATCCGAAGTATTGTCATCCCCGTGTAGACTGTGGTTCGTTCTTAAAGTGCCTCACACTACCCGGTTGCTCCAAGTCAGATATACCAAACTGGTATATATAAATCACCCAAACTGTGAATATATATATATCACTAGGTATGCATATTTATGCATCGGTATAATATACTTTGTCCACTATTCGTTAACCTAAAGTCGGACATACCAAAGTATACATATGCTTAAATTATTTATTGATAAATTATGCCTAATTGCTATTAGCTACCAATGAGACCCATCGAGAGCCACTACTAACTTCTGGACTTCCCTAAAAACCAATGCCTCAAAAGAAGTTGGCATATAGGTCCTATCATAGAATCCGCCCGTACAATGCAACAATACATGACCTACTCTAAATTGGCATCCCAATCTCTCTCTGTCCCTGCTTTGGAACCACGTCTCCAGATCGTGTGTTTCAACGGTCCAGTGGATTCCTTGCACCAATCGATAGCCCTAGGTCGGACATACCAAAACTATATTTATACATATAAACATATATAAATCACATAAACTTTATGCAAGGTATATACAACCAGTCCAACAATATGGAACTAATAAACACACATCGTTCACATTTAAATACTTATAGGCATTACACAACCAAAGTAACAAATCTATCATCTCAGTATCAATAACAATTCAAATGTACAATCATGTAAACAATTCAACAAAATGCCTCTTACTTAAGTCACCAATCTAACAATTACATCTTCTTCATATTATTTTATAGAAGTCTCACACTTATTTTATAAAATAATGCTATTGCTTATAAATTATACTAGAGCTTGTTTTTACTTAATTCTTCTATTTAAATTAAGTTTACCTATAAATATGGCCTCAAAATATTATATAGCTCATGTATACAATTTCTATGTATATATGTATACAGATATATCTCAAACCATTTCTTAGGATCAAAAGTTAATAAATCATGTTATTACAATATTCAAGATTTCATAACCTTAGTCAAACCCTATTAAATAATATAATACTTCTTTGTAATTTCTAAGTTATCAAATCACTTTTATAAAAATTTACTAGTTTGTTAATTATTGATTTACACTATAGTGAACCAATATCAAGGCCAGATAAACCTCAAAGCCATTTTAGTACAAGTTTAGCCTATCATTTTAGCATTACATGTTATTTTAATGCTTATACATCTAATATCCGATTAGTAATAAAATATATAATAATATTTCTATCAGAAATATAACTATAAATTAGAGCTATAATTAATTGATAACCATGTTATAAGTTAATATCAACTCCATCTAATTCTATTCAATACAAATACGACACAATATTTATACATATGGGATCTTAATCAATTATCCGTAATATCTACTGAAATCAATTCGATCAAATGGGGAATAATTACTTATATATAATATTCTACCTCTCCTATGTAATATTTTTCAATACATATAATTATTTAAATTTATACTGAAATGTAAATTCTGAGTTAAAATTCCGCTCACCTTAGCTATAATTCTTAATTGTCCAGATCTAGTCCAAACCTCTACCATGTCATAGATAATCTCACTTTGAGTGCAATGGAGAAGACCGCATCTCAATTGGACCTTGTATGCAAGAGATACGAACTAAATACGAAACAAGATTAGTTAAATTAATTAATTAACTTAATTACTTTCATTACCTTTATCTCATTTACTTCCCAAAGCTCCTACACTTATTCATGCACAAGGAGACCCACCTCTTCATCACCTTCTATCACCGAATTCTCCCCTATTTTGATGAATTGATGCAGGACAGTTCCTACGCGTCACATTACGCATGCTCACCGCAATAGTAACAATGCTGACAAGTTTGTCTCCTCTCATCGAAATGCGATGTCTGGCTTCCTCCTTTAGCTTTATGAAGTCGCAACCCCCTAGGGGGTGCCACACCACTCCAACAAGCTACTTCAACCCACAATGCTACTCTTCGTTTCGCCCAACTTTTCCTCCTTTTCCAACAAAACCCAACCCTAGCTCGACATCAAGATATTGGGGCTCGGCCAAGCAACATCGCAATCACCAACGCCTGCACAGATTTGAAGCTCTCCTCTCCCCGAGTCCAATGGATCCATCTTTGACATAAATAGATGCTCGTAGCTCTTGATTAAATTAAAGGAGGAGGAATATCTTTTATTCGTTTAGAGGAGGAATATCTTTTATTCGTTTGTAGGAGGAGATATTATATAGGAGAGAATATAATATATATATATATATATATATATATATTTGATTTCTCAAATAAATTGCTATACTTTTCGAGATCGTACGGTCACACGGTACACCGGATCACCATGAAACTAATTGGCGCACATCGCCTCACTTTTCCAGCCCCGATGGTATAAATTTCATTTTCATTCTAGATGGCTCTCCGGGATGATAATTTCATGCATTTCGAGGTCGTTTTGGCTATCGGATCACCAAATTCTAAAAATTCTTCAAACTTACATCTCATAATGAAATCCTCATCCCATAAACATAAGCTGTCAGCCGAGATCATACTAGACCCAACTACACACGTATTTTTATAAAATACATATAACAATATGTAAATCGTAAAACTAAGATGACTCTAAATATAGCGGTATTTATGCTCATTTTAATTCGTAACTCAATCCTGACTCAACGGAAGTGATCTCGAGCCCTAATTCATCCATATGCTAAAAGTCAAATTTTGGACTTTCAATTCATTAACAATTAATAATTGAATTAATTATTTAAATACCCAGTCATTAAAAAAATGCAAGTTGTTACGTTCTCTACTCTTTAAAAGAATTTCATCTTCGAAATTCCTATGGGTATGATAACGTAACCCAATTTGCCAAAATTTCCAAGCATCTGCTTTTATAAATTTCAGCTGATTTTCCCTTACGCAGTTAGTGTTATGGGAACTTACAAACCACAGAATATATCTCCTAATCCTTTGGGTTCTAAAGCCCTCTCATATTTGAAAAATGTGACAACATCCCCTTTGGGTAGCTAGCTCCAAAAAATCCCAAAATAGTATACACACACATCTCATATCCGAGGCATCCCATATATGAGGCATCTCCTATTTGAGAACATACAAACAAATATATATATGTGTGTGTGTATATATATGTGTGTGTGTATATACATATACACATACCATATACACTACAGATTTTACGTACCTCTTTCATAACAAGAATATGTCATTTAGATGCGAATCTGAACAAATAAGCATCCCAATAGCGCATAACTGCTTCCATGTACCTAATCATGTACATAACAAAGAGAATTAAACACAATTGCAATATTCAACCATGGATTTAAGCATGCTAAATCATATATAACAATAATTTCAAATAAATATGCTATATCAAATCATGTTACAAGCATCTTAAATAAATATGTTACAACTAACTGTGCAACAAACACATATAATGCAATAAGCATCTCCAATGCAACAAACACATATAATGCAACAAGCATCTCCAATGCAACAAACATCTCAAATAATCATGCTTGTTTGAACCAAAAAATGGCACAACCATCCAAGTGATCGGGTAGAGAATAAAACATGAAGAAAAATAAATTAAAATGAGCGAGAAAAAACATGCCACATTTTATAGTGGTTCGGCTAATCTTGGCCTACGTCCACTTTGTGATTTTATTGATTAGATCATTGGTTTACAAGCATAAGTTCTTACGGATCGGTATAAATCCATGGATGTTTACAAGAGATTAGAGTAAGAGAGCACTAGAGCTAAAAAATCCTTTAAAATGAGCCATGCTCTCCTATTTATAGCTGTAGAAAGCCTAGAATCTTGCCTCCATAATCTCCACATAGTTTTCCATGACTAGACCAATTCTCCTTGAGAAAACCATAGCCACATCATTAATAATCATGGATCGGTAATGGTCCATAGGCTTGGATCGATACCGATCCATAAGTTTGCCAAATGGACCGCTCTGAATGCTTTGTGTTGGCTCAATTCGTGATCAGCTTTATGGTTTTCACCCTGTTTGCATCATTATTAGCTTGTTTCTGAGTCCAAATAATGGATTGGTGGAAGAATGGAGTTGCCGGCTTTGAGTGCTCATGAATATCGATAGAGAATTACTTGAAATCAATGAAATATAACTTGAAATAGGCTCCTGGTATCATCACTAGTGGATAGGAGGAGCCAGGGCTAGATTGGGTGAGAAACTGTGGATCGGTACAAATCCACGAGTTGGATCGGTACCGATCCAGCACATTGTTGGAATCTTCCCTTTGAATTCTTGTAGTGGGTTAATCTCCATCCTATGGCTCTGTTTGTATTTGGTTTCTGGACTCTAGGGCTATCTCACCAAGCTGCCTGCCTTGATAACACCCAAGTTCGAATCGTCTAGTCTATCCGAATATTGCCTAGTAAAATGGTTGGATAACATTTGTTCTCCAAAGTACATCTTGCTTCAAACATGATGTTCTTGGAATCGAGACAAGTCGAGATTGGTATGAAGGACTCCACTCTATGCTTTGAATGGTCATTATCTTTCCTGCAGTTCGTTTCTGTGAAGAGTTATGTCTATAGCTATTCGACGCGACGCTTTTCCAGCATCTGGCATTATATAACATGAATACGCTTTCACAGTCTATCATTCCAAGATCAGTAATTTTGAACCGGTTCCTCTCATGAACTTTCCAAAATTGAATCTAATTCCCTTTGACTCCATTCGTTGGGTGTTGAATAAAATTACACACGTGTATGTACATGCACATTCTCTACGGGCTCCATAGCCATAGGCACACACATATGCACGTACACATTAATGGTCATCACCAACTTTTTTGTTTTTTTAAAATGTCAAGACTCGGTACCAATACAAATCCTTAGATTGGTACCGATCCAAGAGTTGAAGAAAATCTCCAACTTTATTACCTAAAAAGTCGGGTATGCTGGGTTATAAAACCTGATCCCTCCTATCTTCCTCCTCACTTTCATTTATGTCGAACCAAAGCTCCTTCATCTGCCATTGATTTTCCTTGCTTCCAAATTGACACTCCTCCTTTACTCAACCCTATGACCATCACCCACCTTCTCTTAAGCTTGACGCCGATCATTTTCCCCGATTCCTACTTCCCTAGCACCACTAATATTGGATTCGAATCACTAGCTTTGGTCCCATTCCATCTCCTCGCTTGAATTCAATTCCAAACCTGAATTAAACTAGTATTCTTTAAAATTCCATTGTCGAACTTAGGTAGGTGATAGCGGCGGGCTTGGACGTGCCTGGGTCTAGCGTTGGTGGTGGTGTATTGGGTCAGAGAAGGATGAGGTTTGAGGAATATGAAGGAAAGGATCGAAATCCATCCAAGGGCCTAGATTGGTACCGATCCAGCCCTTGGTGTATACTTTAAACATGCATTTCGAGTATTTTCAATGCATGACTATTGTGTAATCTTCGGCCAAACCAGCCTACAACCGAATCAACGCATCTCCGAGCAATGCCGAACCAAACTTCTACGAGCCACTGCTGAACCAGGGGCTTGCCGAACCAACTAGAACAACCTACCACCGAATCACTTATTACCAGTCCAAATACGTATAGAGCCGAACCAACTCCTAGCTGGACCAACTCCTAGCCGGACCAACTCCAAGCCGGACCAACACCTAGCCGGACCAGGACCTCATCTCCAACCATCTACTATCGAACCACGGCATTGCCGAACCAAAGTTGCCAGGCCAGATTGCGTCGGCCCAGGCCCACCAACAGCTATATACATCCAAGACCCCTGCCCCCAGCCTGACTCTATAAATAGAGGGGCAAGGGTACAACAACAGGGAGGAGTTTTGAGAGCTCAAGCATGGAGAGAACTTTCAAACAACTTTCAGATACTTGTATCAAAGCTTTGTACTTGTAATCTAAACAAGAAAAAGAGAAATAATATATAAAGTGGACGTAGGCACATTCTGGCTGAACCACTATAAAATCTGCGTGTCTTTTACAGTTTAGTCCCTGCTTTTCATATATTTGCATGAATCACCCAAATCACTAAGAACAACATAAAATCAATTAAATCAAACGACTTTGAGGTGTTTGTCCATTTTTTGTGCAAACATTTTTGGTGCTTTCATTGAGAGCTAGAAGCTCGAAGCTTCAGCTTCTTCCACTTAACTTTCTTCCTAACAGCATCGTTCATTGCTTGGAAAACATCCCTCCCAAGCAGAAGAAAGATGTTAACAAGGGAAAAAACATCGCAACCAGCAGTCTTCCAGATCCAGTGGTCCCAGATCAAGTAAATCGTCCCCCTCCAGTAGCAGTACCAAATGAAGGTCAGGCAAATCCGACCACCCCTGCCGCAGAACAGCCGGCGGCAATTACTAGGGCAGATCTAGACAGGGATGTGGCTGAAGTGACTAACCGCTTCACGTCCCAGCAGGAAGCCTTGGTGGACCATCTCATGTCACACTTAAGGGATGCTGAAGAGTCCAACCGCAACACTGAATCATGGGATGAGTCCCAGTCTGGAGGATCTCAGAGACAACAAAGATCTTCCTTCCTCGAAGGACCTAACAACAGAAGCGGCCATGGTAGGAGCCGAGACCGAGCACAGCCCGAAGTTAGGCCTGAGGAAACGCTTGGAACCGAACCCAACGGGGGAGGTACCGGGCGGAGGTCAACTGTAGCTGAGCCTGTCATACTGCCTAACCACAGAAACGCTAGTGAACGGGGCCGAGCTAGAGTCCATCCCGAAGTTGGACCCGAGGAAGTGCTTAGATCAGAACCCAGCAGGGGAAGATCAAGGCAAGGGCCAACTGTAGCTGACCCTAGCATGCTCCTAGAAGACCAAAGGTAGCCACTAGAAAATATGAGGAATGATAGACGATACCATCCCTACAGGTCATCTGGACGGAATCAACCCCACAGAACAGAACCGAACTCGTTCCTATCTGCTCCAAACTCTGATGAAAGGATGGCACGCTTGTTCAGAGAGTGCGTCCAACGGGATCAAAGAGATCGAGGGATAGGCACTAGGGTAACCAGCCCTTTCGCCCGCAATATCGAAATTGCTATCACCCCCCGAGACTGGAAAATGCCAACAATGGAACCTTACAAAGGAACCTCCGACCCCGTTGTACACTTACAGAGATACACACAGCATATGCTCATGAGTGGAGCAACAAAGGGAGTACTGTGCAAATGCTTTCCACTCTTCTTAGCAGATCTAGCTACCTCCTGGTTCTGTCATCTACCCCAGGGATCCATCAGCTCGTGGGAAATGTTGAAAGAAAGGTTTATCAGTCAGTTCCGCATTCATGTGGAACAACCCAAGGATGCTTATTCCTTATCCAGTATCAAGCAGAAACCTGGAGAGAAACTGCAGCAATACCTAACCCGATTCAATGCCGCAGCGGCCGCAGTCCAAGATGCCGATGAGAAGCTTATCCTAATGGCCCTCTGTAGTGGTGTGCATCCGGATACTAAATTTGCTAGAAGGTTGACAAAAGAAAAACCAGCTACTTTACCCGATTTCTTCCATGAAGCCGGGAAATATATGAGGCTTGAAGATGCTGCCACTGAGGGGCAGTCAGGGCAACAAAACAAGGCGGCTCATGGCAACACGCCCGCTGCAGCGAAGGACGTTCGAAGAAACGATTCTAGAGACAACGCTGGGGGCAAGAAGGGAGAAAAGCGCCTATATCGGCCAGGACCAAGGTTCGACACTTACACTCCTTTGAACTAAACCATTGAAAACATCTTCCTTGCCACCCAGGACGAAGTTAGATACAAACGTCCACCATACAAGAAGGAATCAGATAACGCGTAGAAATCTGGAAAGTTCTGCCGCTTCCACGAATCCCATGGGCATGATACCAATGAATGCCATCATCTCCGGGACTTGATTGAAGAACACATCAGAAGGAAAAGACTGGAACGCTATGTAAGAGGTCAGAACAGGACTCCGGCTCCTGCCAATGAAAACCCAAGGCTACCCTCACCAGAGATAGGCAGAGGAAATTGTAATACTAGCGGCTCTAGTCAAGAGAAGATAGTGGTCCATACCATCTCGGGAGGACCGCACATCGCCGACAGAAGCTGGAAAGAGATGGAAAGATATGGAAAGTCGCTTAGAGACAATGGAGACTGTGTCAATTCGGGTATAGAAGAGCACCACCCGAAGCGGAAAGAAAGTGATGACATCACATTCGGTAGGTGTGACCTAGAAGGAAGGCAATACCCTCACATGGATCCCATGGTTATCTCTGCCCGGCTCGGTCCCGCCGAAGTTTTCCGAATTCTAGTAGACACTGGAAGCTCAGTAAATATCCTGTTCAAACATGCATTCGACAAAATGAAACTATCAATGAAGGATGTATCTCCCTGCAATAAACGACTACACGGTTTCACCGGAGATGCGAAGATGCCCCTCGGGCAACTGGATCTCTTTGTTGAAATTGGAAGCCATCCCCGCTCCGTTGTACGGAAACAGACATTGTGCTAATAGAAAACCACTCGGCCTACAACGCCTTCTTAGGAAGGCCTGCCTTGTCTGACTTCCAAATTGTCCTAGCCCCATGGTGCCTAAAGATGAAATTTCCAACGGACAATGGAGTAGGGGAAGTAGAAGGAGACCAGGACGTTGCTCGAGACTGCTATGTGACTGAACTTCGCAACAATCACAGGAAGGATAAAGGGAAAAGTGTAGAGGTTGCCCTCTGCACAAAAAATTTAGAAGCATAGCAACTAAAGAAAGCCCCTCCTCTTCGATATACCAGCGACCCTTTCAATGAATTAGACACCAGGGACAAAGAGGAGGAGGCCACCGCCGAGCCTGCAGAGGCTATGGAGTTTGTATCTGTAGACAAGCATGACTCGAGTAGACTATTGAAAATCGGGTCCCAACTAAAAGCAGAATTGAAGGAGCAACTCATCGACTTTCTCCGCCACAACTTGGATGTATTCGCATGGTCACACGCAGACATGACCGGAATCTCCCCTGACGTTGCATGCCACATACTAAACATTGATCCTACCAAGGCGCCCGTAAAACAAAGAAAGAGAAGTATGGGGGCAGAGCGATCAGCAGCCCTCGATGAAGAAGTAAAGAATCTACTTGCCAATGACTTCATACGAGAAGCCATCTACCCAGAATGGATCGCCTACCCGGTACTGGTAAAGAAGGCTAATGGGAAGTGGCGAACATGCATTGACTTCTCCAACTTAAATGACGCCTGCCCAAAGGATTGCTTCCCACTTCCCCGAATCGACCAACTTGTAGACAACACAGCCGGGCATGAACTCTTATCTTTTATGGACGCATACTCAGGATATAACCAAATTCCTATGCATGCTCCCGATCAAGACCACACTAGTTTCATCACTGACCAGGGTTTATACTGCTATAAGGTAATGCCTTTCGGACTTAAAAACGCAGGAGCCACCTACCAGCGCCTCGTCAACAAGATGTTTGCAGGGCTAATAGGACAAACTATGGAAGTGTATGTGGATGACATGCTGGTAAAGTCAAGGAAAGCCGACGATCACGTAAGCCATCTGGGTGAGATGTTTCGAGTACTTCGCCAATATGGAATGAAACTTAATCCTCTAAAATGCTCCTTCGGAGTATCATCAGGAAAGTTCTTGGGATTTATCGTCCATGCCAGAGGGGTTGAAGCAAACCCTGAACAAGTCCAAGCTCTAAAGGATATCAAGATACCTTCCACTCGAAAGGAAATGCAAAGCCTGAATGGGAAAGTGGCCGCCCTAAGCCGATTCATCTCCAAAGAAACGGACAAGTGCGTCCCCTTCTTCGAAGCTCTAAAGAAAGACAAAGGAAAGTTCGAATGGACTGACGAATGCTTAACCGCTTTCCTTAATTTAATCGAACACCTCCAGAAACCGCCGGTACTCTCGACTCCAAGCGAAGGCGAAGAGTTATACCTATACCTTGCTGTGTCATCTCACGCCCTAAGCGCTGCTTTGGTAAGGGAAAACAACCGCACGCAGCGGCTAGTTTACTTTGTAAGTAAGAGGTTTACGGGGGCAGAACTCAGATATCCTAAACTTGAGAAGCTAGCATATTGTTTACTGATCACGTCACGGAAACTGTGTCACTACTTCCAATCCCATTCCATCAAAGTTATGACCGATCAACCACTGAGGCAGGTACTCCATCGTCCCGACACTTCCGGGCGACTACTTAAATGGTGCATTGAACTAAGTCAGTATGATATCACCTATCACCCTCGCACCGCCATCAAGGGACAAGCCATGGCCGATTTCATTGCAGAATTCACTACCAACGAAGGTAAGGAGCAATCGGAAATAGCAGAAGACATTAAGTGGAATCTCTTCGTGGATGGGGCGTCAAACGATCAAGGCTCGGGGGCAGGTGTGGTAATAGTCACTCCTAGGGGAAATAAGCTGCACTATGCTATAAGGTTGGAGTTCGCTGCCACCAACAACGATGTAGAGTATGAAGCAGTGATAGCTGGATTAGAACTTGCCTTAGAAATCGGAGCCAATTCTTTGTGTCTTCATAGCGATTCTCAACTTATTGTTAATCAAATACTAGGAGAATTCCAAGCTCGAGAAGAACGACTCATAGCATATTTAAAGAAGACCAAGTTACTTCTCAATCGATTGGACCACTACTTAGTCAAACACATCCCTCGGGAAGAGAACCGAGAGGCCGACGAATTGGCGAAGCAAGCAAGCGTGAGAGACGGTGCTATTTCTGGAGCAGTAGCTATCTCAACGCAACTGACCCCAAGTTTTGAGCAAGTAAATCTGATAGCTGCAACCGAAGAGGCAACTTGGATGACTCCCATCCGAAACTACTTGCAAAGTGGCACACTGCCCAACGGGCGTAATGAAGTCAAGAAAATCTTGAGGAAAGCTTCCCGCTACACAATACAAGAGGGCACCCTCTATCGGCGTGGCTTCTCTAACCCCTTATTAAGGTGTGTCGCTGGGAGGGAAGCCAAGGAAATTTTATCCAACATTCATCAAGGAAGCTGTGGAGATCACACTGGAGGGCAGACTTTAGCAAAAAAGATACTCCGATATGGATATTTCTGGCCCACCTTAAGCAAGGACGCCTTGGATTTCGTTAGAAAATGTGACAGATGCCAGAAGTTTGCTAAGATTCCACGGCTGCCAACAACCGAGATTACTCAAATGACCAGCCCTTGGCCCTTTGCAGTATGGGAAATTGACTTGATTGGCGAGCTGCTAATGGGCCGAGGCGGGGCCAAATATGCTATAGTGGCGGTCGACTGTTTCACCAAATGGGTGGAAGCAGAACCTCTGAATAAAGTATCTTCAGCAAAAGTTATTAACTTCTTGATCAAAAATGTTCTTTACAGTATGGAGTCCCATTCAAAATCATATCAGACAATGGACATCAGTTTGACAGCGAGGAATTCGCCAACTGGTGCCGAGAGCACGAAATTCACAAAAGCTTCTCATCCGTAGCGTATCCCCAGGCAAACGGACAAGTTGAAGCCGTCAACAAAATTATGAAAACTCTAATAAAAAAGAAACTCGAAAAGTCAGAGGCCGCTTGGGTGGATGAACTCCCTACGGCACTGTGGGCCTATCGCACATCTTTCAGAACATCAACAGGGCATACTCCTTTCTCTTTGGCCTACGTATCGGAGGCTATGCTCCTAGTTGAAACCATCGTGCCTTCCCACCGTAGGATCCACTATAACCCAGAAGAGAACGAAGAACTCCTTCACATGTCTTTGGATCTAATTGAGGAAAGAAGAAATGATGCAGTCCTCAAAGCAGCAGCCCACAAGCAAAAAGTGGTAGCACAATATAACTCCAAAGTCAAGCATCGTACCTTACAAGAAGGGGATCTTGTCCTCAAGCGAATCTTCCCTCGCCCCGGAGCACTAGATCCAATCTGGGATGGACCATATGTAATTCATAAAGATCTCCACAATGGAGCTTATATTTTGTCAACAGTGGACGGAGAGGTGTTCCAGAGGGCATGGAACATCCAACACCTCCGTCGATACTTTTCTTAACTTGTACTGCCTATATGAAGTGAATTAACAAAGAGAATCAGTGGACGTAGGCATTTTCATACCGAACCACTTTAAAAAACCTTGTCTCTTTTTTATCTTGTCCCTTTATATCTTGGCTGCTTGTTAACTTTATCCTTTTCTGTTGAACAAAATCCTATGCATGTAGCATTTCCATTCAAAGCACTCCACAGCGCAACTTCACCTGGACAAGACCTAACAGGTACTATGCGAATCTATGCCCTCGCCAATGAGACACTTTTGTTCCGGCATCCCTCTGCTGTGGGTTAACTCATTGCTCGCGATGGCCCTTAAAGCCAACTGTAATGAGCCGATTATAAGCCACCGAGAAGGCCGACTATAGCCGAGGCAGCTCATTACGGCGTTCGGCTCGCCGGCAACTGTGAACCAACTATAAGGCCCAACATAAGGTGTGGCCATCCATGGGCAATTCACGGTTGACGATCGGCACCCACGCTAGCCGGCCACAGTAAATCGAATAATACCCACGATTACGGGCCATAATGGCCTGGGTAGTTACTGTGCGCGATCTCGGCTCCGATGTGTCTTAAGTGCGGCTGTGGTAAAAAAGAATTAACTCCCCGCGGAGGCGTAAGATGGGTGACAAATGTCTCCAAGACCCACAGCTAGGGAAAATGACTACAAAGACCGTTTGCCACGAACTTAAGCACATCGAAGGCCTTCCATGATTGGAAGTTTTACTATTTCACATATTTCAATTTTATTTAAGAAACTTTTCTCCTATCCTCTGTAACAATCCCTGAAGTACAGGACACAGAACATGAGACATTCGCTAATGGAAGCGGATGCTCACAGCAAGATACTGGACCGCATCCCATACTCGGTCACACAGGGCATTCAAAGCTGCCATCTACAGGCAAAATATAAAGGGCGGTATTTCCTTCTTTCATGAGTAAACACGTGACTATAATTTATTCACACCTCACGCTAACATTGCAAGTCATATTTTAAACAAGAACTTGACGTCAAACACAATTTAATTACAAGAATATGCATAGCTATATTTCTCACACAACATGTCAAAATAGCAAAAACATTCAAAAGACGACAGAATCAGCTTAAGTTAAAAAATTACACGTCAAGAATAGTGCTATTTATTACAAGTAGCATAATTACAACCTAAGAGTTACGTTACTGTTTTGAGACTAACATATACAACAATGTCAAGTCTACAAAAAGATATCCAGGTCTAATCAAGGAGCCGGCTGCGTCGGAGTCTTATCCTTGTCCTGTTGCCCACCTGTCCAGTCAAGAAAAGAATTCATTAGTGATAAGCAACCAAGTTAACGGAAAGACTAGAAAGGAAGACTTACCAGCATCTGCTCCTTGATCATCTTGATCATCATCCTCCACTTCCACACCTGCCTCCTCAGCTGCAAGCAACCGCATGCCCTCCTTCACCGCCACCTTCTCCTCCTTGGTAAACTGGGCGGTAACCACATCCATCCTGAAGACCACACCACCCTCCTTATCCGCCTCAGCCTTGGCCTCCTCTAGAGCCCTGAGATAGATCCTAGCCATAACCCGGGGGTAGTCATCCATCCAGGACAAGTTACCCTGCCTCCAAGTACGGAAGTACATATCCTGGAGCATCCCATCCATCATCCCCTCGTTCTCTTCAAACTCTGTCATTCGGACCTCAGAAGCCCGTAGCTTTGCAACAACAGCATCCCTCTCCGATCGATACCGTAAACGGTCGGCCTGAAGGGACCTCCTCATCGCCTCCATCTCCTCCTTCGACTTGGCTTGAGAAAGCTCCTCAGCCTCAAGTCTCCCCGATAGTTCCTCTACCCGCTCGAGGTCCGCTTGCCGAACCTCATCCACCATGGCAATGGCCATGTCAATCCGCTCCTTGCAGACGGCCTCCATCCTCCGCAACTCCGCCCTACTGGCCTCTTCAATTGTCTTCCTCAATTGTCGGGATGCGGCCTCATGCTGGGAGATTTGGATGGCTTGGTCGGCAAGTTGTTTAGCCTGGTCCGAAACCATCAACCGCAGCCGAATGTTGGCGCTTCCTATCTCTTCCCCAGCCTTGACCAGTCGGGCGTGGTGCCCCATCAATTTCCTGGTCTCCTCAGCAACCCAATCAATATTTGCCTTAGCCTTATCTCCTAGAGTTATGACCCGGGTAGTAAGCAGATCAAGGTCCAGGGACTTAGCTTCGTCAAGCACCCGTACCATAGGATTACAAGGAAGGAGGTGCTCACCAGTAACCTCATCAAAAGAGATGTCATGAGATGCCGGGTCCAGGTCCGGATGACCCGCAAACGGATTGCGTACTAAGCCAGGATGATCTATTGGGATGACGGTTGCGGATGGGGGAGGGCATAAGCTCGGTATCCTCCTCTGTAATGTCGTGAATAGGCTGGAGTGGGGCCGGGGGTTCAAGAAGAGGTTCAGACGAAGATCGACTCCTCTACCTCTTCTGTATATCTTCTTCAATAACTCCGAGAAGAGGACGATAGCCGACTATGTCTCCCGGGCGGTTAGCAGAAGGCTTCGGCTTGGCGGAAGCTTTCAGGAGTTTGTATTGTTCAAGCCTGCGCCGAAGATCTGAGGTCTTGGCCGTTTTGCCCACTCCTGGAGTAAAAATCAAGGGTCACCAGTATGCATTGAGCCGTCATTCGAGAATTAAAAAGAACAGAGGGAAATTCACCTTGAACCGCAGAGGTTGCCTCAGTAGAAGCGCTCCCGGAAGATAAATCGACGCCGGTCCCAACTTTCTCAACTTTCCTGGACTTCTCTGTTCCCTCCAAACCTTCGAAGGCTTGGCGGAAAGCGTCATCCGTCCACTCTTGCATCTCGCCTACTTGACCAGAAGACAAAGCCCCGACACCGTCGCCACCTCCAGCGCCTTCTCCTCCATCTCCGCCTTGCTCCTCCTCCACATCTCCCTCCTCTGGGATATCTGGACATGTGCTGGGAGAGGGACCGTCAGACTTTTTGAGCTTCTTCCCCCCGGCAACCGGATGTTTCGGAAAGGGCCTCCTTTTGCTGCTCTTTGACTCGGCCCCTTCTTTAGCTTGGGCAGCCTTCTCCTCGGCCGTGTTCCTCTGCTTGACCACGGACTGCTGTGGAAGGATCAATTTGTGCTCCAAAAGTGTAGCGTTCCTGATCAGGTAAGCAGCCGACCTATCTCTTCCAGTAATAGCTTCTATTTCTGCTGCCGTCTGAACCAGGCGATCATTCTCCACGACCGCAAAACCACCTGTCGCTAGCAAAAAATAAAAACACATAAGAAGGAGCATTGCAACCAGAACGGGAATTAAAAATAAAGCTTTGACTTACATCCGGAGGTGAAGCGCCGAATAGAAACGGAATCATTCCTGACAAAAAACCATTCCTTCTTGAACATGCTGTACTTGGAGTATAGATCCAGGACCGGCTTAAAGGATATGGCCGATTCCAAGCTGATGTATGGAGACCCCTTCTTATAGCCTCTCAAGTTGTACAAATACCGGATCTCCCAGTTGGAAGGAGGACGCCCATATCTCCTCTGGAAGATGATGAAGAGACTCACCAGAATGGCATAAGAGTTGGGCTGAAGTTGGAATGGAACTACCTTTAGATATGTGAGAAAGCTGACTACCCAGGCGTTGAGAGGCGGGATGGCACCACACATGCAATGGTATTTGCTGTAGGCAAAATATCCTTCGGGAGGATCATACGGCATCACTCCCGCATCCGGCAATAACATGTGTGCTCGGTCGATCCCGAAAGAGCGAGATATAACATCAAGTTGCTCGCCCTTGAGTGAGCTAGGGAAGCAATCATGAGGCAAGTTCAGAAGTTCCTGAGGACCGTATCCATCTACCAATGATCTCGGGGTGGGCCCATGACGGGCATATCCTGGCTGAGCTGGGGGCACTGAGGAAGGCTCTTCTCTGTCCCGAGATCTCTTCTTCTCCGATCGGGTTGCCACTTTGTGAGACATTTATCTGCGAACACAAGAGAGCACGTTGTTAGAACAAAGGATGTAGGAATATAAAATGGAAAGTTTTCATACTCATCCGGTACTAAGTCCACTCGGCATAAAGTTCATTCGGTACTAAATTTTTTTTTATGCTCACTCGGTAAAACAAAGAAAATCTCATTCGGAAATCAGACACGCCGTGGTTCATTTGGCATAAGGTCCAATCGGTATCAAATTTTTAGGTTCATTCGGTAAAACGAAGTAAATCCAAGAAGCCATTTGGCAATCACCTGATATGGCAGTATGATTAATTCGGGAAATACAACTGATTCGGCAGGAAGTTCTGATTCGGCTATTTCGTTCGGTGGGAAATAACAGAAGCACTAGGCCCTTACTTATAGGCGAAGGTAAACCACTGGACCAACCGGTTCGGTACTAGAAGTCAGATGGAAGCGTCGAAATTGGATAACCTAAAATAAAGCATGCCCTGTGCATACACACGCCCTACTTTGGGGGGCAAGTGTTGTGTAATCTTCGGCCAAACCAGCCTACAACCGAATCAACGCATCTCCGAGCAATGCCGAACCAAACTTCTACGAGCCACTGCCGAACCAGGGGCCTGCCGAACCAGCTAGAACAACCTACCACCGAATCACTTATTACCGGTCCAAATACGTATAGAGCCGAACCAACTCCTAGCCGGACCAACTCCTAGCCGGACCAACACCTAGCCGGACCAGGACCTCATCTCCAACCATCTACTACCGAACCATGGCATTGCCGAACCAAAGTTGCCACGCCAGATTGCGTCGGCCGAGGCCCACCAACAGCTATATACATCCAAGACCCCTGCCCCCAGCCTGACTCTATAAAAAGAGGGGCAAGGGTACAACAATAGGGAGGAGTTTTGAGAGCTCAAGCACGGAGAGAACTTTCAAACAACTTTCAGATACTTGTATCAAAGCTTTGTACTTGTAATCTAAATAAGAAAAAGAGAAATAATATATAAAGTGGACGTAGGCACATTCTGGCTGAACCACTATAAAATCTGCGTGTCTTTTATAGTTTAGTCCCTACTTTTCATATATTTGCATGAATCACCCAAATTACTAAGAACAATATAAAATCAATTAAATCAAACGACTTTGAGGTGTTTGTCCATTTTTTGTGCAAACAATGACCATTGACGAGCTGTCCATCGGGACGGTCTGCAATGACAGTGTCTTCAGATAGCATGTGGATTTCAGAATGAACTATTGCACCATATCGGAAATCCGCACTTCACTACATGACACTGTACTACACTGCACTAGATCTCACGTTGACACTGGGTGCAGCTTATGACTAATCTGATGTTAATTATCTATCGATTTTTTTATAGAAATGGAGCATAGATGTTCCATGGTCTTGCCACTTTATCTTTAGATCCACCGACTTCTTGATATGTTGAATCCAAATTGGGATTGAGTTCGGCTATGACTCCTTCTGCACAAAATACTCCGATGCAGTCCGTACCTCTAGTTGAAAATCCACAAGCAGATCAACCTCATCTGGATGCTCCTTAAATGCCTGTAGAAGGCCCTAAAGTTGAAGCTACTCCTGATACTCTTGAGGATGTTGTTATATTGGATGATCCTATCAACTCCATTGCTTTAGATATTGTAGAGGGATCACTCCATAAAATCTACGATAAACATGGAATCCCATTTGAGGATGTAATAGCCCCTTCTTATCACCAAAGAGCTCACAATCCCCTAGAGGGTTATACTGCTTGTAATAAATACATGTGCCTAGCTGGATGCGTCCCACCATTTAATCAATTCATTCATCGAGTTCTAAACTTTATGAGGTTGGCTCCGACGCAACTACATCCATATAGCTATGCCTTCCTTCACGGCACATATATTATATTTGTTAAACATTTGCACCGAGTCTCTAGTGATGAGGAAATTGGTATGTATATATATAGTTTCAAGAGCCATAAAGGAAGCCCTTCTCTGAATTATTTGGAACTGACTAAGAACTGTAAAACTATTATCGGTACGTGGAACTAACTGAGCTACTTAAAGAATGAATGGTTCTATGTCCGATGTCCACCTGGTTTTGCACGAAGATGGTTATCTGGACGTAACTTCCACTTCATATAGTCCATATAAGCCTGTTATGCAATTATTTGCACCTAACTCACATTTACTTTATTCTTTTTTCATGTTCCAGCAAGGACCAATGGCGCGGCACTTGCAGATGCTGTCAGAGCTCTCATGGAACTTCTGGAAAAGGATAGAGATATTGGAGTTCTTCTTTCTGATGAGAATTTCCTTGTCCATAGCTTACTGGAAGCGGGTTGTAGCATCAGTCAAATCCAAGTGGCTGCTAGTGACGACGACGATGATAACTTGCCTGGAGGTGTCGATGTGAATCCTGACGTGCCCCCTGTTCCATGTCCAGGGTTGAAGATAAAGAGAATGCTGAAGAAGTGCAAGAACATGCCAAGGAAGGCGAAATCGTAGGCGGTGATGAAGTTAGCTACGATGATGTTGATGTGGGCACGAGCCTTTAATCGAGGAACCTAAAGATGACTAACAGTTTGTCTTGTAGAAAAGGCTAGTTGTAAAAATATCCAAAGGGCAGACCTCTATAGAACCCCTTCCAATCACAACTGCGAAGAAAACTCCTCTCTCCTCCGAAGACATATTTGCTGGTCTAGGGCCAATTCCAACCGAGATTTAATCCTTCGGCCTTGACAACATGAGTCTCGATGGTCTTGACTCCCCTATCCACTTTCATGATGATATGTCTTCCATCAGCATGGGTGAGATCACTCCAATGGGCAAAGCTCTAGCACACGGTCCATCAAGGGGACACTAGGACACCCACACACATGTACTGCACCTGTTTCGTGTTCCTCCTTGTTGAAACCAACTTGTTCCAATTTCTTTTATAGGATCCATGGAGAAAAGTACATGTCTTAATCTTTGGAGGAAAATGTATCTTGACAGTAGAGGCATCGCTCAGACACGTATCAAAAAAGTGGTGACCGAGACTCGGAGTCCATTCGTCGGTCTAACCGCGACAATGGCAGTCATGAAAGAGGCAGTAATGACAGAGATTATCTATCGTAAGACCCTGCTTCCAAATACTGTTCTAGGTCATAGTCACCTCCACCAAGATGCTCGGAAGAGAATCTTGATTGCTTTAATGACTTTCCACTAGGCAATGCTTCTCGCGCACCACCTTCGGCTTCCATTCCGGTTCAACACTCGATATTGACTAACATCAGTCGACCTTCTGACCGTAGGCACCAGAAGGGCAGTTCTGAGATCTCTCGTCACAAGGCTAGCAAGAAACCAATTGAAGCTCCAATCGTTACTACGGAGTGACAACTTGTCGTTGATGCCCGGATGGCCGAGCTAAAGTCACAGTTCTTAAAGGTCTGCTTCGATGGAGTCATGTTCTTGTCCAATTTGAAGGACATCCCACCAGAGGTTAAAGGTTCAACAATCGCTTACGTAGCTGATGCTTATGATCAATATAATGAATGGAGGTGGATAACAAAGAAGATCTCTAAGGTCGCGAGGGAAAAGAAGCTTGAGATCAATAATCTGAAACTTATGGAGGTGCAAGATAAAAGGATCATTGCTTATCTTGATACCGAGATAAATAACTTGAAAACATCATAAGCTGAGGCCAAGATGAGGGTCGAGGATGCTATTAAGGCACTTAAGAGTGAGAGGACCAAGCATTGTGATGAGATAGAGACTGCGCACTATCGAAATCATGATTTAGTGCTGGGAAGACACGCTTTGACAAAAAAAACGAATGATCTGTCAACCAAACTCCAGAGCAAGACAAAAATGAAGGACAAAGCTCTCCCAAAGGCCTAAGGGTACTGTGAAGAGCTACTTACTGCCCGAAAAGAAAGGGACGAGGTGGTTGAATTTGCTAGATACATGGACACGCTCATTAAGAAGGAAGTTAAAGCTGCTAAGAAGTAGATGATGGAGAGATTCAAGTAGCTGATCATTAAGTACAATGCTAATGTGCTTAAGTTCTGCAACTTAGAGTGGCTCGGTGATGATTATCCCAGGGCTCTGGCTCTGGCCTGGGAGCAAGTTGTTAAGGAGGAGAAGGAATTTTTGAAAGGCGGTATAGTAGACCTAGCACGATTGGAAAAATGGTCTTAATAGGAGCTGAGCCCAGGGTGCTAAGAGAGGGCGAGCTTATTCTCCATCTGAAGCAAACCGCTACAGTGCAAAAAGACATAGGCGAAGGCTCTAGATCGTTGCCTCAAGATGTCACCACCGGTCACACACCTGGACCTAAAGCTACTCTCGATTCATCTTTCGTCTCTGAATATGATCCAAAGACACCTTAAATCCATAAGTACACCATCCTTTCTCCCATCTGGGAAGGGAATTCCAGCAGTACTTTGGCCCATTCAGAACCCCAAACTGAAGGAGGCATCTCATTGACTTCACATGTATTTCAAAGTGTCCACATGTCGTCGGTTAACATAGTTAACCTCTCTTTTTATGTCTCTCAAGTTTTAGTTCAGATCCAGGTCATCCTGCTTCCTGACAAAGTTATTCTATTAGCACAACAAGCATCTCCAACAGATTCAGTGACTGTGACTAATTTAACGATGGTCCTATGTATTCCAATTGGCAAGACTCCTAGGCCTAACGAGCAGATTATATATGCCTTACAAGATGAAGGGACGGGTGAGCTTTAGGGAGCTTAGACCGAGGATGATGTTGTTATCACTGGATCCTCTAAGCCCCGGTCGGGTCCCACCATAACTGAGCTTGAGCAATGGGTTTTCCTAGATAAAGAGATCATGCAAGAGAAGATAGAGGTCATCCCTCATCCTTTGTCAATAGCTTTGCTTGGTTAGACTATCTTCGTTCTAGTCACTATTTCTCCACCAGGGAGAACTCAAAGCATGACTGCTGGATCATCACAGAGCATTCCATCCAAGCGCCAAGAAAGAAGCCTAATCATGTCACACCTCCCTCCACAGAAGAGAAGAAGAAGTCCAAGAGGAAAAAGCATAAGAAGCAATTGTTGGTTTGTTTTGTCTAAATAAACCCAAATTTTGTTTGAAGTTGTAGCAGTTTATTTTAGTTTTGAGCCGGCTTTGCATGGGTTCGGTCCTCGCTTTTGTTTCCAGCTTAGACGTAAATAAAGCTTTAAATGGGAATAACAAAGACTTTTTTGTTCAATCTTTGTTTGAATTTATCTAAGTACTCGAGAAATGCGCTTTTCATTCGATGCACTCGCGATCCATTTCTTTTTATGATTATTGTTGGACAAAGTCATTAGGTTGTTCTGTGATTTGCTAGCCTTTCGTCGTTCTTACAAACATAAAGCGATCATTGAAGTGCCAATCCCTGGACATTTAAATGTAATCATATCCGATTCTAGAATCCAGTCAAATTTCGATCACCTAAAAAGGTGATTTAAGCATTCCCTTTGAAGGGACTTTGAATATGATTGCGCTTGTCTCTGAGCATCGATCGAGGTTCGAAAGAGATCTCGTCTAACTTCGAGTAATGATTTAGGGCCTTGCCATCCTCTGGACAAGAATTGGTGCTTTGCCAAACTCCGGGAAAAAGCTAATTAATGGACAATTGAGTTACATCCATTTTGATTTATACTCCTACCTTACATCAAGGGCAAGAGTCAGTGGATGGATGGTCAAATCAAGTCCTTTTTGGTTTATACTCCTGCTCTCGCATCAAGGGTAAGAGTCGGAGGATGGATGGTCAAATCACATACGTTTTGGTTTATACTCCTGCCCCTGCTTCAAGGACAAGTGTTAGCAGATGGACGGTCATGTCTCGTCCTTTATGGTTTATATTCTTACCCCCACATCCAGGACAAGAATTAGCTGGCATTCATCTCTAGATGCCAACAATGGTTGAAATCCAAGGGTCTAATCATGAACCATAGAAGTTTGGTTGGCACCTAACTCCAGGTACCTACCGGCCTGCATTACACACATGCAGATTCATTTGAGTCGGTCATATTTCACAACTCATAAGCTATGTAAAGATAGAGTTACATATTCGAAAAGCCATTTCACTTTATAAAAGACGGGAAATGACAGGTTTTGCCTTATTACCTGGCTTTAATTATATACAAATTTATTTCTAAGTGAAATAGCATACTAAGTGTTCGCTATTCCACACCCTCGGGAGTGAGATCCCATCCACCGTTGCTAGCTTGAAGGTCTCACCTCCAAGCTTTTGTTCAATTACATACGGGCCTTCCCAACTCGAGCCCAAGTTTTGGGAGCCTGGGAAGATTCGTTTGAGAACCATATTACCAGTTTCAAAGGTCTGATTCCTAACCTTGGCGTTGCAATATCGGGCGACTCGGCTTCGGTATGCAGCTGCTCTCAAGTCAGCTTCATTGCGCTTCTCATCGAGCATATCGAGAGACTCCAGTAGGAGTTGCTCATTCGTTCGTGGATTATAGTGAATCATGTTATGAGAAGGTACTTACAGTTCAATTGTAATCATAGGCTCTGATCCATAGGCTAAGGCGAAAGGAAAATGGCTAGTCGTTGATTTGTGGTCGTCCGATAAGCCTAAAGTGCTAATGGAAGTTCATTGACCCACTTGCCCTTAACCTTTTCCAATCATTTCTTAAGAATGGACTTAATAATCTTATTTATGACTTCAATTGGTCCATTCACTTCGAGGTGTGCCACTGCAGTAAATTTCTTCTCTATGCAATATCGACGGTAGAAATCTTTAAACGTGGTGCCATCGAATTGGGTCCCATTATAAAAAACAATTGCTTATGGAACTCCAAAATGACAAATGATATTCTGGACCACGAAGTTGATTACTTTCTTTTTGGTAATTGTGGCTAATGGCTCCGCTTCAAATTATTTGGTGAAGTAATCAATGGCGATGATGGCGTACTTCATGCCACACTTAAGTATCAGCAACACACCGATAATATCGATTCCCCAAACTGCAAAAGGTCATGGACCTGACAATTTTATTAATCTCGATCGATGGGGCTCTCGAAATCTTAGCAAATCTATAGCACTTGTCACACTTTCTAGTGTAATAAGTAGCATTTCGGTTGATAGTTGATCAGAAGTATCCATAGTCGGAGGACCTTCTTCGACAGGGTTTGCCTCCCAGTGTGGTCGCCATAGGCCCCTTCATGAACTTCTCTGAGGACTTCTCTGGCTTCATCATTGGTGACACACCGTAGCATTAGGATTGAGAATCCTTGCCTATAAAATGCTCCTTGCTGAAAGATATACCTCGAAGCTTGGCGAAGGAGCTTCCGTCGTTCATTCCTTCTTCCAAAAGGATTCACCTTTGTAAATAGTTCTTTACTGGGGTCATCAATGACTCCTCACACTCAACCTCCAAGATCCGATCGACATCTATATGCTCGATGCTCGGAGCCAAAAACACTTCTACCGGAACCAGGCCCATGAGCTGCGCATCTCCAAAACAAGCCAGCTTAGCCAGTGAGTCGGCCTTTGCATTTTCCTCTCTAGGAATGTGTTATTGTGTAATATTCAATGTCACTAATAAGCTTAAGGGTCCGGTTTAGATAAGGAGATAGCATTGCTCCCTTTGCTTGAAACTCCTTTCTTACTTGAAACACCACCAGTTGGGAGTCATAGAAAATATGTGAAGTCTTAACTCCCAGTTCGTTAGCGATTTTAGTCTCGCAATTAATGCTTTGTACTCTGCTTCATTGTTCATTGCAGGAAAATCGAGCTCAAGGCATAACAAATTGAACGTTCCTTGGGAGTGATAAGTATAACTCCAACACTGGAACAACATTCATTCATTGCACCATATATGTACATCTTCCACCTAGCATTTTGCTCACCACTTCTCTTCGAAGTGTCATCTTGAGCAGTGTACTCAGCTATGAAATCCACCAAAGATTGACTCTGGATTTCTCCCCGAGGGTGATAGGTTATGTCGTATTGGCTCAATTTAATGTTCTATTTCAATAGCCTTCCAGAAGTCTCAGGTCATTGTAAGACTTGTCGCAAAGGCTAGTCGGTGAGAACTTTGATCGGATGAGCCTGAATGTAGGAGCGAAGCTTCCTTGAAGCGATCAACATGCAACATGCAAGCTTTTCCAGCGTTGGGTAATTTCTTTCTTCTCCTCTCAATCGTTTACTGAGGTAGTAGACAAGTTGCTGGATGCGGGACTCCTCACGTACGAGTGTGGCGCTCAGAGAATGCACCGACACTGCTAGAAATATAAACAAGTCCTCATCATCTAGTGCTTCGAAAGAATGAGGATCTCTCCAAGTGATTCACCAGAGCCTAGAATGTGTCTTTGCACTCTGGCATCCAAGCGAAATTCCCATTTTCCTTCTTAATTACATTAAAGAAAGGGATACATTTGTCTATTGCTCTAGGGATGAATTGACTCAGGGTGATGACCTTTCCGCTTAAACTCTGGACCTCCTTGATCATCTTTGGTGCTTCGATGTTTCTCAATACCTCAATTTTTTCCAAATTGGCTTCAATCCCACAAGAGTTCACAATAAAGCCAAAAATTTCCCTCATGCAATGTCGAACGAGCATTTCAATGTATTAAGCTTTATCTCGCATTTCCGGAGAACGTCGAACATCTCTGCCAAATCGTTAATGTGGTTTCCCAAATGTCATGACTTCATGAGCATGTTATCCACATAGACTCCATCAAACGTCCAATCTGATCTTTGAGCATCTTGTTTACTAGCCTCTAGTTGGTTGCTCAAACATTCTTTAATCCAAAGGGCATGAAAAGATAGCAATACAATCCCAGGTCGAGTATAAAACTGGTGTGTTCCTGGTTTGAGACATGCATTGAAATCTGATTGTATCCAGAGTATGCATCCTAAACAAAAGCAATTCACGTCCGGCTGTCGAGTCTACCAGCTGATCTATCCTTGGGAGTGGAAAACTGTCCTTCGGGCATGCTTTATTCAGGTCTGAATAGTCGATGCATGTTCTCCACTTCCCATTTGACTTTTCACCAAGACCGGGTTTGATACCCACTCTAGATATAAAGTATCGTGGATGGAGCCGTTATCTTTCAACTTCTCCACTTCTTCTTTGAGGGCAGCGGATCTCTCCAGGCCTAGGTTGCGGCGTTTCTATCAAACCTGGTCATTTTCACCAAGACCAAGTTTGATACCCACTCTGGGTATAAAGCATCATGGATGAAGCCGTTATCTTTTAACTTCTCCACTTCTTCTTTGAGGGCAGCAGATCTCTCCGGACCTAGGCTGCGGTGTTTCTATTTCACAGGAATGCATTTAGGATTTATATTTAATGCATAACTTGCTATCTCCAGCAAAATCTCATACATGTTAGAGATCGTCCAGGTGAACACATCCAAGTTCGCCCGGAGAAAGCCAATCAACTCCTACATCGTCTTGACACCAAGATGCGATCCGATCTTCAGGATCTGTTCGGGTCATCCTGACTGACCGGATTTTTAACTCAATTGGAGTTGCCCTTCCATCTAGTGGCTCTTTTCGCGGATGCATATCCTTATGGAAGCAACTATGCCGCCCGAGCTAGGGCTCAAGCAGTGGTTGCTATGCATCCAAAGCCTTTATGCCGAGGGTACCTACTACACTCTTTCCTTTCTCTTTTCACCTCACCTACATCAGCTCAATGACATAACATTCACAACCAAGCCCCTGATCTCCCTGGATTGTTCTTGTACCATTCTTTGTAGGAAACTTCATTATCAAGCACGAAGGAACTATATCCGCTCTGAATTCAGCCAGGGACGGTCGGCCCAAAAATGCGTTGTAAGTAGAGTAAACACCACAAAGGCACAATCCACACTCACTTGCGATCACCCTCGCCAAGCACCATCGGTAGTTCCACATATCTGACTGGTTCAGTGTCGTCCTATTAAATCCTTGGATTCCAGATTTGCATGGTTTCAGTCTTTGCCCTCCAGAATCATATGGTTGAAGGCTTTCTTATATAAAATGTTGACTGAACTCCCATAGTCAACCAGCACTTTCCGTACAATAGCATGGCCAATCATAGCTGTAATTACAAGCGACTCGATTGTTGGGGCTTCCACCCCCATCAACTTCTCAGTTTCGAAAGACAATATCATCACTCATGGTTCTAAATTGTTTTGCCGGAGTGCCATCCTCTACAGCAATATTTTCTTTATATTTCAAGGCACCAACATATCTAAGAATCGTATTCTTTCTCTTGTCGACTGGATGGGGTCCGCCAATGATTATATTGATTACCAAACGTTTTTCAAACCGCCTAGGCTCATCAACACTAGGTCTAGCTTGCCCCCACTGGGATGACGACCCAGGGAGGTTGGAATTTCTTTGCCTGCCATCCTACGGGGCTTTTACAAACTGTTGCAACTTCTTTACGAATCAACTCCTTGATCATTTCACGCAAATGTCTGCATTCATTGGTGTTATGACCGTTTGTCTCATGAAACCTGCAAAACTTGCAAAAAAATTCTCCTTCTCAATCGACTCTCTCGGAGCCAACTTCCTGTACTGCACAGTACCTTGAATTGCTAGGTAGATGTTTTCTATCAAGTTATTCAATTCAATATAGCTATCATACATAGGAATCCTAGGACGATTCCTATTATCAGACTTTCGCATCTTGGCCCTACTATCATTCTATTTCTGACCATCATTCTTGTTGCTAACATTTACATCCACATTTTTGGAACCCACTTCGATCTGTTTTACAGCAATATTGCTCTATATTACTTCGGCTGAAGGCCCAACATCATCCCTCCGGGAACTAGTGCGTGCCTCTTCCAAGCACAAGAACTGATTGGCATTCCTATAAAATATATCCATCATCGACGGGGGTTTCATTTCCAACCATCTCTCGATATCAGTCATGGGATAAATCACCCTGATTAGTGCCATAAATACTATGTCATCCTTAGCATTCATAACTTCCATCACAACTATATGGAACCTATTCAAGAAATCCTTCAATGACTCTCTCGTACCCTAGAAGAGGTTTTATAACGGCATCATGTCCTTCGGGCGTGAAGTTTGTAGACGGAATTGCTCTAAAAACCTTTGCGTCAACTCGGCAAAAGACGATATGGATCTTGGCGGGAGCCAAGTGAACCACATCGTCGCTACTCCTTCCAAGAAGATTAGAAAGCAATGACATCTCACGGCATCAGATGCCCTAGCAGAGTCCATATGCCATTCGTATTTCATCAAGTGCTGCCTTGGATCCATTTTTCCGCTATACAATGGCATCGTTAGCATTATAAACTTTTATGGATACTTCGCATGTAGAATGTTCTCAGTAAACGGGTTTCGACTTGGAGAAGCACCCCACTCATCATTACTCGAAAACTAGTTTTCATTCATAAGTTTTCTGACCATCTTGGCCAAGTACTCTAGTTCTACAGATTTGACTGAATGATGGTAATCAAGATCTATTCCAAGTGTTCGGCCTGACGAACGCTCTCGAGCAGACCCTCGATACTTGGGCTATCCAGATTCCAGTAGATCCGTTCATCCAACAGTCCTCCCATTTGATTCTTGTGGGATGGATCGTTAGCAGTAGCTCAATATTCCATATTCTGATCATCTACATCACAACCGAAGGTCAAACCCATGCCACCATCCAGAGGGCAATCCCCAACTTTGATATTTGTTGGATCAGTACCGATCCGTCCTATTGAATCAGTATCGATCCACAAACCCTTTCCATGAGTTTGGGTAACACCTTTAATTTTTAATAACATTATTCAGGAGATTTAATTAGATAAATTAAATAGAATAAAGTAAATGTTAAGTGATAAAGGGATTGAGATTTAAATTAATTAATTAAGGTCGTGCGTAATAAACTAACTAATGGGCTTAAGAATGGGGTTTTGGTTAATTAAATCACATAAGGGCATATTGGGAATTGTCGTCCATAGCTTCCACCCTTATATAAATTTCATTCCTATCTTATTCTTCCCATTCACGTCAACTTAAAAAGTAAAACGCAAGAGAAAGGAATGGCTGGCCATTAAGGAAGAAGAAGAATTCAAAAATTAAAGCTAGAAAATCAAGCTTAGGGGAATTCAGTCTCAATCCAATCTCCTTATCTTGATCAAGGTGAATAATAATTCCATCTCTATTTTGTTTTAAATCATATATTCTCGAATTTAAGGGTAAATTCATTTTTATGATATATTGGATGATGATATGCTTGATTCATAATTTATTTGATTTAAACAAGGTTGTTTGAAGGAGTTTTTATACGGTTTTAGATCAAAACCAAGATTGAATGAAGATAAAATACCATGGGAAAATTTTATGTTATGAGAAACATGATTTTGGAGTTGAGTTTCAATTTTGATAATTTTCCAAGCTATGGAAAGATTATTATGAATTTTCAAAGGAAAATATGGTTATTTGGGTTTATAAATTTACCTTGGAAAATATATTGAGAATTTGGGTCTGAAATTTTGAGATGTTAGATAACATTATTAAAGTGAATTTTTGGAATTTTCGAGGATTTTTCTGAAGTGATTTCTATGCAAAATAAATTGTTTAGAAGAGGGACTTCTTTGCAAAAATTGGAAAGGCTTAATTGACTAACTTAACCATGGTTTAGATCTGGATTAGCGGAAGTTATTTTTGAAAAAGAATTTGAAAAAGTTAAGGCAACCAATCTGGTGTTGACACGTCGCAGGTTAGTTAGTGAAAAGCTTGCTTAAAGTAGTATAAAACCAGGTTTACATAAGAAAATTGGTTCCGCCTACTTTGGAAAGCACCTTTCGACACAAAAGCTTCCACCTTCGTCTTTGTCGAAACCAACTATGTCGAAACTAATACACAAGGTATCACCACGATGGTACGTTGTTGATTGGAGATAGGCGAAAGGTTAAGTGTCGAAAGCATAGCTTCCGAAGGAGTCGAAACCTTGGTTTGTTTTTAAAAGAAAAGCGTATGCCTTTGTTTTGATTTAGCCTTCGACGGTGTCGAAGTGTTTGGTTTCAAAATAGGTTTAAAAAAGATTTCGAAAGGGTGGCCATTAACTTATGATTGCTTTCGACTGGGTTCCTTTACTTAAGAAAGAATGTTTTGAAAGAAGGGGTTCCAACCTAGTAAAAACCCTGCTGTCGTTCTTTAACCTTTCGATGGTGTTGAAGACATCAATGCTGTCGGAAGGATACTTTGTTTTATAAGTTAGAGCCACTTTCTATAGCTTTCGAAAAGGGTTAGGGGTTTTGAAGGGGATGGTTTCGAAAGGGGTTTCAACTCCAACCTTTTATTGTTTTATCCATATGTTTTATGCTTTCGAAAGAGATGGTGCCGACACCATCATATTTCCCCATTATTTTTATGTGATAACGGATGGTTTCGAAAGAGTTGCTTTCGCCTATATTTGCTTTGACCCAAATAATGTTTTAAGTATAAACCAAATGCTTTCGAAAGGGGTACTTCCAATGATTTTGGAAGGGTTACTTCCATTATTGTCGAAAGAGGTACTTTCAACTGGTTTTCGAAGCTAAGCTTCTCAAGGTTAAATATTAATACTTTAATATATTTAAACGGTTTCGAAAGGTAGATTTTAAAGTATTAAACGGTAGGAGCCTAATGTTTTGAAGATAGATTTTTAAGGCTTTCGAAGGAGGCTATTTTATGAAGTCAAAAGCTAGGTTTCGAAGGTATCGAAAGGTTTATAACCCAAACTCTAATTTTAAAGGAAAAAAACCCATGGCTAAATTAAAGGAGTTTTTATAATGGTTTTAAGAAGAAGCTATCATTGATAAAATTAAACCAACGGGAGTGGTATTGCTATGTTGTTATAATGCTTCTTCTAATATGAATATATTCGTTATATAATGGACCCATAACTACATTTTGGGGATAAAGGGTAAAAGTACCAGTTAGGTTAACCCGGTAGTGAATATAAATTGATTAAACTCCTGAATGAGTAGAAATGCATCCAGGAGGTCAGGAAGACTAAAATATAGGATGTTAAATTATAAAAGAAAGATATTGGCAAGGGCCAATAGGTTCTCAGTAAGCCCATGAAAACTGTGTATGGGAAAGATATTGGCAGGGATCAATAGGTTTATAGTTAGCCCATGAAAACTATGTATAAACGAAGATGCTAGAAAGACAGGTTCATAGCCCATGAAAATTATGTGTAAAGGAAGATGTCAGATAAACAGGTTCATAGTAAGCCCATGAAAACTGTGATTGGATACTGGTAGGGGCTAGTAGGTTTGTAGTTAGCCCATGAAAACTATAGCTGGATGAAATATTGACAGATGTCTAGGTTCCTAGTCAACCCATGAAAACTAGGGTAAGAAGAAAGGATATTGGGGTTACCAATAGGTTCCTAGTCAACCCATGAAAACTAGGATAAGAGTAAGATATTGGAGTTACCAATAGGTTCATAGTGATCTCATGAAAACTATGTAATTGGACACGGAGTCCTTAAATGTTTAACCAGTTATTAGTCGGCCCATGAAAACTAATATGTTAATAGTAATCCTAGAAACTATAACTGAGACAGATAGTCCAAATTGAATGGGGATGGGTAATTCAGAATAAATTCAATTGTTTTGCATATCATCATATTATACTATTTTGAATTGTTTTAACCATTGTGGATGCAGGAGCACAGTATATGGTTTTATAAAGGTTTTGAGATACTAGTGAGGGGAAACCCATTCCGCTAAGCGGCATGGTCTCACTGGATATCTAAATGATTTGAGATGGTAGATTATTATTCATACCAGGCTTTATGTCTGACTCGAAGTTTATGTTTGCCCCTTAAACTCTCAGGTACTCAATTGATTTTGAGTAGTTTGAGAGTTGAGGTTTTCAGGTACCTCTTAAGATGAATAAGCTTTCAGAGACGTGCAGAAGGCATGATATCTATTTAGAGTTCTCATTTATTTTGATTCCGTTGTGTTGTTTGTAATGGCAAAGTTGTTATATTGCTTGTATATACTCTGATCATCCAGGGGGGCATCTTCATATGTCGCTCTTGGCGTATGTTGTAATAAATATATTTTCTCTGAACGTGGTTTGCGAATTTGGGATTATGTAATGAATCGGAAATATTTTGAAATGAATTATGATTTTGTTTGAAGTTAATTTTTTTCCATATTCATGTGTTTCTGTGTATCAATGAATCTAACAACGCCATATTTGTTCGCCGAGGATTGATAACTATGGATGACTACAACATCTGTAGCCGTTAGTTTTGGGCCTTCAAGTAGGGGGATGTTACAAGTTGGTATCAGAGCATAGGTTTATGAAACTTTAAAAGAAAGTTAAACCTAAATGATTTTCAAACATAATCCAATAATTTGAAAATATGATCGGGGTTTGGGTTAACGCTATAGTAATGTACTTCTATTTGATATATAGTTATATATATAAGTAAGTGTTCCCTCTCTCTTAGCCTATTCTTTTGTATCTTACTGAGGCTCGTATGCAGATTTACGAGAAAGAGGATATGGAAGCAGGAAACGGAAGAGGAAATCTAGGTGGAGGAAGTACCACAACCAATAGAAATGCTAGACCTAATACCAGGAGAAATCAAGGTCGACAGGCTAATGCTAATCCAAATGCTGAAGCCAATGTATGTGCTAGAAATCCTCCAGTAGATGCGGGGATGATATATCAGTTATTGGCTAATCTTTTACAAGCTGGAGTTGCTGATAATGTTGGTGGAGCTGACCTTGTGGCTCCAATTTGGAATAACTATGCTAAGCTAAGCAGAGACTATACCAGTTTGGGTGGAAAGCTGTTTCTTGGAACGGAGGATGCTGTTGAAGTTGAGAATTGGCTATTGAGCTGTGAAAGGATCTGTGCTGATCTAGGCTTAGATGATGGGCAAAAGGGAAGGCTAGCCTTTAGACAGTTGCAAGGGGCAGCACTTACCTGGTGGAATAGTGTGACCACCAGAGTTTCGGAGGAAGAGCTGACATCGGTTGATTTCAGGAGAAGGTTTGAGCAGAGGTTTCTGTCTGAAGTTGCTAAGTCGGCATTGATGAGGAAGTTCATGGATCTAGTTCAAGGAGAGATGTCAGTGGTCGAGTACGCTGCTAAGTTTGATGAGCTGTCCCGATACAGATATGCTTTGGTTGACACTGATGTCAGAAGGAATGAAAGGTTCATTCAAGGACTGAGACCTGAGCTTGCTAGAATGACCATGACCCATATCCGAGAACCTTCTAATGTGGTGGTGGAGATGGCCATTCACCATGAAGAGATGCTTACTATTTCAGCTAAAGGGAAGCCAGTTGAATCCCAGGGTCCTCAGGGAAAGAAGAGGAAGTTCTTTAAGAAGAAGGCAGCCCAGAAAGGGGATGCTACCAAGAATGCAAAGGCTGATTTGGTCTGCTATAAATGTGACAAGAAGGGTCATTATGCGAATGAGTGCCAGTCAGGCAAGGGAAAGAATGCTGCAGACAAGAAGAATGTGAAATTCTTTAACTGTGATCAAGTTGGACATTACAAGAACTAGTGTCCAGAGCCAGTCAGGGTGGACAAGGGGAAGGTTTTTACTGTTGGATTATCAGCTAAGCCGACTGAAGCTGATAAAGGAAAAAATGTGATGGAAGGTACATATTTGATTCAGAGTATACCAGTTAGGATACTTTTTGATACTGGTGCATTGCATTCATTTATATCCCAGTGTTTGGTTGATAGGTTATGCTTAGAACCCATATACCTTGTTACTTCCTTAAGGGTTGCGAATCCAATAGGAGGGTATGCAACTCTGGGGATGAGATGTGACCAGTTAGAACTTGATTTGTTAGATCATAAGTTTGCATGCAGTTTGTATGTTTACGATTTCGTAGATTTCGGAATCATTTTGGGTATGGATTGGTTGGGAAGGTATGAGGCCAGGATATTCTAACAGGATCAGGAGATATCTTCGAGACACCTAGATAGTCATAACCGAATTATATTCTTAGTAGAGAATTCTGACTGGAGTAGTTGTGCTTTGTTAAGTGCAATGGAAGTAGGTGAAGAGCTAAGTCAGGTTTGTATAACAAGAGAATTTGCAGATGTCTTTGAGCCAGTCACAGGACTACCACCGAAACGAGATGTTGAGTTTCAGATAGATCTTGTGCCAGGAGCTGAACCTATGAGTAGACCACCTAGCAAGATGACACCGAAAGAGATGAAGGAACTGAAGGTGCAGCTAGTGGATCTAGAAGGAAGGAATTTTATTAGACCAAGCAGTTCGCCTTGGAGAGCAGTCACGGTATTCGTGAAGAAACCAAATGGGTCATTGAGGATGTGTATCGACTATCATAAGCTGAAAGCAAGACGATAAAGAATAAGTATCCTTTTCCGAAAATTGATGATCTGTTTGATCAGTTTAGTGGAGCTAGAGTGTTTTCCCAGTTGGATTTGGCCATGGGGTTCCATCAGTTGAGAGTGGCAGAGGACAGTATTCCTTTGACAGCATTTCGAACTAGATATGGTTCGTATGAGTGGTTAGTGATGCCATTCGAGTTGATGAATGCACCTGCTTTCTTTGTGGATTTGATGAATCAAGTCATCCGAAAGTATTTGGATAAATTTGTGTTGGTGTTTATAAATGACATTTTGGTATACTCTAAGGATAAGAGAGAGCATGAAGATCATAATAGAGTTGTGTTAGAGACGCTGAGGCAGAATCAGCTAAAGGTGAAGTTTTCCAAGTGTCATTTTTGGAAGAAAGAGGTTAATTTTCTTAGTCATATGGTTTCAGAGAAAGGATTGTCAGTCAATCCAGATAAGATCACAGCTGTGAACAATTGGAAGAGACCAGAGACGGTGACCGAGATCAGAAATTTTCTTGGACTTGTTGGCTATTACCAGAGATTTATTAAGGATTTCTCGTGGATAGCAGTGCCTTTGACTAAGCTTAATAGGAAGGAAGTGAAGTTTTTTTGGTTCGAAATGTGAGGAAGCATTCCTTAAGTTAAAACATTTATTGACCAATGCTCCAGTGTTAGTAGTTCTAGATGGAAACCAAGGGTTCGTAGTATACACGGATGCGTGTGGGACTGGATTGGGAGCAGTGTTGATGCAGAAGGGCAAAGTCATTGCTTACGCATTTAGGCAGCTTAGACTGCATGAAATAAGATACCCTACTCATGACTTAGAGTTGGCATCGATGATTTTTGCCTTGAAGATTTGGAGGCATTATCTCTTGGGGGACAGATTTGAGTTGTATACTGATCATAAGTCTTTAAGATACTTATTCTCTCAGAAAGAGTTGAATATGAGAAAGTAGAGGCAGCTAGAATTTTTGGCTGCTTGTGATTTTGGTATAGAGTATATCCCAGGGAAAGGTAATAAAGTAGCGGATGCTCTCAGCAGAAGACATCAGAATGTGGTGTTGGCTATGTTGGCAGAGAGGAAAGATCTAGAAGCTTTGGCTAGTTGTGGTGTGAAATTAAGATCCACTGCTAGTTCTAGTCAGAGTACTGCCATGTTGTCATGTTTAGAAGTTCAACCAGTGTTGATTGAGAGAATAGCTTCTAAACAGAGGGAGGATCCATTATTAGCTGAGAGAATTAGAAAGCCTGAGGTTGGATCTGAGGTCGATGATTTGAAAGATTTTTGTCTTGACCAGAGAGGATTGTTGAAAAAGAAGGGACGGTTATGTGTTCCAGATGTGGAGAACTTGAGAAGAGAAGTTCTTGAGGAATGTCATCGATCCAAGTTTACGATTCATCCTGGAGGGACCAAGATGTATCAAGATATGAAGAGGAGCTTCTATTGGGTAGGCATGAAGAGGGATGTTGGCTTGTGGGTAGTGTGTAAACTGTCAACAAGTGAAAGCCGAACATCAAAGGCCGAGTGGGTTACTTCAGCCTCTAGAGATTCCAGTATGGAAATGGGATTCGATATCCATGGATTTTATTGAAGCGTTTCCAAGGTCCAGGAGAGAAAATGAGAGTATATGGGTTATTGTGGACAGATTTACCAAGAGTGCCCATTTCATTCCAGTGGAATCGACCAGGACAACACTAATTTTGGTGAAGTAATTCACTAGTGAACACCAATCTTGTAGTCAGCGATAGAGATGCTTTATTCACTAGTGAATTCTGGAAGAGTCTACAAGATGTGTTTGGCACTAAGCTCAAGATGAGTACCGCATATCACCCACAGACAGATGGGCAGACAGAGAGAGTCAATAAGGTGCTCGAGGATTTGTTGAGAGCTTATGTGTTGGATTTTGATGGATCTTGGGAAGGTCACCAACATTTGGTTGAGTTTTCCTATAATCATAGCTACCAGACTAGTATAGGAATGGCGCCTTTTGAAGCTTTGTATGGAAGGCCATGCAAATCCCCTACATGTTGGTTGGAGACTAGAGACATATTGGTCTTAGGTCCAGATCTGGTAAGGGAGGCGTCAGAGAAGATTGAGCTAATTCGAGACTGGATAAAGGAAGCTCAATCCAGACAGAAGAATTATGCAGATAAATGGCGTAAAGACCTAGAGTTCTCAGTGGGAGACAGGGTTTTCATTAAGGTATCACCGATGAAGGGTGTGGTACGATTTGGAAAGTCGGGAAAGTTGGCCCCGAGATATGTTGGTCCATTCTAGATTATAGAAAGGATTGGGAAACTCGCATACAGAGTTGAGTTGTCGAGCAGTATGGCAGGTGTCCATAATGTATTTCATGTGTCTCATCTTCGCAATTATGTGCATGATCCAGAGGCTACCATTCCTCAGACAGAGTTGGAGGACTTGGTAGTAGAGCCTGATCTGACTTTTGTTAGACAACTAGTTCGGGTTGTAGCGAGAGATGTGTGAGGATTGAGGAACAAGACAGTCAAGTTGGTGAAAGTTCAGTGGAGCGACAACGGGAAGGACTGTACTTGGTAGACAAAGGACATGATTCGAGATACGTATTTTGATCTGCTTTGAGGGTATGTCTATATTAGATTTATATAGATATTTCCTAGTCAGGTAGACTAGCATGGTTGTTAGGAGTCATTACAGATGATTGCTATGTCTAGAATTTAGTCCTAACTGAATTTCGAGGATGAAATTCTTTAAGGAGGGAAGCCTGTTACACCCCTAATTTTTGATAACGTTATTCAGGAGATTTAATTAGATAAATTAAATAGAATAATGTAAATGTTAAGTGATAATGGGATTGAGACTTGAATTAATTAATTAAGGTCGTGCCTAATAAACTAACTAATGGGCTTAAGAATGGGGTTTTGGTTAATTAAATCACATAAGGGCATATTGGGAATTGCCGTCCATAGCTTCCACCCTTATATAAATTTTGTTCCTACCTTATTCTTCCCACTCACACCATTTTAAAAACTAAAACGCAAGAGAAAGTAACGACTGGCCATTAAGGAGGAAGAAGAATTCAAAAATTAAAGCTAGAAAATAAGCTTAGGGGAAACCAATCTCAATCCAATCTTCTTATCTAGATCAAGGTGAATAATTATTCCATCTCTATTTTGTTTTAAATTGTATATTTTTGGATTTAAGGGTAAATTCATTTTAATGATATATTGGATGATGATATGCTTGACTCATGATTTATTTGATTTAAACAAGATTGTTTAAAGGAGTTTTTATATGGTTTTAGGTCAAAACCGAGATTTAATGATGATAAAATGCGATGGGAAAATTTTATGTTATGAGAAACATGATTTTGGAGTTGGGTTTCAATTTTGATAATTTTTCAAGCTATGGAAATAATATTATGAATTTTCAAAGGAAAATATGGTTATTTGGGTTTATAAATTTATTTTGGAAAATATATTGAGAATTTGGGTTTGAAATTTTGATATGATAGATAACATGATTAAAGTGAATTTCTAGAATTTTTGGGATTTTTCCAAAGTTATTTGCTATGCAAAATAAATTGTGTCAGAAGAGGGACTTCTTTGCAAAAATTGGAAGGGCTTAGTTGATTAACTTAACCATGGTTTAGATCTGGATTAGCGGCAATTATTTTTGAAAAAGAATTTGAAAAATATAAGGCAACCAATCTGGTGTTGACACATGGCAGGTTAGTTAGTGAAAAGCTTGCTTAAAGTAGTATAAAACTAGGTTTACATTAGAAAATTGGTTCCGCCTACTTAGAAAAGCACCTTTCGACACAGAAGCTTTCACCTTCTTCTTTTTCGAAACCAACTATGCGGAAACAATACATAAGATATCACCATGATGGTACGTAGTGGATTGGAGATAGGCGAAAGGTTAAGTGTCGAAATCATAGCTTCCGAAGGAGTCGAAACCTTGATTGGTTTTTAAAAGAAAAGCGCCTGCCTTTGTTTTGATTTAGCCTTCGACAAAGTTGAAGCGTTTGGTTTCGAAATAGGTTTTAAAAAGGTTTCGAAAGGGTTTCCATTAACTTATGATTGCTTTTGACTGGGTTCCTTTACTTAAGAAATAATGTTTTGAAAGAAGGAGTTCCGACCTAGTCGAAACTACTGTCGTTCTTTAACCTTTCGATGGTGTTGAAGACATCAATGCTGTCGGAAAGATACTTTGTTTTATAAGTTAGAGCCACTTTCTATAGCTTTCTAAAGGAGTTAGGGGTTTCGAAGGTGATGGTTTTGAAAGGGGTTTCGACTCCTTCCTTCCATTGTTTTACCCAGATGT
Organism: Allium fistulosum; assembly: GCA_030737815.1. NCBI lineage: Eukaryota > Viridiplantae > Streptophyta > Magnoliopsida > Asparagales > Amaryllidaceae > Allium > Allium fistulosum. The sequence goes on from CM060903.1 coordinate 1,222,522,486, forward strand.
TTTTTGCTTTCGAAAGAGATGGTGCCGACGCCATCATATTTCCCCATTATTTTTATATGATAAAGAAAGGTTTCGAAAGAGTTGCTTTCACTTATATTCGCTTTGATCCAAATAATGTTTTAAGTATAAGCCCAATGCTTTCGAAAGGGGTACTTTCAATAATTTCAGAAGGGTTACTTCCATTAGTGTCGAAAGGGGTACTTTCAATTGGTTTCGAAGCTAAACTTCTAAAGGTTAAATATTAATACTTTAATATATTCGAAAGGTTTCAAAAGGTAGATCTTAAAGTATTAAAAGGCAGGAGCATAATGTTTTGGAGATAGATTTTTTAAGGCTTTCGAAGGAGGCTTTCCTATGAAGTCGAAAGCTAGGTTTCGAATGTATCGAAAGGTTTTATGACCCAAAATCTAATTTTAAAGGAAAAAAAAACCTATTGCTAAATTAAAGGAGTTTTTATAATGGTTTAAGAAGAAGCTATCTTTGATAAAATTAAACCCACCGGAGTGGTGTTGCTATGTTGTTATAATGCTTCTTCTAATATGAATATATTCACTTTATAATGGACCCATAACTGCATTTGGGGGATAAAGGGTAGGAGAACCAATTAGGTTAACCCAATAGTGAATATAAATTGATTAAAATCCTGAATGAGTAGAATTCCATCCAGGAGGTCAGGAAGTCCAGAATATTGGACGCTAAATTATAAAAGAAAGATAGTGGCAAGGGCCAATAGGTTCTCAGTAAGCCCATGAAAACTGTGTATGGTAAAAGATATTGGCAAAGGCCAATAGGTTCATGGTTAGCCCATGAAAACTATGTATAAATAAAGATGCCAGAAAGACAGGTTCATAGTTAGCCCATGAAAACTATATGTAAAGGAAGATGTTAGATAAACAGGTTCGTAGTAAGCCCATGAAAACTATGATTGGATACTGGGAGGGGCCAGTATGTTTGTAGTTAGCCCATGAAAACTATATTCGAATGAAATATTGACAGATGCCAATAGGTTCCTAGTCAACCTATGAAAACTGATAGGTTAATAGTAATCCTAGAAACTATAATAGTCCAAATTGAATGGGGATGGGTAATCCAGAATAAATTCAATTGTTTTGCATATCACCATATTATACTATTTTGAATTATTTTAATCATTGTGGATGCAGGAGCACAGTATATGGTTTTATAGAGGTTTGGAGATACTGGTGAGAGGAAACCCGTTCCGCTAAGCAGCGTGGTCTCCCTAGATATCTAAACGATTTGAGATGGTAGATTATTATTCACACCAGGCTTTATGTTTGACTCGAAGTTTATGTTTTCCCCTTAAACTCTCGGGTACTCAATTGATTTTGAGTAGTTTGAGAGTTGAGGTTTTCAGGTACCTCTTAAGACGAATAAGCTTCCGGAGATGTGTAGGAGGCCTGATAGCTATTTAGAGTTCTCTTTTCTTTTGATTCCGTTGTGTTCTTTGTAATGCAAAAGTTGTTATATTGCCTGTATATACTTTGATCATCCAAGGGGGCATCTTCATATGTCACTCTTGGTGTATGTTGTAATAAATATATTTTCTCTGAACGTGATTTGCAAATTTGGGATTATGTAATGAATTGGAAATATTTTGAAATGAAATGTGATTTTGTTTGAAGTTGAATTTTTTAATATTCATGTGTTTCTATGTATCAATGAATCTAACACCGCCGTATTTGGTCTTCGAGGATTAATAACTATGGATGATTGCAACATCCGTAGCCGTTAGTTTTGGGCCTCCAAGTAGGGGGATGTTACAGTTTGTCTCGATTCCCGATTTGAAGTTCCAGCCTCTTTTTGAGCCATTTTCTACTTTTTATTCCTCTATCTCTGCTCGGATGATGAGGAACTACTAGACTCTGAATCGGAAGATGTTAAGTCCCTCCTGCTTCTTCTACGGTGGTTCTGAGTTAGCTCATGCAGCAATCTCAAGCTCTCCTGCATTTGCCGGTTCATCTCATTGCGACTCTCCTAGAACTTATCCTCAACTTGCTTCATTATACGATCCATCTCCATTCTGGTTACGACATTAGTTTGTTTTCGGATCTCAGCTTGCACTGGCTGGGTAACTTCATCCACATGCTGAGTATTCTGGTTCTCATCATCATTAGCAGCTTTGCAGTTTGTAAAACAATCTCTCCTTAGGGCCATGGCAAATAGCTTCTTGCAGATTGTTAGAAATATGAACAGTAGAATGGTAAAATTAGAAGATTGGATCAATCCCTTGATCTAATAAATCCAATAGTGGATGATGGATCCAAGTAGCCTGAGAATATCCTTCTCGGTGAAAGCACCAAAATGTTTAAACCAAAAAATGGCACAAACACCAAGAGATTGTGTAGAAAATAAAAAGTGAAGAAAATTAAATTAAAATGAGCAAGAAAAGAACACAAAATGTTTTATTGTGGTTCGGCTAATCTGGACCTACGTCCACTTAGTGATTTTATTGATTAGGTCACTGGTTTGCAAGCACTAGTTCTTACGAATCGGTATAAATCCATGGATGATTATAAGAGATTAGAGTAAGAGAGCACTAAAGCTGGAAAGATTCTTAAAATGAGCTTTACCCTTCTATTTATAGTTGTAGGAAGCCTAGAATCTCGTCCCCACGATCTCTATATAGTTTTCCATGCCTAAACCAATTCTACTTGGATTTTAACTTATCAGTTGCATCACTTAAGTGATGCAACTCGCATTTATGAATACAATACACGAAAGACTATCACACCTCCCACTCTTAAATGGAAAACTTATATGATATGCTGGATCATTTATCCTCAAAGCTTTTGAACAAATCTAGCAATTTAAGTCTCAACTTTCCTTTCCCTTTTAAACAGAACTTATTCTTTAAAGGAGAAAACTTTATTAATCAAATCATTATTAAATGACAATCTACCAATGCTTGGACTCGCTCGGTTTCAAACACAACTTAACGCACAATGATAATAAGGATAATATACTAAGTGCACCGCGATGCTCGCTTGGGCAAGTATCATATCATCACTTAGAAGATTATCTGAATCATTACAAAACTAGTCGAGAAGTCCTTCTCCGAATTATCACAAGCATCTTAACTACACTATACTATAAATAATTTTACAATGAGTAAAGGTCATCACTATACGGCGAGTAATACAATCCTTTGGTCATTTGTAAGATTTCTTTGTTAAACTAGAGTCAGCCACCTGAATCATCTTATACAAATTCTAATCTTGTTCCTTGGTTCGACCTTTAAAGTTTCCTCGGACGACTGGAGCCCCACTTCAAATATTTCTAAGTCAGCACAAGAATCAAACTCAAGTGCTCTCCTTTAAAAATCGAGAGAAAACCAATTGGCTAACTAGTGCAAATCACTTAGAAGCCTAATGCTCAAACTAAGGATTAAGAAATGGTATGTGAATAGATTAGTCCTTAAAAACACTAATGCAGTTCAAGGGACTAATCCCATCACTTAAGGTGTACTAACACAAAGTTGAACACTTCTAGCATGAATAACTCAATGCAAAACATAGATTTCATCTCCTTAGTCCTTGTCCATTTCTGAGCAATCATCGGATCCTACTTGGATACAGAATCCAAGTCAAACTTCACCGACGGCCCCTCTCTACTCGAAAGCCCATGCATCAAGCTCAAACAGCAGTACTCTCGATTGTTATACCTTTGCTTAATAGCCAAGGTTACCCATTGAAGGTTAAATATTATACAAGAATCTACCTACAATACATGGGATCAATAATGGGATATGTCAAAGCAATAAATCCCAAATCCAAGCCTTATGACCCTAGGCAAGCTTCCTTGCTTATTTCAAAGGAGTAATAACCATCTCCACTTTGAATTTAGCTAAAAGGTTAAATTGGCTAAATACTCCTTCATTGATAAGCTACCCTGCTACAAATGGATGAAACGCTTAAGCTGTAAGTCCCTATCGATCTTAGAAATAAACCGAGACTCAAAGCAACATCAAGAATCAACCTAAGTCATGGCATGCTCATCATTCCCATCTACTTCTATGCCCAAGGGCTACACCACCTCCAATACCTACCATAACCGCTGGAATGTTCGCAGATGGAAAAACATCCAACGCGTTATCCAAATAGTTTCTGAACCAATCAGGCATCTCAAATTTCCTAATTTGCAATTGCTCGTGCACCCCATTAACTCATACAAATAGCCTTAAACAAAGATACCTTAGCCACTAGCGACTGAATAAATCAATGTTCAGGAGATAAGTGGTGTATGCAATATTATATGGTGGAAAAGTACAAGTACGCTCTCTCGACGTATCTCCAACTACCAGATTGCTTAACTCAAACCAGTGTACTTGGTCTTGAGTGTTGTACCTAGCTCTAATACCAACTATAATGACCCACCCTTCCTAATACACTAGGTTAACGTTGAATGACAATGTCTAACTCCTGATAACAAATCTATGTTACAAAGGATTCTTTTTACAAAAGCGATATCTTCAGATTGCCTATGGATAGACAATCCAGATACAAGCCACCCCAAGTACACCCTTCCCACACATATCCACAACAATGAAGTATTTTCGCCCCCGCGTGGATCGTGATTCATGCTTGAAGTCCTTCGCACTACCCAGTTGCCACAAGTCAAGCATACTAAATCGATATATATATATATATATATAAATTTCCCAAATCGTGCATCGATAATTACATATATAAATAAATCACTTGAATTGCATATTCACACAATGTATAATATAATTCGTCCACTAATCGGTAACCCCAAATCAGTCATACCAAACTGTACATGCGCTTAAACTGTGTATCCATAAATCATATTGAATTGCCATTAGCTACCAAAGAGACCGTTTATGCCAAAATTGGTCACAAAAACCTAATTGCAGATGAAAGCATCAATTCACAATCATAGATCACAGATAGAATATGTGAAGAGGATATAAATATGAAGAACCACAAAAATTAAAAGGAAAACATGAAGAAGACAAGATTTATAGTGTTTCGGCGTTGTAACCTACGTCCACTTTAAAGAGTTTGCTGTTTATTGATGATTCTCAATTAATTTACAATAGTACAATCAATGGCACTAAAGTTATAATAGAGTTTCAGCAGAGTGATGGTGTAGAAGGGCCAAAAGTTCCTTTTTCTGTAGGTGCAGGGGTGCTATTTATAGGTTTAGATCTAAAAATATCTGCCTTTGAACTCGGAGTACTCTTTCTCACATGTGGGTGGGCCCACCAGATCGATCAGGGCTTGTTTAGGATCAATCCTTGATCGATCCCTGTTTGCACAAAAAATGGACAAACACCTCAAAGTTGTATGATTTAGTAGATCTTATGTTGTTCTTAGTGATTTGGGTGATTTATGCAAATATATGAAAAGCAGGGGCTAAACTGTAAAAAGACACGCAGATTTATAGTGGTTCAGCCAGAATGTGCCTACGTCCACTTTATATGTTATTTCTCTTCTCTTGTTTTGATTACAAGTACAAAGCTTTGATACAAGTAAAAGAAAGTTGTTTGAAAGTTCTCTCCGTGCTTGAGCTCTCAAACTTGTCCCCATTGTTGTACCCCTGCCCCTCTATTTATAGAGTGAGGTAGGGAGCAGGGATCTTGGATGTATATAGCTGCTGGTGGGCCTGGGCTGATGCAATCTGGCCTGGCAAATTTGGTTCGGCAATGCCTTGGTTTGGTAGTAGTTGGTTGGAGATGAGGTCTTGGTCCAGTAGTACTTTGGTTCGGTGGGACTTTGGTGGAGTGGTTGGTTCGGCAGTGTTTGGACCAGTAGTGGATGGAGGGTTGCTGGTTTGGTAGCATTCTGGTAGTGGATGGAGGGTTGCTGGTTTGGTAGCATTCTGGTTCGGTGGAGGTCGATTCGGCAGAGAGGCTTTGCAGTCGGTTCGGTCAAGTCTGGTCCGGTAGGCAGTGGAGTTGGACCGGAGGCAAGTGGTCCGGTGGGAGCTTGGAGAAGCATGGTATGGCGTTGAGTTGGTCCGACATCTAGATGGTATGGAGATGGTTTGGTCCGGCTATGCTGGTCCGGTGGTGAGAATTCGCCCAACATTTGCCCCCCAAAGTGGGGCGTATGCTGGCATACGGCTTACTTTGTTTTCTTGGTCATCTTCATTCGGTCTCTGAGTGCCGGTCCAGTTGGTCCGGTGTCCTTTATTTGCCTATAAGTAGAGGTGTTAGGCCTTCGTCATTCTTCACAAACCGAGCCAAATCATTTGCCGAATCAAACCCTTGTTTTCGCCTGATCAAAGTGCTAGCCGAACCAGGTGAGAATTCTTTGCTACCGAATGAATTTTTTTACTGAATGGGCTTGAAGTTTTAATACCGAATGGACCCTAGTTGAGAATGCCGAATGAGCCTATACTGAGAAATGCCGAATGAACTTTTAGTTGAGAATGCCGAATGAACTTAACTTCACCTTGGGTTACCGAATGAATTCGAGTGCCGAATGGGTCCCTTGTTGGATATGCCGAACGAGATAGGGGAGTTCGAATACCGAATGACCTTTCGACCTCGAACTACCGAATGCACTTCTATGACTTGAATTATGAGCGAAATTCCAGACTGCACACACTCGCTTCTTTATTTCCTTTATTCTAACGACGCACTTCTTTGTGTTTGCAGATAAATGTCTCGAAAAGCAGAAACTCGATCAGATAAAAAGAAGTCCCAGGGCGAAGGAGAATCTTCCGTAGTGCCCCCTGCTCAGCCAGGACCGGAACGTCACGGATCTACCCCGAGATCACTAGTGGACGGATACGACCCTCAGGAGCTTCTGAACTCCCCGCCCGAATGCTTTCTCAGCTCCCTTAAGGAAGAGCAGCTTGATGTCATCTCCCGTTCCTTCGGAATTGATAGGGCGCGCATGCTGTTGCCAGGGAGAGAAGTTATGCCATATAACCCTCCCGAAGGGTACTTTGCCTATAGCAGATACCACTGTATGTGTGGTGCCATCCCGCCTCTTAATGCTTGGGTACTCAGCTTTCTTACATATCTAAAGGTGGCCCCATTCCAGCTTCAACCCAACTCTTATACTATACTGGTGAGCCTCTTCGTCATCTTTCAGAGGAAGCATGGGCGTGCTCCTTCCAACCGGGAGATCCGGTATTTATATAATCTGAGGGGCTATAAGAAGGGGTCCCCATACATCAGCTTGGAGTCAGCTGTAACCTTCAAGCCAGTCTTGGATCTGTATTCTAAGTACAGCATGTTCAAGAAGGAGTGGTTCTTCGTCAGGGATGACTCTATTTCTATTCGGCGTTTCACCTCTGGATGTAAGTCGATGCTTTATTTATAATTTCCATTCTGGTTGCGATGCTTCTTCTCATACATTTTCAATTTTTGCTAGCGACAGGTGGCTTTGCAGTTGTGGAGACTGATCGCCTGGTTCAGATGGCGGCTGAGATAGAAGCTATCCCCGGGAGAGATAGATCGGCTGCTTACCTGATCATAAATGCGACCCTTCTGGAGTATGATTTGATCCTTCCACAGCAGTCAGTAGTCAAGCAGAGGGAAACGGCGGAGGAGAGGGCGGCTGCTCAAGCTAAGGGAGGTGTCACAGTAGAGAGTGGCAAGAGGAAACCTTTCTCAAAATCTCCAGTGGTCGGAGGTAAGAAGCTTAAGAAGTCGGATGGCCCTTCCCCCAGCACTTGTCCACTTACTCCGGGGAAGGAAGATGTGGAGGAGGAGAGAGGTGAGGGTGGAGATGACCGGGAAGGTGGTGACGGTGGCGATGGCATCGAGGCCTTGCTTCCTGGGCAAGCAGGCGAGATTCAGGAGTGGATGGATGATGCATTCCACCAAGCTTTCGAGGGGCTGGACGGAGAACCGGCTTTGGTAGAGAAATCCGGGAAAGCTGACAAGGCCAGGACCGGTGCAAGCGAGCCTTCTCAGACTATTCCAGCCAAGGTGGCTCCGACGAATCAAGGTGAACTTTTGACTCCTGCAGGCTCCATTTATGATAGGGACTTAGGAATATTTTATGATCCACTCCCGTCCTGGAATGAAATCCAGGACTTATTGCAGTATCCTACTCCTCTCCAGGGTTTGTATAACAAATGTGTTTCCTTTCTTCTTTTAACTTTTAATTTACCGCGTTTCTCGAATTATGGATCAATGTAAGCTTGTGACACTTGTTCTTCATATCAAAAGCAGGTAAAACGGCTAAGGCCTCAGATCTTCGGCACAGGCTTGAACAATACAAGCTCTCCAAAGCTTCCGCCAAGCCGAAGCCTTCGACCCACCGTTCCGGGGATGTAGTCGGCCTACCATCCTCTTCTCGGGGTTATTGAAGAGGGTATTCAAAAGAGAAAGAGGAGTCATCCCTTATCCGAACCTTCACTTGGTCCTCAGCCCCCAGTTCAGCCTCTTCATGATATTACGGAGGAGGATACTGAGTTCGCACTCTCTCCGCACCCGTCTGAAAATCCTACCGTTACTCAGATTGATCGTCCTGGCTTGGCTCGTAATCCATTTGCGGGTCATCCTGATCTGGATCCAAGTTCCCATGATATTACCTTTGACGAGGTTACCGGTGAGCACCTTCTTCCCCGCAATCCCATGGTACGGGTGCTTGATGAGGCTAAGTCCTTAGACCTCGATTTACTTACTACTCGGATAGTTACCATGGGAGACGAGGCCAAGGCTAATATTGATCGGGTGGCGGAGGAGACTAGGAAGCTGATGGGGCATCATGCCCGGCTGGTTAAGGCTGGAGAGGAGATTGGGAGTGCCAAGATCCGACTACGATTGATGGTTTCGGATCAGGCCAAACAGCTGGCTGATCAGGCCATTCAGATTTCTCAGCATGAGGCTGTCTCCAGGCGGTTGAGGAAGACTATGGAGGAGGCTAGTAAGGCAGAATTGTGGAAGATGGAGGCTGCCTGCAAGGAGCAGATAAATATGGCCATCTCGACAGTGGAAGAGGTTCGGAGGGCGGATCTTGAGCAGGTAGAGGAGCTGTCGGGGAAGCTTGAAGCCGCAGAGCTTGCTCAGGTCAGGCTAAAGGAGGAGATGGAGGCGATAAGGAGGTCCCTTCAGGCTGACTGCTCGCGATACCGACTGGAGAGGGATGCTGCCATTGCAAGGCTATCGGTTTCTGAGGCTCGTATGAGGGAGTTTGAGGAGAATGAGGGGATGATGGATGATATGTTGCAGGATATGTACTTTCGCATTTGGAAGCAGGGTAGCTTATCTTGGATGGACGACTACCCCCGGGTTATGGCTAGGATTTACCTCAGGGCTCTAGAGGAGGCCAAGGCTGAGGCGGATAAGGAGGGTGGAGCGGCCTTTAGGATGGATGTGGTCACCACTCAGTTTACCAAGGAGGAGAAGACAGCGGTGAAAGAGGGGATGCGGTTGTTCGCGGTTGAGGAGGCAGGTGTGGAAGTAGGGGATGACAACCAAGACGATCAAGGGGAAGTTGCTGGTAACCTCTTCTTCATTAGTTTCTTCTTTTGTTAACTCTGTTGCTTATCACTAATGATTTCCTTTTCTGACCGGACAGGTGGGCAACAGGACAAGGACAAGACTCCAACGCAGCCGGCTCCCTGATTAGACCTGGAAAATTCTTTTTGTGGACTTGACATGGCTGTATATGTTAGTCTTAAAACAGTAGAGTAACTTTTAGGTTGTAATTCTTGCTACTTGTAATAAATAGCTCTATTCTTGATGTGTAACTCTTTAACTTAAGCTGATTTTGTCGTCTTTTGAATGTTTTCGCTATTTTGACATGTTGCATAAGAAATATAGCTATGCATATTCTTAAATTGTGTTTGATGTCAGGTTCTTGTTTAAAACATAATTTCATGACTTGCAGTGTTAGCGTGAGGTGTGAAAAAATTATAGGCATATATGAAAGAAGGAAATACCGCCCTTTATATTTTGCTTGTAGATGGCAGCTTTGAATATCCTGTGTGACCGAGTAAGGGATGCGGTCCAGTGTCCTGCTGTGAGTATCCGCTTCTATTAGTGAGTGTCTCCTGTTTTGTGTCCTGCACTTCAGGGATTGTTACAGAGGATAGGAGAAAAGTTTCTTAAGAAAAATTGAAATATGTGAAATAGTAAAACTTCCAATCACGGAAGGCCTTCGATGTGCTTAAGTTCGTGGCAAACGGGCTTTGTAGTCACTTTCCCTAGCTGTGGGTCTTGGAGACATTTGTCACCCATCTTACGCCTCCGCGGGGAGTTAATTCTTTTTTACCACAGCCGCATTTAAGACACATCGGAGCCGAGATCGCGCACAGTAACTACCCGGGCCATTATGGCCCGTAATCGTGGGTATTATTCGATTTACTGTGGCCGGCTAGCGTGGGTGCCAATCGTCAACCGTGAACTGCCCCTGGCTGGCCACACCTTATGTTGGGGCTTATAATCGGTTCACAGTTGTCGGCGAGCCGAACGCCGTAATGAGCTGCCTCGGCTATAGTCGGCCTTCTCGGTGGCTTATAATCGGCTCATTACAGTTGGCTTTAAGGGCCGTCGCGAGCAATGAGTTAACCCGCAGCAGAGGGATGTCGGTGCAAAAGTGTCTCATTGGCAAGGGCATAGATTCGCATAGTACCTGTTAGGTCTTATCCAGGTGAAATTGCACTGTGGATTGCTTCGGGTGGAAATGCTATACGCATAGGATTTTGTTCAACAGAAAAGGATAAAGTTAACAAGCAGCCAAGATATAAAGGAACAAGTTAAAAAAGAGACAAGGTTTTTTAAAGTGGTTCGGCACGAAAAGGCCTACGTCCACTGATTCTCTTTGTTAATTCACTTCATATGGGCAGTACAAGTTAAGAAAAGTATCGACGGAGGTGTTGGATGTTCCATGCCCTCTGGAACACCTCTCCGTCCACTGTTGACAAAATATAAGCTCCATTGCGGAGATCTTTATGAATTACATATGGTCCATCCCAGATTGGATCTAGTGCTCCGGGACGAGGGAAGATTCGCTTGAGGACAAGATCTCCTTCTTGTAAGGTACGATGCTTGACTTTGGAGTTGTATTGTGCTGCCACTTTTTGTTTGTGGGCTGCTGCTTTAAGGACTGCATCATTTCTTCTCTCCTCAACTAGATCCAAAGACATGTGAAGGAGTTCTTCGTTCTCTTCTGGGTTATAGTGGATCCTACGGTGGGAAGGCACAATGGTTTCAACAGGGAGCATAGCCTCCGATCCGTATGCCAAAGAGAAAGGAGTGTGCCCCGTTGATGTTCTGAAAGATGTGCGATAGGACCATAGTGCCGTAGGAAGTTCATCCACCCAAGCGCCCTTTGACTTTTCGAGCTTCTTTTTTATTAGAGTTTTCAGAATTTTGTTGACGACTTCGACTTGTCCGTTTGCCTGGGGATACGCTACGGATGAGAAGCTTTTCTGAATTCCGTGCTCTTGGCACCAGTTGGTGAATTCCTCGCTGTCAAATTGAAGTCCATTGTCTGATATTATTTTGAGTTGGACTCCGCACCTGCACAGAACATTTTTGATCAAGAAGTTAATAACTTTTGCTGAAGATACTTTATTCAGAGGTTCCGCTTCCACCCATTTGGTGAAATAGTCGACTGCCACTATAGCATATTTGGCCCCGCCTCGGCCCATTGGTAGCTCGCCGATTAAGTCAATTCCCCATATTGCGAAGGGCCAAGGGCTTGTCATTTGAGTAATCTCAGTCGTTGGTAGCCGCGGAATCTTAGCGAACTTCTGACATCTGTCACACTTTTTGACGAAATCCAAGGCGTCCTTGCTTAAGGTGGGCCAGAAATATCCATATCGGAGTATCTTTTTTGCTAATGTTTGCCCTCCGGTGTGATCTCCGCAGCTTCCCTGATGGATGTTGAATAAGATTTCCTTGGCTTCCCTTCCAGCGACACACCTTAATAACGGGTTAGAGAATCCGCGTCGATAGAGGATGTCTTCTTGTATTGTGTAGCGGGATGCTTTCCTCAAGATTTTCTTGACTTTGTTACGCCCGTTGGGTAGCGTGCCGCTTTGTAGGTAGTCTCGGATGGGAGTCATCCAAGTTGCTTCCTCGGTTGCAGCTATCAGATTCACTTGCTCAAAACTTGGGGCCAGTTGCTTTGGGATGGTTACTGCCCCGAAGATGGCGATGTCTCTTACACTTGCTTGCTTCGCCAATTCGTCGGCCTCTTGGTTCTCTTCCCGAGGGATGTGTTTGACTAAGTAGTGGTCCAATCGGCTGAGAAGTAACTTGGTCTTCTTTAAATATGCTATGAGTCGTTCTTCTCGAGCTTGGAATTCTCCTAGTATTTAATTAACAATAAGTTGAGAATCGCTGTGAAGACACAAAGAATTGGCTCCGATTTCTATGGCAAGTTCTAGTCCGGCTATTACTGCTTCATATTCTGCATCGTTGTTGGTGGCAACGAACTCCAACCTTATAGCATAGTGCAGTTTGTTTCCCCTGGGAGTGATTATTACCACACCTGCCCCCGAGCCTTGTTCGTTCGATGCTCCATCAACAAAGAGATTCCACTTAATATCTTCTGCTATTTCCAATTGCTCCTTATCTTCATTGGTAGTGAATTCTGCAATGAAATCAGCCATAGCTTGTCCCTTGATGGCGGTGCGAGGGTGATAGGTGATATCATACTGACTTAGTTCAATGCACCATTTAAGTAGTCGCCCAGAAGTGTCGGGACGATGGAGTACCTGCCTCAGTGGTTGATCGGTCAGAACTTTGATGGAATGGGACTGGAAGTAGTGACGCAGTTTCCGTGATGTGATTAGTAAACAGTATGCTAGCTTCTCAAGTTTAGGATATCTGACTTCTGCCTTCGTAAACCTCTTGCTGACGAAGTAAACTGGCCGCTGCGTGCGGTTGTCTTCCCGTACCAAGGCAGCGCTTAGGGCGTGAGATGACACAGCAAGATATAGGTATAATTCTTCGCCTTCGCTTGGAGTCGAGAGTACCGGTGGTTTCTGGAGGTGTTCGATTAAGTTAAGGAAAGAGGTTAAGCATTCGTCAGTCCATTCGAACTTTCCTTTGTCTTTCTTTAGAGCTTCGAAAAAGGGGACGCACTTGTCCGTTGCCCTGGAGATGAATCGGCTTAGGGCGGCCACTTTTCCATTCAGGCTTTGCATTTCCTTTCGAGTGGAAGGTATCTTGATATCCCTTAGCGCTCGGACTTGTTCAGGGTTTGCTTCAATTCCCCTGGCATGGACGATGAATCCTAAGAACTTTCCTGATGATACTCCGAAGGAGCATTTTAGAGGATTCAACTTCATTCCATACTGGCGAAGTACTTGAAACATCTCGCCTAGGTGGCTTACGTGATCGTCGGCTTTCCTTGACTTTACCAGCATGTCATCCACGTATACTTCCATAGTTTGCCCTATTAGCCCTGCAAACATCTTGTTGACGAGGCGCTGGTAGGTGGCTCCTGCATTTTTAAGTCCGAAAGGCATTACCTTATAGCAGTATAAACCCCGATCGGTGATGAAACTAGTGTGGTCTTGGTCGGGAGCATGCATGGGAATTTGGTTATATCCTGAGTATGCGTCCATAAAAGATAAGAGCTCGTGCCCGGCTGTGCTGTCTACCAGTTGGTCGATTCGAGGAAGTGGGAAGCAATCCTTTGGGCAGGCGTCGTTTAGGTTGGAAAAGTCAATGCATGTTCGCCACTTCCCATTAGCCTTCTTTACCAGCACCGGGTTAGCGATCCATTCCGGGTAGATGGCTTCTCTTATGAAGTCGTTGGCGAGTAGATTCTTTACTTCTTCATCGACGGCTGCTGATCGCTCTGCCCCCATACTTCTCTTTCTTTGTTTTACAGGCGCATAGGTAGGATCAATGTTTAATACGTGGCATGCTATGTCGGGGGAGATTCCGGTCATGTCAGCGTGTGACCATGCGAATACATCCAAGTTGTGGCGGAGAAAGTTGATGAGTTGCTCCTTCAACTCTGCTTTTAGTTGGGACCCAATTTTCAATAGTCTACTTGAGTCATGCTTGTCTACAGACTTAAACTCCATAGCTTCTGCAGGCTCGGCGGTGGCCTCCTCCTCTTTGTCCCTAGGGTCTAATTCATTGAAAGGGTCGCTGATATATCGAAGAGGAGGTGCTTTCTTTAGTTGCTATGCTTCTAGAATTTTTGTGCAGAGGGCAATCTCTACACCCTTCCCTTTATCCTTCCTGTGGTTGTTGCGAAGTTCAGTCACATAGCAGTCTCGAGCAATGTCCTGGTCTCCTTCTACTTCCCCTACTCCATTGTCCGTTGGAAATTTCATTTTTAGGCACCATGGGGCTAGGACAATTTGGAAGTCAGACAAGGCTGGCCTTCCTAAGAAGGCGTTATAGGCCGAATTGTTTTCTATTAGCACAAACGTCTGTTTTCGTACAACGGAGCAGGGATGGCTTCCAATCTCAACAAAGAGGTCTAGTTGCCCGAGGGGCATTTTCGCATCTCCGGTGAAACCGTGTAGTGGTTTATCGCAGGGAGATACATCCTTCATTGATAATTTCATTTTGTCGAATGCATGTTTGAACAGGATGTTCACTGAGCTTCCAGTGTCTACTAAGATTCGTTAAACTTCGGCGGGACCGAGCCGGGCAGAGATAACCATGGGATCCATGTGAGGGTACTGCCTTCCTTCCAGGTCACGCTTACCGAATGTGATGTCATCACTTTCTTTCCGTTTCGGGTGGCGTTCTTCTATAACCGAATTGACACGGTCTTTACTATCTCTAAGCGACTTTCCATATCTTTCCATCTCTTTCCAGCTCTTGTCTGCGATGTGCGGTCCTCCTGAGATGGTATGGACCACTATCTTCTCTTGACTAGAGCCGCTAGCGTTGCGGTTTCCTCTGCCGGTCTCCGGTGAGGGTAGCCTTGGGTTTTCATTGGCAGGAGCTGGAGTCCTGTCCTGACTTTTTACATAGCGTTCCAGCTTCTTCCTCCTGATGTGTTCCTCAATCAGATCCCGGAGATGATGGCATTCATTGGTATCATGCCCATGAGATTCGTGGAAGCGGCAGAATTTTCCAGACTTCTGCGCGTTATCAGATTCCTTCTTGTATGGTGGGCGTTTGTATCTAACTTCGCCTTGGGTGGCAAGGAAGATATTTTCGACAGTCTCGTTCAAAGGAGTGTAAGTGTCGAATCTCGGTCCAGGCCGATATAGGCGCTTTTCTCCCTTCTTGCCCCCAGCATTATCTCTGGAATAATTTCTTCGAACGTCCCTTGCCACAGCAGGGGCGTTGCTGTGAGTTGCCTTATTTTGCTGTCCTGACTGCCCCTCAACGGCAGCATCCTCAAGCCTCATGTATTTCCCAGCCTCATGGAAGAAATCGGGTAAAGTAGCTGGTTTTTCTTTTGTCAACCTTCTAGCAAATTTAGTGTCCGGATGCACACCACTACAGAGGGCCATTAGGATAAGCTTCTCATCGGCATCTTGGACTGCGGCTGCTGCGGCATTGAACCGGGTTAGGTATTGCTATAGTTTCTCTCTAGGTTTCTGTTTGACGCTGGATAAGGAATAAGCGTCCTTAGGTTGTTCCACATGGATGCAGAACTAACTGATAAACTTTTCTTTCAACATTTCCCACGAGCTAATGGATCCCTGGGGTAGATGACAGAACCAGGAGGTAGCGAGATCTGCTAAGAAGAGCGGAAAGCATTTGCACAGTACTCCCTCTGTCGCTTCACTCATGAGCATATGTTGTGTGTACCTCTGTAAGTGTACAACGGGGTCGGAGGTTCCTTTGTAAGGTTCCATTGTTGGCATCTTCCATTCTCGGGGGGTGATAGCAATTTCGATGTTGCGGGCGAAGGGGCTGGTTACCCTAGCGCCTATCCCTCGATCTCTTTGCTCCCGTTGGACGCACTCTCTGAATAAGCGTGCCATCCTTTCATCAGAATTTGGAGCAGATAGAAATGAATTTGGCTCTGTTCTATGGGATTGATCCGGTCCAGATGATCTGTAGGGATATCGTCTATCATTCCTCATATTTTCCGGTGGCTGCCTTTGGTCTTCTGGGAGCATGCTAGGGTCAGCCATAGTTGGCCCTTGCCTTGATCTTCCCCTGCTGGGTTCTGATCTAAGCACTTCCTCGGGTCCAACTTCGGGCTGGACTCTAGCTCGGCCCCGGTCATTGGCGTTTCCGTGGTTAGGCAGTATGATAGGCTCAGCTACAGTTGACCTCGGCCCTGTACCTCCCCCGTGGGGTTCGGTTCCAAGCGTTTCTTCAGGCCTAACTTCGGGCTGTGCTCGATCTCGACTCCTACCATGGCTGCTTCTGCCGTTAGCTCCTTCGAAGAAGGAAGATCTTTGTTGTCTCCGAGACCCTCCAGACTGGGACTCGCCCCATGATTCAGTGTTGCGGTTGGACTCTTCAGCATCCCTTAAGCGTGACATGAAATGGTCCACCAAGGCTTCCTGCTGGGACGTGAAGCGATTAGTTACTTCAACCACAACCCTGTCTAGATCTGCCCTAGTAATTGCTGCGGGCTGTTCTACGGTAGGAGTGGTCGAATTAGCCTGTCCTTCATTTGGTACTGCCGCTAGAGGAGGACGATTTACTTGATCCGTGACCGCTGGATCTGGAAGACTGCTGGAAGCGATGTTTTTTCCTTTGTTAACATCTTTTTTCTGCTTGGGAGGCATGTTTTCCGAATGGTGGATGATGCTGTTAGGAAAAATGTTAAGTGGATGAAGCTGAAGCTTCGAGTCTTCAACTTCTCAGTGAAAGCACCAAAAATGTTTGCACAAAAAATGGACAAACACCTCAAAGTTGTATGATTTAGTAGATCTTATGTTGTTCTTAGTGATTGTGGTGATTTATGCAAATATATGAAAAGCAGAGGCTAAACTGTAAAAAGACACGCAGATTTATAGTGGTTCAGCCAGAATGTGCCTACGTCCACTTTATATGTTATTTCTCTTCTCTTGTTTTGATTACAAGTACAAAGCTTTGATACAAGTAAAAGAAAGTTGTTTGAAAGTTCTCTCCGTGCTTGAGCTCTCAAACTTGTCCCCATTGTTGTACCCCTACCTCTCTATTTATAGAGTGAGGTAGGGAGCAGGGGTCTTGGATGTATATAGCTGTTGGTGGGCCTGGGCTGATGCAATCTGGCCTGCAAATTTGGTTCGGCAATGCCTTGGTTCGGTAGTAGTTGGTTGGAGATGAGGTCTTGGTCCGGTAGTACTTTGGTTCGGTGGGACTTTGGTGGAGTGGTTGGTTCGGTAGTGTTTGGACCGGTAGTGGATGGAGGGTTGTTGGTTTAGTAGCATTCTGGTAGTGGATGAAGGGTTGCTGGTTTGGTAGCATTCTGGTTCGGTGGAGGTCGATTCGGCAGAGAGGCTTTGCAGTCGGTTCGGTCAAGTCTGGTCTGGTAGGCAGTGGAGTTGGACCGGAGGCAAGTGGTCCAGTGGGAGCTTGGAGAAGCATGGTATGGCGTTGAGTTGGTCCGGCATCTAGATGGTATGGAGATGGTTTGGTCCGGCTATGCTGGTCCGGTGGTGAGAATTCGCCCAACAATCCCTATGTACTTTGTATCGATCTGAGAAAGGCCTGATGGAGCTACGATCGATCGTAGACATTCTTGAGTGAATAAGAAAGCTCCTGTGAAAATTTCATGGAATTTGGACTTGTATATTTTGAGTTATGATCGATCCAAGGTTTGATTTATAGGTTGGCTGATGGCTGTATATCGATCCATGCATATCGATCGATTTCGTATCGATCGATCCTGTATCAATGACGTGGAGCGACAATTATGTGGAGATCCACTTTCCATGCTAGTAGACCGCTTACTTTGGTTGACTATGCCTTCTTCGTGTCGATCCTGTGTATTTCTCTTCGTATCGATACCATATCCTAACCTTCATATTGATGCTTCACGTGTGTTGCTTCGTATCGATACCGAAGTCCTTCCTTCTTATCGATCGCTAGTTGTTGGTTCTGTATCGACGCCTGGTTGATTGATACGAAATGGATGGAAGTGTGATCGATACGAAGTGGGCAGTAGTTGAGCAGATGGATTAGAATCAAGGTCGTTGTTTGATGGATATTAAGGGGATGGATGTAGAGTGATGGATATGAACCGGATGAACACGAAGTTGATGGGTATGAAGTAGATGGATATTGATCGACCCATGACTCTGGTCCGAAGTAGCGGCTTCCTTGACCCAAAGTAAACCCTCCAGTGACTCGAAGTTAATGCTGAGGCGACCTGAAGTGGTTGCGGAGCCCTTGTAAATATGCCGATCCCTCAAAGATCCAAAGCAATCCCTTCTCTGACCCGAAGCAATCCTCCTGAAAACCTGAAGTAAACATGAAGGTGACTCGAAGCAAACTCCAAGCAGTCCATCCTTTCCAAAATCTATACTCTAAGTATGTTGCATTGTTTGTCCATCGACTATGTTATATCCTGGCCTCATGATCATGTTTATTATCCGTGATTGATTGTCCATCCATTTGTCTGAACCAAGTTTGTGTCAATCCAGCTTCGATAGCTGAACAGTCGATTGTGTTAAGTCCGCCTGTACGTTGCCTTGCCAAAAGGCGGTTAACACTTTGCCCCCCAAAACATGCCTTGCGATAGGGAGGTTTGTTTAGTAGTGCCATAAGCTTGATGTTCGTATCCTGCTGATGACCTGTGAAGAGATCGATATTCTTACCTGATTGTGGATAGCGATCATTCGAGATCGTATGCCGTTCGAGGCGATATGTGACCGTTTGAGGTCGGGTGCCGTTCGGGGCGAGATGTGACCGTTCGAGGTCAGGTGCCGTTCGAGGCGAGATGTGACCATTCGAGGTCGGGTGCCGTTCGGGGCGAGATGTGACCGTTCGAGGTCGGGTGCCGTTGGAGGCAAGATGTGACCGTTCAAGGTTGGGTGCCGTTCGGGGTGAGATGTGACCGTTTGAGGTCGGGAGCCGTTCAAGGCGAATTGTGACGAGGTTAGTTGCCGTTCGAGGCGAATTGTGACCGTTCGTGGTCGGGTTTTGGAATTATAAACATCATATTTACATTCAAATGAGTCTTGCAATAAAAAATGTCCAACTAAATCAAGTCCAGATGCAAAAAAGAGAAAACAAAAGCAAAACGGAAACATAAAAGTGCTAACATCCCCACTATTGCGGTTTATAGTCATCTTAGAGCATGCCTGAGGACCGTTCGCGATCCCTACATGTGTAAGTGGCTTAACCATTTTATTATGGAGTTTATTACATATTCTTCATTATCCCGATTAGTTGATGATAAGCTGACGCCTTGATCCGGGGCCATCTTCATTTGATGCGGATGGTGGTCGCTCCTGTTCCACCGTCGTTGTTCGCCTCTTCACGTACTGTAACAGCTTGTCGTTCCGGATATGTCCTTCGATCTCATCCCTCAAGTTCCTACAATCGTTTGTACTATGTCCGCCTAGCTCGTGGAATAGGCAGTATTTGTCTGATTTCCTTTCATTATTGGTTGGCTCCTTCCTGATTGGCCTTCGGTAAGGAACCTTCCCCTTAGTGTCTTGGTATGTTCGTTCTAAAGTCTCACTCAACTCTATATAAGAGGTGAATCTCGGTTCCTTTCGTGGCCGCTTCGGTTCATCAAAGCCATTCTCTGCTTTTCGCTTCCCTTTGTCCTTGTTTGAATCTTTCCCGGGCGGATCCCCGCCTTTGATCGCATAAACATCAACTTCCTCGCCTTCCTCTCTTTCAGCCTTCGTGTCTTCCTATCGCAGAAACCTTTCTGCCTCATGGTAAAACTCTCCTAGATCCATTGGTGGATCCCTTGTCAATGAATTCTTAAACTCCATGCCATCAACTATGCCAGATACATTTGCCATTAAAACCATGCATAGATCTGGACGATCCACTGATGCCACCACTACATTAAATCGTGTTAAGAAATTCCTCAGAGACTCTTCGATTCTCTACTTCAATGTTGTCAAACTCATCACATTTTTAGGTCTGGAGATGTGAACTTTGAACTGCTACATAAACTTTTCAATCAATTCGGTCCACGTTCCAACAGAGCCGCTTTCCAGTTGCCTAAACCACATTGCTACTATATCCGTCAAATACAAAGGGAAACACCGGGCCATGACCTCCTATGATGCCCCCAGTACTTCCATGTGCCTCATATACCTTGTCAGATGAACGACAAGGTTCATCTTTCCATCATACGTCTCCAGTGTTGGTAGCTTGAATTCAGGTGGATTCCTAGCCTGCCTAATTGTGCGAGCTAAGGGGCTCCTGTTCACATCCTCCAAATCTTTATTTACCAATCCTCCTCTCATGGCCCGTTTGACCATTTCTGCCAATCTGTCATTGTCACCAAGCGGTAGTCTTTGTTCATTGCCTCCGACTTTCCCCCCAAGTTCTCGAGGGAATCCTGAAATCTGCTCTCCTGGACGAGCATTCATTTCTCTATCAACGCCAAATTGCACAGCACCGCCTGGTGTCCTACCTGGAATTGAGCCAACATAATCCGAGGGCGTGCCCCCTAGTTCAGGGGCTTTTCCCGATAGCCCCACTCTATCACGTATCCTGGTTGCTCCGTTCCCCCGACTTTGGTTCTAGAATTCCTCTGCTCTTGCTGCTCCATCTTCGCGATCCATATTTCTAGCATTCCCTGCAGCTACGTTCTCTTGATTTTCCATTCCAGCTTGTCCAACCCGTCAGAGTAAGTTTTGCATCATTTCATCCTGCCTTTTTAGCATCTCTTCCTGCATAACACCCATCATCATCTCCATCTCATCTCTAGTGATGAAAATTGAGGTCTGATTTGCTCCTAAGGAAGCCTCTTGACTTCCTTCATGATGGCTCCTCTCTGTTCTCTGTCTCCTTGTTGATTGCTTAGCCACGGCTTCCCTGATCCAAGTTTCTAAGCCTTCATATTCAAAATCCAAGCTTTAGAATCCTTGAGTGTTAGCTTTCTCAGTGAAAGGACCAAAATGTTTGCGCCAAAATTGGTCACGAATACATAATTGCAGATGAAAGCACCAATCCACAGTCACAGATCACAGATAGAATATGTGAAGAAGATATAAATATGAAGAACAACAAAAATTAAAAGGAAAACAGTAAGAAGACGAGATTTATAGTGGTTCGGCGTTGTAGCCTACGTCCACTTTGAAGAGTTTGTTGTTTATTGATGATTCTCAATTGATTTTCAATAGTACAATCAATGGCACTCAAGTTACAATGGAGTTTCAGCAGAGTAACAACGTAGAAGAGCCAAAAAGTCCTTTTTCTGTAGGCATAGGGGTTCTATTTATAGGTGTAGATTTGGAAATATCTGCCTTTAAACTCAGAGTACTCTTTCTCACACATGGGTGGGCCCATCAGATCGATCAGGGCTTGTTTAGGATCGATCCTCGATCGATCCCTATGTACTTCGTATCGATTAGAGAAAGGCCAGATGGAGCTACGATCAATCGTAGACATTCTTGAGTGAATAAGAAAGCTCCTATGAAAATTTCATGGAATTTGGACTTGTAGATTTTGAGTTAAGATCGATCCAAGATTCGATTTATAAGTTGGTTGATGGCTGCGTATCGATCCATGCGTATCGATCGATTTCGTATCAATCGATCCTATATTGATGACATGGAGTGACAATTACGTGGAGATCCACTTTCCATGCTAGTAGACTGCTTCCTTTGGTTGACTATGCCTTCTTCGTATCGATCCTGTGTATTGCTCTTCGTATCGATACAATATCCCCGCCTTCGTATCGATGCTTCACATGTGTTGCTTCGTATCGATACCGAAGTCCTTCTTTCGTATCAATCGCTAGCTGTTGGTTTCGTATCGATGCCTGGTTGATCGATACGAAATGGATGGAAGTGTGATCGATACGAAGTGGGCAGTAGATGAGAAGATGGATTAGAATCGAGGCCGTTGTTTGATGGATACGAAGGGGATGGATGTAGAGTGATGGATACGAACTGGATGGATACGAAGTTGATGGGTACGAAGTAGATGGATATTGATCGATCCATGACTCTGACCCGAAGTAGCGACTTCCTTGACCCGAAATAAACCCTTTAGTGACTCGAAGTAAATGCTGAGGCGACCTGAAGTGGTTGCAGAGCCCTTGTAAATATGTTGATCCCTCAAAGACCCGAAGCAAGCCCTTCTCTGACCCGAAGCAATCCTCCTGAAAACCCGAAGTAAACATGAAGGTGACTCGAAGCAAACTCTAGGCAGCCCATCCTTTCCAAAATCTATACTCCAAGTATGTTGCGTTGGTTGTCCATCGACTATGCTATATCTTGGCCTCATGATCATGTTTATTATCCTTGATTGATTGTCCATCCATTTGTCTGAACCAAGTCCGTGTTAATATAGCTTCGATAACTACATAGCCGATTGGGTTAAGTCCGCATGTACGTTGCCTTGCTAAAAGGTGGGTTAACAGAGACCTATTGAGAGCCACAACTAACTTGTGGACTCTTCTGAAAGATAACATCTCAAAAGTAGTAGACTTATAGGCCATGTCGCAGCACTCATCCATACAACATAATAAATATGACCTACTCTAGATTGGAATCCCAATCTCTCTCTTCTCTACTCTGACACCACTTCTATAGGTCATGCATCTCAATGGTATAATGGATTACTTGCGCCAATCGGTAGCCCTAAGTCGGACTGAAGCTATATTTTTACATACAGACATATATAAATACATAAACTTTATGTAAGTATATATAACCAGTCTAACTATATGGAACTAATAAACACATCGTGCACATTTTCACACACAAAGGCAATGCACAACCAAAATAACAAATCTATCATCTCAATATCGATAATAAATCACACATACAATCATATAAACAATTCAACAAAAATGCATCTTACTTAAGTCACATATCCAACAATTATATCTTCTTCATATTATTTTAAAGAAGTCCTACACTTATTTTATAAAATAATGTCCTTGCCCATTGTTATACCGCCTTTTGGCAAGGCCATGACACCAAAGAATTGACTGAAAACGGAAGATAATCAGTCCCGACGACCGATTGCCTACATAGGTTCACTATGGATGCTGGTAAATTTTGCCCGAGTCCTGATTGAGCTACAATTGATATGACACGACAAGCAAAGCTAAGAAAGCCAACTTTCCAAATTTCAAGTCAATCCAAGTTCGTATGCTCAAGATATGATCGATGCAACTCATGTGATCACATTGTTCATATCCATCAAGCAACCAGGAAGAAACCTCATTCGTATCGATCTGTTCGAATCCATCGGGCGCACATAGCTTCGTATCGATCAGGGGAGCACATGTTCATATCCATAGAAAGCGGCGTTCTTCGCATCCATCATCTCCAGCTTGTTCGTATCGATTAACCAACGTCCACTTCGTATCCATTGAAACCATACAAAGCCACTACTTTGTATCGATCGGCCAGTGATCGATACGAACAAAGCAGTGACAATCGATACGAACAGAGTAGTTACAATCGATACGAATAGAGCAGTTACGATCGATACAAACATAGCTAAACTGGGTCGATACGAACAAGGCGCATCCATAATACATACTCGATCGCTCGGCATAAAAAGTGGATCGATCCTAAAAGTTAGCACCACGTCACCCTAGCAAGCACGTGCTTGGAAGTGACACGAAGGAATCGATACGAATCGTATCGATATGAGCTCGGCAACATATCAACAAATCAAACTTGCATCGATCATAACTCAAAATCTACAAGTCCAAATGCCACCGAATTTTCATAAGAACTTGCGTACATCCTCAAGAATGATCATGATCGATCTCGACTCGATTGGAAGAAATATTGATTGATACGAAGTTCATTCGTATCGATCACGGATCGAGTGCAAATGGTGTGGGATCGATCGTGTGGGCCCACCAACGTGAGCGAAGAGGTCTCTCGAGATCTGGGCGAGATATTTCCAGCCTACACCTATAAATAGCAGTCCAATAGCTTCAGAAAAGGGATCTTTTTGGCTCTTCTACGCCGTTACTCTGCTGAACTCCATTGTAATCCAGATATTATCAATTGTACTCTTGTAAATCAGTGGAGAATCATCAATAAAACAGCAACTCTTCAAAGTGGACATAGGCTATAACACCGAACCACTAAATCTGTGTGTCCCTGTGCATTTTCTGATCTGTTTATTGGTGTGTTTGTTAGATCTTCCTTATTTTCAATTTATATTCTTCATTTTATCTCTTCAAACACATCCGAAGAGTGTTGTGCCCAATTTTGGTACAAACACCCATCAATCGTGCTATAGCTCATTTTTACTTAATTCTTCTACTTAAGTTAAGTTTTGCTATCTATAAAGCCTCAAAATATTATATAGCTCATGTATATAATTCCTAATATATACACACAAATATATCTCAAACCATTTCTTATGGTATAAAATTAATAAATCACGTTATTACAATATTCATGATTTCATAACCTTAATCAAACCCTATTAAATAATATAATACTTCTTTATAATTTTTAATTTATTAAATCATCTTTATAGAAATTCACTGTTTAGTTAATTATTGACTTACATGATAATAAACCAATATAAAGCCAGATAAACTTCAAAGACATTTTAGTACAGGTTAAACCTGCTTAAATCATTGTTTTCCCCTTACATCTTATTTTAAAGTCGTACTTCTAATTTCCGATTAGTAATAAAATACATAACAATATTTCTATCACTAATATAACTAGAAATTAGAGTACTAATTAATTTATAATAGTGTTATAAATTAATATCAACTCCACCTAATTCTATTTAATACGAATAAGACAAATATATTTTTATATTCAGGATCTTAATCAATTATCCCGAATATCCACTCAAACCAATCTAATCAAATGGGGACATAATTACTTATATGTATGTATGTATGTATATTATTCTACCTCTCCCAGGTAATATTTTTCAATATATATAATTACGGAAATTTATACAGAAATATAAATTCAAAGTTAAAATTCTGCTCACTTGAGCTGTAAGTTTTTAAGCGTTCGGATCTAGTTCAAATCTCTACCACATTGTAGCTAATCTGACTACGAGTGCAATGACGAAAACTGCATCTCGATTGGACCTCATATGCAAGAGATACATATTAATTACGAAACGAGATTAATTAAATTAATTAATTAACTTAACTACTTTCATTACCATAATCTCATTTCTTCTTGAAAGCTCCTGCACCTATCCATTCACAAGAAAACCCAGCTTCTCATTACCTTCTCTCCTTGAATTCTCTCCATTTCTCGACGAATCGACACATTGACGGTTCCTACACGTCACAATATGCCTACGCTCAGCGATTGTAACAATATCGACATGTCCGACTCCTCCTATCGAAATTCAACATCTGGCTTCCCTCTTCGGCCTCATGAACTCGCTACCCTCTAGGCGGCACTGCCGCACTCCAATAAGCTACTACCAACTTCTCTCTACATGAGAAGCATAACGGTACTCTTCTTTTCACCTGACTCTTCCTCATTTATTGATAAAACGCAAACCTAGCTCGATGTCAAGATATTATGGCTCAACGTAGCAATGTTGCACTCACCGATGCCTACACAAATTTTAAGCTCTCCTATCCCCTAGTCCAACGGATCCATCCTTGACATAAATCTACCCATAGCTCCTGATTAAACTGAAGGAGGAGAAGCTTTTATTCGTTTATAGGAGGAGAAGGAGCCTTTATTCATTTATAGGAGGAGGATATATTGTATGGAAGAGAGAAGATATTATGTGGGAGAGAATATATGTAATATATATAATTGATTTCTCAAATAAATCTCCACACGTTTCGAGCTTGTACAATCACATGGCATAACGGATTGCCAGGAAACTCGATGGCGCACATCGCCCCACTTTTTCAATCCTGATGGTATAAATTTCATTGCCAACTAAGACGATGCTCTGAGATGATAATTTCATGCAATTCGAGGTTGTTTTACCCATTGGATCCGCCAATTCCAAAAATTCTTCAACCACACATCTCATAATGAAGTCCTAATCCCATAAACACAAGTCATTGATCAAGATCCCACTGGATCCAACTATGCACATAATTTTATTAAATACATATAACAATATGTAAATCGTAAAAATACCCTGAATCCAAATATAGTGTTACTCATACTCATTTTAATACGAAATGTCGATCCCGACTCAATGGAAATGATATCGAGTCCTAATTTTCCTGTATGAGAAAAGTTAGATTTTGGACCTTTAATTCGTTAACGATTCAATATTTAAATTAATTATTTAAATATCTAATCATTAAGAAAATGTGGGTTGTTATAATGGACCACTACATTGAAAGTAAAATTTAGCACGACTATTGTAATGACCCGTAATTTTAACACTTTGATTTGGAATATTTAATTAATTTTAAATATTCAAATATAGGTTTATTAAACATAAATAATCATGTTTTATGTGATAAATAATAATAGCGATCTTGTTTTTAATTTAAGGTAATTAGTTTAAAGGAAAGACATTAAACTAATTTTTAAACCAAGGACGCAACTTTTAGAATTTAGCCAGAAGGACAATAGCGCATTTTATCAATTTCCTGACTTCGACAGTTCCTCCGCCTTCGTCCAAGCTTGCCCTAGCCACCGTTTACCTTCAACTACTACTTGCCCAAGTCACCGTCATCCAAGCAATCTTCGTCTGATGTCGTCATCGTCCAAGCCACCACCGTCCAAGCCTCTCTCTTGTCGATGTTCGAATCGAATTGAATCTTCCATTATCGACGTTGATTTCTCCAAAATCAAGAAAGCTTAACTTGACACCTCAATCCAAACCTACATCAGAAATTACTTGACCTTTGAATTTAAGAGCTGCAAATTCAAGATCTAAGAAACGAATGGAAAAGCAGAATCTAAAAGAAGAAGAAAAAAGTCCAAAAAGTACCATGAATTACAAGTCGAATGATATTTAGATATAACATTTCTATATTTGGAACACAGCAGATTGTGTTTAATATGCTAAATGATAGACTAATATAGCATCTGTACTTTTAAATATAATACCATTATCTGGCTATGCAAAATGATAGTTGGATATAGCATAAGCATATTTTAATTGAACAAGGATGAAAAAATATGCAAAATGATACTTGAATTTAACATAAGTTTATTCATAGTGAACTAGCATGAATAGAATATACAAAATGAAATAAGTATTCCTAAAGAGAACTACCATGATTTGAATATGAAAAATGATAACTACATATATCATATGTATCTTTTAATGTAACATTTTAATCACAAGGTTCACTACCATGTTTATGATATGCAAAATGATAATTTAATATAGCATTTGAGTTATATAGTCCACTATCATGTTTAAAATAGGCAAAATGATAGTTTAATGTAGCATTTTAATTATGAAGTCCAATATTATGATTATATATGCAAGATGGGATATAATATAACATTTTAATCTCAAAGTCCACTACCATGTTTATGATATGCAAAATGATAGTTTAATATAGCATTTGAGTTATGAAGTCCACTATCATGTTTAAAATATGCAAAATGATAGTTTGATATAGCATTTTAATTATGAAGTCCAATATCAAAGTTACAATATTCAAGATGAGATTTAATGTAGCAATTTAATCACAAAGTCCACCAGCATATTTAAGGTATACAAAATGATAGTCTAACATAGCATTTGAGTTATAAAGTCCAATATCATGTTTACAACATGCGAAATGATAGTTTGATGTATCATTATTGCTATAAAGTCCAAAATCATGATTACAATATGCAAAATGAGATTTAATGTATCAATTTAATTACAAAGTCCACTAGCATATTTAAGGTATGCAAAATGATAGTTTAACATATCATTTGAGTTATGAAGTCCGCTATCATGTTTACAATATGCAAAATGATATTTTAATGTAGCATTTCAATTGCAAAGTCCACAAACATGTTTAGGATTTGCAAAATGATATTTTAATGTAGCATTATAGTTATGAAGTTCATTATCATGTGTAAAATATTCAAAATGATATTTTAATGTCGCGTTTTAAGTAGAAAATCCACTATCATGTAACGGGCTCGGTCATGGGCTTGGTCAAGGGCTCGATCATGGGATAGGTAATGGGATCGGTCACGTGCACGGACACGGGCTCGTTCACGACTCAGTCACCGAGATATATTGTTTAACCGAGCATAACATCGAATGAAAAAGCTAACTAGATGTCAAGCCTAATCGAGTATGTATGGATGCAAAGTCCAACCTGATGCCAAACCCAATCAGGTACATGTGAATGCAAAAGCAAACCGGATGTCAAACCTAATCGAATACATATGAATGCAACAGTTAACCGGATGTCAAGCCTAATCGGGTACATATGGATGCAAAAGCTAACCAAATGCCAAGCCTAATCGGTTATATATAAACCAATCTATACCCAAGATATATTGATTAACCAAGCGTACAATCGAATGTAAAAGCTAACCGAATGCCAAGCCTAATCGGATACGTATGGATGCAAAAACTAATAGAATGCCAAGCCTAATCGGGTAAATATGAAACCAATCTATACCCAAGGTATATTGTTTACCGAGCGTACCATCGAATGTAAAAGCTAACCAAATGCCACACCTAATCGGGTACGTATGGATGCAAAAGCTAACATAATGCCAAGCCTAATCAGGTATATATGGAACTAATCTATACCTAATATATATTGTTTAACCGAGCGTACCATCGAATGTAAAAGCTAACCGAATGCCAAGCCTAATCGGGTATGTATGGATGCAAAAGCTAACCAGACGCCAAGCCTAATCGAGTACGTATGAATGCAAAAGCTAACCGAATGCCAAGCCTAATTGGGTATATATGGACGCAAAAGCTAACCGGATGCCAAGCCTAATCGGGTACATATGAAACCAACATATATACCTGAGAGATATTGTTTAACCGAGTGTACAATTGAATGTAAAAGCTAATTGATGCCAAGCCTAATCAGGTATGTATGGATCCAAAAGCTAACCGGATGTCAAGCCTAATAGGGTACGTGTGGATACAAAAGCAAACCAGAGTCGGGTACACATGGATGCAAAAGCAAACCGGATGTCAAACCTAATCTAATGTCTAGTAGCATGTTTATGATATGTCAAATGATATTTTTATGTAACATTTTAACTATGAAATCTACTAGGATGATTTAAAAATGTAAAATGATAATTTAATGTAGCATTTTTGTACAAGGTCAAGTAGCATTTTTGTACAAGGTCAAGTAGCATATTTGTGATATGTGAAATGATAGTTTCATATGACATTTTAACTATGAAATATACTAGAGTGTTTATAAAATGAAAAGTGATAGTTTAATGATGCATTTTTTTAACAAAGTCTGCTAGTATGTTTATGATATCTAAAATGATAGTCTGTTATGGCATTTTAGCTATGAAGTCCACTAGCATGTTTAAAATATGAAAAGTGATAGTTTAATGTAGCATTACGATTACAAGGTTCGGTAGCATTTATAAGATATTTGAAATGATAGTTTGATGTGACATTTAAGTATGAAGTCAATTGTCATATTTCTAGAATGATGAACTGCTGGATAATTGCAAAAGTATGAAAAGTTTGTAATACAACTCTAAATTACACTATGGTATGTTTATTCCTATTACTTTCAATTATATTAAAATGCTATATACAACTAACATAATGCAAAAACTTGGTGTTCAATGTTTGTACTATGAAAATCATAAAGAACATATATTATTGAGTACTTAGAAATGTTCAAAAATACTAAATGCACCTGTAAATTCCACTATATTTATGAATAATACAAATAGTTAACTATTAACATAAAATGCTATATACATATAACATTACACTTTAACAAATCCAACAACAGCCAAAAGCTTACCAGAAATACAGTCAATATCAAATACACCATCTGAAACTAACAAGAGCAACATTCAGCAACAGATACAAAATAATAAAACAATAAAAGACTAAATTGCACAATATACACAAAAATGCTAGTTTCATATATCATAATAATACGAAAGATACAATAATCACATACAGAAACAAAAAATTGATCAAAAAACATTACCAATCATCAATAATTCCAGTATATGTTAAACCTCCAGTTAAGATCAACATCGTGTTAGAACTCCACAGCGTTCGCAAGTAGGAGGCGACACACTCAAACTCAAAGCGCTCATAGCAGCTTCTCCAATTCTCGGCATCAAAAAGCATAGCGAGGATGGCAAACTCAACTCAGGCAATCTAGAACGGAGGATCGATGATCTCAATCTTCATCTAAGAGAAATGGTGAAGTGAGATGCATCTTCGAGTCGGCATCTTTAGGCAAATAGCAATAATGGGTTTGGGAAGATGGGGCGGCGAAGTTTATTCAAGGAGAAGCAAAGACCGATTTAATTTTTGGTAGTCGGCATGATTTAAGATCGAGATTGAAGAAAAACAGATTGAAGAAGACGTATAATTTAATTTTTTATAAAGATTTTCCTACAGTCGAAATTATAAAGCCCACGTCCTCAAAACAGAAAAAACTATAAGCGTCACTCGGGCAAAAAAACATGATATGTTTTTCCTTCAGCCCATTTTCCTGTCTAAAATTTGTTTTCCAAAAATAAAGATTTTGGATTTTCATCGGAAAAATATGGATAATATGACTAAAAACCGTTTTATCGATAAATAGCTTTTTAACCATCAAAATTAATGCATGAATTTTTTAAATACACCATTTTAACCATTTAAATAAATATAAGCAATAAAAATAATTTTAAATTTTTGAAAATAAAATAATTATGGTGTCATTGATGATGTCATCATTTTCGTAAATTAGCCTATAAGCAAAGTTTTGGCATTTTGGGTATTTAAATATCCAAATAATTATTTTCAAATAATGAATAATCCATTTTAATTATTATATAGTAATAATAATTGATTTATAATAGTTTTATAAATATATATTTGTTTTATAAAAATATATAAAATTTAATGCATTTTGGTAGATCGACATCATATTATTGTAAATGGATTTTAATGTTATTTAATATGGTTTTATACCTTAAATAATATTTTTTTAGTTATTTAAAGATGATAAGAGATTTGTTTTCAAGTTTTGTTTACATAAATAAATAGTTTGATTAAAAACTGAAAATGTGATCGTGATTCAGCTTTCGGATTGTCGACCTTTTGTCGAACGGAAGTTGTTTCAAATTGTTCCAACGTTATTTAATACACATACACATATGCATGTACATACACACATATATGTATAAACAATTAGTCACATCAAGAGTTTGTAAATATCTAAATATGTATATACATAAGCTTCCCAATATGTGGACAAATGAAAGCTTCATCCTTAGGAGTCAAAAAGCAAACTCACGATCACTCAATCAAGGGGACAAAGCCCATAGGGAGGTGTGGGTTTGGCCGAAGAGATGGAAGGGTTTGCACATGGATAAGTTGATGGCTTATAATGTGCAGGTTGATATTTTGCAAATTTTTTCTATAAATACCTACCCTAAGGCTTCATAATTCTCACACCAAAACTCTTCTTCTTCTTCCTTCTTATTGAGCTCCTTAATGCTCTTTAATGGCTTCTTTATCTTAGAGAAGTAATAAAGAAAAATAATTGCAAAAATAAAGTAAAAAGGTTCCATATGTAAACAAAGTCAATCCACTTCAAAACCAAGTCAAAAACACTCCCCTCCTCTCTATAAGTGCACGGCCCCCCCAAGCACCACCATGATGGTCGAGCTCCACCCATTTCCAAGGCAGGGTAGAGCTCCCGTAGAGGCAAGATGGAGATCCAAGAAGCTCCGAGGTGAAGATAGTGGAGAGAAGTGCTGCTGGAATTCCGCCGGAGTAATTTGAAGAAGTTACGGAGGGAATGCTACAATCATGAGAATTACTCTGTTAGTTTATTTTGTTAAACACTATGATAATATGATATATTTTCTATGAGTGTTTTTTATGTTTGATCATCATGTTTTGGATGCGATAATATGTTTGCTTGGTTGTAGAAATAATTCACGATAAATACACGTCGAACTCACACAAAGAAATCGCTTTCTTTTATGAATTATAAAAGCATTGCGGCATAATTAAACCTCTTTAAAATGAATCAAAATGGTTTGAAAAATGGTTTATAAATGTTTTATAAACATTAAAACTCATTTCAGCAAAGTTCTGAAATGATATGAAATTAGAGTCAAAATAAGCCATCGTGTTTCGGCAGTTCGCGATTTCATGAGCCGAAAAGTTAAACAAATGTGTAGGGTGGATTATAAGTCGGAATTCTTTGAAATTAGAATTTTCGAGACATTTGGAGTTATATTTTTCAAATGAAAAAGAAAAATTAAAATTTCATTTAGTAGAGTTTGAGATATGCCAAAATCAAGTTTTCAAAAACGTCGCGTTTTGGCAGTTCAAAAACCAAAATTTCAAATTCTTTATAAATGGATATTTTTAACCTTTAAAAATATGGAATAAATTCTTAAAATATGTTAAAATAATTTAAAAGAGTTCTGAAGGGAAAAGGTTGACATATAAAGGTTTAAAATGATATTTTTGTTATGAAGCCCTTAAAAGCACCATTCACCGACAATTTAGTAAAGGAATGCGGAAATTTCGAAAATACGATTTAAAACTTGGGGTTTTCTTCCCGAAGCCTTTATAAATCATTTTCAAATAAGAAATTAAGTATTTTTAAAGGCTTTAGACTTGGTCAAATAACTTGACCATCTTATGGATAACAGAGAGGTGGTCTTTAGGCTGGAGTTTGGGAAACCAGTTGCTAGCTCCCCTTAGTTATCTGAAGTGGCATGATGGAGGGGAAGTTAATTTGATTTACTCGAATCATAAAATAAAAGAGATTTGGAATTTTCAACAAATTTAAACAAGATTTCAAATAATATTTTGATGGTAAAGAGAAAGTTCTAGTTAAACTCTATTAAATTCCAAGGAGGGAACCCATACTATCTGTGTGAATGTAAAAGGTGATTGCATCATTATTCGACGAACAGTATGGGTTGAATACGAGAATTAGTATTGAGTATAATTAATCTAAAATCTATGTATCCATTCTCACTCAATACTAACTGGTTTTGGGTTTACCATAAACGATGTCTTAAATAATATTGTTTTTGACCCACTAATAATATGTTTTGGAAATGAGAAATCTTAATTAAGATTGGAATTATACTAATAACCGAATGTGGAAATATTTTTCCAAAGTAATTAAAGATGAAATGTTTTGGTATTTCCAAAGTTAAAAGGGGGTTTTAATTAACCAAAGGATTTGATAAAAGATTAATAATCCCGTATATGCTGAAAAAGAAATGGTTTAAGGACATATATCTCACACCAGTCTCATGACTGACCGGAGTTTATTTTCTTTTCCCTTAAACTCTTGGTGCCCTATTTTTTCGGGCAACTAAGTTTAGGTTTAGCATGGAATATTTTGGAGGAGCTTGGAGCGGGGGCTAGAGTTTCCTCTATAGATGGTTATCCATTTCCATTTCCACTGCATTTTTTACTGTTTATATTCAGCATTAGTAGCGGCAGAGATTCATAACCATCCAAGCTGAGGTTAGGATAGACTCTGATGTATGTATTTAAAGTTCCTATTGTAAAGATTATATATATTGAAATAATATGTGTTATTCCATTCTTGTAAGATTCGAATATGTCTTTATTTTTCTTTTTACCCTTGATCAAATTCGTCTTTCCAGCACTTGGATATTCAGCACGTGAATAACATGGATGTATTAATTTTGATTTTCGA
This sequence comes from Allium fistulosum, assembly GCA_030737815.1. Classification (NCBI taxonomy): domain Eukaryota; kingdom Viridiplantae; phylum Streptophyta; class Magnoliopsida; order Asparagales; family Amaryllidaceae; genus Allium; species Allium fistulosum. Next base: position 1,222,556,259 of record CM060903.1, read on the forward strand.
GGTCGAAAAGGTGAGTCGTCACACTTGGTATCAAAGATTAGGTTGAGCGAACACCTGAGCCTGGTAGGGGTAATGTCTCACCAGAGATATGGTTAGTAATACCCTAGGATGATTAACTAATTAGAAGGGTAAGTGACACCCTAGAATGAGTTTGAGAATATTGTATATGAGCGCGTTTTTGTTAATGTTATATAAAAAATTGATTTTTATTTTGAAAAATTGGTAAATGAAATAATTTTACCTAGGATTATATTTTGAACATAAAGTAGTATCTTTCAAATGAGATAGTTATCTGTGGAATGTTTGGTTGTTAAAGAGATAATAATATTCAGTTATTACCATGGATTGGTTAAAAGACATAAATTGGTATAGGAAAATCTTGTGATTAGAATTTCACAATTTGATTATAAGATGTTTCATAAAGATGATAGTTTAAGAAGTTAAGTTAGTAAGAAACTTGTTAAAAAAATGATATAGTTATTTATATAGTGAGAAAATGATAATGTGACGACCCCACCACTATGTCCAGTTTAGCAAAGAACATTACAAGTATTGTCGTCTGCTAATCCGGAGAATACAGCTAGTTAAGGGCGGTCGAATGTGAATATATCTCTATACTAACACTGACACGTCTTATTTACCTTTTTGAGGATTTGAACTGAAATTTAGACGTGTACAGTATTAATACAAAGTAATAAACACACCGATTAAAAATATTCAGAACAATATATAATATAGATAAATCAGAATCAAAGTCATATATCACAGCGGAATAATATACATCATTATATACATAATAGAAGGTGAGTCTACAAAATATGAGTACTAGACCCACATAAATATTTATACATCATATCCAAAATCTTGTATCAGGTACAAAGTCACTACTATATAATATAGATGACATAAACTCCTAACTGTCAATATATACAAGTATGAAGTAAACTAAAACTATTAAAATAGTCTACTTCAATGCTAGCCCAAAATCCAAAGGTTAATGGGTCCCTGTACCTGTATAGTCTCGGCCTGACCCGAGTATTAAAATAATAAATGGGTTAGACTATATCTAAATAAAAGGTGAGATACTAATATAATAACTTTATGATTTAAAAATAATAAGCCATATTAAATATGCCGAACAAACAATCATAATATGGCATATTAATTAAATTCACTACTTTATAAATCCATAAATGACTTAACTCTAAAATAAGTCATCTTAAAATATGCCTAAAAACCAAATAATCAAAATAAGGCATATTGACCAAAATCACCATTTCATAAATTCATATCAAGTCTCTAATGGACTATCATCTCAAAATATGGTGATAACCAATTCAAAATTCGCCAGAGCCAAAAAGATACTAAATATCTATCCCAAAACCTCTGACGAAATAATTATTAGTATCACTAATGAAATAATAATGGTACTCAACTATCAGTTTGATACAGTGCAACATAGGGCCAACTAAAATAAATAAACCCTGCCATATAGCGCAATAGTCTAACGAATAGAAATATACTACCAGGTAAAAACCCTGACTCCTAATGAAAAGAAATAGGTTGCCGTGCTTTTGACAAAACTATGTGAATTTACGTAACTAAAATAAATAGGTAAACATTGTCCAACTGTAAAAATAAACTGATAGGGCTGCAATATAACACCTATCCAAACAACCAAAAAGGATAGTCGTGTTATACCAGAATAGACCTAACCCTAAGAAATAGGTCTACCTACCCAAATCTAAAAATATATCGATTCTCAGATCGATGAAAAATGAGTTATCTTCTCTTGGGGATCTATCGGTCTGAAATCCGAACACCCTAAGATAATAAAACTCTAAGTGTTAATTACTATCACTCCAGCAATTACAAGAATTTAGCTAACTGTCCCATACCAGAAGGTAAATTCAAGTATTTACTAAAAGCTAGTAATTTTCACTCAAACTCTATTTAACAAATTATAATAATAATCGAAAGAATTGTACAAAGTATCCCATACCGCCCGATAATCCAATCGTTTATTAAAATTCTTTATTTCATAGAAAATCACGAAATCTCAATAAAATCCCAAATTCATAATAAATAAAATAGAAGAGTTTTAAAATCTTTTTTTTTATTTTTTTAAAATAATTGAAAAAAAAGCAAATTTATTTTAAATAAAATTTGAAACTACTTTATTACTCATTTTATACCGTGCTCATAATAAAATTTATATGTTAAAATAAATGACAAGTCTAGCTAACCTAGGCTAGAGGCAATTAAAGTGAAATGCATGTACAGGCTGAATTCAAAATTTATATATATGTATTTTGTAAAGTTAGCTACTAAACAATGTCAACACACTATATAATTAATGCATGGACAAAGTAGAAAAGCATGTACATGCACTAGTTTAAGTTCATTGGCTAAGTTGTAGAATAAAAACAAGATGTTCTTACTTAAAGTAAAATTAGCCTATAAAAGATGTCAGCTATATATGTACAAAGACAAGTTTCAAAAGCAAAATGTGTCAGGTTATATATGTACAAAGTTAGCTTATGGAATAGAAGAAAGTGTCAGGCTATTAAAGAAAACATGTACAATGTCAAGCATTTGTAATAAAACATGTACAGGCTATTAGTTCAACTTGCATGGAAAAAAGAATGTAAGCATGTTTTTCAAATTTGGAAAGTACATGGTAAAGTCATTTAAATGCATCAGCTACCCAACATTTCGAAAATTATCAGGGCATGAATACTTTGTATGTGAACAAATTATCAAAGCAAGGGACAATGAAGAACACATGTTAATGTGAAAGCAACAAACTTGTATATATTTGCATATAAATGTCAATTAAAGGTTACTAAAACCATGTTATAAGCTTTCTTAAATCAAAACAGCAAGTTGACAGTCAAAGCAAAAATGCTTAGAAATAAAAACACTACACATATTAGGTGTAAACAAATTCAACACAAAGCAGTAAATATCTCAAAAAAAATTAGATATTGATATGTGAGATAAATCTCACTGATTTTAGAAAATAGGTCATCTCAATCATCAAGCATAACTTAGAATTAATTAAAGGCAGTAACACACATTTCAACCAAAACAATCATTAAATTCAGAAAATTAGTAATCATAGATTTAGATATAGACGAGTGAGTGTTAAAACTCATCTTAACGAAGCGAAGAACCCGCTACTGTAAATTGCGATGCCGCCTTGAAGTTCGCTTGACCACGCAACCTCCAGTACACAATGCAATCGCCGATGCCAGCTCCAGGTGCCCCCTCCAACCGCAACACCTACCACCGCAGTTCACGCAAATTGCTCGCGGCCTCGCCGCGTGCCTTTCCTTGCGCGCCAGGCTCGTTCCCCCCTCGTGCGATTTCCTATTTTTGTTTTTTTTCTCGTTTAGGGCTAGGGCTAGGGCTGGGAAACGATATTTGGAAGAAAGAGCAGGCTTGGGTTGGGAAGAAAAATAAAGAGAGGCGTGGGCTGGCAAAATGAAAGCATGGAATGAGGCTTGATTTGGGTGGGCTTGGGCTAAATGAAATGAATTAATTATATATAATTTATGTCATTCTCAATTAGGTTCCTATATAATTAAATTACCATTACACATTTCTTTTAACCAACTAATTTATTAATTTGTAATTCTAATCCAATCCAATTGAAACTGTTAAAACTGATTTACACTTTATTCTGCAAATTATATTTTGACAACTGGATAATTTTATTTAATTTAGTATTATTTACTTTCAATTATTCATCGCACAATTATGAAATAGATTTAATTTCTCAACTATTCCAATGGTATAAAAATTATTTACTTCTAATAATTACCATTTATTTCTCAGAAAAATCCTCAAAATTTCTAGGTGCAATTTATTTCACTAATATAGATTTTGATGACTTTTGGGTTTACAAAACACAACTAAAATGTTAAATTGAATTTTTTTCACTTTATCTATTTATTCTCAAACGATTTCAATAATCTAATTTATTTTCTCAATATTTATTCTATTTTAATCTTGACCAGGATTGTTATAGATAATATTCAGTTATTGTCATTAATTGATTAGTTGCTTGATTTAAAAGTTTAAATACGAACACCTTGTGAACTTAATTTCACAATTTGACTATGTGGTGTTCGATAAATAATATTGGTTTAAGGTTAAATAAATTTATTCAAGATAAGTAAGTTTTATGAATGCGTTTTACAAGTGATTTTATAAATTGGATTTACAAAATATGTTTTATAAAGAGATTTTTGATAATTCAAATCTAGGCATTTCTAAAAAGAATCTTAAGGTTAACTAGTTCGAGTGGCTCGAAAGTAACTAAAAATGGATAGGAGATGTGTTCAGATGGTAAACACTTCTCTTAAGTCTTCCCCTTCTTATTAAGGGACTATATGATACTATTGGTAGTACCCAGTTCCTTGGTATCATTTTTGAGTTACTCGATCTATATAATTTTCTAAAGTTAGAAAGATAACGTGAATCATTAATGGATAGATTAATTAGTGATTATTAATTCTTATCAAGGTGTCTGCATTTAATATTGGTTAAATGGAATATATTATAATATGAGGAGTTTATTATAATTTTAGGAATAAAAGATATATAGTGATATTTTGAAATAATAAAATTAGTATTTGAATTCTTAAGAAAGTTGATCCAAAATAAAAGTTATTTTGAAAAAAAAGGTGTTTTAACAAATAATTGTTTTGATAAAGGGGATTTTGATAAGTTAAACTTGGTAAAAGATTTTAGTAAAGCCCATTTTATTAAAAGCCGTGTTTTTGTGAAACTTTTAAAAAAAGTGAGTTTAAATAAGAAGAATAGCTTTTAAAGATATCTTCTAAATGGGGGTTAAAAATATTTGGGATATAAGAAAAGGCTTAAAACATATGGATGGGATTTTATGAAATGTTTACACAATTTTTTTTGAAAAAGTGGTTAAGTGGAAGAATACATGGATTTCGACATCATTGTTGTAAATAAATTCTTTTAGGAAAGTGAGGAAGACATAGACTATAACACTGTTGTTATAGTAAGTGATTTCTGAAAGAAGATATTTTATATGGATACGGGATTTATACATATCCTATATTTGTTGTTAAGATTCAAGATGGGTAACTTGTATCTGTTTTTAAGTTAAGAATGACGTCCATTGAAGGTATGAGAGGTAATGATACACCAACTTGATCGGCTTCATTGTTAACTAATAAATAGTCTATGTTCGACATCAAAAATTAATATTAAGTATAATTAATCAGATCCCTTTACTAATTTTTTTTTGTTGTCATAATGATGTTTTACGCAACATTCGTTTTGGCCCAATAAAGTGCGTTTTGGAAAATATGATGCTTTCCATAAAGATTTTTATGGATTTCACTATATAGAGGTATTTTCTAAGTGTTAAAATTGAAATGGTTTCTTTGAAAAGAAGATAGAAATTTTTGATGAATGAAAAAATTTAAAGTAATTATATATAAAGAAACATCTTTATAAAAATGTTTGAATAAAAGTTTTATGAAATGTTTTCATAAAATTTTTGGGAAGGTTAATAATAATAAGTACATATGAGGTACGTAAATCATTTTTCGCACGATTCTGATCTAAGATTCAAGTACGGAACTTTGAGCTATTTAGACTAGTCCAAGGATTTATCACTCAACCCTTGATAGCCAACATCAACGAGGGTTTGTGGTTGGGTACTTGTGTTATCTATCATAGCTGAGAGCTATGTAAGGGAAATGAAGGTTTCTGATCGAGAAGCATGATCAGAGTTCGCATTAGAGGATCGAAGGATCGATACAAGTTCGAAAGTAAAGTTGTGGTTTCGAATAAAAGATCGAATCAGATATTGTGTATGGATGACCTGTATATACCATACAAGTTTAGATTTATAAAATAATGTTTTGGGTAAACTCTTTTGGGTTTTGGGTTGTGGTGAAGTTTCGGGGATGAAATTCTTTTAAAGGGGAAAGAATGTAACGACCTGTAATTTTATCACTTTGACTTGGAATATTTAATTAATTTTAAATATTCAAATATAGTTTTATTAAACATAAATAATCATGTTCTACGTGATAAATAATAATAGTGATCTTGTTTCTAAAAAATTTTGTCCAAAAAAATGGATTTTGGATTTTCGTCCGAAAAATATCGATAATATGATCGAAAATCATTTTATCGATAAATGCCTTTTTAATCATCAAAAGTCACTTATGATTTTTTTACAAACACTTATTTGATTATTTAAACAAAAATAAGTAATAAAAATAATTTTTCATTTTTGAAAATAAAATAATTATGATGTCATCGATGATGTCATCATTTTCATAAATGAGCATATAAGGAAAGTTTTGGTATTTCGGGTATTTTAATAGCCAAATAATTATTTTTGAATGATGAATAATCCATTTTAATTATTATATAGTGATAATACTTGATTTATAATAGTTTTATAAATATATGTACTTGTTTTACAAAGATATATAAAATACGTCGCATTTTGGCAGATCGACGTCATATTTTATAAATGAATTTTAATATTATTTAAATATGGTTTAATAGATTAAATAATCTTGTTTTAATTATTTAAAGTTGATAAGAAATTTATTGTCAATTTTTGTTTATATAAATAAATAGTTTGATTAAAAACTGAAAATGTGACTAGGATTCAACTTTTGGATTTTCGACCTTTCATCGAACGGAAGTTGTTTCAAATCATTGCAATGTTATTTGATACACATACACACATGCATGTACATACATATACACACGTATATGTATACACAATTAGTCACATCAAGGGTTTGTAAACATCTAAATATGTATATACATTAGCTTCCCTATATGTATACAAATGAAAGCTTCACCATTAAGAGTCAAAAAGTAAACTTGCCATCACTCAATCAAGGGGACAAAGCCCATAAGGGGTGTGGATATGGCTGAACTGATGGATGGGGGGTGCACATGGGTGAGGTGATGGCTCATAATGTGCTGGTAGATATTTTGCAAAAATTTTTCTATAAATACCTACCCTAAGGCTTCATAATTCTCACACCTAAACTCTTCTTCTTCCTTCTTCTTGAGCTCCTTAATGCTCTTTAATGGCCTCCTTATCTTAGAGAAGTAATAAAGAAATAAAAGGCAAAAAGAAAGTAAAATAGTTCCATATGTAAACAAAGTCAATCCACTTCAAAATCAAGTCAAAAACACTCCCCTCCTCTCTATAATTGGACAGCCCCCCTAAGCACCACCATGATGGGTGAGCTCCACCCATTTCCAAGGCATGGCGGAGCTCCCCAAGAAGCAAGGTGGAGATCCGAAAAGCTCTGGAGTGAAGATAGTGGAGAGAAGTGCTGTTGGAATGCCGTCGGAGTAATTCGAAGAAGTTATAGAGGGAATGCTACGATCATGAGAATTACTCTGTTAGTTTATTTTGTTAAACAATGTGATGATATGTGAGTGTTTTCTATGTTTGATCATCATGTTTTGGATGCGATAATATGTTTGCTTGGTTGTAGAAATAATTCACGATTAATACACGTTGAATTCGCACAAAGAAATCACTTTCTTTTATGAATTATAAAAGTGTTAGGGCAAAGTTAAACCTCTTTAAACATGAAAAAAATGGTTTGAAAATGGTTCATAAATGTTTTATAAAAATTAAAACTCATTTTGGCAAAGTTTTGAAAAGATATGAAATTAGAGTCAAAATAAGCCATCGCATTTCGACAATTCGCGATTTCGCGACCCGAAAAATGAAACAAATGTGTAAGGTGGATTATAAGTCGGAATTCTTTGAAATAAGAATTTTTTGGACACTTGGACTTATAGTTTTCAAATAAAAAAGAAAATTTGAGATTTTATTTAGTAGAGTTTGAGATATGTCCAAATCAAGTTTTCAAAAACGTCGCATTTTAGCAGTTCGAAAACCAAAGTTTGAAATTCTTTATAAATTGATTTTTTTTAAACTTGGTAAATTTTATTGCTGAACTTGGCCTAATATCTGGCTCAAGACAAGTATCAATAGATTACAATTAAGCTTTGAAGCAAAATGCCAAAGTAACATAATACATCACGTGCAAGGATCAGAAGCTAATAATCAAACTGCAAACATTCTGTCTTTACATCTAAACCACTATCCACTTTCTTGCCAAACATTTCAAGACTTTTAGATCTATGGCGGCTTGTAAACAACATCCAATACCTCCAGAATTTGCTGGTCCCATGGCTCCACACTAGTAATAACGATCTTTTTCTTGATTCTTTTAACAATTATCTTCATATCCGAGAATATTATGCAAATTATTTGTTCAATTTTCCTTTGTTTCTGCTGGAAAACTCTTCGGCTCCGCTCCTTCCATATATGGTGAACGGCAGTTGTTGTTGCTACTTGATCATCTTGTTGACACAACTTCGAGAAGTTATAGGAGTCCAGGCAATCAATTTTGTTTTCCTGATCTGAATTGTCTACGTGTTTCCAAGCTTTAGTTTAGTTGAAGTCATGATTATTGCTAAAATCATACATAGAAAAACAAATGACTATGGCTCTCGGTTTTTTTTCACATAGTTTGCACTTAAGATCAACATGCATGCCCCATTTAGCCAATCTAAATGTTGTAGGAAGCCTCAAGTTGATAGCTCTGTATATGGTGAATGCCATTTTGGGGTTATTTTATTTACTCCAGATGTGAGAGGCCCAGTTCCTAGTTTCATGTTTCTGTCTTATCGCTTCCCAAGCTGATTTAGTGGAGAACTCACCATCCATAGTGTTTTTCTAGGCTCGGAAGTCTTTGTTATGGTTTACGTATATAGGACATAATTCCAAATCCGATTTGATAGCCTACATGCAACTTAAACTTTTAATGCACCATCTGTTTTGAGTTATACATTTCTTAATTTGATTTTTCAGATTGTATCTACATGATAGGATTCCTTTCCACATTGTAGAAGCATTATTATCTGTATGCGTGGTCGATAAATTATCTCTAGTGTATCTATTCCTCATCCACTTGGCCCAAATAGTGTTTGAATTGATTATTTTCCATGCCAATTTGAGGTTGTAAACTCTTTTTAATTCTTTGGAATTTATTAATCTGACTCCCCCTTCATGTTTGGATCTGCATAAAATATCATAGTCAATTTTGTGTGGGCCCCTCTCCATATAACATTAGCGCAAACCGAATTAATCTTTTCAGTAGAACGGTCTCGGATTTGGAATGTTTGAATCCAAAATCCGACCTTAGTAGAAATGACAGTATGAACCAATTCAACACGGCTTGCGAAAGATAATAGTCTAGATCTCCATCCATTTAGCTTTTCTCTGATCTTGGTAACAAGATCACTACATTCCTTATTAGTAATAGTGTTCGAAGATAGAGGAACTCCCAAACATTTCACTGGAAGACTGTCTTCCCTAGTGTCAAGAATATCTAGGATGCTCTGCTTCTCTTTACAAAACTTATTAAAGTAGAATTTAGTTTTTAGAGTATTCAGTTGTAGACCGGCATATTTTCCCAGATTATCAAATATATTTTTGATGCCTTTGGCGGCTTCAGTGTTTGATTTTATAACCACTAGCAGGTCATCAACATGAAGTAAATAGTGCAGAACAGAAGAATGATTATATAGTGGTTGGATGATACCATTGTGACAAGCTAATTACGTTTGCAGCAAGAAATATTCCATAAGCTATAGCAAACAAATAGGGGGGGAGAGGGTCACCCGGTCTCAAACCTCTATTGCTAGTGATATACCCCTTTGGAACCCCATTTATCCTAATTGAGTATGTAGGAGTCGATATACATACCTCAATAAGTTTTATTAATTGAGTAGGAAACCCCATACAAGCTAACATATGCAATATGAACTTACGATTGATCTTATCGTAGGCTTTGTGTAGGTCTACTTTCAAGAAAAAATTTTCTTCACCCTTTTTATTACAGTTATTAACCAATTCATGAACCAAGAGTGAGTTTTCCAATATGTATCTCCCTCTAATGAATGCAGATTGACATTCTGAAATAAGGTCAAGAAGAATTTGCACCATTCTTTTGCATATGACTTTACTCAATGTTTTGTATATTAAGCTGCTGCAGGCAATAAGCCTATTATCTTCCATTATACTAGGCTTGTTTATTTTTGGAATCAAAGTGATGAAAGTGTGATTTATTTCATTTAATATTTTACCTATAATAAATGATTCCTGAACTACATCTAATATGTAATCTTCATGTAATCCCAATGCGACATGAAGAATTTAGAACTCCAACTATCTGGCCTAGGGCTAGAGTCTTTGTGGGTGGAGAAGATAGCCTCCCTAACTTCTAGTAATGGGGTCCATCAGCAGACGAGCTCTATCTTCATTAATGACCCTTCTATAGTTAATATAAGTTAAGCTTTCATCTTGAGTTCCATTGTATAAGTCAGTGAAATACTTTATTGCATCCGATTCAAATTGTTCCAGTCAGTAACCGTGTCTCCATTGTCGGTTAAGGCATTCAAAAGTTTTTTAAAGCATAAACAGATATTTTTAATCTTTAAAAATATGAAATAAATTCTAAAAATATGTTAAAATATTAAAAAGAGTTTTAAATGGAAAAATTGGACATATAAAAGTTTAAAATGAGATTTGTAGTACGAAGCCCTTAAAAGCACTATTCATCGGCAATTCAACAAAGGAATGCAGAAATTTCTAAAATAAGGTTTAAAACTTAGGTTTTCTTATCGAAGCCTTTATAAATGATTTTCAAATAAGAAATCAAGTATTTCTAAAGGGTTCAGAGTTGAACAAATAACTTGACTATCTTATGGGTGATAGAGAGGTAGTATCTAGGCTGGAGTTTGGGAAACCACTCACCTGCTTCTCGTAGCTATCCGAACTGGCCTGACAGAGGGGATAGTTAATTTGATTTACTTGGATCATAAAAGAAAATAGATTTGGAATTTTACACAAAGTCAAATAAGATTTTGACGGTAAAGAGAACGTTCTAGTTAAACTCTATATTAAATTCCGAGGAGGGAACCCATACTATCCATGCGAATTTAAAAAGTGATTTCACCACTATTTGACGAATAGTACGAGTTGAATATGGGAATTAGTATTGAGTATAATTAATCTAAAATCTATGTATCCCTTCTCACTCAATACTAACTGGTTTGGGTTTATAGTAAACGGTGTCTTAAATAACATTGTATTTGACCCATTAAAGATATGTTTTGGAAATGAGAAATCTTCATTACGATTGGAATTATACTAATAATCGAATATGGAAATATTTTTCCAAAGTAATTAAAGATGAAATGTTTTGGTATTTCCAAAGTCAAAAAGGGGTTTTAATTAACCAAAGGATTTGATAAAAGAGATTTAATAATCCCGTATATGCTGAAAAAGAATTGGTTTAAAGACATATATCTCTAATAAGATATTTTACTTGGATAAATGATATTGATTAATTAAATAATAATCACTCACCTACTTGACATCTTTTATCGATAATTGGTTCGGAGAGACTGAGATCAGATTTGGGTGATTCCTATCTAAAAACCACTTCAAAGCAATATACGCGTTAGAAAGTGGAGACATGTTGAAGACAATGATTATGAAGATGGAGATCTTTATAACGTATGGCTACTTGCCACTAACCTATGGGGTAATTCCCATATCATATATATGTTGGCAGTGGTATTTACATTTTGAATTCTTAGATTCAAGGACTGCTCATTACTGATCCTAGGGGTGATTCCCAAACAGGATGTAGTAGGAGGAGTGCCTTCGGTTTATCCTTTCTTGGACAACTTGTATGGATGAGTGTCAGATATTGCATTTCTAAGATCACATACATTGATTTTTACAAACGTACATTTGTTTCGTGGTGTAAAAGGTAACCCCTCTTACACTTAACACCCTTCCCTGAGGCGTGTATGAACTCGGGGGTTGTACTTTTATGGAAATCAGTAATGTGTTATTAGAAATGGAAATGTGGCATTCAAAGTGGGTTTGTTTTGAAAAAGGTAATACGTTACCTTAGGCCTCACACCCGGAAATGGATAAAATAGGGTATGTGATGCAGCGCACCATGATAAGCAAGCGAGACAAGCACGAGATAGTAAGTTAATGACTCATATTGAAGAAAGTATCCTTAGGTCACGAAGGTCTGCTCCTTAAGTCGCGGTGTTCTTATGCCGCTCCATCAAGCTGTAAATCGCGAAGCCCTAGGTCGCTCCAGAATTCCTAGGTCGTTCTGACATTGATCCGCGAGCAAACCTTAGGTCGCAAGCAAATCCTTAAGTCGAAGCCGCTCCAGTAGGTCGCAAGGTCCTTGTGTCGCTGCTTGCTTATGTCGTTACTTCCCTTATGTTGCTGTCGTGTTTCCTTTGAGTCGATTATGGATGCCGAAGTTTGTTGAGTCGCTGCTTGGTTTTATTTGTCGTTGTGATGTATTGTTTCTTAAGTCGTTTGCTATTTGTTAAGTCATGTGTTGAGTTGTGAGCAAGTTATGTGTGTTGTAAGCCTATAAATAGGCGGGTTTGTGTCATTTGTAAGGGGGTTGAATTTTGAATAAAATTTGTTGAGAGCTTTGTGCCTCCATTAAAATTAGAAGTTGAGTGTGATCTCCTTTCTTCATCTTCGGATATTCGAGTGCGCTCGAATAAACGAATTTGAAGCCGATTCACGGAATCTCGTGCGCGAGATCAACGTCGAAGAATCTTAGATCTTCTAACGCGGTATCGTGCGCGATCAACGTGTTGAAGATATCTAGAATCCGGTATCTCGAGAGATCAATGGATTTGGGCAATTGGGTATCATCAATTCATCAATTTATCTTGTTTCATCGATTCATTTTTCCGCAATTCGTGATTGGATCCTGGATAGATTTGACCGCTGGTTCAGATCTACTTCCGAGCTACGTCAATTGGTATCAGAGCCAAATTAGAGACGAAAACGAGATTGTTTTAATGATCATGCCTCTGAGACGTGCTAATCGCCATCAAAATGTTGAAGATTTTCATAGAAGACAGGAAGCTGAACAGATGGAGCAGCGTATCAATGAAAAGTTCAACGAGGGTATTGAAAAATTGGAGAAATTGATGATCGACATGAATCAAAATCAAAGGAGAACGTCACCAGTTTCAAACCAAGGTGGAGACAGGGTTTCGCCATCGGTTTCGAAAGAAAGGAGGATGTCACCCCAGTCTTATCGAGATAGGAGAGAATCATCAGTTTCAATGATACGAGACCGCCATGGGTACCGAAATGAAGAGGGAAGAACTCAACGTGGTTTCGAAAATGAACCATATCGTGATGCTGAAAGATAGGGTAGAAGGGACATGCGTGGTCGTAGGGATGTAGATGGTCAGGATCGATATCGAAATACATCTGATTTTGAGGAAGATGGTGATGGAGGTAGTATTCATTATCGAAATCAAGGCCAAGTGCAAAATCAACATGGGGATTAAGAAAATGATCATAAATAGGAGTCAGGTATGAGGATGGAAATTCCAGAATTCAAAGGTGGTATGCAAGCAGAAGAATTTCTTGATTGGTTGTCGAATGTTGAAGAAATTTTAGAATTCAAGGATGTGCCTGAGAATCGCAGAGTCCAACTAGTTGCTACAAGACTAAGGGGAAGAGCTATGGCTTGGTGGAAACAAACTAAACTAACTCGGGAGAGAATGGGAAAATCAAAAGTTGTCACTTGGGAGAAAATGAGAAAGATGATGAAAGCGACTTTCTTGCCGTACAATTATCAATCTCTTATGTATCAACGTTTGCAGAATTTGGGACAAGGGACGAAGACAGTGAATGACTATGCAGATGAATTCTATCAATTGATTGCAAGGAATGATATTATGGAAACCGAGGAACAGCTAACGGCTAGATATGTTGGAAGGTTATGAATGCAAATTCAAGACATGGTTAATATGTTTAATCCAATGTCTGTTGCTGAAGCACATTAGAAAGCTCTAGCTTGGGAGAAACAAGGGAGACAAGGAAGTGGTGTGTTTACGAGTTCCAACAACCAGAATAAGGGTGCTAGTAGTAGTGCTAATGTTTCCAAGGAAGTCAATAAACCAATTGTCAATGAAGCCGCTAAAGCAAAGGTCAATAACAGTATCAAGTGCTATAATTGTCAGGAGTTTTGCCATAAAAGTAATGAATGTACAAAGCCAAAGAAGAGAGCATTAGTTGTAGAGGAATGTGAGTATAGGGACGTGGAAGCTGAAATTGATTATTCTCAACCACCGAAGTTTGATGAAGATGAAGAAGTTGTGTCAGGAGACGAAGGGTGTAACTTGATGATGAGGAGGTCTTGTTTAATGCCAAAGCATAAGAATGATTCTAGTTGGCTGAGAAGCAATATCTTTCGGTCTACATGTACTATCTTGGGAAAGGTTTGTCAATTTGTTATTGATGCGGGAAGCTGCGATAACATTATTTCTGAAGAAGCCGTCAAGAAGTTAGGGTTGAAGACTGAAAAACACCCTAGACCTTATAAACTGGCATGGCTAAAGAAAGGTGGAGCAGTGACAGTGGGAAGACGAGCATTTGTTACATTTTCTATTGGGAAGAAGTACAAAGATGATATATGGTGTGATGTTGTCGATATGGATGTATGTCATCTACTATTGGGAAGACCATGGCAATATGATAGAGCTGTACAACATAATGGTCGCATCAACAGCTATAGTTTCTTGTTCGAAGGTACTCAAATCACCTTAGTTCCTAAGAAGCGTGAATAAAGTGAAAGCAAGTCAGAGAAGAAAGTGGAACCAACTAGTCTATTATCTTTGAAAGAATTTGTTAAAGAAGTGGAAGATAGTGCTGAATTATTTATGTTGATTGGGTATGAAACAAGTGAAGATCTTGAAATTCCTGCGGAGGTTAGACCGGTGTTAAATGAATTTGAAGATGTCTTTCCTGCAGAATTACCCAAGGATTTACCGCCACTAAGGGACATACAACATCAAATTGATCTAGTGCCAGGTGTTGTTTTACCGCATAGGCCGCATTATCGTATGAGTGCAAAAGAGCATGAAGAGTTGAGGAGACAGTTTGAGGAGTTGCTTGAGCAAGGGCGTGTTCGAGAGAGTCTCAGTCCTTGTGCTGTACCAGCTCTGTTGGTACCAAAGAAAGATGGTTTGTGGAGAATGTGTACAGACAGCAGGGCACTCAACAAAATAACTGTCAGATACAGATTTCCTATGCCAAGACTTGATGATCTATTGGATCAACTCAGTGGGTCTGTAATCTTTTCTAAGATCGACCTTAAGAGTGGTTATCATCAGATTCGCATAAGACCAGGTGATGAATGGAAGACAACATTCAAGACTCGGGAAGGATTATATGAATGGCTACAGATGCTGCAGTCATCCATAGTTATTAATCCTCGACGACCAAACTCGGCAATATTAGGTACATTGATACATAGAAACATAAGAATATGAAAAAAATAAACAACAAACAAATTCCACGTTCCATTTCAAAATATTCCAAATTTATTACATAATCCCAGTTTGCAGACCACGTTTAGATAACATATAATTATTACAAAATACGCCAAGAGCGACATATGAAGATGCCCCCGTGGATGATCAGAGTATATAGATAGGCTAGACAACAATTTGCCTTTACAAAAAAACATATAGTGGAAATAAAAGAACTGTAATAACAAGCTTTCCTCCTGCACGTCCTTGAAAGCTTTATTCGTCTAAAAGAACACCTGGAAACCTTAACTCTCAACCTACTCAAATTCAATTGAGTACCCGAGAGTTTAAGGGAAAACAAAATCTTTGAGTCGGACATAAAGCCTGGAATGAATAATAATTTACCATCTCAATCCATTTAGATCTCTAGTGAGTCCACGCCACTTAGCGGAACGGGTTCTCCCCTCACTAGTATCCTAAAACATTTATAAACCAATATATTGTGCTCATGCATCCAAAATGGTTAAAACAAAGTATTTCAATACATTATGATGATATGCAAAACAAATAAATCAATTCTGGATTACCCATCCCCATTCATTCTGAATATCTGTCTCAATTATAGTTTCTAGGGCTACTATTACCCTGTTAAATGTTTATAGACTATCTATCCAATTATTTAGCTTTCATAGGATCACTAAGAACCATTGGTAACTCCAATATCTTATTTCTTATCATAGTTTTAATGGGCTAACTAGGAACCTATTGACTAACAGTCAATATCTTAATCTGGATATAGTTTTCATGGGCTAACCCCTTCCAGTATCAAATCATAGTTTTCATGGGCTGACTATGAACCTATTAGCCCCTGCCAATATCATACAGTTTTCATGGGCTTTCTTTAAACCTATTGGCCCCTACCAATATCTTTAATTAAAATTTTAACATCTATTAAGTTATATTCACTACTGGGTCAACCTAACTGGTTATTCTGCCCTTTCTTCCAAAATATAGTTGTGGCTTAATAATAATGTGAATAATATTTCCAAAATCTTTATCTATGCCATGGTTTTTCCTTTAAAAATGAAAATGGGTTATTTGTTTTGAAACTTTAAAACATCACTTTTGAAACCACTAGATGACCTCCTTCGAAAGCATAGAAAACCTCTTTTCAAAACTCCAAGTATGTACCTTTCAAAACCAATGATACCTTTCGATGGTATCAAGAAAGCATTCTTTGAAACATAGCTTCAAAACAAATAAAGTACCCTTTCGAAAGCATTGGTTTTACTCTTAAAAAAACGTCAATTGTGTAAAAATGGTTATATACGAAAGTATCTCTTTCAAAACCAACAAAAATTAATTTGGGGAAAAGTTGATGGTGTCGGAACCATCTTAGTCCAAAGCAAAGACCTTTAAAAATTAAAACTTCGAAGGACGGAGTCAAAATCACCTTTCGAATCCATCACCTTCGAAACACCCAACCCCTTTCGAAAGTAATTAGGAAGCGGCTTAACTTAGGTAAAAGCAAAGGTAACCTTTCGATGGCATTGATGACTTCAATACTTCGAAAGGAAAATAGTGGCTAGGTTTTGACTAGGTTGGAACCTACCCTTTCGAAAGCTTCTTATTTAAAGAAAAAGTTCCCCTTCGAAAGCTATTTGTAAAGTCCCTTTCGAAAGCATGGCTTTCGACTATGTTTAAAACTTTAAGTAAAACAAGGCAGGAATTTAACTTTAGAAAACAAACTAAGGTTTCGACTCTATAAGTTATCGACTCAGTCGAAAGGCCTTCAAAAACTAGGCGGGCGTTTATCATTTTAAAATAGAACCTTGGTTTCGACTCTGACGAAAGCATAACTTTCGACACCCTACCTTCCACTACTTTCCAACTCACTTCGTTCCAATTCTATTGATACCATGTGCCTTGGTTCTGAATGTATGGGTTTCGACAGAGATGGTTTGGACTGAGATAGTGCAGAGGTAAAGGAGTCGAAAGGTGCCTCCGAAATAGGCGGAACCACCCTTTTCCTGAAATGCTGATTTATAGCTAAACATGGCAATTGCTTTATAACTAACATGCCAGTTGTAATCCCTTGATTGGTTACTTTAAAACTTTTCAAATACTTTACAATTAGTAATTGCCGCATTGATTTAGATCCAAATCAAAGAAACATAACGTTTTAAGCCCTTCAATATAATAAAACCAACATTTGTAAAAAAGTCCCTCTTTAACAATAATTTGTTTTCTCAAATAAATCAATGGGGAAAAATCCCCAAAAATCACATAAAATCAATTTTATCATGTAATCAAACATGTTAAAATTTCAGACCCAATTTCTTCCTGGAATACTCAAAATAAATTTTAAACCCAATTATATCATAATTTCCTTTAGAAATTCATAAATTTTTTTGTATAGCTTAGAAAATTCTGAAATTCAAAACCCATCTGCAAAATCATGTGTTATTCAATAGAAAATTTTTCCATGACAATCGAAAATCATAAACCCATGGTTTTCCCTTATAACCGAGCAAATTCATATGTATAAGAGTTAAAATAATTCGATCATAACATGATTCAAGCATATCATCATCCATACCATTATAAAAATGAATTTAAACATAAATCCATAAACACATAATCATAAAATAAAATAGAGATGGTATAAAATTATAATTCACCTTAAACTTGATAAAGAATTTGAGATTTGTTGTTGATTAATCCTTCCAAGATTTGATCCTTAGCTTTAAATTGAAATTTCTCTCTTCCTCCTTGCTAATGGCCGGCTATCTTAGGGTTTTTGCGTCTTATTTTAGATTTGAGAAAAATGAACGTGAATGGACAATAGTGAGAAATGTATAGCCGTGTAAAATAAAGAGGCTATTTTACTAATACGCCCATGTGTGCACAAATTATCCTTTGGACGAATTAAAGCCCATCTATTTAATTATTAAGCACGGCCTTTTTTACCCAATTTATTCAAATCGCAATCCCCTTATCATCATTATTCTATTTAATTTATCTAATTCCTTGAATAATGTTATCAAAATTAGGGATGTTACAGGCTCCCCTCTTAAAGTATTTCATCCTCAAAATTCAGTAAAGACTAAATACTACATAGCAATTATTTGTAACAACTCCTAACAACCATACAAGTCTAACTGACTAGCAACTCTCTATATAAATCTAATATAGACACATCCTCAAAGCATACCAGACTAAGTATCTCTAATCATGTCCTCCGTTTCCTAAGTACAGTCCTTCTCGTTGTCGCTCCACTGAACTTTCACCAAGCTGACTGTCTTGTTCCTTAATCTTTTCTCATCTCTAGCTACAACCCGAACTGGTTGTCTAACAAAAGTCAAATTAGGATTTACCACTAAGTCATCTAACCATGTCGGAGGAATAGTAGTCTCTGAACCATGCACATACTTGCGAAGATGAGACACATGAAATACATTATGGACACCTGACAAACTGCTCGACAACTCTATTCAGTATGCGAGCTTTCCAATCCTCTCTATAATCTGGAATGGACCTACATATCTTGGGGCTAACTTCCCCGGCTTTCCAAATCGTATCACACCCTTCATTAGTGATACCTTAATGAAAACCTTATCTCCAACTGAGAATACTAAGTCCTTATGCCTTTGCGTAACTCTTCTGTCTTGATTGAGCTTCCATCATCCTTCCTCGGATTAACTCAATCTTCTTCGACGCCTCTCTAACCAAATCTGACGTAAGACCAATCTGTCTCCAGTCTCCAGCCAACATGCTAGTGATTTGCATGGTCTTCCATACAAAGCTTCAAACGGTGCCATTCTTATACTTGTCTGATAACTATTATTATAGGAAAACTCAACCGAATGTAGGTGATCCTCCCAAGATCCACCAAAGTTCAATACACAAGCTCTCAGTAAATCTTCGAGTACCATATTAACTCTCTCTGTCTGCCCATCCGTCTAAGGGTGATATGAAGTACTCATATTAAGCTTGGTACCCATCACTTCCTATAGACTCTTCCATAATTTACTAGTAAACAAAGCATCTCTATCACTGACTATACTACTAGGAACTCCATGCAGTCTAACTATGTTCTTCAGGAACAACTTAGTTAAAACAGGTGCCATTCTGGTTGATTTAACTAGAATGAAATGGGCACTCTTGGTCAATCTTTCCACTGTAACCCATATACTTTCATTACCTCTATTTGACATTGGCAACCCGTCTATATAATCCATAGATATCGAATCCCATTTTCAAACTGGAATCTCTAAAGGCTGAAGCAACCCACTCGGTTTCTGATGTTCAGCTTTCAGTTGTTGACAGTTTGCACACTACCTGATCCACAAGCCAACATCCCTCTTCATGCCATCCCAATAGAAGCTCCTTTTAATATCTTGATACATCTTGGACCCTCAAGGATGAATCATAAACTTGGACCGATGACATTCTCCAAGAACTTCTTTCCGCAAGTCCTCCATATTCAGAACACACAACTGTCCCTTCTTTCTCAACCATCCTCTCTGGTCATGGCTAAAATCCTTTAGATAATCGATCTCAGTTCCAACCTCCAATTTTCTGATTCTTTCAACTAATACAGGATCCTCCTTTTCCTTAGAAGCAATTTTCTCGATCAATACTGGTCGAACTTCTAAACAAGACAACCTGGCGGTACTCCGACTAGAACCAGCAGTCGATCTTAACTGCATATTGCAACCGACTAAAGCTTCTAAAGCCTTCCACTCTGCCAACATAGCTAACACCACATTTTGATGTTTCCTGCTAAGAGCGTCAGCCACTTTATTACCATTTCCTGGTGTATATTCTATACCAAAATAATATGCAGCCAAAAACTCCATCCATCTTTGCTGTCTCATATTCAACTCCTTCTAAGAGAATAAATACCGTAAAGACTTATGATCGGTATATAACTCAAATCTCTCCCCTAAGAGATAATGTCTCCAAATCTTCAATGCAAAGATCATAGCTGCCAACTCCAAATCATGAGTAGGATATCTAACTTCATGCGGTCTAAGCTGCCTAGATGCGTAGACAATGACTTTACCATTCTGCATCAACACTGCTCCTAATCCAGTTCTACATGCATCAGTATACAATACCAATCCTTGGTTTTCGTCTGGAACTACTAACACAGGTGCATTGGTCAACAAATGCTTTAACTTAAGGAATGCTTCCTCACATTTGTTGGACCAAACAAATCTCACTTCCTTCTTGGTTAGCTTAGTTAAGAGTGCTGCTATCTGCGAGAAATCCTTAATGAATCTCCGGTAGTAGCCAGCTAGTGCAAGAAAACTCCCGACCTCAATCACTACCTCTGGTCTCTTCCAATTATTCACAGCTTCGATCTTATCTTGATCGACTGACAATCCTTTCTCTGAAACCATGTGACCAAGAAATTTTACCTCTTTCTTCCGGAAAAGACACTAGGTAAATTTCGCCTTTAGCTGATTCTGCCTCAGCGTCTCAAGTACCACTCTAAGATGAACTTCATGTTCTCTCTCATCCCTAAAGTAGACTAGAACGTCATCTATAAAAACTAGTACATACCTATCCACGTACTCTCAGATAACTCGGTTCATCAAATCTACGAAGAAAGCAGGTGCATTCGTCAATCCAAATGGCATCACCAACCACTCATACGAACCATACCTAGTTCGAAATGAGGTCAAAGTAATACTATCCTCCGCCACTCTTAACTGAATGGAAACGTGTCGCCCAATCCAATTGGGAAAACACTATGGCTCCACTCAACTGATCAAACAGATCATCTATTCTTGGCAAAGGATACTTATTCTTAATTGTCCTTACGTTTAACTTGCGATACTTAATGCACATGCTCAACGACCCATTTGGTTTCTTCACAAACACCGCGTTCGCTCCTCAAGGCGAACTGCTTGGTCTAATAAAATTACTTCCTTCTAGATCCACTAGTTGCACCTTTAATTCCTTCATCTCAGTCGGTGTCATCCTGCTAGGTGGTCTACTTATAGCTTCAGCTTCTGGCACAAGATCTATTCTAAACTCAACAGCTCTTTTCGGGGGTAGTCCAGTGACTGGTTCAAAGACATCTGCAAACTCTCTTGCTACCCGAACTTGACTTCTCTTTAGCTAAATCAGTAAGTAACTCCTCATGGAGAATGGCCATCTCCACCACAATATTACAAGGATCACGAACATGTTCCATGGTCATTCTAGCAAGCTCGGGCCTCAATCCCTGAATGAACATCTCATTCCTTTTGATGTCAGTATCTATAATAGCATATCCATATTGAGACAGCTCTTCAAACTTAGTAGCATACTTGACTACTGACATCTGTCCTTGCAATAAATTCATAAAATTCCCCATCAGCTCAGACTTGGTAAACTCATATACAAACTTCTGCTCAAATCTCGTTCTATAATCAGCCCAAGTTAACTGCTCTTCCGAAACTCCGGCAGTGACGCTATTCCACCAATGTAGCACTGACCCCTGCAACTGTCTAGAGGTCAACCATCTCTTTTCCCCATCATTCAAACCCAAATTAGTAAATATATGCTTACAATGCAACAGCCAATTCTAAACTTCTATGGCACTTTCCATTCCTAAGAATGGCTTCCCACCCAAAGTGGTGTAATCTCTACTCAGCAAAGCAATATTCCCAACTGGAGCCATAGGATTAGCTCCTCCTACATTTCCAGCAACTCCAGCAGCAGCCCCTGCTTGCATCAAACCAGCAAAGAACTGATGCATCACCTCCATATCTTCTGGTGGATTTCCAGCACTTACATTGGCATCGACATTTTGATTTCTAGCATTAGCCTGTCGACCCAGATTCCTCCTAGTAGTGGGTCGAGCATTTCCATTAGTTGTGGTGCTTCCTCCACCGAGATTTCCTCTTCCATTTCTTGCTTCCATATCTCCTTTCTCGTAAATCTGCATATGAGCCTTAGTAAGATACAAAAGAACGTCTAAGAGAGCGGGGAATACGTACTTATATATAAATAACTATATATAGCAAATATAAGTACGTTATTATAACCTTAACCCAAACCCCAATCTTATTATCTGATTCATTGGATTATGATTGGAAAATCTTTTAGGTTTAATTTCTTTTAAAGTTTCATAAACCTATACTCTAATACTAACTTGTAGCATCCCCCTATTTAGAGGCCCAAAACTAACGGTTACGGATGCTGCAGTCATCCATAGTTATTAATCCTCGGTGACCAAACATAGCAATATTAGATACATTGATACACAGAAACATAGGAATATGGAGAAAAAATTAAACAATAAACAAATTTCACATTCCATTTCAAAATATTCCAAATTGATTACGTAATCCCAGTTCGCAGACCACGTTCAAATAACATATAATTATTACAAAATATGCCAAGAGCGACATATGAAGATGCCCCCTTGGACGATCAGAGTATATAGATAGGCTAGATAAAAATTTGCCTTTACAAACAAAACATACAGTAGAAATAAAAGAACTCTAATAACAAGCTTGCCTCCTGCACGTCCTCGAAAGCTTTATTCGTCTAAAAGAACACTTGGAAACCTTAACTCTCAACCTACACAAATTCAATTGAGTACCCGAAAGTTTAAGGAGAAAACAAAAACTTCGAGTCAGACATAAAGCCTGGCATGAATAATAATTTACCATCTCAATCCATTTAGATGTCTAGTGAGTCCACGTCGCTTAGTGGAACAGGTTTTCCCCTTACTAGTATCCTAAAATATTTATAAAACCATATCCTGTGGTCATGCATCCATAATGGTTAAAACATAGTATTTCAAAACATAATGATGATATGCAAAACAAATAAATCAATTCTAGATTACCCATCCCTATTCATTCTGACTATCTGTTTCAATTATAGTTTCTAGGGTCTATTAACCTGTTAAATTTTTATGTAACATCTGGCAAATTACTTTGTTTTCATGGGATCACTAAGAACCTATTGGTAACTCCAATATCTTATTTCTTATCCTAGTTTTCATGGGCTAACTAGGAACCTATTAACTATCTGTCAATATCTTAATCCGGATATAGTTTTCATGGGCTAACTACAAACCTACTGGCCCCTGCCAGTATCAAATCATAACTTTCATGGGCTGACTATAAACCTATTGGCCCCTGCCAATATCATATAGTTTTCATGGGCTTACTGTAAACCTATTGGCCCCTACCAATATCTTTAATTAAGATTTGAACATCTGTTAAGTTATATTCACTATTGGGTCAACCTAACTAGTTATTCTGCCCTTTCCCCAAAAATACAGTTATGGGCTAATAACAATGTGAATAATATTTTCAAAATCTTTATTTATGCCATGGTTTTTCCTTTGAAAATTGTTTGCACAAAAAATGGACAAACACCTCAAAGTTGTATGATTTAGTAGATCTTATGTTATTCTTAGTAATTTGAGCGACTTATGCAAATACGTAAAAAACAGGGGTTAAACTGTAAAAAGACACGCAGATTTATAGTGGTTCAGCCAGAATGTGCCTACGTCCACTTTATATGTTATTTCTCTTGTTCTGTTATGATTACAAGTACAAAGCTTTGGTACAAGTAAAAGAAAGTTGTTTGAAGAGTTCCTTCCGTGCTTGAGCTCTCAAACTTGTCCCCATTGCTGTACCCCTACCCCTCTATTTATAGAGTGAGGCCGGGGGTAGGGGTCCAGGATATGTATAGTTGCTGATGGGCCTGGGCTGATGTGATCTGGCCTAGCACATTTGGTTCGGTGTCCTCTGGTTCGGTCGTTCTTGGGGAGCTTTGGTAGAGGTTGGATCGGTGGGGCTTCATTCGGCATGGATGCTCGGTGGATCTGGTCCGGTGGTAGATAGGGAGTGGGTTGATTCGGTGGAGCTTCATTCGGTGGTGAGACTTGGTTCGGTGGGGGTGATGCCGAATGTGTTGGTTCGGCGAGGTGCTGGAAGAGGCAGTTGATTCGGCAGCATGGGGAAAGAAGGTGGTTCGGTAGCATGTCTTGGACCGGTGGCGAATGAGTGGGGCATGTGGTTCGGTACGTACTTGGTTTGGCAGGAGCTAGAAGGAGTTGGTTTGATATTGAGATGGAGAGATTCTGGTTCGAGCGTTTGGTTGATTAAGTGTTTGAAAACTTGGCCAACAAAAATGAAAATGGGTTATTTGTTTTTAAAACTTTAAAACATAACTTTCGAAACCACTGGATGACCTCCTTCGAAAGCATTGAAAACCACTTTTCAAAACTCCAAGTATGTACCTTTCGAAACCAATGATACCTTTCGATGGTATTAAGAAAGCATTCTTTAAAACATAGCTTCGAAACAAATAAAGTACCCTTTCAAAAGCTTTGGGTTTACTCTTAAAAAAATGTAATTTGGGTCAAAATGGTTATATACGAAAGTATCTCTTTCGAAACAAACAAAAATTAATTTGGGGAAAAGTTGATAGTGTCAAAACCATCTTAGTCGAAAGCAAAGACCTTTAAAAATTAAAACTTCGAAGGACAGAGTCGAAACGCCCTTTCGACTCCATCACCTTCGAAACCTCCAACCCATTCGAAAGCACTTAGGAAGCGACTTAACTTAGATAAAAGCAAAGATAACTGTTCGATGGCATTGATGACTTCAATACTTTGGAAGAAAAATAGTGGCTAGGTTTTGACTAGGGGAACCTACCTTTCGAAATCTTCTTATTTAAAGAAAAAGTTCCCCTTCGAAAGCTATTTGTAAAGTCCCTTTCGAAAGCATGGCTTTTGACTATGTTGAAAACTTTAAGTAAAACAAGGGAAGAATTTAACACTAGAAAACAAACTAAGGTTTTGACTCTATATGGTATCGACTCAGTTGAAAGCCCTTCAAAAACTAGGCAGGTGTTTATCTTTTTAAAACAGGACCTTTGTTTCGACTCTGACGAAAGCACAGCTTTCGACACCCTTCCTTCCGCTACTTACAAATTCACTTCATACTAATTCTATTGATACCATGTGCCTTGGTTCCGACTGTGTGGGTTTTGATAGAGATGGTGCGGAGGTAAAGGAGTCGAAAGGTGCCTCCGAAATAGGCGAAACCACCTTTTTCCTGAAATGCTGATTTATAGCTAAACATGGCAATTGCTTTATAACTAACCTGCCAGTTGTAATCCCTTAATTGGTCACTTTAAAACTTTTCAAATACTTTACAATCAGCAACTGCTACATTGATTTAGATCCAAATCAAAGAATCATAACATTTTAAGCCCTTCCATATAATAAAACCAACATATGCAGAAAAGTCCCTCTTTAACAATAATTTATTTTCTCAAATAAATCAACTGGCAAAAATCCCAAAAAATCATAGAAAATCAATTTTATCATGTAATCAAACATATTAAAATTTCAGACCCAATGTCTTCCTAAAATACTTGAAATAAATTTTAGACCCAATTGTATCATAATTTCATTTAGAACTTCATAACAAATTTTCTATAACTTAGAAAATTCTAAAAACCAAAACCCATCTCCAAAATCATGTGTTATTCAACATAAATTTTTTTCCATAGCAATCGAAAATCATAAACCCTTGGTTTTCCCTTAAAACCGAGCAAATTCATATGTATAAGAATTAAAATAATTCGATCATAACATGATTCAAGCATATTATCATCCATATCATTATAAAAATGAATTTAAACATAAATCTGAAAACACATAATCATAAAATAAAATAGAGATGGTATAAAATTATTATTCACCTTAAACATGATAAGGAATTTGAGATTTGTTGTTGACTAATCCCTCCTAGCTTTGATCCTTAGCTTTAAATTGAAATTCCTCTCTTCCTCCTTGTTAATGGCCGGCTATCTTAGGGTTTTTGCATTTTATTTTAGATTTGAGAAAAATGAACGTGAATGGACAATAGTGAGAAATGTATAACTGTGTAAAATAAAGAGGCTATTTTACTAATATGTCCCTGTGTGCACTAATTATCCTTTAGACCAATTAAAGCCCGTCTATTTAATTATTAAGCACGGCCCTTTTTATCCAATTTATTCAAATCTCATCCCTTTATCATCATTATTCTATTTAATTTATCTGATTAAATTTCCCTGAATAATGATATCAAAATTAGGGATGTTACATCTAGACACTATCATAATATCACTGGATTTACATAGCAATGTTTTGGTTACATAAGGTAAAAACCCGTCTGTGTTTATGTGCGACGAGGTCTTATGAGATACTATTTGTTTTCAAAAATATCTGTGTTTTGAGTTTTCTCACACCAGTCCCATGACTGATCCGAAGTTTATTTTATTTTCCCTTAAACTTTGGGTTCCCTATTTTTTCGGACAGCCAAGTAGTTTAGGTCTAGCTTGGAACATTTTGGAGGAGCTTGGAGCAGGAGCCGGATCTAGACTTTCCTCTACAGATGGTTATCCATTTCCATTTCCGTTGCATTTGTTTACTGTTTGTATTCAACATTAGTAGCGGCAGATATTTATAACTGTCTAGGGCTGACATTTGGATAGACTCCGATGTGTGTATTTAAAATTTCTGATGTAAAGATTATATATTGAAATAATATATGTTATTCCATTCGTGTAAGATTCTGTTCTATCTTTATTTATTTTTTACCCTTGATCAATCCGTTTTTCCGGCACTTGGATATTTGGCTGGTGAATACTATGGATGTATTAGTATCGATTTCTATTGGTCGAAAAGGTAGGTCGCCACAACTATGATGTAATCATTGATTATTGTTCTCTCCTCAAGGTTAACATGACTATCTCCAAAGTTGTGGGCTCAAGGTTGAAGAATTGGAGAAGTATATAAAATATTTGCTCCAGGATTTTCTAGGAAATGTAGAAGATAAAGTTTTATTTTTTGTATATCCCACTTCTATTAAAATGAATATCAACAAATAGGCGTAAGTGTAATCTATATCCCATAATTCTAAAGGATTTAAAATTTAAACTGTCAGCGGTAAGAGAAGACAATGCTTTCATGTAAAGTTTAATTCCCATAAATAAAAACAGTCAAGTAAATATGGAGACTTGTCTTTTCAGTTCAACATTTTATCTTTTAGTTTCGATATAGTCTGAAATAATCAAAATAAAAGGAGGAAGACAAAAAGGTGGCCTGATTGAAGCCAATCTAGATTTCAATGCATAGTGTCAAGTGAACCAATAAAGAGCCACATGCCCATTTACCCACACCGTGCACTATGTGTAAAAGCCTACCTAGCCATCCAAACCATGTGTAATTAAACAAACAATAGTGGAAACAAGGATATATAAAGAGGAGAATGTCCCAAAAAATAGGCAATGTAGGACTAAAGAGTTTTTCTATAGTTATCCAACAATCTCCCACTACCTACAGGAATACTTCAAATAGAGGAAAGAATAACAACCTGACCAAAGGAAATTTTCAAATGCATGTACCACTGACTTTCGAGAATTGATACGTAAAGAAGGGAGGATACAACTAAGATTATGTAGTGAATTTCTCTACAAGATTTAGCTAAACCCCACAACTTGTACTATACTTATGATTTCTGAAAACTCCATGATAAATATGCATTTTTAATGGTCATGCGCTCACCTAAGGACTCATGACTGCTCTAGAGAGATCACATAAATATCCCATTGAAGATAGCCCACTTCATACTTGAGTAGATGAGTCCATCAATTGCATCTCTCTAGCACCATCATTTATGGCTATTGACTCATTAAGAGCATGAAGCTCACCCTCAAATCAAAAAATAGGATCCATCAAGTGCATTTCAATAGCACCGCTGATTATGGTTGCAGATTCGATAATTAGGCCTAATCTCATGAAGAAGAAAATTCATCAAAGTGCATCTCTAAAGCACAAACAAAACTAGTTATAGGTTTAATAAGAATTAATCTCAACAATGTCAATTGAATCCATCAAGTGCGTCCCGAAAATGAAAGAGTTAGGGGTATGCCCTAGGAGCAATTTTACAATTTATTATAAGTTATTGACTTTATAATAAAATCTCAATCGAAATATAGGTGCCCTTTTTCTATTATATACCTGTTATATTTTTATGATATATTAATCAAGTAATTAATTTAAGTATATTAAATAGAAAATCATTAAATGTGTGTTATGTAATAATAATTACAAGAAGTTGTAATCATGAGAAAATTATCACAATATAAAATAACATATTATTCTAAATATTCCCGATCAAGATGTTTCGAGAAAGGGTATCCATATATCCGTTGAGTGCAGAATACGTAATGCTTTCCAAATGTTGGGTAGTATATTACTCATAACTGATGAGGGCATCAAGGGGTTGTATACTTAATGTTGTTGGATAAATAATGACTCACCTGAGAGTTTCCAGTTGGTTAGTAACAACTAGATCAAACAAGAAATCTCGATGTGATAATGTTAATCACTCAACTTGAAAATACCATTAAGCTTCAGTGTGGATACTCCACTTTGATTCTAGTTAGATTATGGCATGGTTACCATGTAGTGACTATAATTAGGTCATAGTTGAAGTATTCGAATTGAAACACTATACAATAGAGAATTCGACTCCTCAATTGTATCGGGTTAGTATCACGGTCAACTACATTCAATTCAAAGTTAAAATCTCTGGCCAAATTAGTATGGTTAGTAATAAATATTATTATTGAACTGAGGACTTTATTTATGGAAAAACCGAGTTGAATGTGGATTTTATTGGAATTTTGACCAAAACTAAATTCCATAAATTCTAAAGTGATATAGTATCGACGAAGAGAATTAGTGTAAATAATCATTTCTAAAAGGTACTACCTAAATGGTAAAATTGGATTTTACCGATAAAGGTGTATACGCGATAAAATCATCCAAAATATCATACTATTAGCTAAGGTGATGTGCGAATGTTAACATTCAAATTGGTTAATATTAATCGCTGACTGAATTTACACCAATGAGTCATAAAACCGTATTAGTAAATTCTCTAAAATCCCATGCGTTTTAATTGATTTATCGTCGTTATAAATTAATTAAACTAGTTAATATTTACGAAGTATCAATTATTTATTTATTTTATGTATTGAGTGCTATTAGTATTTATGAGTGTCATTAGTAATTAATTGGATGCATATATAAAAGTTGTATATGTACGTATCGACATACGATATTGATACTCATTTATATATGACTTCAATAATGTTAATTACTAATCGGGTTTGTATCTCATTAGCCCATGAGGGACTATATGATGGCCAGCCTAGGGTGATGAGGGGAGAGTTTGTTTTTGAATTCTTGATCTAGAATTGGTAAATGAAGAAGTACAAAAAGGAGGAGAACTTGTCATATCTATTTTCTCTCTATTTAAACAATCTATCCATTAACTCTTTCTGTCTTGATTGCTCTTTAGCTTGGCTGCGTATACCTTGCTCTTCCACCCGACCATTTTCAAAAATTAAATATCCCAACAAGACATCAAATGTAGTAAATCCAGTGGTACTCCAGGCTTATGCAATGTTCGAAGATAGATTCATGGACATCCCATCAATATATGTATGTTCAAAGGATGCATTCTTAAGGTATATAATATTATTTACATCATCCTTATCTTAGGGTGAGAAATCTTTGGTTAAACCAAATAAACTAACCAAACCAATTTATTTTGGTTTTGAAACTAGATTTGTTTCTAGTCGGCCCCTAAAAAATTAATTAGATTATCGATTTAACGAAATTAACCAAACTTTTATTATGTTATCAAAATTACCAATGTTATAATGATTTTTTAGATTAGTTTAGTGGTCTAAATAAACTTTGTTTATCACATATAGGTCAAAATTACTATTAAAAAGCATAAGAATACTTTAATAGTATATTTATATTTTAGTTTAAAGAAAAATGAATATTCCAAACAAAAAATGTGAATCAGTTTTAGTTCGGTTAAATCATATAACCAACCAACCTTAATTCGATTGGTTCGGTTTTCGTTTTTATTAATTTTAGTTCGATTTAACAATTTTCTTCATCGAACCAACCAAACGCTCACTCCTATCCTTATATGTAGTAGAATACACAACAATTTTATATGCACATTAGGTGTCTCCAATCTCATCTATAATTGAAAAATACTAGTTTATTTATGTTAACTAAAATTATTATTTAAAATTAAAATTAATAATAATAATTTTATTTTCACTTTGCTTTAGTTTAAATTATTTATTTTCTAATTTTTAAAAATTAACATTAATTTTTAATTATTTAAATTTGTTGTTTACGGTTTTAACTCATTTATAAAAATGTAATACGTTTTAGATTGTTTTCAATAAATTATATATAATATAAGTTTCTGGTTTAATTTTTTTTATCGATCTTGTATATTAATATGCGTATATGTAAATATTGTTTTTGTTATATTTAATAGTTTAAAATTATTTTTTTGACATAAATATTTAAATATATATATTATAAAACAATAAATGACATCGGTTTAAAAAATTGTCACGGCCATAAAAAATTTCAATGCATATTTTATTATCATTTTATCGCAATATATATACAATTTATTTTATTATGCAGTTTTAAATAATTTATGGATTAAAAAAATTATTTCGTCAGTAAAACTAGTTTTATAAAATATACGTATAAATATTTATTTTAAATGATTAAAAGATACTTTATGTTGTATTTTAAAGATCTAAATTTGAATTCAAATTACTTTGCTATGTCAAAATTAGATATTCTATATATTAAATTTGAATTCAAATATTATTTACTTGGTCAAAATATATTTTGATACTAAAAAAAGTTTATTTTATTTAATATAAAATAAAATTTGATATATATATATATATATATATGTGTGTGTGTGTGTGTGTGTGTGTATGCGCGCGTGTGTGTATCTATGTATGTACATATGTATGTATGTGTATGTGTTTGTATTAAATAATATTTTGAGATAACCAATACGCATATGAATGGCGAATGTATGCATTTTAAATGCAAATCCCATAATTTATATATGTATACATTAATTATGTACATATTATTATGTTGCACTTGCATATATGAGTATATAATGATATACTAAAACTATATACAAATTATATTTTATTAACTCCTTAATTAATTAAATAAGAAAATTAAATATAATTGGATTTTATTTAAATTAATTAGATTGGATCTTGTAAAACTCATTAAACTTCATAGGCATATCCAAATAAGGAATCTTTTAAATTCACCCAATTTGCCCATTAAAGGAAAGCCATGATCCAACAATGGTATCAGGCTTAGTACTTAATATCGGTATTAGGTACATATCGATCAAGTACCGATATGAGATATTTTAAAATATCGTGATAATATTGGTAAAATATCGAACATGTGTAAAACATGTTATAAAAGATATTATACTATCTTATAATGTTATAATGATGTTAAGTTTTAAAATATCTGGATAAATAATTCCAAATTACTATCGAAAATTGATTTCATGTAGTTTACATATTATAATCTATTTACCGTGGTATTCTATTAAATACAAATCATATTATAGGCTCATAAAACCGACAAATCCTTATATTGTACATCGTTATTATTCTCTTCATTGTCATGCTATATTTATTGTTTCTTCAGTCATCTAATCATCAATATTACTTTCACAAAAATTTTTGTTTATAATTTCATCGTTTTCATTTTCACTTAATTTACCAAATAAGCAATGTTGATTTGATACTAATTGCTACTTTAGCTCGTTCCTTATCAATGTGTAAAATATATAACTTTATTGCTCTTTAACTTTTAGTTCTTGGTGCATGATAATATCTAGTAAAATGAATTTTCATAAGCTAACTTACCAATTAGAAATGGTGAAAAAAAACAATAAAAAGAGAAGCAGCTCTTTCATGATCTTATTTTTAGTAGTAAAGTCTTCATGGAAAATAAAACATATAAAATAATGGAATAAGTAGAGTTTTCTTTATTGAAAGACTAATGAAGAAGACTAAAATTGTATGATTAAAACTGAAAAATTAAAGCAATGACATTTCTATAAGGTCTAGATATTGTCATTCACCATATACCAAAAACAAATATTGAGAATGTGAAGATATTTATTTGTAAGTACATTTTCTCTAACACATACAATAATGAACAATATTATTAAAAAATATCGGGTAACCAACACTAAATATCGAAGTGATATGTCGGCAAATATCCGATGAGATATCGGTAATGGTATTTTAAGTGATATTTTGAATAAGTATAGGCTTAGGAGCGATATGAGATATATCGATG
This sequence comes from Allium fistulosum, assembly GCA_030737815.1. Classification (NCBI taxonomy): domain Eukaryota; kingdom Viridiplantae; phylum Streptophyta; class Magnoliopsida; order Asparagales; family Amaryllidaceae; genus Allium; species Allium fistulosum. Next base: position 1,222,588,951 of record CM060903.1, read on the forward strand.
GTATATAATGATATTATCCAATATTAATTACAAAGGTATCAGGGCTAAATAGTATATGTGGTCTAACTATAAACTTTAGGGCTAACATGTGCAGTTAAAGCGCTTAGCAGTTCTATAATGGTGGATGTGCAAAAGGTTATAGCGGGGATAGAGCGGGGATATATCGAAAAATAATGGAGATGCAAAAAGCTTTATTGGAAATAAAATTAAATCTACAAGTTAATTTATTCTCGTTCTCACATTATTTGTGTAGGAAAAAAGAAATATTTTTAAGTCTTATATAACAAAATGTAGAATATCATGATTAATGCAATTTCGGCTTGGTTAGTAAAATAGATTTCTAACTTGTATTAGGAACTTAGGACTTCGGTTTTTACCCTAGCTTTATTGTTTTGGTTTAAAAGAGAACTAGTTAAATTAACTTTTTACATTAGTGTTGCTAAAATGGGTGCTAAAAACCATTGATTTAGCAGTGGAATGGAAAATAGTGTGGCTTTAAGTAGATCTACTACTTAATAGTGATAAACTGAAAAAGCGTAGCGACCGAAGAGCGTTACGTGCTTTAGTAGAGATTTTACGAGGCTTTAGCGGGGCTTTAACTTCATATGGGTCAACTAACTAACCTTACCTATCTGATTGGGTGTTTGGAAAAGTATTGTGTAGGCTTGGGGTTAAATATCAAATATTCTCCCTCCTTGGCTACTGGTCTAGCCTGAATTAGTGGAGTAAGTCCAAAAGATTAGCTCAATTGTAAAGTCCCAAATTGATTTGGGCCTCGGGCAAATTTTCAAAATTCAATTTGAAAATTTAAAATACAATTGAATTTAAAAGTTAAATTTTAATATTTATATAATATTTTTTAAAAATTATTTTGAAATTAGTTTAATATTTTCGAAAATTATTTAATATTTAATTGGTTGGATTAAATAAATAAATGTTAATTAATTAAAATAAAAACATACATACATACATACATACATACATATATATATATATATGTATGTATGTACGTATATGTATAACCGTAAGTGGTATTATTATATACATATACTAGTATGGAGCCCGTGCCGATGGCACGGATGCTACTTTCATTCTCCAATAATATATGTTATTACATCTGCATGGATATAAAGTTGGTTTGTTTTAAGAGTTTTTATAATAAAAAGCAATGTGTACTTAAGTTATAATGTATACTTTGAAAAAATCTACAATTTGCAATTATCATGCTTGGAGCTTGACTGTGTGTAATAATACTCTTCAAATATACTTTCTAGAAAAAAAATCCAAGTAAAAGCATAGAAAAGTAAATATATGGTACATTTACTGTTTGGTCATTGCTTTATGTCAAACAATTGTTGATTGCCATGTATGTTGGCCTTGGTGAGCACTGATAGGAGGACTATTAACTTCTTTAGGATGGTATTTAGATTTTTCTTTGTAGGTTGACTATTTTAAGGCTGATTATATTAGGTCCACATTAAGGGCTGTCAATGAGTATTAAGGGCTGTCAATGAGTACTTAGAAAAATCCATAATCCGTTTGTATCCGTATACAAAATATGAAAAATTATTTGACATTCAAAAAATGGATATAGATGCAAATATGACCGCATTGAATCTCATAATTATCTGTTTGTTTTTTATCAAGATTATTGTTATTGTTTGTGTATTTAGTACATAAAATGATTGTCATTTACTATTTTATCGAGATAAAAAAAATTAATATGTATAAAAATCAATATTTGCTGCTTAATATTATTTTTCTTAGCATATTTGTTGTTTTTTTTGTTATTTTAGTACTTAAATGAATTTATAATGAATAAAAAAATTATTTATTTATTTAGATTTATAAATTGTGAACTGGTTGGAGAATATCTGATAGATATCCGATATCCGTCTGCATAAACGGATATAAATATTTGATATTTGTAAATGACTTCGAATACGGATATAGGTACTACAATATCCAAATCTGCATCTGCATCCATCCTTTTATAATATCCTAATCCACATTGTCGCACCAACACAAAAAAGTATATATTTTAAAGTCATCATTGTCACGAGTAAATCCAAGAAAAAGTAAATCTGATAGCACAATAATTCCAGCTTTCTTTATGGCCCCCTAACCCAATGGTTGTTATGGGATCCCATCAAGCTAACTTCCTTCAAGGTAGTAGCATTCTTATATAACAGTGAATAAATGCTCATTGGGAACTGAAAGCAAAGTGTATATATAAGGCAATGCCATAATCTACATGATGTTAAGTCATGTCGGTGATTGTATATTACAATTCAATTCAATTTGTTATCAAGTGAGCATCACATTAAAGTACAACAAAACATGAATAGCAAATGAAAGAAAACTTTTTTCCTTCTTGAGACAAATTTAAAAGCATTGGCCCATAATCTCAAAGAGAAAAGACCGACTGGCGAGCGGGAAGCGAACTCCGATTAACACAGGAAATAAAAGCATCAGTAAACTTTTATTTTAACCTTTGATCATTACTACCTGTAGAATAACATACATAGTTAGTAAGCAAATGACCCAAGTTCTCCTCTTTCACATATTAGTCTCTTAAAATTAGACTTAAAGACCGAACTGAATAAAAATATGTACCCCTATGTATCATTGATCAGTAGTAAAAATATATAAATAATATGAAATAAGCTGCAACTTGCTTTCCTCTTGCAAACATTAGCTTTGATTAATAATGCATATAATTGAAAAAATATGTACGACATGCTTCAAAATTGAAAATACGACGGTTAACCATCATAGACGGTTGCGGTAACGGTTATAAGAATTTATAACCATCAACAACGGTTACGGTTACGGTTGGTGGTAATAACGACGGTTGCCGCAACCGTAACACCCCTACATTAAACCACATAAATTTAATAACTCCATGACAACCACATCTTTCAAGATGTACGGGCCTACACTATAGCTTCTCAGTCATCATACGCAGAAGTTCAAATTGTTGAATCCGAAGAATAAAATATAATAGTATGATGTAATCAAGGTGTTTCTTTATGACTACTGTAACTGCATCCTCATCAATGCAATATATAGAGAGCTTATTATCTTTCTTTGTAATAAATGGATTACCTACATTGTAGGAGTGATTACTGTTATCAAGTTTACATCAACTCTTCTTATACAACTTTTAGAAGACTGCAAGCATTATTAGAACTATATTTTAAAATATTTTAAATGAGAACAGTTCAAAAAAACATCAAAATTACTCACATTGAATTCCAAGGGAGAAAACCAACTAAAATTAGTGGGATTAATATCCAACAACCATTAGCTCAACTTCCACTACTAAGTTGACAAAAAAATTATATCTTCAGTACTTGTTTGATAACATATCAAAGTAATAAGTGACAAATAGTAGCTGGTAATAATGATAGTAGTTTTAAAAAGAAAATTAAAGTTGCAGGCTTTTCTATATCTTGAACACTACCATACTTTTCCATTGCGACTATTGTTAGAGGGTTAGCTACATTGTGTTAAAAAGTTTTAACCACCTTATTTTCTTTAGTTGACATCTTGGTTCCTCCTCACCTACAGTCAACTTCAAAAAATGAAAAACAAAATGATGTTCATTTGAATTAATTGATGAAAGTAATAAAGGAAAAAAGTTTGCATTATAACAAAACCATTTATACAAACATGTCAAGTGCCTAAATAATGTAAAATAAGAGAAAATGAGTATAGAGGAGGAGAGAAATACTTTATTTAGTAGTTTGATCACAAAATAGATTTTCCTGGTTTTGTTAAACATATACTGATATAATTAATATTTTGCTAATCAAAAAACAATATCAAATCTAATCAGATAAACATCTTTTAATCAATAAATCACAGATCATCAATCAACCTCATTTAGTCAGTTTCAAAAATGTGTGCATCTCCGGTAGTCTGTTAGTGTGAGTTTGTTCCAGATCATCTTTTGAGGGCTGAACTATCTTGGTGCTTGTGAAATTGGATGAAAATGCAAATTCAAGCGTGGAGTTCTCTGTTAAGCTGCAGTATGGAGTAGCCAACATCTAGCAGAAGATTTTGTAATCGACTTTGCAGTATGGAGTTCGTTGTTAATTCTCACTATGAATTTAACTGCAGTAGTAACGTATTTTGTTGTAGGAGAAGAAAGTAGTTGAAGGTTGTAGAGAAGAAATGAAAATAGATAAATTCATTAAATTCGAGATAGATGGAGATGGGAAAGTGGACAAACATGGGTCGGCAGTTCCGCTAAAAGGGGATGCAAAGTTAGTGGGCATAATAGGTAAACAACGTGAGGAGTTAACAGTAAATGAATTTGAACCTTTGATGAGCTGGATAATCCATGACCTTCCGATATCTTTTGTTTATTTAAATCTGGACCGCTCTTTGTCTTTTCCGTTAAATCTGATTTGTTTTGTTATATAGATATATATATATATATAATTATAAATTGTTTAAGGTAAATTAAAATAATATTTTTAAATTATTAAATAAATAAATTAAATGTTAATCATTAAAGACACATGCATATATATAAATATAAATATACATATATAATGATATATGTATATATAGCTAAGAATGTCGTAATTAATATTCATTTTTAATTGTTTAGGATGAATAAAATAAAATTTTGAATCTTAAAAATAGTTTAATTAATTGTTAACCAAATTAATAAATCAAAATTAGTTAAACATGATTTAGATAATAATATATATATGAATACTGTATAAGTTAACTAAATTATGAACAACTACAAATAAATCCAAACTATATAAAATGAATGTATGATCATACGTGGAACTACAAGATTTCTGATGTGTCCAACACTTGAATCACGAGTGTATTTCATAAGAAATACATTTTCCCCAGACCGATATCACATAAATATATGTATATGTTAAAGATTATGAATATCTAATTTATAAGGTTATCCTCTACATTTGTACGTTTATAGATTACTTGCATACTCTTTAGTTGTTAAGCAAACTTTAACAAGGGATATTATGTGAATACTTTCAATATATTGACCAGATGAGGTAAGATACATGTACGTATTTGTTGAACAAACTCAAGGTGTGTGCATTATACTTAGGCCATTATGAAATGGTTGGTATGAGTAAATAATCATTTTTGATTTGTTGAGCAAACTCAAGGTCGAGATGAGGTTAGGACAAAGACCGTAGGTTAAGAGTCATAGATGATATAACTGATAAAGTGTTATCCATCTCTTAAGGGCCTATGAGTTGTTAGGCAAACTCCAGGTCGGAATGGAGTCCTAACACCCACTAGAGAAATTGAAAGTTTTCTAGGGATTTGAGAAATATAAAAATCTGGTGGAAGCTTATTAGAAAAATGAAATTAATACATTTAACCTTCCTAATAATATAAGAATATCTACTTGTATAAATTATTCTAATCTACTCAAATTAAATTTATAGCATAATGACCAACTTAAGACTGTTTTTGGAAGACGATTAGCTCACTGGACCTAATATATTGATTGGCTATGAGCAATAAAGATAGCACTCACATTTGAATGTTTATGGCCATCGATTACTAAACCTTTAAAAGGAAAACCCATTGCAACTACTGACCCAAAGATAGTAAAAGCATATAACACTTGCGTAGACGACTGCAAAACAACTCAAAATTTTGTGCTGTCAACTTTTGACAAGTCGTTGAAAAGGAAAAACGAAAATATGTATACCATAAAACCTTCGAAAACCTCAAAGCTTTGTTTGGGTAGCAATCTCGTTTTACAAGGTATGAGATTATTAAGAAATAATTCAATACGAAGATGAGTAAGGGCAGACATGTTGAGGATTTCGTTATAACAAAGAAAGGCAATATTGATATACTTTCTAAGCTAGTTATTATGATAAGTAATGAACTGAAAATGAACTTGGTTCTTGGCTCATCAACTTTATAGTATGAGCCGTTAATATTGAATTACAATATGAACTAGTTGAATGTTAGTCTCGTCGAGCTACTCAATATGTTAAGGTCAACTGATGGCTTATTCAAGGATCAAGGCACGGCGTTAGCTGTAAAGGGAAAGGCGTCATCTTTAAAAGGTTCGAAGAAATGCAAGTGTGGTTCTAAGAAAGATAAGAAAGATGCTTCTACTTACAAGGGTAAATGCTACCATTTTCATAGGAAGGTGCATATGAAATGCAATTGCCTGTACTTTTTAAAGATAACCAAAAAATAGAAGGAATTTGATTCCTCTGCTCATAGAGGTACGATTATGATTCAAAACTATTTGCAATCAACAAATTATCTTGGGTTTTAGATACTGGATCTGGTACTCGTATCTTAATTTGTTACTGTGACTTTTGGGAAGATGACATGATCAAAAAGGTGAAATGAGGCTTCAAGTTGCTGATGGATATATATTAGATGGAACTGTAGTTGGCGACTATCACTTGATTTTTCCTAGTGGATTTGATTTATTTCTTAATAATTGCTATTATGTTAATTACTTTATTTGTGGTATTATATCTATTTCTATATTATGTGAGACATATTTTGGTTTTCATTGCAATGATAATATTATGACTATTGTGTTTAATGGAAATAATATATGCAATAGTGTATTAAATAATAGCATTTATGTGCTTAACTTTAATCATATCTATGCTATTAATGAATTTTCTATTGACATAAATAACAGTTACTTATAGTACTATAGGCTAAGTTATACTAGTGACAAAAGACTACATAAATTGAAAACCGAGCATGTCTACCGTCATCTGACTATGAATCATTTGACACTTGTGAGTTGACTCTCAAAGGGAAATGGACCAATCACTCTTTCAGTGGGAAGAACAAAAGAGTTGATGAACTCTTGAGTCTCGTACATACTGAGGTATGTGGCTCGGTGCATATAGTGACTAAGAATACAACTTATATCATAATTTTTAATGATGATTTCTCGAGACTAGCATATGTATATCTTATGAAGAATAAATCCGATGTCTGTGAGAAATTTAAAGAGTAATGAAACAAGGTTGAAAATTAGATGAACCATTAAATTAAAATACTTCAATCTAATCGAGGAGATGAGTATGTTGGACTAGAACTCTAACAGTACTTAAATAATAATTGGATTATCTCCCAATTAATCAAGCCTATACTCCAAAACACAATGATATTTCAAAAATAAGGAATTGAACCCTATTAGATATGGTTCATTCCATAATGAGTAAGGATGAGTTACCTCTTTCCTATTAGGGATATCGACTATAAACCACATCATATTTTGAGTCCACTGCCTACTAAATTTGTGACTAAGATACCATACGAGATGTGGTATGGGATGAAATACCACCTCAAGTATTTGAAGGTGTGTGGTTGTCCGGTCTACATTAAGAATGTTGGCCCCAATAAACTTGAGGCTAGATCGGCCCTTTGTAATTTATAGGATATCCCAAGCATTTTGTAGGATATATTTTCTATAACACTAAGGAACAAAAGCTTATTGTTTCGACACGCTATACTTTTAGAAAAAGAAATTCCGTGAAAGGAAATTAATAGTGAAGTTGGAGACATGAATGAGATCCGAGAATTTAACACAGAGGATGAATTGGTAAAAGAATCAAATTCACCATTATATCAAGACATGTAACCTATTAGAAGGTCTAATAGGAAATCTCGTGCACTAGAGACATACAACGGATTTCTCAAGGATGGTGAGAGTGAGGATTGTGTCTTAGAAGATGACATCATCCTCTCATTCCGACAAGCACTATAAAATAATGTCTTTCCACTTTGTTTTGAAGCTATAAAATCCGAGATGCATTCCATGTATGATAACAAAGTTTGGACTTTGGATTATATACCCAAAGGGATAAAACACATCGGATGTGTTCACCCAAAAAATGGATCAACACCCTGGATTGAGTGTGAAAGCACCAGCCCTGTTCTTACAGAGCAATAATATAGGAAATAAATGTAAAAAGAGAAGAAATAGTAAAAAGACAAGAAGATTTTTATAGTGGTTAGGTTGTTAATGAAGCCTACGTCCACTTTATAGCTTTTATTATTGTTGCTATTACATGGTGAATTGGATTACAAAGTTGTTGGATATCCTTAGTTAGACTATGTCCCCAATGCTGGAGTTCATTGGAGAATCATAGTAAACCCCTTGGATGACTGTTGTGAGGAGGGAGAAGGAGATTGAAGAATCATTTATGCAGAGTTTCAGTAACTAGTCAAGAGGATCCCCTTTATGTTGCAGTTAGGTGAGTATTTATAGGGGTTGGAGAGCTATTGGGCTAGGCCTTCTTGCTAGATGCTTGCAAATCACTGTAGGAAGACGCACAGCAAAAAGCATCACGAACCGAGCTAACTTGATGGATCACTAGCAATCAAGAGGCTATGGATCGCTAGTATCCATAGCTTCTAGTTTGATAACAATCCAGTGGCTTGAGATGCTTCCCCTTACCCTCTACTTTAAAGTTCATGGTGACCTGGAGAAATGGTATGGACGCTAGGGATCCATAGTGCATTGATCGCTAGCGATCCATGTACTTAGTGTATTTCTAAGCTTTGTCTTTGACTACCCATTGGACCATGATGCAAGTGAACTAAAGAATCTTTGAGCCAAGATCATAGATTGATGGTGATCCATATATGATGGATCACTAGTGATCCATCGCATTTGCGTATTTTCGCTTTTCTTTAATCTGATTTCTTTTGATTAAATGCTCTTGCCTTTTTGGTTGGCTATTGAGCTATTCTGACTCAACCAAGCTGTTCCGACTTCCTTGGGATTCTGTTGGGTTAAAAACCTGGATAACATTTGCCCCTCAGACTATGACTTCGTTGAAAACTAGGCATGCTCTGGAAGTAATTGCTTCCCGTTTCTACTTGGCAAGGTTCAGGTAATCGTGTTAGGACCATGTGAATTTGACTTTGGCTATTAAGTTACTCATTAAGTTTTGACCTGAATTGTTGTTGCTTGTCATAACAAACCAAGTTTGGCCCCATAACTTTCAAAATGCCTTTAGACAGCACGTGGATGACACTGGCTAATTTCGGAGTTGATCGAACTCAATTTGATGGATCGCCGGCGATCCATAGCTTCTATTTGATGGATCGCTGGCGATCCATAGTACATGGATCGCTAGCGATCCGATGACTTGTTAATTTTTTTGTGCAATATCCTATTTAATTGCCTCGAGCCGATCTATCTTCATTCTTACTTTCTTCTTGCGACCCGAGCCTTCCCCTTGCGATTTGATCCAAGTTTCATCCCAGACCTAAGTCCATTTGATCTATCACCGTCGCCGACCATTCACCACCAGAGCCCTTCACCGTTGATTGACCCGAATCTCACCGTCGCCTTGATTTCGACCTAGCCACTTCTGGATCGCCACCGACCAACCGTGCTTAGATCGCTGGGTTGAAAACTCCGACCATCTTTGCCTTTTGGTCCTTAATTCAAGGTGGGTAATGCTGATTCTGACGTTCATTTAGCGATTCGACGACGGAGTGTATTGGTAATGATTATAGCAAAGATTCCAAGTTGATTGTGATTTTTCGGAGGAAGATAGTAAATCGAGTCTTGAGTTCTTCAACATTCGGGCCTTGCCCCAATGCCTAACATGTTTTGTTGTCTTCATCCATAGAACCAAAATTGACTTGTACTAAGTTACATTGCTGATACAGCACAACGGATCACGAATTGGTTTTACCTTCCTGGATTGGGTGAAGGGCTTAGGATAGTGTCTCGCAAGCAGCTTATGTTGTTGTCGCCTTCCGAAGAATTCAGATTGGTCTCGTTTCTTGCACACTCGGTGTACCTATACTAGGAAGAGCTTTCCATGTCGCTTCGGACAACGGATCCATTATCGATCGTTGATCGATAACGGGTTAGTGTAGAAGAGATAATTTCAAAAAATGATACGAAAATCCCTTTTCTTTCTTTACTATGAGCGAACTATCTACACGGGATAGCGCGTTTGTAGTATTCAAGCTCACCCTCCGTTGATAACACACTACACTTGCCCTGGTATATACTTGATGCCGGCATGAATCGATATCCTTTCGGAATTCAAGTGTTATAGGGGATTTTTAGTTAAAGATAGAATTACCTGATAACTTTGGACGCAAGTCCTGTTGTATAGAATGAAGTATCCGTCTTCTCGCCGTAAGTCCAACGGAGGAAGGCCAACACTTTCGGAAACTGAATCATTGTCTGTCGCCTCTTCCTCTTCCGCTTCTTAGCCTAAATATGGTCGGCTAATCCCATTTGGTCTGGTTGTGGACCGAACTCCGTCTAATTTCAGAGTTCTTCTTAACCCGCTGGAGAGAGCTACTTCCGTAGTCTCCACCAAGGTTTTGCATAACATTTGCTTGCAACATGGCATTCCGAAGGATGACGTGCGCCTGCCGGAGAAGATTGAATTCACCCATATGCTGCCTCTAGGATACACTGCTTGCCATCGATATATGTGCCCAAACGAAGCAGTGCCTCCCTTCAATGATTTCTTGAGAGAAACTCTTTCGAACTTGGGAATTGGCCCGTTCCAAATTTATCCTAATGCGTATGTGATCTTGACTTGCATGCACGTTCTATTTATGCGAACATTTAACTGTACTCCAAGTTTCGACGAGTTGAGATATTTCCTGTCATTTAAAAGGAAAGACGAGTGTCCATCCCTTGACGTCATTGAGGCCCAGAGGAATCGCAAGATCATGCTGCAGCTTCAAAGCAATTTGTCTTAGTTCAAGGCTCGGTACTTCTTCGTTAGATGTCCCGAAGGGTTCAATCGCCTTTGGACAATGGGGGGTAAGTGCTATTCTTTACTCATTGAGTTTTGAATTGCTGCTATGGAGTTTCTAATAAGGCAAATGCTTCCTGCAGTTATTCTGAAGCCAAATAAAGACTTATCGCTTGACCAAATTTTCCATACTCTGAAGGCTGTAGATGCCGGGGAGAGATTGGTTAGATTTTTGCTAACAGACGAGAATTTGCTATGGTATGGACTATTGCATCCAAGGAGATCTGCCGTAGCGGTTGAAGTTCTATCTCCTTCCCGTTGTATTATACGAACGCGCACCACTTCTTCGTCACATGGTTCTGAAGAGGGAGCTTTTCAAGGAAAAGAGGGCTTGTCTGGTGAGTTAGCTGAAGAGAATCAGGAAGGAAAAGATGTCATGACTAAAGCCAGCTGTCCGACCAAAATGTACCCGATTCCATAGGAAGGGAAAGAAGAGTTCAAGCAACGAGAAAGCAAGACTGCAGCGGCAACAGAAAAAGAGGAGGGTGAAGTTGAGAGTAGCAGTAGCTATGATTCCTCTTCTAATGATGATGATTTTGACGCAGGTTCTGGTGATGAAGACTCTGAATCATGTGACAAGACTCTAGGGATGAGTCTCGTTCTTCTGGATTCGCCTCGGGAGAAATCTACAATAAAGGTGCTCCGCCAGTAGTCGAGCGACGTTAGGATTCCCCAATCAGAGATGCCTACGTAGACTTCGGGGATCTGAGCAGCATCTACGTCGATTTTGACGAATTCATGGAGGGAGATTTCAGATTTGAAGAGATGTCTCCTCGTCCGGGCCATGTTGCGCCTGAAATTAGTCCGATTTCTACCACAATGGCGCCTGATCTGGTTTGTGACGTCATTTTAGTCCCCCCAAACACATTACACGTTTCACTAGGGTCACATTCACTTACACACACATTATTCAAGCCTATTTTCCATTACTAAAGTTCTTTGTCTATTCTTCATGTTAGGTACCATGAGAGGACGTGGTCTTTTTGACGATCTCGAGGAGTCCACCGATTCGCAACGCTGGTCGAAACGATCCACTAGCCGTCATCAACCTCGTGAGACTAAGGAGGAATAAAGAAGACGAAAGGACTTTGAGGCTGAACCTCATCGCTAGGACGAGAGGGAACAAAGTCGTACGTACAAAAGCGGTTACGAGAAGAGAAAGTCCATTGATAAGCGAGAGGAACAGTCTAAAAAGTCAAAGGTCGATCGCAGTTCTCATCCTTTAGAGCAATAGGTCTTTGCCCCGACCCCAGCTTCAATTAGTCTCGAAGTTACAGATTCTTCTGTTCAAGCTCCATCTTCATCCTTAGTTCCATCGTCTCACATGGTGCCTGCCCCTAGTTCTTCGTGCCCTCACCGAAGATCAGCTTACGTTCTTCCATCTGTTCCTCCTAGACTTGAAGCAGTGCTTCCCGGGTGGTTTTTATAAAAGGGTTTAAGTTTGACCGTGACCTTCGCCCAGTCCGCAAAGATTCATATATGCCCCGCCTTCAAGCGATCCAAAGTGATTTGGAGTAAGCCGAGTTATGGGAAAGACTATGCAAGTAGCTGGCTGATATGAACCGCAACAATTACCAAGAGATCCTCTCCTTTGAATCAAAGAAGGATGACATCGAGAAGGCGTTGGCGGAACACGATGCCAGAATTGAACGACTGGTACAAGAAAGGAACATGGTGCTTTGGGAGAATAAAAATAACGCCGGCTTTCTGAAAGAGTTGGAAGAGTCCTATGGGAAAATGGAGATCATCTACAGAGATGAAATTAAGAAGGCCCATAAAGACAAAGTCAAGTTGAAAGAGGAGCTCGAAGCTTGAAGCTTGCAACAAGATTATTAAAGCCCAGAAGAAGACTTTTGTTGATCACGACAAGATTGTTGAAGGGCATAAAAAAACAATCGCAGAGCATGAAGGGATCGTAATGTCCCACGACAAGACCATCTTCGATCAAGCCCAGACGATTTCCCTACTCCAAGAAAGGGTTGCGCAACTTAGCACTGACAAGACTCATGTTGAAGTTGAAAAGGCCACCGTTACGGTGGATTATTTGGATCTACATGACACCTTTGAGAGGAAAATGGAGAAGATGGATGATACCATCTTAAACTTTTTGTCAACTCCCTGTTGCATCAGGTGAGTCTCAGTTATTTGGACCCCAAGTTCCCACGCACTCTCGCCGTGGTTTGGGAGGAAATTCTGACCCATTTTTGAGATACCGGGGATGCCTACACGGAGCAGGAGCTAGAGGATGCCTACCTTAATGAAGAGTCAAAGAAAGCACTGATAGAAGGCTGGGAGATCCTGCGAATTGAGAGGGAATAGGAAGTTGCCGATGTGGCCATGACTACAACTGCCAAAACATTGCCGGAGCCCCTTGTTTCTAGACTTGGCGAATCGTCAAGACAGCCTCGCGATCAATTGGCAAGTTCTTGGCCCGAAGCTTCTCTACAGATTATGCAACCATCACAATAAGGAGAAGGCGGTGAATATGAGATCAACATTCTTGGTCACTCCTTTGATGCAGGTAACCTTCTTGTTTCTCCCGAGTTCGAGAATTTTCATCTCACGCCGCAAGAGCAAGATGAACTTAATGCTTTCATTTTTGATCTTATAGGTCCGTCTTCCTTACCCGTTGATCCGTCTGTTTCCTCGATGCCCAGACCCATCGCTATTTCAACTACCTCAGTGCTTGTTTCCATAGCTGCTCCAATTGCTATGTCTATGTCTGGTTCGCAGCCGGGGCTGGAGTCTGAGAAGATCGCTGCATTGCATGGCTTGGATGACCCTTCTGTATCTTTGGAGGGCGACTTTATGGCAGTTGAAGCTCGGGAGCAGGAGGTCCAGATTGACCAGTCATGTAAATCCGAACAGCAATTGTTTGCCATCAAGAAAGAACAAGTTGAAGCAATAAAATACTCGAATAGGCCTCAGAAATTCCAGAAGTGCAAGACGAAAGGGGAGACTTCCGAGAAGGTTAAAGAGCAGGGAGAAGACGTCGGCACCGAAGAGATAGTCGATTTCACTGGCAGTGACACTACCCCTGGTTGGGACTCTGAGGGGAAGCAAAAACTTCCAACTAAAGGCGGGAAGGGGAGCGGCGGAAAGAGGTGTTGAGAAGCCCAGATGGCAGTGGAGCTGATTTTTGAGGCATTTTGTTTTGTTTTGTTCAAGTGCAGAGTTTGCACTTATTGCTTTTGTTATAGTGTATGTACTTTTCCTTTTTGTTGGCCGGTGTTGTGTGGGTACGACCCCCACATTTTGACCTTGTACAAAAGAAAAGTTATAAGTAATACAATGCTGACATTTTGATTGTAGCTTTACATGTCTGCTTATCTGTGTTTTATGTACTTATGTCTATTTCATTTACTACTATTTTATTTTATCTAGTCCAGTGATTACCGCAAAAATTCTTTGTTTGGAGTAACAGAACTTGTGAAGTGTTTTTATTCTTGAGAATTTCTATTTGAGTACCGGTGTATGCCCCCCAGTTCACAAGGCCGTTTACTTCAAACACCTGAAAAACGACCGGTTGATCCGAATGTTTGTTTATTATTGTCTTCTTTATCGCTGGACTTGCTTTATGGTTCCTATCCTTGGGAACTTATGATTTGAACGAATTAACTAAAGATTTACTATTGGTCGACAATTGGAATTTTCTACCGATTTATAGCACTTTGATTTTGTTGGATTCATGCCCATTACTCCTGATAATGGGAGCGCGTTGATCCTTGTTATTCCTACAATGGATGAGTTTCCCAGTATCGCCGGAGCAATACCGGTAATTAAAAGTGTGTGCGGCTTCTTTAGAAGTATGCACGGCTTTTGGGACCGATATGACTCGTCGATCCAGAACAGTTTCGGAACTTCTCGACGTTGCCAATCTTCGGCCAACGTGAGGAGTTTATGCTTTAAGAGCGTGATTCCATGACTCGAGAAGGTAGTGTGCGGCTTATGGGATGCACGGCTTTGATTTGAGAGTGCACGGATTACGAAACGCGCGGCTTATGAGATCGATACGACCCATCGATCCGGAATGGTTTGGAACTTCTTGACGTTGTCATTCTTCAGGTAATGTGAGGAGCTCGTGCTTTGATAGTGTGGTTCCATGGCACAAGAAGTGATGCGTGGCGGAGTGCGCGGCTTACGGGATGCGCACAATGATTTGATTTGAGCCTTCTCGATGCCGCTGGAGCAACACAGGTTCTTAGAAGGTAATTATCGAGTTTTGTAATGTGTTTGGCGATTTGACTTCGCTGGAACATGATTTCACCAGTTCTAAGAGATAATTGGTTTTTGGATCGGGTCCCCGTGGCTTGGATGATCCTCCCGTATTTCGAGAAGATTTCCATGATGGAGAGATCTACAGCCGACCGCTTGGAGATGGTTATGAAGGAAGAGCTTATGGGAGTTTGGGACAAGACTCTCAGTTTATGGTCCAACCCGCCTTTAGAGAATTGGTCTTCAACTGACACACAGTCTAAGAAGAAAAGGAACCGGTCACCAAGAGTGGTAAAGGAGGAGTTGGAAAGAAGTAAGCAAGTATTATGCTTATATTTCATTTGTATCTCTAGCTAGGTCGTTAAGTTTTTAGTTGTCAGAATGCAAGATTTTTTGATTGGGCATAACATATCTGTAGTATGATTAGTCTCGGCCTTCCTTATGGCTATTTTAGTGTGTGCGGTGCCCCCCTTGCCATAGGGCTATTGGCTCACTTGATCTGTACCCAAGGTATCTCCGCAACTCGTCTGGTTGTCCCCAGTCCAGTGGGTGCGGTTCTCCCGAGTTCTATTACTTGGCTTGATTCGAGTCAGCCTCTAATTAACCACAAGGTCGGTTCAGTTTTGGCTTAGTTCTTTTAAGTGACTTTGAAGCTTTAAAGTTTAGCACTGTTTGTTTCATCGGTCGTTGGAAGTGATTCCGTTAATTATGCGGAGTGACTGATATGATTGTCGATTTGTGGCCCCGGAGCATGACTTCGTTGACTTCAGGTGGCTCTGGATCAGATGACTGCTGATCTTCTAGTTCACCTTCATGGATATTAATCATACATAAATTTCGCTGATCTACTGGTTCGCTTTCACGATGCTTTAGTTCCTGAAAGACCTTCTCATTCGTGAAGGTTTTTTTTGGATTGGATGACCGTTGATCTACCGGTTTACCTTCACTATGCTGTAGTACGTGAAAGACCTTCATGTTCACGAAGGGTTTTTTGGATTAGATGACCGCTGATCTATCGGTTCGCCTTCACAACGCTTTACTTTGTGAAAGACCTTCATGTTCACGAAGGGTTTTTTTGGATCAGATGACCGTTGATCAACTGGCTTGCCCTCACGGCGCTTTAGTTCGTGAAAGACCTTCACGTTCGTGAAGGGTTTTTGGATCAGATGACCGTTGATCTACCAGTTCATCTTCACGATGCTTTAGTTTGTAAAAGACCTTCACGTTTGTGAAGGGTTTTTTGGATCAGATGACCGCTGATCTGCCGGTTCACCTTCATGACGCTTTAGTTCGTAAAAGACCTTCACATTCGTAAAGGATATTTTAGATCAGATGACCGCTGATCTATAGTTTTTCCTTCACGACGCTTTAGTTCGTGGAAGTTCATGGAAGGCCTTCATGATGCTTTAATTCATGAAGGAGTTTTTGTGGTCGGATGTACATTGACCAGACGGCCTTGGAAGGATAATTTATCGATTCCGAGATGAATTTTGGTTGAATATCCGACGACTAGACGACCTTGGAGCGATAATTCATCGAGTCCAAGAGGAATTTTTGAGATTCAGCTCATGAGAACACAGTTTTATCGGTTCCTGGAGACTAAGGGTTTGGATTTGTTTGTTCGATGATCCTTTGGACAAGACTTCTCGATGCTACCAGAGCAACACCGGTTCTCAGATGGGGGATCGACATGAATCATCGAGGGCATAGAAGCATTTCTTTCGCCGTGCTGTCTATAATGCCTCTAGTGTTCCGGTACGACTCATTTGGAAAAGAAAAGTACATGAGGATGGATAAGAAGGCATCGCTTTAGGTTGCTGCCCCATTCCTTAGTTGCTAGCTAGCTAGAGTGTTATTTGATAATCATCCTTTCGGCTGATTTCATCAGTTAGCTAGGGTGCTTTTCTACTGGGTCTTAGTAGCCTTGCTTAGGCAGAAGATCCCCGAGGTCCTGTAGCTCCTTCACCGTTTGGTATGTTCTTTGGCAAATTGCTGGGTTTGCCTTCTTCCAATTGCACTACTTCTAGTCTTTAGAACCAGTTTTCCTTCCCATGGAATTTTTCCAGGGAAGTAGGTTGTTTCATCCTTTAATGATTCCCGAGGGCCTTGCAGTAGACAGCATCTGTTACCCTCGCTTTGTCCACATGCAAGTCATACCCGAGTTCGACTTCATGTCAGGACTTCCAAAATCTGCTTCAAGTCAAATGGGCGATTACCCGAGTTCAACTTCGAGTCAACCCTGAAATGAGTTTTTCAATGACCATTTTGACGATTTTTGATGATTTTTGATGATGACCATTTTTGATTCGACGATAGGAGCTCCATGATAGGATTGGAAGCTGGTAAGTTGGGCCTTGTAATTGATCTCGGTTTGTATCATATCTTTTTGGTTCTCCTACCTCTAGGAGCACCGTTTGAGTAGCAGTTCCTCATCCATTGCTAGGTACTGTGCCGTGGCATGAGTTCTAGAGCTTCTTCTAACATTTCGCACGTTGGCATTTTCATCCAATTTGTCTTCCTCAAATTGTTTGTCATCTTCAGAGCCAGAGAGAGCCATCGTTATATCCCCGGTTGGGTTTTTACCTCTAAGTTCAGGTTTGTAGCAAGTGCTTTTGCAGTAGGTGGAGTGTTAACGTTTTCTTCCGTCATGATTCTTGGAGCTGAACCCATTGCTTCCTTTTGCTTTTGCCTTCCATTTCTTCTATTCAAGCTAGAAACAGAAGAATGCTCTTGCTCCATAGCAGCCACGGCTTCAGGCACCGTTCTGGGAGTAGCAAATGATTGGGGTGATAAGAGAGCATCTATCTTTTCCATAAGAGCCTTTTGACTATTTGCCATTTTATGGTTAATTTCATCAACCATCTTGTTCAATTCTCCCTTAGTCACAACTTCATGCTATGTGGAGGAATCCTGGAACCTGATCTCCAAAGTTGGCCTTAACTGCAGGTTGTTGGGGTTGTTAACTTTAATTTACTGAGGGTTTGTTTCTTCTCCAGCAATGGTAGCTCCTACGGATCTTCTGAATGTAGTTCTCTTTCTTCCTGGTGCCATTTGTTTTCAACAGCAAATCTTCTAAGAAGAAATTGAGGGATTACTTCTGAACCTACCTTATCCAAAGTAGATAGCTAGATCTAAGCCTGTGTTGGGCTCTCAATGAAAGCACCAAAATGTTAACCCAAAAATGGATCAACACCCTAGATTGAGTGTGAAAGCATCAGCCATGTTCTTACAGAGCAATAATATAGAGAATAAATATAAAAAAAGTAGAAATAGTAAAAAAAACAAGAAGATTTTATAGTGGTTCGACAGTTAATGAAGCATACGTCCACTTTATAGCTTTTATTATTGACTGATTATTGTTACAAGGTGAATTGGATTACAAAGTTTTTGGATATCCTTAGTTAGACTATGTCCCCAATGCTGGAGTTCACTGGAGAATCACAGTAAACCCCTTAGATGACTGTTGTGAGGAGGGAGGAGGAGATTGAACAATCGTTTCTGCAGAGTTTCAGCAACCAGTCCAGAGGATCCTTTTATGTTGTAGTTAGGTGAGTATTTATAGGGGTTTGAGAGCTATTGGGCTAGGCTTTCTTACCAGATGCTTGCAAATCATTGTAGGAAGACGCACTGTAAAAAGCATCACGAACTGAGCTAACTTGATGGATCACTAGCGATCCAGAGGCTATGGATCACTAGCGATCCAGAGGCTATGGATCGCTAGCGATCCATAGATTCTGGTTCGATAACGATCCAGTGGCTTGAGGTGCTTCCCTCTACCCTCTGCTTTGAAGTCCATGGCGACCTGGCGAAATGGTATCGATCGCTAGCGATCCATAGTGCATGGATCGCTAGCGATCCATGTACTTAGTGTATTTTTGAGCTTTGTCTTTGACTACCCATTGGACTATGAAAGAAGTGAACTAAAGAATCTTCGATCCAATATCATAGATCGATGGCGATCCATATATGATGGATTGCTAGCGATCCATCGCCTTTGCATATTTTCGCTTTTCTTTCGTTTGATTTTTTTTGGTGAAATGCTCTAGTCTTTTTGGTTGGCTCATGAGCTATTCTAACTCGATCAAGCTGTTCCGACTTTCTTTGGATTCTGCTGGGTTAAAAACCCAGATAACAGGCTGCATATGGATTTTTAAGAAAAAGCTAAATGTAGATGGAAAGGTAGGAACCTATAAGTCGTAGCTAGTCGCAAAAAGGTTTTGTCAGATTCAAGGCATTGATTTGCCCTAGCCATGCTTAAATCCATTTGGATTATACTTGTAATTATCGCATTCTATGACTATGAAATATGGCAGATGGACGTGAAAACGGTTATTCTGAATGGTGATTTAGAAGAGACCATTTACATGTCACATCTCGAGGGTTTCAAGACCCATGAGAACAAGGGAAAGATATGCAAATTGTTAAGTTCAGTTAATGGTATTAAGCAAACTTCAAGGAGCTAGAACACGTGTTTCGAGAAAGTAATCAAATAGTTTGGTTTCTATCCAAATACAGAGGAAGCGTGCATATACCAAAAAGAATAGGGAAGTGCTATTATTGCTGCTTAATTTTTTCGTAAGTAAATAACATGTCGATTAAAGCTAGCCCGGCCTAACCAAACTGGCCCAGCTAATCTTCGGTCGGCCCAATATCAAGTTGGCCCCAAACCAGCCAATCCACTAGTAGCACTTTAGATCGACGACTAGTTTACTCTCCCAAAGCAGCTTTAATAGCCAATCCATCTATTAAGGATAAAACAAAGCACCGCCTAGCCCGGTCCGCACCGGCTTAGTCCACATGTGACCGACCCTCTCATGCTAACCCATACTCAGTATCAGTCCATGTCAATTGCCAGTTAGCTCATTAGACAAAACTAGCTCAAGCATGACCAGTATTTGGCCTCGCTTGATCACAACCGCCTTCGATAGGTCCCAAGCAACATGTTTCATCATCTCATAGTTGGCATGGCACCTCGCTTGTAACTTGGTCCTTAGCACTTGTCAACTCTCCCCAGCAAACTTGGGTATTAACCAACCCCCTCATGATAGTCCGCATCTAATCTGGCTTTAGGCCGGCCCATCAAGACCAGCTCCATAGGCGATTGGCACACTCTAGACGGCTACAACAACTAGCTCATCGGTCAAGACCGGCTCAAGCATGACCTGTCTCTAGCTTGGCGTTACCACAGCCCATCCTGTCATATCACTATCGACCCAACACATCCTTTACACCTTCGTCCTTAGCAACATTCAACTTCTAGTATCATCTACAGCCCGGTTGGAGTCACTCATCCGTCTAACCACATAGGCATACAAAAGTAAACGACAAGCCATACAACCAATTGTATGAGGTATTATAGCAAAGCAGCTAGAAGCTTACCTACTTTTATTGCAAACCATCAGCATTTAATGCACATTAAATGTAAAGTCTACGCCTAGTGTAGAAGGCTAATTAGCATGCTGCTCAGCCACTCTTTCCTTTCTACCTTTACAAGTTTCTCTCATTAGCCCATGCAACCAGATCAATGGCCAAGCAAGCTTCCCACCTGTTTTATTATGCAATCTTGTCCATTCATTATCCATTTCAGCCACTATAAACACCCCATGCATTGCCACTTCAATGGGGTTGGAAATTGTTAGAATTATGTTTATTATTTCCTTTCTAGAGCTCTTTACACGGCAAATCAAAGCCCTCAGCCCTTAAGATTAGCTACTCCTTATTCCTGAGTGCTTTATTTTTTTTTATTCTCTTGCAATTCCTTGTAATTATAAGAGAGAAATATAGTAAGAGATCGTCATAGTGGATGCATGCAAGCTAGCTAAACCACTCTATATTTGGTCTCATTTACTTTGCTTTCATCCTCGTTTTTTATTTTTAAGCCTTGTGATCACCAATTAACCTTTGCTTTCACAATGATTACTAATTTCGAGGTTGGTTAAATCACTATCAATAATCGTGTTTTCAATCATGTATGTCTACTATTTTCTCCCGATTGGCAATGACATTGCGTTGTTGCAATCGATGAAAGCATGGTTGTGCAAGATCTTTTCCATGAAGGATTTGAGAGAAACAACCTATATACTTGGTATTAGGATTTATAAAGATAGATCCAAAAGGACGTTGGAATTGTCCTAATCACTGTACATAAATACCATATTGAAAAGGTTCAGTATGAAGAATTCTGAATGTGGAAATATTCCAACACAGTCTAGAATCATCATTTCTAAGAAGGACACTCCATGTAATGATGACGAGAAGGAGCACATGAAGAGGATACCATATGCATCCGCAACCGGCTCCTTCGTGTTTATTATGCTATATACTAGATAAGATGTGACTTATGTATTAGGATGTGTAAGACAATATCAGAGAAAAAAGTAGACAATGGTGAAGTGTATTCTTAAGTATTTAAGAAATACTAAAGACTTATCTCTTTAATATAGGAATGAAGAACTCCTTATGAAAGGATACATGGATTCTACATTATAGAGTGATGTCGATGATAGTAAATCAGTGCCTGGTTATGTATTTACATTGAATGGTGGAGCAATCATTTAGAGAAGTTCCAAGAAGGAAATAGTGGTTGATTCAATGATGGAGGCTGAGTACATCACCCTCAATGCAGTAGCGAAAGAAGAATCTAGATGCACAAGTTTATGTACGAGCTCGGAGTGATTCCAAATGTTGAGAATCCCAATTTATTTTTTTAGGATATCAATGTCGTGATGTAGATCGCAAAAGCCAAGAGCTTATAAGAAGTTAAGGCACGTTCTTTGAAAGTTCTACCTAATGATGGAAATTATCAGTAATAAAGAAGTTATGATTGAAAGTGTTGACACTAAGGACAAGATAGCAGATCCATCCCTGTGCAGTTAAAGCGCTCAGCAGATTCAAAGCGGTGGAGGTGCAAAAAGTCATAGCGGGGATATAGCGAGGATATAGCGGATGGCTCTAAAATAGCATATAAAACTCGTACTTAATGTTTTTACAAATATATAAAGGGTAATTAAATGAAAAATTATCATTCAATTGAATTATAATTAATACATAAATAATTTTAAATAAAAACATGTGCAAGTATACTTTAAATAAATGTAAAATTGTTATATAACATAATTGAATTTAGTAGAATAGTATAGTATTTTCATTTCTGAAAATATATTAAAATTTTAATCAAATTAATTAGTTTCATAATTTTTATAATGTATAAATGCAATTTTTCAATTCATTTTATTAAAGAAGATATAGCGGAAATAGCGGAATATAGCGGGAATAACGGGATATAGCAGAAATAGCGGGGCTTAAAGCGGAAAAGCTATATTTTAGGGCTATATGGAAAAATCGTAGCGGTAGAAATCCGCTATGAGATATAGCGGGGTTATAGCGGGGTAATAGCGGGGCATTAACTACACAGATCCATCCACAAAGGAGCTAGTTGGATCGGTTTTGAGCAATCTGGTCAAAGGGATGGGATTCATATTCCATAATTGGCCCTAATGCAACTGAGAGAGCTAAGGGTATGATTTGGGTGCAATTTTGTAATTTATGTTTGTCCCAAAATTGGGCACAACACTCTTCGGATGTGTTTGAAGAGATAAAATGAAGAAAGTAAATGTAAAATGAGGCAGATCTAACAAACACACTAATCAACAGATAAGAAAAAATGCAGAAACACACAAATTTAGAGTGGTTCGGCATATTGCCTACGTCCACTATGAAATGATTGATGTTTATTGAATTTGACTTGTTGATTACAGGAGATTACAATAGTACAACTGAAGTATAAAAATGATTCTGGCAGAGTATCAACGTACAGAAGCCAAAAGATCCCTTTTCTGGAAGCATATGGCTGCTATTTATATGTGTAGGCCGGAAAAATCTGACTTAGATATCAGAATACTCCTTCTCACACGTGGGTGGGCCCACGTGATCGATTCGAGGTAGATTGGGATCGATCCCTGATCGATTCGTGTACATTTTGTATCGATAAAAAACACCTCCATTTGGCCTGAGATCGATCAAGGACATTCTTGAGGTGGCACGCAAGCTCCTATGAAAATTTGGTGTTATTTGGACTTGTAGATTGTGAGCAATGATCGATCCAAGGTTGGGTTTGTAGTTGGCTGAACCGTGCTTATCGATACCTTCGTATCGATTGATATGCGTATCGGTCCTCTACGTATTGAATCGGTGACATGGAGCGATGGTTCAAGGGAGATCCATATTCCATGCCAAGCGACCGCTTCCTTCACTCGACTATGCCTTCTTCGTATCGATTATGTGATGCTTTGTTCGTATCGATGATCATAGGCCACTTCGTATCGATGGCTGGAGGCCGCTTCATATCGATGCTTGCTGTTGGTTTCCTCATATCAATCCTGGGGATTGCTCTTCGTATCCATGCTTGTGTATGCTCTTCGTATCGATCTTTGGCTCTTTCCTTTGTATCGATCAAGTGAGTGATCGATACAAAACATGCCGCTTACGCATGATGGGTATGAACCGAATGGCCTTGATGGATGGATATGAACTGATGCTTATAGGCCGATGGATACAAATAGGATGGTTGCAAGGTGATGGATACAAAATGGATCGATATGAAATAGATGGATACGAATTAAACATGCTTCTCAGGAACTTGATTGATCCATAACTTGACCATACGAACTCCAATTGACTTGGAATTTGGAATGTTGCCTTTCATAGCTTTGCTTGTCGTGTCATATCAATTGTAGCTCGATCTGAATTTGGGCAAAATTTACAAGTATCCATAGTGAACCTATGCATAACCGATCTTCGGGACAAACTGTCTTCGGTTTTTAGTTAATTTCTTGGTGTCACGGCCTTGCCCAAAGGTGAGATAACATTTCCACCCAAAGTATGTCTTTTGTGAACATGACGTGCTTTGGAAAGCTGTAATCTTTAGTCTGAAAAGTTCTGTCCAGTTCGTTGAGTAGTTGTTGTCTTTTCATCAAAAGATGTAACCTTTGATCGATTTCCTGATTTATATAAATGTCGCATTGTTGACTACTAATGATCATGCAGTGTTTTGTTGTAACTGAGTGTCAAGTGCTAGAAATTTGTCATTCATCGTTGTAATTGTCATCAGATGAGCATTCAATTCCTGTGAATTTTGAAAATTGAATGTTAGCCCGTCATACATGCACGTATGTTAACTTGACTCCTGTCCATGTTTACACGTTCACGGGTCGTTGTAAAGTTTTTTTTGTTTTGTTTGGATCGAGTTTCGTATCGATCCTCTCCTGGATCGATGTGAAATCCGAGTTGTAACAACATTCGATGGTTTCTTTAGAGTGTCCCTTCGTATCGATCCTCTCCTGGATCGATTCGAGGAGTTGGGAAAAAAAATTCGTATCGATGGTTATTGATACGAGTCAGCTGGTTCATCAAACTGCTTCGTATCGATGGGTACGAACTCTTGTGCTCTTCAAAGTGATGGATATGAAGTTGGCTCTTCGTATTGATGGATCTGAATTGTCCAAACAATTATTTGTTGCATTTCTCATGTCGAGGGAAGATAAACGATAGCTGATGGACACGAAATGCTCTAGGTGACTTGAGTGGATGGATACGATGTTGGCACTTCGTATCGATAACATGAGAAACCGTTTCCACCGGTCTGTAGCACTGGGAGACGAAACATTCTTCCTTTTATTCTCGGACCCATATAAATACGCTTAGGACTTAGAAAATTTTCCACTTGCTTTCATTCCCACATACTGCCTTTCGTATCAATCAAAGAAAAAGGGAAAAAGAAATTGCCTTCGTCTCCGAGCCATTTAAGTTGTTAATCCCTCGAACTAACTGCTCTAATTAGGTAATCAACCCATAAATCCACATTAAAACGATGAGATTCGAGTTTGACTGCCAATCCATTCACATTCATGGCCAATTCCGGTGGTGTCAAGGTCGGAGTTAGACCGGAGCAAGGTCGAGGAAGGTCGGAATGGCGTTTATGTTGTTTGGAGATGAAGAAGTGTAGAGGGATACGAAGGAATTACTCGTATCGATGATGGATGAAGAACGTACTCGCATCGATTGTGGATGGTGAATGAGTTCGTATCGATCCAGGCATAATGGATCTTCGTACCAATGAAGCAAGTAGCTTCATATCGACTAATGATGAGAGTTTGTATCGATCCAGAGTGATCGATACGAAGAATTGGATCTGGCGATCGATATGAAGACGCTGTTTTTGATTGATACGAAGTTGAGGGTTCTAGGTCGATACGAATTGACCTTCTTGCGATCGATACGAGATGCTGTCTTCCACCATCGATACGAATTGCACTTCTGGTGATCGATCCAAGTTCAGACTTTAATGGATACGAAATCTTGCATAATTGAACATTTGACTCCGGCGAGCTTCAACTTTGCATAATTGGACATAACTATGTAACTACATATCTGACTACCTTTCGAAGCTCATCAATGGAACTGTAACTTGATAAATTTGACGAACTCTGACTTGGATCATTCCCCGAAGTCCGGATGGTCCGGTTGTGATGGTTACCGATGACGGTCACTATGGTTGAATCTCGAAGTCTTGTCGTTTGAACATCTCTTAAACTTGCAGAAATTTAAAACATTATGTAGCACTGCACTACACAACACGATCATTCACTTCACACTGGGGGAACACGGGTTTATTTTCTTCTAACAATGATTTTTACTGAGTTCAATAGCTATGGAACCCGGGAGTTCTCAGTCGCAGGATGTTCAAAGTCCGCCTCCTCCCGTAATTGAAATGTCGGCTATTGCAGCTGAAGAAATTAGCCCTGCTCCGGATTAATTGCCGGGAGCAGTCTTTATTATGAAACCGCATGATTCTATCCGCTCTAGTATCTCTGAAGATATGTTAGGCCGGATTTTCCTAAGGCATGGGTTGCCGCTAAATGACGTCTTATTACTGGGGCCGGAAGATAGAGCTCACAACCCCTCGGAGGGATACACGGCTTGCAATAGATTTATGTGTGTAGCTGGGACACTTCCTCCTTTCAACCAGTTCATCTGGGAAGTTTTACTTTTCTTGAGGATCGCTCCATCTTAGCTACACCCGAATGGATATGCCTTGCTCAATAGTTTGTTTGTCATCTTCATGGAGCACCTCTTCTGTCCTCCAATGGTAGAAGAGATCAGATACTTATTCAATATAAAGAGTCGCGGAGATAATCCTTCCTTCACTTTCTTAGAGGCAGTTAGGAATTGTCAGATCGTGGTCGGGGCTTGGAGCAAGCTGAGCTATTTCAAGACCGAATGGTTTTACGTCCGGTCTCCACTGGGGTTCGCTAGACGGTGGCTAGTAAGACGTAAGCGCCCTAGCCTCCTTGTTGATTAATTAGATAATAGCACTTGGTTTCGAGTCTAACATTTTCTTTCTTTCACAGCTTCAATTTCGCGACCTAAAGGTGCTCGGTTTAAGGAGATAGTAAGAGTTCTTCAAGAGGTGCCCGCCGAGTACAAAGAGATTGATGAAGTCCTTATGGACGAGAATCTGGTTGTCGTTGGGCTAATTGACAGAGACCAAAGCATTGGACTCGTAGGAGTTCTTAGGACGGCCCTGGTGACGCAAGCTCGAAGGAGAGCTCCCGGGATAGTAATTACTGAACAAGGCAGTGATGAGAATATGTCTGCTGGGGATGAGCCTGTGCTTGGGCCTTCGCAAAGTTCTCAATTTTTAAAGTGGAAGAGAAGAGGCAAGTCTACTGCTCGAATATCTGTAAGGCACAAAACCGTAGTAGTCTCTTTGCCTGCTATTAGTCAAGGGATTCCTCCTTCGTATATGGAGAGCTCCTTTGCGGGATTGGTGGACATCCCCATTCCGGATGACTTCCTTTGCACCAAGATACCGGATTAGAGGGGCTCCAAAGCGCCTTAGACATAGGAGAACCAACTCCTCCGAGTACAGCTATTACAACCGGTTGGTTAGGGGGTTTGCACATGCATACACACACTCCACGACACCACACAATTTCTAATCACCAGCTATTCATCTCTGAAGATTACTAACTCTGTTTCTCTTTTTAGTTTACAGATACGATGTCAAGGCAGGGATTTATGCTTAGCAGTCTCCATTCTGCACGCCACTCATCCAGCTCATATTCTGAGTCTCGCAGACATGAGGCTGATAGAGACCGCGATCGTGGCTACTTCAGTCAAGAGAGGGAGCGCTACAAGAGGGAAAGGGATAGGGAGAGGGAGAGGGAGAAGGAGAGACAGTATAGTCGCCATTCCCGGTCGTGCTCCCCGCCACCTAGAGGTCCAACACAATCTTCTGGCTCTGGCAAACAACCCCTTGAATCTTCGCGTCAAGTACAACCTTCTAAGCTTCAAGGCCTGACCAACAGCGTCGAAGGACTGAAACCGAAACCTTCGTCACCACTGAACAAGCTGATACAGAACCCGCCGGGGAAGGAGCGATTAGAATCGCTAAGTTGAAAAGGATTTTTCGAATATCTACTTCGACGGCTTCATATTTCCCCCACACTTAAAGCGAATTCCCAATGAGGCAGAACAGACGATGCATGACTACATATAAGATGTTTATGGACAATATCGGGAATGGATGAAGACCGCAGAGAAAGTATCAATGGTGGCCTTTGAGCGGGTGAAGACAATCGAGAAACTAGGAATCGATCTCGCTCAGAAGGACCGCATAATTCAGGTGCTTAACGATGAAAATGAGTCTTCGAGAAATTCAAAGAGGAGGCTAATAAAAGAGCCGACGAGGCAACCTGGAAGATGGAGGAGATAAGGCGAACACATTTAGCCTTGGTCGAGGAAATGGGGCATCAGACCACCACAGTCATGGCTGAAAGAGATGCGACGCTAAAAGAGCTTGAGGAGCTTAAAGCTTGATTTGCTGAAGTCATCAAAGAAAAAGATGATGCAAATAAAGCCGCTTAGGAGGCATACGAGCAGGCTGTGGCGCTCATGGATGAGAGGGATGCAGCAATGCTAAAGGTTCAGGAAGCTGAGGCCAAGGTTGAGGGTGAAGTGAGAGCGGCGAAGGCTAGGTTGGAGGGTGACATTGAGGATCTCCTCATCACATATAATGTCAATGTTCTGAAGCATCAAAATCTGAGCTGGCTCGAAGATTATCCATCGCACCTATATAATGCTTGGTGCCACTTGGTTGAAGATGAAAAAACAGAGCACCATACTGAATCCATTGATGAGTTTGAATTGGAGAACCGGGTGTTGACTAAGGACGAGAGAAGAGTTCTCCACGATGCCCCATCATATTTGAAAAAGAGAGACTCGTCACTCAGCATCCGGAGGCTGGAGAGGGTTTTGGCGTTGAGCACCATGATACGAGCTCTGAAATTCCTATGCCAACCCAGCGTGAATCTACTCCCGCAGTTGATCCTCTATCCATACCCGCTTACAATCCCGATCAACTGCAATTGTCTCCAGCTTGCGAGCATGCCCCTGAAGCTATTCCGGCTCCAGCCGCAAGCCAATTCGAGGAAGGTATTATGAACACTTCTTGAATTCATTCCACGTTTGGAGTATTATCAGAAGAAGTCACTAATATTTTTTCTTATCTTCATCCAGGGATAGGAGCTGCACCGACCGTGCCTCCTGCAAGCCAAATGCAGCATCATGAGTAAGAGGCCCTTATGACGGAGGCAACCACAACAACGACCGATGCACCAACTGAGGGAGTGCAGGGGAGCGCTTTTATTTTTGATGAACAGATGATGGAAGAGCTCCTTGGTCATCAAAGTGACCCACTTACCGACTTGCCATTCTTCATGGGCAAAGGCGCATTCACAGCCAGCTCTTCGGGCCTAACTAGTAGCATCCCCGTGGACGCTGACACAATTCATGAGGAAGAGATAGTGGCAGAGATTAACGCCAAGATCTAAGGAGCCGCACAGGACAGTGGTATTGGAGGTGGTATGGCGGATCCTGGCCTAGCTCCTTTGTGAATGATTTCTCCCGGCGGTACAGTTATCGATACCGGCGTGCCTCTCTCGTTTTTCCACGTCGAGAGTGTTCCTATTCCTCCGGCTCCGTATTTAGGAAGTATTCCAATTCCCGTGAGTTCAGAGGAAGAGATTACCATAATTCCTCCGGTTGGGGACCAACCACCAAAAGGCAAAGGCTCGAAGAGGCATCCGAGTGGTAGCTCTAGTGGGTCAACGTTGAGGAAGAAGAAGAAGAAACCGAGGGAGTAGACATGTCTTCTTACTTCCTTTTTTGGTAGATGGATAGGAATTTCTTTTTGCTTCCTGTAGGCCGTTTATAGATGCGGGTTCGGCCCCTGCTTCTAAGAATTTTTGGAATAATTTCTGTACTTATCCTTCCATTTCAGAGAATAGTTGAAATGAAATTCCATTTTGTTTTCAGCATAATTTTGTGTTTATTTGCTTAAGTGTTTTAGCGCTCGAATTTCCATTCAATGTACTTGTGAGGCTTTAGTCTCTGAGTCGGACCTGAGTTTGATTTTTAAGTCCCAAAGTTATGGCTTCGAGTCATAACCAAACGTCAAGTCGAGTCCCAATGCTGCACTGTCTCGATCGATAGCTGGTACTTGAGTTTTGCCCCCAGTCCCGGGGATAAATTGAAATGGTCGGTCGGTAGTCGCTTTCCGCCTTCGATAAATCAAGCTCAACTTAGTTGAAACAAAGTTAAAACGAGACAAGTTTGAGTGGTCGGATCACACTCGCTCATCTATTGGTAATCGCATCCACACTCTGGGGATTACACTTGTATGTCGGCAATTGGTCACGCCCTTTTATATATTTTACGGGGACTTAAGTGTTTAAAGATACATCCATGCTTCGGTGACTTAAGCTATTTTACGGGCAGTCAGTCACACCCGTTTGATATTTAGAATTTCATCCGCACTCCGGGGACTTAGATTGATTTATGGGTGGTCAATCACACCCAATTTGTGTTTATACTCCGGGGAATCGGAGTTGTCTCACGGGCGGTCGGTTCACACCCGGCTTGTGTTTATACTCCAGTCCGTGCTCTGGGGACTTAGAGTTAGTCGATGGGTAGTCGGTTACACCCATTTTGATGTTTATACTTTAGTTCGCACTTCGGGAATCTGGAGTTGGTCAACAGATGGTCGATCACATCTGTTTTGAGTTTTAGGATTTCATTCGCACTTTGGGAATGATAGATTCATCTGGATCGTGGATGGTCTGGTCACATTCCCTCTAAGTTAACAAGTAAGCTCGTTAGACGGATGGATCCATCTTCCTCAGACTTGGATTAAACACGGGTGAAGTCGTTAGGTGGATGGATCCACCATCTTCAAGCTCATATTTATAAGTTTATACTCTAGCTCGCACTCTTGGAGTCGGAGTTAGTTAGAGGATTGTCGTGTATCAATCCTTTTTGGCTTCGGTGTGATGGCTTGCCCCCGAGCTCGGGTTTCACTTAGCGAGTGACCGGTCGTATCACAGTCACTCCCTATTTGAATAAGTCCCACCGTAGAATGGAACTTAGCTCTTTCATGCATCGTGATGGTCGTATGATGCATTTTAGGGATCACTGCTCTGGCTCCAAGAGATTGCATTTTATTGCTAAAATAAGAAAATATGAAAAAGTCATTTTCCTTATTACAAGTTCAAATTTCGAAATGCATAAACAAATTGAAGATGAAAAGCAGACTGAATGAATAAATAAAGCATGTTATGTGTAGTAGCAAGGAAGACTCTTGCTGTTCCAGGCTCTCGACAAAGTGAGACCATCAACGGTCGATAATTTAAACGTGTCGTCTCTGAGTCTTTGTTCAATAACATACGGTCCTTCCCACATAGGTTTCATATGCGAAGGGACTGGGTAAATCCTCTTGAGCACGAGATCATCAAGTTCAAAGTTTCAGGGTCGGATCTTAGTATTGTACAATCAGGCGACTCGACTTCGGTGCACGGCTGCCCTCAAATCAGCCTCTTCAAGCTTATCATCTAGTAAGTCCAGAGATTTGGCAAGCAATATAGCATTTGTCTTGGAATCATAATATGTCACACGATGGGAAGGCACTTCCAACTCGACTGGAATAATGGCTTTTGAACCGTAGGAAAGCGAAAATAGGGTGTCGCTGGTCGTGGACTTGTGGGTTGTTCGATAAGCCCATAGGGCTATAGGAAGTTTATCGACCCATTTGCCCCTGGCTTTTTCCAATCGTTTCTTCAGAATGGACTTTATAACTTTATTAACAGCTTTGACCTGTCCATTTTCTTGAGGATGTGCAACTGCAGAAAACTTATTTTGGATATGGAATCGCTGATAGAAATTCTTGAACTCGACACTATCGAATTGGGATCCGTTGTCAGTGATGATGGTATGTGGGAGACCAAATCGACAGATAATGTTGCTTACCACAAAGTTGATCACTTTCTTCGTTGTGATAGTAGCAAGGGGCTCGGCTTTCGCCCATTTGGTAAAGTAATCAACTACAACGATGGCGTACTTCACGCCACCTTTAGCTAGAGGTAGAGACCCAATAATGTCGATGCCCCATATTGCGAACAGCCATGGACTGACCATATGAGTTATTTCGGTAGGCAGGGCTCTTGGAATCCGAGCATGTTTTTGACATCTGTCACATTTCCTGGCATAATCTGATGCATCTCAATTTACAGTAAGCCAATAATAACTGTATCGGAGTACTTTCTTAGCAAGAGCTTGCCCTTCGGCGTGATCGCCACATTCTCCTTCATGCACATCATGTAATACTTGTTTGATTTCATCGTGGGTGATACACCGGAGTAAAGGAACAGAGTACCCTCTTCTATACATGACTCCATTCTGAATAGTGAACCGCGAAGCCTTTCGAAGAACTTCTCTTTTCTCACTTCTGCGCTCTAGCAAGGTCCCATGCTTGAGATAGTTCCTGAACGGAGTTATCCATGATTCCTTATCGAGTACGGCTTCAAGTACCCAGTTGGTCTCCATTTGATCAATACTCGAGGAAGATAGTGCCTCAATGGGAACGAGTCTCATTTGTTGTGCCTCACCGGTGCTGGCTAATTTTGCCAAGGAATCGTCTTTCTGATTGCGTTCTCGGGGTATGCAATAGATGGCATAATAATCGAACCGATTCAATATTTCCTGGACCAAAGCAAGATAAGCAGCCAATCTACGGTCTTTGGCCTAGTATTCCTCCCGAACTTGGCACACGACCAATTGTGAATCATAGTAAATCTCCACAACAATAATTCTTAAATCGCTGGCAAGCCTTAGTCCGACGAGTAGGGCTTCGTATTCGGCCTCGTTGTTGGTCGCATGGAAATCGAACTTCAAAGCATATCATATAGATCGGCCTTCAGAAGTTTTGAGTATAACTCCAGTGCCTGAGCAGCGATCATTTGATGCACTATCAGTATGTAGCTTCTAGACATATCTGGGAGATTCACTGGTTTCGGGCAAATCCTCCAGGATAGTGAATTTGGCGATGAAGTCGGCTAGGACTTGTCCTTGAATAGTTCGCTTCAGTGTGTAAGTGATGTCGAACTGACTCAGCTCGATATTCCACTTGAGTAACCTACCAGACATCTCAGGTTGCGTAAGGACTTATCGTAACGGCTGGTCGGTGTAGATAGTGATAGGATGAGCCTGAAAATATGGGCGGAGCTTCCTTGAGGCAATGACAAGACAGTAAGCTAACTTCTCCAACTTCGGATAATTTCTCTCTGCTCCAGTTAGTCGTTTGCTGACGTAATAGACTGGCCGTTGTATCCGATCCTTCTCCCGAATCAAAACAGCAGTGATTGTGTTTTCTTACACCGCCAAGTAGATATACAGTCTCTCATGATCAATAGGCTTGACAGAATAGGTGGTGTGGATAAGTATTGAACCAGTGCTCGGAATACGCCCTCACACTCTGTAGTCCATTCAAAGTTATGTTTCCCTTTTCTGATTAGATCGAAGAAGGGAATGCATTTGTCGGTGGATTTTGAAATGAACCTTCTCAGTGCTGCTACTTTCACGTTAAGGCTCTGAACTTGCTTTATGGTTCTTGGAGTCTCCAGATTTCTAATTGCCTAGATTTTCTCAGGATTGGCTTCGATTCCCCGAGCATTAACGATGAATTTAAGGAACTTTCCAGACATGACCCCAAAGTGACACTTCAACGGATTGAGTTTCATCATGTACCCTCGGAGGAAGTTTCCAGGTCTTTGATATGATTGGTGGAGAATCATGACTTTACGAGCATGTCGTCCACATATACCTCCATAATTTTTCCGATCTGGTCAGCAAACATTTGATTAACTAGCTGTTGGTAAATTGCTCCAAAATTCTTGAGTCCAAATGGCATGACTTTGTAGCAGTAAAGTCCCAGATCGGTGACGAAGCTGTTATGCTCCTGATCGGGTAGGTGCATGGGAATCTGATTGTAGCCGGAATATGCATCCATGAAGGATAAGAGCTCGTGTCCGGCTGTTGAATCTACAAGTTGATCAATCTGGGGAAGTGGAAAACTATTCTTAGGACAATCTTTATTCAAGCCTGAGTAGTCAACGCAAGTTCTCCATTTCCCGTTAGGTTTCCTGAAAAGTACAGGGTTGGACACCCATTCTGGATATAACGCATCTCGGATAAACCCATTCGACCTGAGTTTATCTACCTCTTCCTTTAGCGCGGCAGATCTCTCTGGATCTATACCACGCCTTTTTTGCTTGACCGGGACATGCCGTGGGTCAATATTCAATGTGTGGCTCGCGATGTCCGGCGAGATCCCACAAATGTCGGAGTGTGTCCAAGCAAACACATCGATGTTTGCCCGTAGAAATTCAACCAATTCCTCCTTCATCTGTTGGCTTAGCTGAGATCTAATCTTTACCATTCTAGAATCATCATCATTATCGATTGGAACATCAATCGTCAGCTCTGCCGGAGAAGCCTGACCGTCTTTGACTTCGTCCTCGCTTTCAGTATCTCTTGGGTTAAGATCTCTTGGGAATTAGTTGTGGTGCCCGGGCCTTGGCCCAGGCGTTAACTGTCAATTATCCGCAAAGCGGACGTAGAGAGATTCCTCTACGCCCTTGCCCTTCTCTTTTCGTTGCGCCTCCCGCAGCTCAGCAACATAACAGGCCCGTACAGCAACCTGGTCTCCCTGAACAACTCCGACTCCATTGTCGGTAGGGAAATTCAAAGTCAGAAACCAAGGGGCGATAGCAGCCCTGAACTCAGCTAGGGCCGGTTGGCCCAAGAAAGCGTTGTACGGTGAATCAATATCCAATACAATGAATTGCAACATCCAGACTCTCCAGCATTCTCCAACTCCCAACTCCACTGGTAGCTCCACCATCCCAGTGGGTATAGTCGCACTTCCATTGAAGCCATGAATACGAGATTGACAAGGCTTCAAGTCCTTCGCTTCCATATTCATTTGATCGTAAGCTCATTTAAAGAGTATATTCACTGAACTTCCACTCTCCACTAAGATCCTCTTCATACAAGCAGGACCTATCTGAGCTGAAATAAATAGTGGATCAATGGTTGGGTCTTCAATTCTATCGGCATCCATGTCTAGGAAAACGATGTCGTCAGTCATCGTCTTTTGTTGTTTGGCCGGAGCCACATCTTCTAAGTTACTGCAACATTCGAAGCTCGCATGTCTAATGGAGCTGGCATACGACTCCATTTCCCTTCAGCTCTGATCCGCTGGATGAGGACCACCACTAACAGTGTTAATCACTAACCTCCCGCCAGTACGCGTGGGTTCCTCCGGTCTAACCTGATTTGGTACTTGATTTTGATTCGTCGGGCCTGCACCTCCAGCCTGCGGTGCCCGAAAAACTGCTCCAACTTTCTCTCTTGGATCAACTTCTCGATAATATCCTATAGATGACGAAACTCATTCGTGTTGTGGCCATAACTATCGTGAAATCTACAAAACTTCCCAGTTTGAATCTATCTCTCTGACGATTGCTTCAGAGCAGGTTTCTTATACTGTATAGTATTACAAGTTTGCAAGTACAGATTCTCCAGGGATGTATTTAAAGGAGTATAAGTGTCAAACATGGGAGCTCTACGTCGCATTCCACGATTCTGATCCCGCTTCTTACCATGATTTCCATAGCATTTCAACTGATTCTGCTTATTCTGTATATTTAACTGCACCTTTCTGGAACTCTCCCTGGTTTATTTCATAGCGACATTGCTTTGGATTCCTTCCACATTAGGCCTTGCGTCATCCTATTTCCTAGACTATTTCGCATCCACTCTTCTCAAGAACTGAGCTGCCTTGGAATAGAATCGGTCCAATGACGCATGGCGTTTTCCGACCAACCAGTTGCCAAATTCGGAATCGGGATCAATTCCTTTAGTCAGTGCCATCAGAATGGAATTGTCATTAGGGTTACTAATCTCAGCGCATATAGCATGGAACCTCTCTAGGTAACATCAGAGTGTCTCTCCGGGAGCTTGAGTGACACTGGACAAAGTATTAACATCTTTGGGCCTTATGACATGCATGCAAAACTGCTCGACAAACTTCGTAACCAACTAGTCGAAACATGAAATAGATCGAGGTGGTAGGCGTGTAAACCACATAGTCGTGATGCATACTTTAAAATGTGCTGGTTAGGGTCAGAGCTCCCTTCATAAACAGGTAGAGATGGCATTCTGAATCGCCGAGGCAGTTCAGTGTAGAGGATGTCATCGATGAAAGGGGTATGACTCCAGGAGATTCCCTAGTCATCATTGGTGAGGCCTTGGCTCTCACGGATCATCTGGCGGATCATTGTCGGGATGTCTGGCATCTGGACATTCTGGGCATGCTGGGCTAAGGTGTGGTCGGGTTCCACAATGCGAGGATGGGTCGGGAGCAGTTGACGGTCCATACCTTGCCTCCTTGGCTCTAGGTCTTTAGGAACATAAGGCTCAGGAGTATAATCACGTTGGCGATGGTTTGGTTCCGATTGTCAGCTTCTAACTCGATGACAGCGACAATAGCGCGGTTGTCGGTAGTGTGATTTGGAACCATTTCCCCTTGGGAGGAGGGTCCGGTCTGGTGGCTGGTTGACGGACCAACTCTCGCTTGCCCAAGATTCAAAGTGCGCCGATGTCCGGTAGCCTTTGTATAGCTTCAGTCCCGCTGTAGGTGCGTGGATCTGTGATTGAAATCAGAAGAAGCCGAACTTTCAGTAGATGAGTAGGAAGCCTGATCCCTTCTAGATCTCCTTCGTCTTTCACGGTTCAGCCGATTGGTTAATTCCGTGTTGGCATGGAGCTGCTAGGTAAGCTGCTGGTGGCTTTGAGTCATCTCTTGCATCAGCAGCTGGAACTCTCCCTGGTGACATGGCCTTGTGGATCCGAAGGTCCAGCAACGTTCTGGTCTACAGAGGGGAGTTGTGTGGGGTTCTTCCTATCCCATGCTTCTGGATCTGCAGCGGTTGAGGTAGTCCTAGTAGCGACCATGGTGAATAGCGAAGTTCTCTCCTAGACTTGGCGCAAATCTAAATAGGATGGAATAACTTCTAGGCTTGAGATCTAGATCTTCTCCTTCGATTTTTGCAATCCAATATCGGTAGTAGATCCAATGGGCAGGAGAAAATCTGGGTTTTGTCAATGAAAGCACCAAAGTGTTTGTACTAAAATTGGGCACAACACTCTTTGGATGTGTTTGAAGAGATAAAATGAAGAAAGTAAATGTAAAATGAGGTAGATCTAATAAACACACCAATCAACAGATAAGAAAAAATGCAGAAACACACAAATTTAGAGTGGTTCGACGTATTGCCTTCGTCCACTATGAAATGATTGATGTTTATTGAATTTGACTTACCGATTACAAGAGATTACAATAGTACAACTGAAGTATAAAAATGATTCCGGTAGAGTATCAGCATAGAGAAACCAAAAGATCCCTTTTCTGGAAGCATATGGCTGCTATTTATAGGCGTAGGCTGGAAAAATCTGACTTAGATCTCAGAATACTGCTTCTCACACGTGGGTGGGCCTACGTGATCGATCCGAGGTAGATTGGGATCGATCCCTGATCGATACATGTACATTTCATATCGATAAAAAACACCTCCATTTGGCCTGAGATCGATCAAGGACATTCGGAAGGTGACACGCAAGCTGCTATGAAAATTTATTGTTATTTGGACTTGCAGATTGTGAGCTATGACCGATCCAAGGTTGGGTTTGTAGTTGGCTGAACCATGCGTATCGATACCTTCGTATCGATTGATATGCCTATCGGTCCTTTGTGTATCGAAGCGCTGACGTGGAGCGATGGTTCAGGGGAGATCCACATTCCATGCCGAGCGACCGCTTCCTTCACTTGATTATGTCTTCTTCGTATTGATTATGTGAGGCTTTGTTCGTATCGATGATCGCAGGCCACTTCGTATCGATGGCTGGAGGCCGCTTCGTATCGATGCTTGCTCTTGGTTTCCTCGTATCGATCCTGGGGATTGCTCTTCATATCCATGCTTGTGTACGCTCTTCGTATCGATCTTTGGCTCTTTCCTTCGTATCGATCAAGTGAGTGATCGATACGAAACATGCCACTTATGCATGATGGATACGAACCTAAGGGCCCTAATGGATGGATACGAACTGATGCTTGTGGGCCGATGGATACGAATAAGATGGTTGCAAGGTGATGAATATGAAATGGATCGATACGAAATAGATGGATATGAATTAAACGTGCTTCTCATGGAAC
Organism: Allium fistulosum; assembly: GCA_030737815.1. Classification (NCBI taxonomy): domain Eukaryota; kingdom Viridiplantae; phylum Streptophyta; class Magnoliopsida; order Asparagales; family Amaryllidaceae; genus Allium; species Allium fistulosum. The sequence goes on from CM060903.1 coordinate 1,222,626,628, forward strand.
TTGATCGATCCGTAACTTGAACATACGAACTCCAATTGACTTGAAATTTGAAATGCTGCCTTTCATAGCTTTGCTTGCCGTGTCATATCAATTTTAGCTTGATCCGAACTTAGGAAAAATTTACCAATATCCATAGTGAACCTATGCATAACTAATCTCTGGGACAAACTGTCTTCGGTTTCTATATAATTTCTTGGTGTCACGGCCTTGCCAAAAGGCGGGATACAAATTTATAGTAAATTATTAACTCTGTAATAAAATCTTGTCGAGATAAATGGTGTTTGTTTTCTATTATATATTTGTTATATTGTAATATATTAACTTATTAATTTATTTAAGTATATTCAATAGAAAACCCTTCAATTACATGTTATATGATAATACTTACAAGGAGTTATAATCATGAGAAATTCAACATAATATCAAATAACTTATTATTTTTAATATTCCTAGTCAGGATGTTTCAAGAAGGGATATCGATACATTTGTTGAGATCAGAGTATGTAACACTCTCCATATGTTGGACAGTGTACTACTCATGCTTGCTGGGGCACCAAAGGGTTAATTGATGACCGCCCTACTCCTTTTGTACCCAATATACTTGTATAGTGCATTATGGTGGTACCCAGCCTGTGTAGAGCGACAAAAAGGGTAAAGTAGTAGTAGCCAAAAGCAGAATCTGTCATATCTCACAATGCAAATGATAACATATAATAATCACACATACAAAATAGGAGAAAGTAATATAGCTAAAATGAACCACATAATCAGATTATAGCAGGTTCATCACAGTTATACAAAATAGGAAATATAGTTTATACATCAAATAATAAAGTCCAATGGAAATTGTCTCTAAATAATGATATCATAGCACTGATAAAGTTTCAGAGTGATGCACAACAAAATATAGTAGATAAGCTCTAAAAGTTGATATATGAAAAGCGTAGCCTATTTCTCGTCCCCTGCTCCACATTCAATCTCGTACCTGCTATCGAGTATACTCATTTAAGAATACCCAAGATAATAAGAAGCAAAGCATAAAACCTCGAGTCAAACAATAGTCTTGCATGAGCGATTTGCAATCTAAAAAATCTGTAGAAGCTGATAAAGTAAATAGTAACACTAAGTGTGAGAAGCCATACATGCCCTGCTCCCGTATCCAATAAGTTATCACATAACATAATATATGTTGTACTATCATTATATAGGTTTACAACACTAAGTACAATACAGGTGTCGAGGTATCAAACACAATAATACCTACATCACATGACATCCATCCAAATCATACAACAATCCATATAGAAATCAAACCAATCATGGAGATCATTACTAAGGTCTTGCATCACCTCTAAGATGCCTTCAGATATATAATAACTCATACGACCATCACAAAGGTCGGCAGGACACCGCATCACAAATCAACTTCGATGCACGATCACATACTATTACAAAGGTACTATCCTAACTAAAGTAGGCTAGACCATCACTAAGGTCCAGGGTACATAGGAGATCATCGTCACATACCCTTGTCCCATGAAACAAGCATCACATCCAAAGTTATCAACAATCGCTTTAGCACACGACTCGATATTTAAACAAACTTCATTCTACTCCATTGCTTCACATCATCGAACATGCCTACTTGGACCATCACTATGTCCTACACACTTCTCACTTGAAGCACTCGATCAAAATGATTCACATCATCGATACGTCAAAGTTCAAAACTCCTGTGCAAACAACTCAAAGTTTTATAATATCATCATGTCAGTTTCGAAGAACACTTTAATGCATGATATTACCATCCAAACCGTTCGAGACTGAACGGTGCTAGGCCGTTCGACACCGAATGATGTACTTGGCCACAAGTTGCTACTCTAACCTCCAACGTCAGTCTTCCATCCCTCATTTTTTGTATTTTATGTGTAAACATTCAGATCTGAAATTGTTCATCGTTTCGATATCTCCGACCCAACGGTCACTCAATGCACTCAAATGGATCATATACACTTCAGAATAACCACTTATAAACATAACATAACATAACATAACATATAAACATCGAATAAATTAATACAATCAAGAATCAAGCATTTATATCACCTAAAACTAATCATATAAGAAAATGACAATCGGTATGATCAAGTACCCAAAAATGAATTAAAATCATCACTTAATCATTTATATTCTTCTTAAAATGAATGTTACGTTTAGAACTATCGCAAAATACATTTTAGCGCTTAAAGTCATTTAAAATGCACGGTTTAATATGATATTAGCAATCAAAACATAGTGACAGACACAAATTACTCACCTAGATCCCATTTAGCATAATAATTGAGGTAGAAAGCTTCTAAATAGTACTAGAACGAATCCTAAAGTAGCATTCTTAAGATCTAATCATTTTTCTTGGTAATTATCCTTTTAATCATTAAGATTAACTAGTCAAAGTAAGGATTTAAGCTACTTTTGGCTAAGAAGAATATTAATGTGGTTTAGAATAGTTTTTGGGAAGTGAGAAAATGATTAAGGGTTGTCTCATCAACGTCTTTAAGCTCAAATCCTTAAATGGGTCAGCGAGTAAAATATAAGCTTAATCTAATGACTCACTAATCTGTCCAAAAACTATCTAACCTCAAATGGTCATATTTTCTAAACCATAAGACTAAAAATCTATTATGATCACTCTATGGAAAGAGAAACGGTCATACCTTTTGTTTAAAAGTCATTTAAGCCCCGAATTCGGCTATTGTCAAAAGTTAAAGCCCTTACAAGTTTTTAAGTCAAACCCATCCAAAACAATTTCAAGGTTGTAGGATGTTAATACACAATATTGTTTAAAGTTATAGCCTCATACGACCCAATTTGGATTTTAAAATTATATTCTGTTGTTGCCTAAAAATTAGCCAACCTCAGAACTATACTATTGTGTATGTGAAAGTAAAGGTTACTCGTTAGCACTAGGCTTAAAAATGTAAAATGAGAAGAATAACAAGTAAATTAAAGTAAGTAACATAAAGATATAGAATGGTTCAGCTAAGCTTTCTTACGTCTACTATAAAGATCTCTTACAATGCTTCTCTTTTACAGTTACAAGGAATTTAAAAAGAATAATAATAAATTAAACTCTTAAGACTATAAAATTTCTAATCTTAAGAGCTTAGGGATTTAATTTTCTATGAAATGTAGTTCTGAGCTAAAAATAATGAGCATTCAACTAGATTTCAACCCCTTTAATGTTGTATGGCATGGGTTATTCATATGAGCTGATTTGGATGATAAATGGCTGAGATTGCGTAGTAAAAAAAGCAGGAAGCGCTTTTGGCCGTAAATCTAGGCACGTAGGTTGATGGAAGAAAGCTATAAATGTGGTGAGATTGCATAGCTTGGATGCTCTCCCGTTGACCTTCCACACCGAGTGCATGGTTTGCATTTAATGTGAATTTACTATGGCAGAATGCTACATGAGTAGGTGTGCTTTTGACAGACAAGTTACAGTACCTAGTACAACCGGTCGAACTATAAGTTGTTTACTTTTGCTTGTCCAGGTGGCTAGGTGGATGAGAATCTTCTCGTGCGTAGTAGCGGCCGATCGTTATTGCTGATGCTTGCTGAGGACAAAGATGAAAATGATAAGGCTAGACCATGAAGGGATATGGTGAGATATAATTACGAGATTGGCTGCTACGGCCCAGTCATAGGTGGAAGAGAGAGTTAGGCTATAAATAGGTCACTTTGAGCAGGGCCAAGTCATATGAGGTTGCCATGTCGACTTATGTCGAACCAGGCCAGCATATCTGTGACTTGCTTGTTGGTTTTGCTTAGATGGAACTAGATTAAATGCAGGCTGGCTAGAACTGGGTCGAGCTGAGTCTTAGCTAACCTGGACTTGGGCCAGGCCTTGATGTATTGGCGGCTTAATCATACTTATGATAAATTTGAGCAACATTTTTCCTTATAAGCTCGTCTCTATGAGCAGGGATGGGCTTGTTAAATCATAAAGATCCTACCGATCGGCTTTTCTATTGTGCATTCAATGCGTGCCATACATGGCAATATCCATTGGCTGAGACGGTTCACCTATTCTAGACATAGGAGGGGTGCTCACATTTCCAATGTGAGTGAAGTGTCAATGTCATTGATCACGCCTAAACGATCGAGATCTAATGGGTTTTCCAAATCCAACAGCTATGATGGAGGGGGTAGCTATATAAATACCCTTCATCTTCTTCACTTTCATTATTTATCAAAGCAAAAAAGAATTTTAGCCATTAGAATATCTTCTAAGCTTTCATCTCCTTCTTCTTGCAAATGGTAGGCCTTTTCCTCCTTCACCATTCTTCCAATTTTCAACTAATGGTGCTTTTGCCATTTGATGCTTTTGCTGTTATTTTCTACTTCTTTTTTACTACTGCATTTTGAAATGCTTGATTTTGTTGCCTTTGGATTTGATGCTTGGTCAGAATCAACGCTTTCCTGGCCATCTTTTAGGCATCGATGGACCATTACTGCCATGGCAGAGTTGGACGATCGACATTAGGGAGCTTCTTAGTGGGCCTGTAATTTTTTATAAATGTATTAGTGTTGGCCTATAGAGTAGGCCCAATTCGATAGTGATGGGCTCTAATTGAAAAGACAAAGTAATAGGTATGGGCCATAAGGCCTTCAACTTAGATTTTAGGAGCCATTTGAGTCATTAGCCTGGTCGCCATGTGGTGCCTAGCCAGGGCTTGCATAGGGGTGGCTGACCCATCTTTTGTCAGAGGAATTGCCCCTGAGCTTGGCTAGACTTGGCTGTAGGGCTATTGTTTAACCATGCCATTTGTGTTTCAGATGACAACATCTAAGTCTTCTTCGGCTAGTGTTTCCACCCTTAAAGTTTTCAAACTTCTAGAGGGGATAGCAGATTTAGCTAGGGTCTTGGCCAACCATGGATTAACATCAGGATAGTCTGATATCTTACTACCGCCGATCGAACTGACCACCCTCCACCAAGCTATTTCTCATGTTCCCTCAGCTACTTCAAGGTTGAGGTCATGTTGCCCCTTCACCCCTATTTTGTCTCTATCCTGAACACCTATGATCTTGCCTTGCTTCGATCAGCTTACACCCAACTTGTGTCACCTGTGCCGATCTTCATTTTCCCGAAGCGACCGCTCAACTAGTCAACATAGTCTTCTACTTCCAGAAGGAGGATGGTTTTCTAACTAGAAACTACTTCCATTTCCAAGCCAAAACAAGCCCATCATTTTTATGGGCGTCCTGAGAGACGTCGCCTCGGGCTAGATGGGCGAGTATTTTTTCATCCCCCACATAATCAACCCCGAGCTACAACACCTTCAGTTCCAAATCCCTAGTAAGTCCTTGTCACTATATTTTTCCTTCATCTCTTTCCTTCCATTCCTTTGCTTAACTTTCCCATTGGCAGGAACATCTATTGACACTACTAGCATTGGCTATAGGACGCCGAGTGGCTATGCTAATCGATTAAAGGCGGCCGACAGATGCAAACCTTTACTGGGTCAGGCTGTTGAATATAACACATACCATGGTGGTGGAGCGGGCTCCCCATCCAAAAAGTAGGGTTAGGCAAAGCGAGACTATTCCAAGGTCAAATTTTAGGACCGCATGGTCAGGCCGATCATTAACATAGAAAGAGGTACGATAAGGTTGTTACAGGCGAGGAGCCAGGGAAGTGGCAACAAGTTGACCTTGATAAGCTAAATGATTTCGTACTGACACCATAGTGGGAAAAATACGACCCACAACAGTTAGTTGAGATCCCGATCCAGTAGTGTGAGATGTTGCCGGTTGATTGGAATACCGAGGCAGTGTTCGAGGAAAGTACTGTAAGGGGAGGATTACAAGAAACGGGCATCGGTAGGGATATAGATCCCTCCTCCAAACCAATTCCCACGTATGAACCTTTTTATATCGGATACGAAGCCATGACTCCGGGTGAGCCTTATGTCGGGACAGATTAAACTAGTGTAAGCAATTTGGCCACATCATGCCCGTTTCTTGTCAGAAAGCAAGGCCGGGCCAATACAAATGGTAGTTTACTTGCACTTGAACTTTCTTATTTCTTTTTCTTGAAATAACTACATCTATGTTGTTTCAATGGCCGCCAAGCTTACTTTCAACTCCTTTGGCGACCTCAACCCCGCTATTCAAGTTGTCCTTAGTCTTATGCCCAAGGTGCCTAAAGTAGGCTGAGAGATCATCAACATGACCCTCAGCCCCAAGCCTTCTCTACAACACGAGATCGATGGTAAGAAGAGGAAAAGAGATAAGGTTGGCACATCCTTGTCTCTTGAGGTCACCCTTGCCCTAAGTTCCTTCATATTTATGACATGAAGGAGCGAACCGTCGTGGTAGAGCAGCCACTGGGCAGGTAAGCTTGGATATCACCTAAGTAGTGGATTCCGAAGATCTAGATCACCTGTTGATGGCTTTCCAACTTATGTCCATAGAGACCCTATCATAACCCAAACAATCTATAATAGATCGGAACTGACACTCTCTGGAGTCCGTGGTGAATACACAAACCTAGGATACCTTGCTAGGAAGTCTCCAACTTTAAATTTTCTTGTTACTGTGTTATTTTTTTGATGCTGGTTGTTCAGGCCAGATACCACTCATCTGCAAATAAGACGTGGATAAGAAACTCTAGAGGGTGTTGAAGGCCAAAGAAGGCACTCTGATGATGGCTAAGGCCGCCAAGACAAAGGAGGTGGCAGAGGCGACTAAGAAGGGGGCGAGATAGGCAGTCAAGGCAAGGGAGAAAGCGAAGAAGATGACCATGGATCTTAAAGAGAGTCTAGAGAAGACTAAGAAGGAAGTCAAAATTCTGCAGAACGACCTGAGCAATAACTTATCTTGATGCTTGTCGTCTACGGACGTAAAAGCTGCTAAGAAGGCGGAGGAAGATAAATGAGCAAACTAGCTAAAGAACCTGGTGAAGACCCTTCATAGGGGAAACTACCGCTTTTCAATCTCCATAAGCAAATTCAATACCGTGGCCCTTGCCTGGACAGGGGATGAGGTTGTTCTCGAGATGATGGCAGCTGTAATGGCCATGCCGGTCATTTTAACATAGGAGCAGTTAGACTCCTTAGTCTGGTCGCTTGATGAACCGGCTGTGTAGAAATTTTCTTTCATCTTTTGTACGCCTAGTAGGACGAGCTTTGTGCCTCGCATTTTTGGGATGAATGAACATTATGTATTTTTTATGTGAAATTTTCCCAAGTACTTTACTACTTTATCCTTTCTCGTATGTTAGTGTGTAGTTTGTAAGGTGGCATACTTTGAGTAGCCAGTATAGTCCTTGTATTGTCTATACTTAAATGTTTTAACAACTTAGATAAAAAAGCAGTACGGTAATGAGACCGGTGGTGAGAGCACCCTGTTCGTGTGAACCATGTACTTGGCTGTTTACAAAAGTAAGACTTCCTTATACTTTGAGCTGGGCTTGCATATGGACTTGGACATGAGCGTATGTTGGAGGGATTGGTTGTGATTGAGAAGCAAGGTAGGGATATGATTGCTAGGCTTGGCTGTGTTCTATGATGTTAGGCTATCCCAGCATGAACTTGAGTGCCAAGTGATTCGAGGGTTCTCTTGGATGACATGAGGCAAGACTGAGTGGAGGGGCGGTCTCGGCATGAACCTGAGCATTGGGAGGCTAGAGGGTTCTTCTGGGTGACATCTGGCTAGTTGATAGAGTAGAGAGCAGTCCCGGAACAAACTAAACATTGAGTAGCATGAGGGTTCTCCTAGGTGACATGCGACCAACTTATATTAACCCCAGCTTATTTTTATGCGGGTGCAATGTGGATGCCAGACTTTAGCATCACGTAGGGTAACTTTGCCAGCTTCGACAACAGTGTCCTATCCCATAAGAAAGATGAGAGGCATCTTAGGTGATGGATACATGACTGTTATAGTAGCGTCTCCATTCGTCGGTGCACCCCACCACGAATGGGAGAGACATCTTACCCAAACTCATAGCGTTGGTGGGTAGTGTCCAAGCAAGTAAGTGAATGGATGGTGATTTAATCTTGCTGGATAGCACGGAAGTTCCCAAATAAGGAGTAAATGCATCGTAATTCACCCTTGTTGGTTAGATGATCGACAAGGAAGGGAGCTTGGCTCGTGCAGTCCTTAGCGGCTAAGGTCGGAAGTCCCTAAATAAGATAATGAGTATATAATAACTCCTCCTCTTTGGATAGCCTATAGATGTGACAGTCCTCGAATAAGGAAGTGAATGCATGGTAATTCACTCTCATTAGATAGTCGATCATCAAGGATTGGGCGGGGGCTCACGTGGCCGTTGGCAGTAGAGGTCGGTAGTCGCCAAGCAAGGAAGTGAGCACATTATAACTCACCCTCACTGGATAGCCTCGGTGATTATGTTAAACAAAGTTGGCTCTGAAGTCTTCGTTGTATTCTTCGCAAAAGATGTATTACATAGCCTTATAATTGTGGCCAGCTTTCATATATGATTAGCTCAGAGGTGCATGGTGTTCCAAGTTTGGGGAATGTGGGTTTCGTCCAGGTGAGAGAGGTGGTAAGTGTCATTTGTCAAGGCAGTGCTGATAACATACGGCTCTTCCTACTTTGGAAGAAGCACTCCTTCAGTCGGGTTCTTTGTATTTGCAAACACCCGGCGCAGAACTAGGTGACTGATAATGAACTGCTGGAGTTTTACTCTTGAGTTGTAGTGCTTGGCTATCTTCTTCATATAGGCTTTAGTTTGGAGTTTGGCTTTGACTCTTCGTTCTTCTATGGTGTCAAGCCAAAGCTTAAGTAGCTCATCGTTTTGCTCAAGCTCGTATGTACGACGCAGGAGTGAGGGGATGTCTACTTCAATGGCTAATATGGCTTTATACTATAGGAAAGCGAGAAAGGAGTATGGCTAGTTAAAATGCAGTTGGATGTGCGATAGAACTAAAGAACGAGCGATAGTTCTTCGTCCTAGTTTCCCTTAGCTTTTGCAAGGTGCTTCTTGAGTGTTGATTTGATGATCTTGTGACGACCTCGACTTGTCCATTTGCTTGAGGATGGGCAACGAAAGAGAAGCATTTCTTAATCCCGTTCCTTGTGTAGAAGTCTTGAAAGAGGATGCTCTCAAATTAAGTGTCGTTTTCAACGATAATCTTCTTTGACAAGCTAAATAATAGACAATATTCTTATAACCTCAAGACAAAATACATGATCAAAAGTTTCCTCACAGTCAATTCCTTCCTTCTGATTATATCTTTAAGCCACATGTCAAGATTTATTGCGTATGATATCATCATTTTTATCAACTTTATTTTTACCTACCCCTTTTGTACCAATAACAAATTGATTCTTTAGTCTTGGTACAAGTTTCGAGATATTATTTTGTTCAAATTGGTTAAGTTCTTCTTTCTAGACTAAAATCTAGTAATTGTCCTTAGCCACTTCTTTGTAATTTTTTGGTTCAATAGTAGATATGAAGGCAAAATGACCCACTTGAGTTAATTATCTTCAAGTGGCTACTTTTGCATTAACATCTTCTATCACATTATCTATCGGGTGATTTTTTAAAATCTACAGGGAGATTTTTAATCATAATTAGTTTAAGTGTTTATTACTTTAATTGGTTATTCGTTTAACATTGGTTGAGTTAAAGGTTTGTTTATTTCATTAATTTCTTCCTCATCGGTTTTTTTTGTTAAAGTTTTCATCAAAAAGATACTTCTAAAGTTTTCGTATTATATATATATATATAAGTACTTTTATTCAAAATTCTACAAGCTTTACTTTGTTCCGAGTATCCAACAAAGATTCCTTCATAGGCTTTCATATCAAATTTTCCTAGAGGGTCTTGGATTTTTAAAATAAAAAAATTTTGAGCCAAAAATTTAATGTAAGATATGTTGGATCTGGGCTAGGTTAAATGGGTGAATTTCAAAAAAAAATTGATTCTGGACCTTATTGGGCCTATGAAGTCTAAATTGATTTAGGTCTAATCTAAGTAAATTTTAAATAAAATCTTAATTTTATTTCATTTATTAATAAATGGATTTTATTTGATATTATACATAATATATAGTGTGTACATGTGTATCATATGCACACGTACGTGTATTTGCACATGCAACATATATAGTGTGCATGGTTTAACACACCTATATCTATGTGTTGGGATTTACACCGGCAGAGACATTTTAGCCCCTTCTATATACGTATATGTCATCTAATATATATATTATTAATGTGATATAAAAGTTATATTTATATTTATTTAAATATATATCCACATGTAATAATGCAGAAGCAATCTTATCTATATATATGTACACATATATACATAAAATAATATTTATAGATATAAATATAAAACAATTTAAAATCTAGTTTCAAATTTGAAATTTGAAATTAGATCTAGATATAAAAATATCTTATAAGTTTAAATTCAAATTTTAAATTTTTGAGATAAATTATATATGATTAATATATATAAATATATGTATGTATATGTAAATGTATATATGTATGTATTTATGTACAAAAAATTAAATATTTTTTAATATATAAAATGTATATATATATATTTATATATTAATATTTTAAAATCATTTATAATATAAAGATATATTGCATAATTAAGTATATATATATTGACAAATTCAATTGTTTTATGAATTAATAAACGCATACAGATTTATTCCTTATTTTATTAACAATTCAAATCCGCATGGAAATTTTTTTTATTTTAATGCGTAATAAAATATTTTGTAATTTTTGTAAATTTTTGTATATTAAAATATAACTATAAACTTTTATAACTGTTGAAATCAATTTAACACATTATATTAGAAATATATATATATATATATATATATATTCTGAATTTAATAAATATATGTATAAATACATAAAAATTTTCGAAATAGTAATATGTTTAAAATTTGACAACATAATTTACAAATATTTTATGTATATTTAATTAATTTAAAATTTCAACTTTTATTTAAAACGCTTTTAAAATTAATTTTAAAATTAATTTTTTTTGAAATCTAAATTATGTCGAAAATAAAATGCATATACATATAATTATTTTTATTTAAAACAACTATATATATTCTAGATTGACAACATATACATATAAGAATTCATGATATAAAGCTAATCTAACCGTATATAATGACATAATAAATGATAAATATATATATATATATATAAATAGTTATGCAGTAAAGTATTACCTCAACTGTAGCCTAGTAATGACACCTTGATGGTTGAATCAATAGAACTCCTAGGATTGAATTTGATCTCTTCCAGAAAGTGCTGCCAATCAAAGAGATCTACGCACCTTTCTTTTATATTATTCAAATTTGTGTTTGGTTTGAAAATAATAGAGGAGAGGGTGGTGGAATTTTTGGCTAGAGCTATGGATACAGGAGAACCAAAATGTAGAGTATAAAATGTGCGGGGCAACGGGTTTAAATAAGAGAGAAAAGAGAGAGGAAAAATGGATCCAGATCCATCACTTTCTCTACCAATTCAAACCCAAAATTATCAACATATCACCCCTCCTCTCCATATTATATAGCCAGCAAAAAATGGGCCCCATATGCTTCCATTCTACTTCAAACCATATCATATAAATTACATCTAAATCAAATTCAAATGTACATCGATATCGCATATCGATACGTGTGTATATAACTTTTATATATGCACTATTTTCAATACTGATAAACACAAGTCAAATAAAATTTTCACAAATATTAATTGAATTAATTAATTTATAACAATTCTAATTTAGTTAAATCAGGTTGTAGTTGGAGTATTCAACATTGTAATTGTGTGACTCTTAAGTGTAAATTCAATCCACGATTAATATTGAACAATTCGAATATTAACGTTTATACATCAAGTATTAGTAATATATATACAATAAACAATAGCCACGTGTACCTCTAGGATAGAACAATATACAATATACAATAAACAGCAGAGAATATAGAGTCGGTCGCAGCGATAACATATAAAATAGAATAAAACAATGTTATAATAATACAACTCAAATGTCAATTATACACACACGCGCGTACAGTGAGTTAATGTCATACAAATATCATGCTACAATTCTAATATAATACTCCTCCAAGCCTAATAGAAAAAATGTTGGATATGTCTTCCCTATACCTGAAATGTCTCAGACTGACCCGAGTATTATAAAATAAAGCATGAGTCAGACTATGCCTAATCAAGTAACTATAATAAGAGTAACTCAATGTAAACATGGAATGATAATATAATAACTCTCTAATATAATCTGATAATCAAATGATATGTTAAACGATCCATATAAATATAGAAAATGTGTACAATGTCATAAATAATCATCAAGGCATTACATTATCCAAATATCTCAAACCCATGTGAAACCAATCAACATCGATATCGAAAGATGTCATCACCCGTATAAAAACACATCAAAATAGAAATCATAGAAAAAATACAAATGGGTGAATCACATGTATCTAGAAATAAACATTCAGATCCCGTAAACATCCATAATATCAATATAAGAAGACATATATTATCAAAACATAGTAATGGCAACAAACGCCTAATGAAGATATAATCGGCAACACATGCCTAAAAAAATATAGTTGGCGCTAATAATGTATAATCGACGACACACGTCTAGAATAAATAATTTGCAACACATACCAATGAATAGTAGTTAGCAACACACACCAATGAGATATAAAAGCAACACATGAAAATTAATAATAGTTGGCGACATACGCCAAAGAAGAATATAGGAGACACGTGCTAAGAAAGATACGTGAATTGATCATACATAGGACACATTCTCTGGTATAATCGTAATTTATCATCTCCAGTGGGCGAATAAGTACTTGTCTATATCACAACACACCAGACTCAGACGGAAGACTGGAGACACCTGCTCCGGGAGGCTACACACATAACTGGCGAACACGACACACGTGCCCAACCAGCACGACTCCTATTGTCTTGGTTACCATGACGAACATTGTGACTTTAATCCACCGCATGTCATAAACACACTGCAGGACTACGCTCTGCATTAGTCACGACCCTACACATGCTCCCGAAATGGTAACAGACTACTGGCCTAGTTGACACAAGGGGCTAAACATTGCCGACACATGGCTATAAATATTGTCGACGCACGACTAGAACATTGCCGACACACAACTAGAATGACGCCGACACAAGACACTACGGTGTCACTGATCCAGGGCGCGACCACTGCGATTAGGCCTCTGGGTTGGATACTAGCCAGTCTGGTTCACTCCTAAACATAAAGGGAATTGGATAGTGATAGACAAATACTATAAATAGATAGAAGTCGATACACATCTATATACATATAACGACGTACGATATAATACATACATTGATAACAGCTAAATACATGTACCGACACACAGCACGAAACATATTCTGACACATAGCTAAATACGTATGCCGACAGATGGCTCGATATAATCAGTGACACACAGTTTCACCTAAGTCAACACATGACTATAATATATATTCACCGCAGTGAATATCACAACTTGTTTCCCAGTATTTAATGTCATCCACGAACAAAGGATAACCGAATAAATAACACAACGACATCCCATACCACTCTGTGCTACTAGTTCATTTATACATAGCTCAAACATCACATGCGCCCTTCTTAATTCTACATAACGAGTCCAAAGAATAACCGGGATAGTGTTACTGAAAATCCCATATTAGACGGTATCACTAAACCGTTTATTCTAATTTCTCATCACACAAAATAAATATCAATAAATCAAACAAAAGGGATGTCATTGTCGTATCATACTAAAATACCAACCAAATCCATCTCAACGGTAAATCATTCATATAGTTTAGTTTAATATACAAGAAAAGAATTCACGAAAAGCAATGTACAATAGATTATTCAAATAAATATACAACTACAAATTAATATTAATAATAAACCATTTGTAATAAATGTTTTTTTATAACAAAATAAACATTTAAAAATAGATAATTAGTAAATATATTCTCTTTTCAATAAATTACTAATTTCTTATTATTATATAAAAATAATCAATTATTAAATATTCGTTATTAACATTAGAAAACTTATTTTAAATTCACAGAATAGTTTACAAAACTAAATATTACATATAGGCATAATTTCATGATTTACTATAATAAAAAACTATTTTAAAGTAATTATTAGATTATCCAAATCAATTTATTAAATATATTTTCCAAAACTTAGTTATATTCAAAATTTCATAAAGATGTATCAACTTGCACATAGAGCACCACGACACTTATATAAATCCATTAGCAAAATGTACAAGCTATATATACATAAAACTTACAAGCTTATGTGGCACATAAAAGAAATTTTATTATCAAAATATATGTATAAACAACTTGCCTATAATATGTTTAGGAGTTTGAGAAGAATGTAAATATTCATCACTAGTCAACACAACCAAGTTGAATATAAAATGATGTAAACGATGTATAACTGTAGCAATCAAGAATATATATATATATATATATATATCAAGGCCAAAGTAGTAGAAAAATAATACAAGGTCATGTACCCCATACATATACAGCAGCAAACACAAAGCATGAGAAAGTGTAGACACCTACACACAACTTCGCAAACACACTATACAATCACTCCTAGGCAACACAAATGGATATACACTTACAACCACAAACCGACAAACACAAATTCATAGAGACATCATATAACCCAAAGTACACCTGCACGGTTGTACACACACAAACACCACACTCTGGGACTGCCACAAACACACATGTGAGCTCAAGGCTCCACCATGCATGCATATAAACACACATTAGAACTCAGCACTCACCCAAATACACACACACATATGTACACAAACACTTATCACCTACAACATGGCATTAAAACACACACGTAAATCACATAAGAATGCACGCCACACACCCTCCAATCACACACGCACTCAGCTGCAGATGCACACACCCATGCACTTTCAAACACACACCGCCCAAACACACATATATACACATCTGCACACACATACATTAGCACCTCACTCATCACTCGCCCACAAATGCAAGACAATGCACACATGCATGGCGATGGAAATGAACGCAATAAATACACGCATACACATAGAAATTACTCAGGGATGGGTCGACCGGTCACCATCACCGATCGACCGGTCGATGGCAACATATTGTATGTTGCAATCAATTAGTTCAGCTTCCTAACATGTGTCACATATAGTTCAATTTTCACATTAAATTCAGTCAAGAGCCACTCAAATAATATATATATATATATATATAACATGATTAGAGCATAGAGATGTGAGTAATAGATACTCACCTGAACGGCTTTGGTTCCCTCTTTTCCATTGATCACACACACGCAAATCTCACCACCGCTCAAAATTCGCTTTATGCTAGAGATACAAAAAGTATCAAGGACCACGTACATAAAATTTATGAATTATAGTAATTTATTTAATTTGTTTTTTATTTTAAAATGGAGGGGTTTGTGTGCATGAGCTTCCGGAGCAAGAAGAAATAGAGAGAGAAGGTTGCGTGAGTATATTTGTGAAGAGAAGGAAGCTTTTGGAGTTAGAAAAGTGTAGAAAATGATGTTGGGCGTAAGGTCTTGGGCTTGAGTTATAAGAATATAAAATAAACTAATGTATACATTATATTTAATTTACAATAAATACAAGATTCCTTTCAAAAATCATTCCCTTTCCAAACTCATATTTTTGATTACGTCACTTCTATGAAATATTATTTTCACAATTTTATCTTATTTAAATTTTAAACCTCATCTTCTCACAATTTAGATTCTTTTATATAATAACATTCCAAACCCATTTCCAAATAAATATCCAATTCTAATTTTATTAATTAAATTACTATTATTAACTTAAATTAATGATTACTTGAAAAGCAAACTGTTACAAACTCTCCCCGTAACAAAATTATGTCCTCGAAATTTCCCATAAGAAAGAATCTATAATAAACTAATTATACCATCTTAACCATACTATTTAGATTTATTTTACAAAACATTTACCCAAAGATAATTACTTTACAAATTCTCAAAACTCTTCATTTTAAATAATTTCCTTTTTAAAATTTCACACACACACACACACACACACATATATATATATATATATATATAATTTCCAAAATTTCATTCCTTTTCTATTGAAACTTAATTTGAAATTCAAATTTTCATTAAATAATCCTTGAAGTATTTCACAAACGAAAATTTACAACTCAAAATTTCTTCTATAATCTCATTTTCCCGTTTAATAAAAGTATCTTCCAACATATTGTTTAACCTTTAACTTTTCATTATAACAAAATTATTTCCAAACTTTATTTTGCAAACTCTTTTCCATAAATTTATACCATTATTTAACACCTTTAAATTAAACCTAAGACAAAAATTCTAAATTTATTCTCAAAATTTAACACTTCAAAAATAATTCTATATTATTTATCAAAATAATTCTCAATTTAATTAATTCATACAAAAATAAGTCTTTAAATTATATATATGTATATACATTTCCACATCTTAAAAATCCCAAAACACTATAACATTTACACATTATATATACAAACATTATATATACAAACATTATATAATATATACGCACGCACACACACTTATATTCACAAATTCTCAAATATTATAAAATAGCCATGTATTATAGTGATTACTAATATTAATTGGCTGCAATATTGACCACATAATCAATACTGCCTCATCAGTGATCACAGCAATGCACTAATATTTAATGGCTGCAACTATCACCAAAATTACATGCTATCATAAAATATCTATTACAAACCATTTTCTAAAACAATAAATGTAATCTTCGGATCCCGCATCCTTTACAATTATAAATCTCAAATATCACTTACCAAAATAATTTACTTTGCTAAATTTCTCATTTAAAACATTCAACTCAAGTCCAAAATACTTTAATCTTCCACAAATTATTTCTTTCTTTCTAAATCATCATGTCTAAATGTCTCGTTCAAATGTATAATAATTTCTATCGAATACGTGTGCACCCGCATCGACCAAAATCCTTAACACACTCAACGGACCAGTTAACACAATTTTCATTTCTAAAAATATCTATAAGTATTACTTTCATAAATTACCAATTATACTAGTTTCAATAAAATAATTTCCATATCTCCATTTAATACTTTACTTATAGGATATACTTTGATAATTATACAGAAATCCAAAAAATCAAATTCAATTACCCCCAACTTCAAATTTTCAAATAAACAGAAGAGACTAAATAAGGTACTCAGTAGAAACTAATAATTTTGCTGTGCATTCCGATAAAACAAAACAAAACTCAACTACAATATCTCAAACCAAACATTACAATGCAATATCAAACCATCCAAAACTATAAATACAAATACTACTGGTTGGACTAACTCCTTTCGTCCTTGCTACACCAACTATTTTATTTCATGCTTAAAGGAAAAGAAATTAATTATGTATTTAAATATCTATATTTGTAAAATCATAAATACGTCCCCTGATGATTACCCCTAGTAATCATCCTATATATGTAATATAAATCATTACCCATCACACCTAAATGGACAGGGACTCTTAGTCTCATCTAAGGTCATGGCTCGTGTCCTTAGTAGAAGATGTATTGTTCTGAACTTGCTCAGATACCAACTGTAACACCCCACCTCTATACCATACTATCCAAGAGTACTACTAAGTAATACCGTTAGATAATATGGAGAATAAGGCTATATGAAGTACACAGAAGGACTAATACTGGTATGTATTAAAAAATAAAAAAAATTAGCCAATACATACAAAATATCAATACAAAGAAGTAGACACATGTGCCTCTAGGATAGAATAATATACAATAAACAGCTGAGAACATAGAGTCAGTCGCAGTGATAACATATATTATAGAATACAATATAATGTCAATTATATATATACATATAGTTAATCAATGTCATACAAATATCATGTAACAATTCTAATATAGTACTCCTCTAAGCCTAATGGCACAGAGCTCATGTCGTCCCTATACCTAAAATGTCTGGGACCGACCCGAGTATTATAAAATAACACACAGCTCAGACTATGCCTAATCAAGTAACTATAATAAGGGTACCTCAATGTAAGCATGGAATGATAATATAATAACTCTCTAATATAATCCAATCATCAAATGATATGTTAAATGATACATATAAATATAGAAATGTGTATGATGCCATAAATAATCATCAAGGCATTACATCATCCAAATATCTCAAACCCATATGAAACCAATCAACATTGATATCGAAAGATATCATCACCCATATAGAAACACATCAAAACATAAATCATAGAACCAACACAAATGGGTGAATCACACGTATCCAGAAATCAACATTCAAATCTCAAAAACATCCAAAATATCAACATAAGAAGATATCAAGAATCAAAACGTAGTAATGACAACACATGCCAAAGGAAGACATAATTGGCGACACCCACCTATAAAAATATAGTTGGCGCCAATAATGTATAATTGACGACATACGTCTAGGATAGATAATTGGCAACACGTGCTAATGAATAGTAGTTGGCAACACACGCCAATGAGATATAAAAGCAACACATGAAAATAAATATCAGTTGGCGACATATGCCAAAGAAGAATAATAGGTGACACAAGCTAAGAAGGATACAGGGATTGATCATACACAAGACACAGTCTCTGGTATGATCTAAATTTATCATCTCCGGTAGGAGAATAAGTATTTGTCTATATCACAACACACACGAACCGGCCAGGAGACTGACATACATACTTGCTCATAACCGACGAACATGACACACGTGCCCAACCATCATGGCTCCTACAGTCTTAGTTACCATAATGGACATTGTGGCTCTTATCCATCGCAAGTCATAAACATGTTGTAGGAATACGCTTTGCATTGGTTACGACCCTACACGTGCACCCTAAATGTTAATAGACTGATGGCCTAGGTGACACAAGGCATAAACATTGCCGACACATGGCTCAATAATTGTCGACACACGACTATAAATATTTTCGATGTATAACTAGAATGTTGCCGACACATGGCTAGAACGATGTCGATGCATGACAGTGGGGTTTTATAGATCTAAAGCATGACCACATCGATCAGGCCGCCATGGTGGATACTGGCCAATCCGGTCACTTTCAGAACATAAAGGGAGTTGGACAATGATAGACAAATACTTTAAAGATATATTAGCCAATACACAGCTATATACACATACCAACGCATGATACTATACATACACTGATACGTAGCTAAATACATGGACCGACACACAGCACTAAACATATGCTGACATATGCCTAAATACACATGCCAACACATGGCACTAAACATATGCTGACATACGCCTAAATACATATGCCGGCACATGGCTTCACCTAAGTCAACACAAGAGTATAATATATATTCAATGCACTGAATATGACAACTCGTATCCCCGTATTAAGTGTCATCCAAAAGCAAAGGAGAACCAAATAAATAACATAACAGCATACCATAACACCGCATATTACTAGTTTGTTTATACAGAGCTCATACAACACACTCACCCTTCTCTATTCTATATAACGATTCCATAAAATAACTAGAAAAGCGGTACCGAAAGTCCCATACCAGATGGTACCACTAAATGGTTTATTCTAATTTCTCGTCACACAGAATAAATACCAATAAATTAAACAGAAAGGATGACATCACCGTATCATACTAAAATACCAACCAAATCCATCTCAATGGTGAATCATTCATATAGTTTAATTCAATATACAAGAAAAGAATGCATAAAAAGCAATGTAAAATAAATTATTCCAATAAAAATTACAACTACAAATTAATATTAGTAATAAGTTATTTGTAATAAATGTTCTTTTATAACAAAATAAACACTTAGAAATAGATAATTAATAAATATATTCACTTTTCAATAAATTATAAAAATTTTATTATTATATTAAATTAATAAATTACTAAATATTCATTAATAACATTAGAAAGCTTATTTTAAATTCACAAAATAGTTTAAAAAGCTAAATATTACATATAGGAATTATTTCATGATTTACTGTAATTAAACACCATTTTAAAGTAATTTTTAGACTATCCAAATCAATTTATTATATTATAAATCTTTAAAACTTATTTTCCAAAACTTAGTTATATTCAAAATTTCATAAACAGGTATCGACTTGCACATAGAGCACCACTGCACTTACATAAATCCATTAGCAAAATGTACATGCTATTTATACATAATGTACAAGCTTATATGGCACATAAAACAAAAATTTATTATCAAACTATATGTAAACAACTTGCCCATGATATATCTATAAATATAGGAATACGTACATATATATATTTGAGAAGAAAGTAAGTATTCGTCATTGGTAGACACAACCAAGTTGAATGTAAAATGATGTAGAAGCTGTTTAGCTAGAACAATCAAGAATATATATATATATATATGTATGTATGTATGTATGTATGAATGTATATGTATATATATATATATGTATGTATATGTATATATGTGTGTGTGTGTGTGTCAAAGGCCAAAGTAGTAGAAAAGCTCAATAATATGAGGTCGTGTACCCCATACATATGTAGCAGCAAACACAAAGCATGAGAAAGTGTAGACACTTGCACACAAGCTCACAAACGCACCACACAATCACTCCCAGGAAACATACACGGACATACACTTACACCCATACACTAACAAACACAAATTCCTAGAGAAATCACATAACCCAGAGTACACACGCAGACTTGTACCGCACACAAATACCACACTCTAGGACTGCCACAAACACACATGCGAGCTCAAGGCTCCACCGCGCATGCATATCGACATACACCAGAACTCGGCACTCACCCAAATATACACATGCACACGTACACAAACACTTATCACATATAACATAGCATTAAAACACACACGCAAATCACACACAAACGCACACATGCGCCCCAATCACACATGCACTCAGTTGCAAATGCGCACACCCATGCACTTTCAAACACACATATATACATATCTGCACACACATACATCAGCACCTCACTCATCACTTACGCCTAAAAATGTAAGATAATGCACACACACACAGGGATGGAAATGCACACACTAAGTATAACAAACCGCCCTTCGTAATACCTAAAAGTATGCATCTTACATTATCGCACGACTTTCGAATACCACAAAAGACAGATCGTCGGGGTGAAATTAGAACAAAACACTGAACCATGACATCGATAAGATCTCATACACAAACGACTACTATACCTCTCTGCTACAAAGAGGAAAACTTATACGATATGCCGGATCATCGAGTCTCTAAACTCTCGAATAAATCCAGCAATTAATGCCTCTACTTTCCTTTCTTTCGAACAAAACACATTCTCGAAGGGAGAAAATTATCCTAACTAAATCATCATTAAATGAAGATTTAAAATTGCCTGGGTTTGCTCGAGTTCAAATCCACCTCGATCGCACAATGTTAATAAAGATAATATATTATGTGCAATACGACACTCACCTAGGCAAGCATCATCTCGTCACTAAGAAGATTATCCGAATCACCACAAAATGAGTCGAGAAATCCTTCCTCGAACTACCCCATGCAATCATTATACTATACTAAAATTTTATAATTTCCAAAGATTATTCCAAATGACACGATACCTATTCTAACCTTTCATTTGCTCACAAGATTTCTTTATTAAATTAGGGTCAGCCACTTGACACCATCTATGCGAACTCTGATATGGTTCCTTGATTCGACTATAGAAAGCTCCTTGCACGAATAAGGTCATGCTTCGAAAATCTTTTGGTCATCCAAGAATCCGACTCAAGTGCTCGTCTATCATAATCAAGTGAAAAACCTTATCGTAACTAGTTCAAATCACTTAGAAAATATGCGCTCAAACTACAGGTTAAGAATTGGTATGTGAAATGACCAATCTTTTGAAAATATCCCTTTCACCACATAGGATTACTTCCATCACCTGAGGTTTACTGACACAAAGGAAAACATTTATAATATAAACGACTCTAAACAAACACCTACAAGTCATCCTTTCGGTCTCTGCTCATTATTGGGCATCCACTGAATCCTTAACCGGATATAAATCCAAGTCACACTTCATCGACCAAATCCACTCTACCTAAAAGCTCGTGCATCAAGTTCGAATGGTAACACTTTGGTTGCTTCACCCCAGCTTAGCAATTAAGGTGAATCATACAAGATTTATCTTGACTAAAGAATTTACTTACTATGAAAGGTATCAAGTTTAGTCTATCTATCGAGTAACTAGCAATAGATAAAATATACCACTCAAGTGCCGGAAGGAAAGGAAGTGAGTTTCCAAAAATAGAGTACACCTCACTCCTTAAGCTTCTTCCCATTTTCATGAGCTGTAAGCTCGTTAGGACCCGGTAAACGCCTGAAAGGCACAAGTCATCATTACCTACACACCCTTGGGAAATATAGGGCAGTCCTTCCTCAAGTGATCAATCTGATCGCGAATGAAGCACTTACGCTTCACTCTAGTTAGATGACATTTCATAACGTAATGCCTCCCATATGCCATAGGAGTGACATACTAGGCCAGCTTTTCTTTTTCGAACAAGCTCAATCTTCCTCGTATCATGGTCGTTACGCCTTAGTTGGAGTTTCGGTTGCTTTCCACTTTCATTACCTAAACGGTATCTCATAGGTAATCTCAAGAAGGAGAACCATCCTAACAAAATATTCAAAAGTGGACCCTGACAGGGATAATGCTAAGTAATAGACATCCAACCAAAGCTTAAGATCAATGGCAAATCTCTTTCCCCGTAATAATGGAGTACCGATTATCTCAAACCCCAAAACAGAAGGTTGAGTCAGTCAACTATCCTTCAATGACAAGCTATCCTATTCAAGATGGATGCAATACTCGAGCTACATGCTCTTCACGATCTCAGAAATGAATTGAGAACCTAAAGCGACGTCAAAATAAATTTCAAATCACAGGTATGCTTATCAGCACACAAACACTTCATCCTACTCAGTCAAAGTCTCTCTTCCCCAGATACTAAGAAACAATCTCACTTACGAGAACATTCCCTAGACTTATATCGATGGAAGCCTTCTCATGCATGTGTCTAAGATTGTGTCTTAGCAAAAATCTCAGGACCCAAATATGGCTCCCCTCCAAGGTTAAGAAAATTCCGGCACTGCTTCGAAGAGTCTAATGTTGGTGGAGCTAAAAATACTGATGCCTAAAGGGCCACACCACTTATAGCACTGACTGCAATCTGCTGGAAACATTCACATGTGACGGAACATCTTTTGCGGTAGCTAAATAGTTTCTAAACAAATCAGGCATCTCAGACTGCGTATCTACAGCCGCTCATGTATTTCGTCTGCTCATATGGATAGCCTGACGTAAATACCTTAACAACTAGCGGAAGAAATAATTTAAGTTCAGAAGACAAGCAATGTATACATTATTATATAGTAGAAAAATACAAGTATGCTCTCTCAACGTATTTCGTTTGACCAGATTGATTAACTCGAACTGGTCTAATTGGTCTGAGTGTTGAGCCTAAGCTCTGATACCAACTGTAACAACCCTCTCTTCGTAATACCCAAAAGCATGCACGTTATATCAAAATACTCCAAAACCTACCAAAATTTCATAAGTTGTAGCCCTCAAAAAATGATGAATAATGGTCCAAACCTCACCTCAATTCGACTTCTTATGCGGAAGTCATTGCGTTTTGAAGTTTGTATAACACACAGTTGGTCAACCGACTAAAGGGCCGTTCAATCGGCTGAACCAGGGTCGAGATGGACTTTTTCCTCTCGACTGTTTGACTGAATGGACTAAGCCAGTCGAGTAAATTGAAGGTTTCCAAACAGTGAGCCTAGGCAAAGAGTAGATTTCCCGAAAGGATGCCGATTCGCATGCCGTTTTGACACTTTGCTTGATGAGTCGTCTTGCCACTAGAGCCTACCTCCATGCCACTAGACATCTAACGGAGTTCATTTGTTGATGTTTTTGAAGTGAATTCCATAAGAAATCTAAAATCGATTTTGATACCAAAATCCACTCTTTATAGGAGTAGAGTTCTTTGGGCAATTATGGCTACCCGGCCGCCTCTAACATGAAGGACTCTAAAAAAACATAAGCTCGCTACGAGCAACAGATAAATCACCTGAGGTTTACTGACACAAAGGAAAACAATTATAACATGAAGGACTCTAAACAAACGCCTATAAGTCGTCCGTTTGGACTCTGCTCATTACTGGGCATCCATCAAACCCTTAACCGGATATAAATCTAGGTCACGCTTCATCGACCAAACCCACTCAACCTAAAAGCTCATGCATCAAGTTCAAATGGTAACACTTTGGTCACTTCACCTCATCTTAGCAATTAAGGTGACTTATATAAGATTTATCTCTACCGAAGAATTTATCTACTATAAAAGGTGTCAAGTTCAGCCTATCAACCGAGTAACTAGCAACAGATAAAATATACCACTCAAGTGTCGGAAGGAACAAAAGTGAGTTTCCAAAAATGGAGTGCACCTCACTACTTAAGCACCTTCCATTTTCCTGAGCCGTAAGCTCGCTAGGACCCGGTAACGCCTGAAAGACACAAGTCATCATCACTTACACACCCTTCGGAAATGTAGGACATTCCTTTTTCAAGTGATCAAGCTGATTGCAACCCCAGCATGTACGCTTCACTCTAGCTGAATGACATTCATAGCAAATTGCCTCTCCTATGCCATAAGAGTGACATACTAGGATAGCTTTTCTTTTTCGAACAAGCTAAATCTTCCTTGTATCATGGTTGTTATGCCTCGGTTGGAGGTTCAGTTGCTTTACACTTTTATTACATAAACGGTATCTCACATGCATTCTCACGAAAGAGAACCATCCCAACAAGATATTCCAAAGTGGACCCTGACAAGGATATGTCTAAATGATGGACCCCCAACCAAAGCTTAAGACCAAAGGAAAATCTCTTTGCCCACAACAACGGAGCATCGACTATCTCGAACCCCAAAACAAAATGTTGAGTTGGTCAACAATCCATCAATGACAAGCTGTCATATTCAAGATGGATGGAATACTCAAAGCTACATGCTCTTCACGATCTCAGAAATGAACTGAGAACTTAAAGCAACGTCTAAATAAATTTCGAATCATAGGTCTGCTTATTAGCAAACAAACACTGCATCCTACTCAACCAAAGTCTCCATTTCCCAAATGCTGAGAAACAATCTCACTTACGAGAGCATTCCCTAGACTTATATCGATGGAAGCCTTCTCTTGCATATGTCCAAGGCCATGTCTCAACAATAGTCTCAGGACCCAGATATGGCTCCCTTCCAAGGCTAAGGAAATTCCAGCACTACTTCGAAGAATCTATAGCTGGTGGAGCTAAAAATACCGATGCATAATGGGTCACATCACTTCGGGTGCTAACCACAATCTACTGGAAACGTTCACATCCAACGGAACATCTTTTGTCATAGCTACATTGTCACTAAACATATCACTCATCTCGGGTTACGTATCTGCAGTTGCTCCTGTATTTCGTCTGCTCATATGGATAGCCCGACGAAAATACCTTAGTAACTAGCAGTAGAAATAATTTAATTTCAGAAGACAAGTGGTGTATATAGTATTATATAGTAGAAAAATACAACTATGCTCTCTCAACGTATCTCCTTTGACCAGATTGATTAACTCAAATTGGTCTACTTGGTCCGAGTGTTGAGCCTAAGCTCCAATACCAACTATAACAACCCACTCTTCGTAATACCCAAAAGTATGTGCCTTACGTCATCGCATGACTTTCGAATACCACAAAAGACAGGTCATCGTGGTAAAATTAGAACAAAACACTAAACTAGGACATTGATAAGATTTCACAACGGTAGGACAATATATAATACACTGAATATACATGAACGGAATAAGATGACATTATATAAGAAACGTATTAGTGGAAGCAACTGACAAATAAATATAAGTATAGAATAGTCAGAATACATCAACTCCAAAATAAACATGGAGATCTAAATAAATATCTAATATAACAGTCTTGTATATAAATAACAGGTCTGTCATGTAAAATAAAATAACAAGTATATATATCTCAAAACATCGATGCCATGCCTTCAAAATGCTCCAGTTGTGCACTTTGCTAGCGTATCTCCAAAAGCACCGACTCTCGAACTATTCAATCGAGTACTCGAGAGTTGTCATGACATAAGCAGACAATGACAAAAAATCAGGTCAGATATAAAGTCTGGTGTGAGGGGAACTATCTCAAAATATTATACTAAAATTATACATAAATAGACAGGAACTACTAAATCACAGTCGGTCCTCTCCACAAACGTGGCTCAGGAAAAATTCGGACTGCCTATAAACAAGTATAGTAAATCCATTTCAAAAGGGATCATACCATAACCCGTTCTTCTCCTTTAACAACAAATTAGCACAATATCTTCTGTTGCACTACACTAGCCCAAAACTACTTATAATATAATACAAATATTCCATGAATACCTTACGATCCCAAAACAATGATCACTACTACTAAGATCGATACGATATGCCTCAACGTCTATGGTTACTACTGCTAAGATCGAATAGGTACGTCACAATGCATATGGTCACTACTACTAAGACCAAACTGGTATGCCGCAAAGCGTATAGTCACTACTGCTAAGGCCAAACATTCATAAGATTATGAACGTAGGACCCAAAAACATCCAAGAAATCATAACAAAACAAAGCTATTCATGGTCCCTCTAAGACCGTGTCGAGTGTGTCATGGCCATCAACAACACTCTATGTACACCACAACAAGGTCGATACCTAGGTGGGTCACATAAGTCCATGCATTGGGTAGGTCACATAAGTTCATACATTTGGTGTGTCACAACAAGTCAACACCAAACAAATCGTGTATTACTCTAAGTCGAAATCTTAGAGCACGAAGTCACTCCGTATATAATGTATGGAATCGCCACGCCTGGCTCCGGTCGCTACGGCCTAAAATTCCATCAGACGACTCTAACAAATCTTATACTAACACAATTCCTATTCCAAATGGAACACACGACCCCAATGTCATAATACTCTTCCGGTATACCCTCCCGGTTTACCACAAAATCTACGGTTTTGGAATACATGCCGGGATGGGTCCCACGTGGGCCCCAAAATCAAAGTATTCCAAAATATACCAAAATTTCTCAGGTTGTAGCCCTTGAAAAATGATGAACAATGGTCCAAACCTTACCACAATCTGACTTCGTATGGGAAAGTTAGCGTGTTTTGAAGATTGCACAACACAACGTAAGTCTACCGACTGAAGGGTCGTTTAGTCAATAGGGCCAAGATGGACTTTTTCCTCTCATCGACTGAATGGACCAGGTCAATCAACTAAATTGACAGTTTCTAGGCAAGGAGTAGATTCCTTGAATGGATGTCGATTCGTATGTCATTTTCTCCGACGCTTCGCTCGATGAGTCGCCTTGCTACTAGAGCCTGCCTCCATCCCATCGGATATCTATCGGAGTTCATTTGTTGACATTTTGAAAGTGAATTCCATATGTAATTGGAATCCGGTTTCGATACCAAAATCTACTCTTTGCAGGAGTAGACTTTTACGGACGATTATGGCGACCCGGCTTCCTCTAACACGCCAAAATGACATACCCGGTCTTGTGCGTAGCCTATACGTGTGTCGATCCACTCATTTGTGCACGCCTATCCACACACGCTCATGCCACACATAAGCAAACAAAAATTACATTTCAGACTTCGCCAGGATGATTGTTCAGCCCGATATACTCTCACACAATTTAGCACACGCGATAGCCGCTATGACTACGTGAAATGCCCGCAATGGACTTATAATCAATTATATATCTATATAAACAAACAATCACACGAAAATTCCAACTACAATACTATCTTTGTTTTAATTGTCGCTTAGCTCCAAATGCATATATACTTATGCTTGCTCGGACACATATACGTATACGTGTATTCAGATAAGTAATTCAATTATTACTCAAATCAAAACTTAATTTTATTTACAAAACTTCTTAAATAAAAGTGAAACATCTCCTTATATCATTTTGTAAAATCATAAAACATTTTATAAAATATCATACTAGCTTATAATCACTTTATAGCACTTAAAATACTTAATCACTTCATTAAAAATCAATTGTTCACTATTTTTCTATTTTATAAAATATCATATCCATTTTATAAAATATATACTTCATTTATAAAATCATGAAACCATTTTATAAATACTAATTAAGGCTTATAGGATGTCTAATCACTTTAATAATAATTGTAGAGTTCGCAAATCCTTTAAATTAGCTTATTAATATTTTATAAATCAATTCAAATGGGTTAATTAATATTTTCTAATGATGTGCACATCATTACACTACTTAACTAACCCTAAATCAAACAACAACATAACAACTAATCACCCTATTAGCCCAAATCAATTCTAGGGCTTACTAACTATTTTGAAACATAGTAATAAGGGTCTTGAATAATTAATTAGCTAAGGGAAACATGTTTATAACACAAACATAAACCCAAATCAACTCAAACAATCTCCAAATCACTTCATATAGTATTATAATCATCAAATATATGAAGTATAACGCGTAAATTAGTAAGAAGAATCATCCCACCTGTTAGCACCAAAATTGGTCACTAACCTCGTTCAGAAAGATTATGTAGAGATATAAGTGATGAAAGTAAATTAAACAGAGAAGACAATGCTAATTTAAATGCAGAAAGTAAGAACACTAAATTTTATAGTGGTTCAGCGTAATTGCCTACGTCCACTTTGAGGTTAAACGTTATTGATCTTCTTTATAGTTGATTACAAATACAATTCGTGAATCAAATGCTTGAATGAAGTTGTTTAAGTAGAGAAGATGAGTCTTGAAAATGGCAGAGTCTTCCCAGTATTCTCTCTCCAAAAAAGGATCCATTTCACTGTGACCCTGCCCTTCTATTTATAGACAAAGATGGGCTGGACTTCCCAAGTGGGCTGATGGCCGAACACTCCAGCCCGAGTACAGTGATCGCTGTATGCCGAACCAAGTGTGCCGAACGCTCTGATGCCGAACAGTCCCTTCTATGCAGAACGATTGTGGTTGATGTTTGGGAAGTGCAGGATGTTAGTCAGTCGAAGCCGAACGCTCTTCTAGACGCCGAGTACTCTTGTGCCGAGTACTTCTGATGCTACCGGGTACTACGCCGAGTACTCCTGTATGCCAAACCACAGATGCTGCCGAGTTCTCCTTGATGTCGAGTGCTCTCGCATGCCGAGCAGTCTTGATGCCGAGCAGTCTTGATGCCGAGCACTCTTGATGCCGAGCACTCTTATATGCCGAGCAGCCTTGATGCCGAGTGCCAGTTGACGCCGAACACTGCTGGGTACTTTGCCGAACATTACTGGATGCCGGTCACTATGGATGCTGTGTACTTTGCCGAACACTCCTAGATACCGAGTACTCTCTGATGCCGAGTTCCACTGGATGCCGAGTACTACGCCGAACACTCCTGGATGCCGGCCACTCTCTGATGCCGAGCACTGGTTGCCGAGTACTAGTTGCCTGGTCAAATCCCCAGGAAACACTTGCCCCCCAAAGTGTATCGCGTGGCCGAACGTGATGCGCTTTGAATCTGGTACAATTTACCATGGAGGTACCTTCTCGAGAATGTTAGCGAAGGAGGTGCAAGACGAACAAGGTTGGGATGCTGAACGATACGTTCGAAGCCGAACGTACCTCGCGTGCCGAACGTCTCTCCGTTACGATGCCGAACACTCCGGTATTGACCGGTTCTACCGGGTATAGCCTCTTCGACTTCTACCTCCCTCTATATAACCAGGCGCCCTTCCACCATTTTTCTTTTACGCCTTCTTTTCTATTATTCCTAGAGATTTGCAACTCTTGCCATCCTATCAGATATAAAGTCTAATTAATCCATCCTCAACTTCGATCGTCGAATTAGGTATCATTCCTTCCACAATTGCATTACTTCCACTTTAGGTTCATCACATGGAAACGGGGTATTTCTTTAGTTGTAAATGCGTGGCTAGTGGAAGTGGTTCGCTCGTTTGGAGTCGCCGAACGGTGTATGGTAGTTAAGCCTAGCTCCTTTGTGCTGATCAAGATTGGAAGAGAAAAAAAAGAAGATGGGGAGTCGAACGGCGTAACCTGCGCCGGGCGATCTGTCTCTGTCGTTCGGCGTAAATGGAGAGGGAGCAGGGTGGAGTTATGATCGAAGGCGGAGCGCTACTCTAGCCGAACGAACTTAGGCCGAACACTACCCTAATGCCGAACAGACACATACGCCGAATATCATTTAGACCGAACGACATAATCGCCGAACAACTGTCGTGCCGAACAGTACTTAGACATGCCGAACGAACACATACGTGCCGAACAAAACTTAGACATGCCGAACAAACACATACATGCCGAACACACATATATGCCGAACAGAACTTAGACATGTCGAACACACATATATGCCGAACAGAACATAGACATGCCGAACACACATATATGCCGAACAGAAACTTAGGTCGAACAATTTATAAATCATATGCTTTCTGAATCTGGAACTGTAATCGCCTCAAGGCAAGCTTTTTGAGACGGTCAGCGATGACGGTCTTCGAAGGCGATGATTCGAAGCTAATTATTATATCTTTAAAAACCTTTAGATTCTTATCGCTTGTACACAATTGCTTGCACTAGTTCACACACCACGTGGGGGGAAAACTCGTGTTGCTAATTCTAACGTTCAACGTTTTTTAAGTATAGTTCTCTCAAGCACTTAGTTATTTATTTGGGATGTCGAGAAAATCTAGCTCCGCTACCATATCCGACAGGCCTGGGCCGTCATCGAGGCAAGGAGCCGCTGATTCTTCTAACCCGTCGACTTCTCCTGCTCATAACTTGGCACCTGATGCTCTGGAGGCAACAATCTTACTAGACAATCCGATCGATTCACAAGCCTCGAAGATCAACGAAGCTGCGCTGCGACGGATATACTCCATTCATGGGATTCCTTTTGCCGACGTGTTAGTTCCTTCAAGACACGATCGCCCTCATCTGCCCCCGGTCGGGTACACTACCTGCAACAAGTTCATGTGTTGGATGGGCAGCGTGCCTCCATTCAACTTATTTCTCCGGGATGTATTGCAGTACATAGACATAGCTCCGTCGCAGCTGCACCCGAACGGCCATGCATTTCTATATGGCACTTATCTACTTTTCATGGCTGTCTTCTCCAGACCTCCAACCGCTGGTGATATCAGATATATTTACATGTTCAAGAGACGGAAAGACAGTCCTTCTTTTATGTTCCTCGAGCCATACCACAAATGCCAGGTCTTGACAGGGGCATGTAGCAAATTCGCCCTGTACAAACATGAATGGATCTATGTGCGCTGCCCTTCTGGTTTCGCTAGGAGATGGGTTGAAGGCAGTAAGTCTCTCTGCTAAGTCACTATTCGTATTTAATCGGAGTCATGCTTTTCCAAACTCTTCATCTCATCTTTTCAGGTATTAACCCGCGTCCGGAAGGCCGAGGATATTCTGAGGCTGTTGAAGCCATTAGAGCTCTTCCTGCTGAGGATCGAGACATCCGGACTATCATTTCAAATGAATCACTGTCGGGGTTTGGCTTGCTAGCCCCTGGTCGTCGAATCAGCCTTCCAGAAGGTGTCACCATTCCCAAACCTTCGTCCGATAAAGGGAAAAAACAGGCCGGATCGTCGTCGCGTCGCACTCCCGATACGCACGGAGAAGGTGAGCGCAGAGAAGATGATGTTCCTGAGACTCAATGCGAGAACGTGGGTCCCGCTTGGAATCCGGCAATCGAGGTTCAAGATATTGAGACGTCATCCTCCCCTTCGAAGGGGAAGAAGAAGTTGAAATATACAGTTCAAAAGGAGAAAATTGGTGGCACTTCAAAAGCTACGCCTGTCCCGCCTGAGAAAGAGGCTTCTTCGCAGCATCTGGAAAGCTCCTTGAGGGGTCTATCGAACCTTTCTATTCCCGAAGACATACTTAATTACGGATTTGATGATCCTGAAGCCCTCAAATTTTCTTCGCCCGCTAGAGGCAATGCGGGAGTTCAACTCCCGGTTCAAGGAGACAACACCCCGATTAGTAAAGATAAACGAACTGGTCCGTCGGGGGGAACACTAGGACACACACGCACATATGCATTCCATCATACACTTCAAGTTTTTCCTCATCTCACGGAATTTTCTTAACTCGTTGTTATCTCCATTCTTTGCAGGTGATATGGGGCATTCTCACGGACTTGATCGCCTTCAGGGGTCTTCTATATTCCATCACTCTGGACGGGATTCCGGTTCAGGCAGACGCAGGGACCGAGGCGAGTATGAAGATAGGGATAATCGTCCCCGAGAGTCGTCTCACCGCAAGAAGGCACATTCTCAATCTTCCCAGTCCCGTGATCTTCCTCCTCCAACTGAGCCGGATAGAGAGAAATCCTTACAGAAGGGTTATCAGTCTGATGCTCCTCGAGAACAACATTCCAGTTCATCGAGTACAAGGCAAGTTCGAGAGCAACGTAAAAGAACGGAGTTTTCAAAGCCTCCTCCTCCTACTCCTGCGGTGGACCCAACTGTTGCGGAAAAGATGGTCGATCTTAAGGCCAAGTTTCCAAAAATTTGCTTCGATGGTCTGAAGTTCCTCCCGGCCATTCATCATATTCCCGGGCATGTGAAGCAGAGTGCCATTGCCTGCAATAACGACGTCTATGTTCAACATGACGCGTTTGTGCACTTGGTGGAGAAGGTCTCGGAAGTATCTGTTGAGCTTCAACACGAGATTGACCGTCTGAATCTGGAGGCTGACAGCAATAAGAAAATCATCAAACTCCAAGACGAAGAGCTTGCTTCGTATAAGTCAAAGCTAGAAGCCGCTGAACAAAGCGCAAAAAATACTGCCGAGGCAGTTACTCGTTTAGAGGCGGCTCACAAAAAAGAGCTTGACGAAGCAGTCCAGCGCAGCGGTGCCCTCGCCCTAGAAAAAGACTCTGTCCAAAAGGAAAGGGACGCACTTGCTACTCAAGTCAAGGAGCTGAAGGAATTACTTTCCAAGGAGAAGGAAGACAAAGTAGCTGCTCAAGAAGAATCGCAGCGATATTGTGATGAGATTGTTGCTACCCGACTCCTGAAGACAAAGCTCGATGACGAACTCGCCGGGGTCGAGAAAATGAAGGACGAGGCCCGTGAGGAGGGCAAAAGAATGGCTGTGGAAGAGCTTGATTCTCGCCTCGAGGCGGCCGCAGAAGCCGGCAGGGAAGAGGTCAAAAGTATGTTTGACCCGTTGATCGCCGAGTATGGAGCCCGCGTCCTTATGCACCGCGACTTAACATTTCTGGGCGACGGCTACCTCGAATCCCTGGCTGAGGCATGGGAAACTCTAATAAGGATCAAGAAGGTCGAGTCGGGCTCCAACGAGGTCGATGAGGATGTCTTGGTGAAGGAGTTCCTAAGGGGGAATGAGCCATCGGACTTATCCGCAGCATTGGCACTTTATAGCAAAGGCTCTTCCCCTCCAAAAGAGAAGAATGACGAAGCTGGCCCATCTGGGGCCAATGCTACTACTCCTCACATTGCCGCTCCTTACGCTACTCAATCGGCCGGTCGGCCAACACTTGATCCATTCGAGCAGCATGCTAGTTATGATCCCGAAGATCCCGGGCTTGGTGTTCATGTGCTGTCACCTATCCTGGAGGGTGAAACCCCTCGTGCCACCGATAGCCAACCGGACCCTGGTAGGAAATTCTCCTTTCTCTAGAAGTTGAAGAGTTCCCGTCATTTTTCAGCAGTAGCTATTCGTTCTAATGCTCATTCCTTATGTTTTCGCACAGGTTGCTTTGACGCCGAGCCAACTCCGAGGAGCGATGACGCCAAGGAGGAAGCAGAGAAAACAAGCGACGCTGCTCACGCAGGAGTAACTCCCGGTCCAGACGCTCAAGTGATCGGGGCGCTAGATGATGACAAACTTGACACTTCGTCTCCTGCCGAAGGAAGCGATGAAATTGAAATCACTGGCGCCTCTGAGCATACTTCAGAGATGAGCATGAAGGACCGTCTTGCCGATGAGGAGAAGAAAAAGGTCAAAGTCAAAGTTGAATCTGAAATACTGGAACTCACCGACCCGCGGAACAGACCTTTGAAAATCATTCTCCCGGGCAGGTCCAAACCACTAGATGTTCCGTCTCCTACTCCTGACTCCGTTTCTCTAGCAAGCAAGAAGTCCAAGAAAAAGTGTGAGGGAGAGGAGTCGTCGGAAACACCAAAGGAAGACAAGAAGAAGAAGTCGAAGAAATAATCGATGCACTTGTTCAACAAGTTTTCTGCTTAAGTTTTGTAATTGTTTTTATCTTCCACAACTTGTAGTTTGTATAGAGAGGTCTGAATTTTGTAGGAGTGATCATGTATCCCCATTTTGGACTTATTGAATAAAGTTTTAGTTTCTTTCTGTTTGAATGATTCTCTTGTCTTTATTTGGTTTGCTGACTAATTGTAGCCATAACTCAAGTTCTTATGAGTTGCATTATCTCCCGGTCCATTCTTGTGCTGTTCAAACATTTTTGGACATGGCGTGCCTCTCGTCCCACATCTTTTGAGTACTTGGACTTCTTGCTGACTCTGTGCCCCGGGGACTTGGAGGCTTGAAATAGTTTATACTCTAGTCCGCGCTCCGGGGAATTAGAGTACTTCGCTCCGCACTTCGGGGATTCGGAGTTTTAAAATCGTTTATACTCTAGTCCGCGCTCCGGGGACTCAGAGTACTCCGATCCGCGCTCTGGGGATTCAGAGATTTGGAATCGTTTATACTCTAGTCCGCGCTCCGGGGACTCAGAGTACTCTGATCCGCGCTCTGGGGATTCGGAGATTTGGAATCGTTTATACTCTAGTCCGCGCTCTGGGGACTTAGAGTACTCCGATCCGCGCTCTGGGGATTCGGAGATTTGGAATCGTTTATACTCTAGTCCGCGCTCTGGGGACTTAGAGTACTCCGATCCGCACTCTGGGGATTCGGAGATTTGGAATCGTTTATACTCTAGTCCACGCTCTGGGGACTTAGAGTACTCCGATCCGCGCTCTGGGGATTCGGAGATTCAGAATCGTTTATACTCTAGTCCGCGCTCTGGGGACTTAGAGTACTCTGATCCGCGCTCTGGGGATTCGGAGATTTGGAATCGTTTATACTCTAGTCCGCGCTCTGGGGACTTAGAGTACTCCGATCCGCGCTCTGGGGATTCGGAGATTTGGAATCGCTTATACTCTAGTCCGCGCTCTGGGGACTTAGAGTACTCCGATCCGCGCTCTGGGGATTCGGAGATTTGGAATCGTTTATACTCTAGTCCGCGCTCTGGGGACTTAGAGTACTCCGATCCGCGCTCTGGGGATTCGGAGATTTGGAATCGTTTATACTCTAGTCCGCGCTCTGGGGACTTAGAGTACTCCGATCCGCGCTTTGGGGATTCGGAGATTTGGAATCGTTTATACTCTAGTCCGCGCTCTGGGGACTTAGAGTACTCCGATCCGCGCTCTGGGGATTCAGAGATTTGGAATCGTTTATACTCTAGTCCGCGCTCTGGGGACTTAGAGTACTCCGATCCGCGCTCTGGGGATTCGGAGATTTGGAATCGTTCGTACGAGTCTGTATGTCATGCAGGATAATGTAATTTATCATCCAATGAAGAGATATAGAAACTTCATAGAAAATATGGCTTCAAGCCTTTATTAATGAAAATCAACTAAATTGCTTGAGTACAACTTTAAAAGGAAACTAAGTCATTATTGAATGGAAACATGCAGGAAACAACAGTGCCTACAACAAGAAAGGAAAACATGCTAAATGTAATAGTGCCACAAATGTTCACTGTTCCATGCTCGGGGGAGTGTCGCGCCATCAACGGTCGCTAGCTTGAATGTTCCTTCTCCGAGCTTCCGTTCAATGGCGTATGGACCTTCCCAGCTGGGATTCATGCGTGATGGTACCGGGAAGACTTGTTTCAGAATGAGATCACCCACATCAAAGATTCTTGGGCGGACTCTGCCGTCGTAGTAACGCTTGACTCGATGTCTGTGCGCCGCCGCCCTTAATTCAGCTTCTTCCCGCTTTTCGTCGATGCAGTCCAGTGATTCCAGCAAGAGGTTTTGGTTCATCTTGGGATCATAGTATGTCACTCGGTGCGATGGAACTTCAAGTTCCACGGGTATAACGGCTTCAGAGCCGTATGCCAAGGCAAACGGAGTGTGGTCGGTTGCGGACTTGTGGGTAGTTCTATATGCCCATAATGCTGTCGGGAGTTCATCTACCCACTTGCCTCCAACCTTCTCCAGACGCTTCTTCAATATGGACTTGATTATTTTGTTAACGGCCTCGACTTGTCCGTTAGCTTTTGGGTGTGCAACGGCGGCGAACTTTTTCTCGATGCCGTACTTTAAACAGAACTCTTTGAACTCTCTACTTTCAAATTGCGTTCCGTTGTCTGTAATGATGGTGCGTGGAAGGCCAAATCGGCATATAATGTTTCGTACAACGAAGTTAATGACCTTCTTAGAGGTGATAGTAGCCAAAGGTTCTGCCTCAGCCCATTTCGTGAAATAGTCGACTGCAACTATTGCGTATTTCGCACCACCTTTGGATAGAGGCAAAGAGCCGATTATGTCGATTCCCCAGATCGCAAATGGCCAGGGACTGATCATTTGTGTGAGTTCCGTTGATGGAGCCCTCGGGATTTTTGCATATCTTTGACACTTGTCGCATTTTCTTACGTAGTCCGCAGCATCCCGGTTTATGGTGGGCTAGTAATATCCATAGCGGAGGATCTTCTTTGCTAGCGTTTGCCCCCCAGTATGGTCGCCGCATTCCCCTTCGTGAACCTCTCTCAAGACTCGCTTTGTTTCATCATGAGCGATGCATCGTAATAACGGGACTGAGAATCCTTTTCGATACATTGATCCATCCTGCATTATGTATCGCGCGGCCTTTCGAAGGACCTGCCGTCTTTCGCTTCTTTTTCCTGGTAAAGCCCCGGTCGTCAGGTACAGTTTGAATGGGGTTATCCACGATTCCTTCTCGATTTCTGTTTCCAACACACGATCGACTTTCATTTCGTCTATGCTCGGGGCATGCAAGACTTCGACGGGATACAATCCCATTTGTTGCGCATCGTCGGTACTCGCGAACTTAGCCAATAAGTCGGCTTCTTTGTTCTGTTCGCGCGGGATATGTGAGATGTCATAACGCTCAAGATTTGATAGTAGTTCTTGGACCTGAATGAGGTACGGAGCAAGCTTTCGTCCCTTTGCTTGGTAGTCTCCCCGTACTTGGTAAACCACCAACTGTGAGTCACAAAAGATTTCGACTGATTCGATCCCGAGTTCCCTGATGAGCTTCAAGCCAGCGATCAGTGCTTCATATTCAGCTTCGTTATTTGTAGCCGGGAAATCGAGCTTCAAGGCATAACAGATCGATCGGTTTTCCAGAGTTACAAGAACTACGCCCACGCCGGAGCAACGGTCGTTTGATGCACCGTCAGTGTATAATTTCCATCGAACGGGGGGAATGATGTCGTGATCGTCCGGTTTGATGGGTATGGTAAACTCAGCGATGAAGTCTGTTAATGCTTGCCCTCGGATGGCTCTCCGTGGTAAGTATGCGATATCGAATTGGCTCAACTCGATGTTCCATCTTAGCAATCTTCCAGAAGTTTCCAGCCGTTGGAGTACCTGCCTCAGGGGTTGATCGGAATAAACACCGATTGAATGTGCTTGAAAGTACGGGCGAAGCTTTCGTGATGCAATCACCAAGCAATAAGCCAATTTCTCTATTTTAGGGTAATTTCTCTCGGCCCCTGTTAAACGTTTGCTAACATAATACACCGGCTTTTGAACTCGATCCTCCTCTCGTACCAAAGACGCACTTATCGCATGTGGGGATACAGCCAAGTATACGTACAACATCTCATGGTCAACTGGTTTTGATAGCATTGGTGGGCTCTCCAGATGCCTCACCAGATTCCGGAATGCTTCCTCGCAGCTAGACGTCCATTCAAAATTTCTCTTTCCTTTCTTTATTATGTCAAAGAACGGGATGCACTTGTCAGTTGCCTTGGATATAAATCGACTCAGCGCAGCTACTTTTCCGTTCAAGCTCTGTACCTGCTTTATAGTCCTGGGCGCTTGTACATCTCGAATAGCTTGGATCTTTTCTGGGTTGGCTTCGATTCCCCTAGCGTTGACGATGAATCCCAAAAACTTCCCTGATGCAACGCCGAAAGAACACTTCAACGGGTTGATCTTCATGCCATAAAACCTGAGTATGTCGAACATTTCAGCCAAGTCTTGAATGTGGTCGTTTGACCGTCGTGACTTCACGAGCATGTCATCCACATAGACTTCCATGGTTTTACCCAGCTGGTCCTTGAATATTCGATTCACCAGACGTTGGTAAGTTGCTCCAGCATTCTTCAATCCAAAGGGCATCACTACATAGCAATACAGCCCGACATTTGTAACGAAGCTGGTGTGTTCTTGGTCCGGAATATGCATTGGGATTTGGTTGTATCCTGAGTACGCATCC
The DNA here is from genome assembly GCA_030737815.1 of Allium fistulosum. Lineage (NCBI taxonomy): Eukaryota > Viridiplantae > Streptophyta > Magnoliopsida > Asparagales > Amaryllidaceae > Allium > Allium fistulosum. The sequence continues at coordinate 1,222,665,515 of CM060903.1, forward strand.
ATGAATGACAGTAACTCGTGTCCTGCGGTGGAATCGACCAACTGATCGATCCTAGGCAACGGGAAACTATCCTTAGGGCATGCTTTGTTCAAGTCGGAATAATCTATGCAAGTCCTCCATTTCCCATTCGCCTTCTTTACTAGCACGGGGTTGGAGACCCATTCCGGGTAGAGGGCGTCGCGGACGAACCCATTTGCTTTGAGTTTGTCCACCTCCTCTCCAAGAGCGGCGGATCTCTCCGGATCCATTCCTCTCCTTTTTTGCTTGACTAGGACGTATTTCGGGTCTATGTTCAACATATGACTTGTGATGGCGGGAGAAATCCCACACATATCAAAATGCGTCCAGGCGAAAACATCAAGGTTCGCCCGGAGGAAGTCGCTAAGGTCTTCAGTCATTGCGGGGCCTAGCTGTGATCCGATCTTCAGTATTCGCAAAGGGTCGTCACGGCTAACTGAAATGTCAATTGTTAATTCAGCCGGTGCTGCCTTCTCTTCCCTGGGTTTCTCATCGTCGTCTCTCGGATCTATATCTCCGTAGATCCGAGAACTATGCCCGAGCCAGGGCTCGGGCACTACTTGTCAATTATCCGCATTGAGGATGCAGACGGGATTGTCCGCAACCTTTCCTTTCTCCCTCCGGTGGGCCTCTCGGAGCTCGGCCACATAACAGGAACGGCCAGCTGCTTGGTCGCCGTGAACAATGCCTACTCCTTTGTCAGTCGGGAACTTCAAAGTTAAACACCATGGGGCTAACGCTGCCCTAAACTCTGCCAGGGCCGGCCGACCCAAGAAAACGTTATACGGAGAGTCCACATCCAAAACTACAAAGGGTAGAATTCGCACTCTCCGACGCTCGCCTTGTCCCAGTTCAACTGGTAACTCGACATATCCCACTGCATCAGTTGCAGCGCCGTTAAAGCCGTGAATACGAGCTTTGGACAGTTTCAAGTCTTTTGTTTCTAGCTTCATTTGATCGTAGGCCTTCTTGAAGATGATGTTGACTGAACTTCCAGAATCAATCAGAATTCTTTTTACGTATGCTGGTCCGATCGTTGCAGATATGACCATGGGGTCGATGGTCGGAGCCTCTACCTGATCAGCGTCTCTGCTTCTGAACACAATATCGTCTGTCATTACGCGCTGCTGCTTAGCAGGGGCTCCGTCCTCCATGTTCGAACAACACTCAAAATCTGCATGCTTCAAGGAACTTGCATATCGCTCCATCTCCTGCCAATTCTTATCCGCGGGGTGAGGCCCGCCGATAATTGTATTTATGACCAGTCTACCAACGGTCCGGGCAGGCTCCTCGGGATGACGTGGAGCTGGTGCACGACCTGGGTTGGACGTTCCCTGTCCTCCTTCTTGTGGATCCTTCACAAATTCTTGCAATTTCTTCTGCCTGATCAACTTCTCGATAGCGTCGTGCAAGTGTCTACATTCTTCCGTATTGTGTCCATAAGTCTCATGGAAGCGACAATATTTCCCGGTCCGCTTCTGTTCTTCAGTTGATTCTTTTGGACGTGGTTTTCTGTACTGAAAAGTATTGCAGGTGGATAGGTAAATGTTTTCAAGTGGGGCGTTTAGCGGCGTGTACTCGCTGTAGCTTGGAATTCTCGACTTCCACTTTCCTGCCTCTTTTCTTTTCCCTTGACTCCTTCCTCCGGACTCCTTGGGTTGCCCAGGTTTGTTCTGGACGTTGACTTGGACCTTTCCCGAGCTGTCTCCCGATTGCTTCACAGCGATGTTGCTCTTTATTGACTCTGGGACAGGCCCTGGCGCCTTATCTCGTCGTACCCACCTAGCTTCCTCTCTTCTTATGAACTGGTGTGCCTTAGAGTAGAAACGCTCTAGCGTAGCTGGAGGTTTTCCTGCCAGCCAGTCTCCAAACTCAGAGTCTGGATCCACACCTCTCATTACAGCCATCAGAATTGCATGGTCATTGGGATTACTGACTTCAGTTGCTGCCACGTGGAATCTTTGCAAATATTCCTTCAACGATTCCCCAGGATTTTGGATTACACTTGACAGAGACATCACGTCCTTTGGGCGCGTAGTGTGTATCCTGAACTGCTCAATAAACTTCTTTGCCAGCTCCTCGAAATTTGATACGGATCGCGGAGGAAGTCGGGTGAACCACATAGTAGCGATCCCAGATAGAGTAATCGGAAAGCACCTACACTTGGTGGCATCATTCGCTCTAGCTGAATCCATCATCCATTCGTACCTCATGACATGTTGTCTAGGGTCAGTCTTTCCTTCATATGCAGGAATAGTAGGCATACTAAACTTCCTGGGGTACGCCGCTTGCAACACAACATCCGTGAACGGAGTATGACTCCTTGACACTCCCCAGTCATCATTTGATAAGCCCTGATTCTCTTTCATCAGTTGCCTGATCATGGCTGTCAGATCGGGTGTCTGTATGGAAGGCGGAAGGTTGGAGTCTGTTCTACGCGCCTGTCCATGCTGATGCCTCCTCTCTTGGCGATCTGCCAATCGTGCATCTTGAGGTTCGACATCGTTTGCATTTTGATGATCTGGGCCTCTATCTTCCATCTGTATCCCGGTCCTGAAGCTTCCAGCTCTTGCTTGGTCGCGGTCTCCAGCTGTTCGAACAGCAGCATCTGCTCGCGCAGCATCAGTCTTACGGCGTCTGCGCTTGGGAGGTTCATCAGAGGAAGTAGAGCTGTCAGATGAGGAGTAAGCAGCGGGATTGCCCCCAGCATTCTGTTGCTGCTGTTGAGTAAGTTGTGCCATCAGGTTGGCATTGGCTTGCATCTGCTCTCCTAGTTGTCTCCTAATTTCCCTGAGCTCTCTCATCAAGTCGTTGAACTCTATTCTGGTGACAACTGGAGTTTGGTCCTGAGTGGCAACTCCTGTATTTGGAATTGCTGGTTGATTGCTAGGCCCTGCTTGTTGCATGCTAGCAGTCTCGTGGGCATCCGCATTGTGAGAAGCTGACCTGGTACGTGGTCTTGCCATTGTAGAGTTATTAGTATGAACTATGAGTAGAATCAACGGATGTCCTATCAGTGAGTCGGATCTTCTTTGGGGGATTTGTTCAATCCAGTAGCTTCAAAGCAGATCCTTGAGGTCTGAGAATTCAATTCTCAGTGAAAGCACCAAAGTGTTAGCACCAAAATTGGTCACTAACCTCGTTCAGAAAGATTGTGTAGAGATATAAGTGATGAAAGTAAATTAAACAGAGAAGACAATGCTAATTTAAATGCAGAAAGTAAGAACACTAAATTTTATAGTGGTTCAACATAATTGCCTACGTCCACTTTGAGGTTAAACTTTATTGATCTTCTTTATAGTTGATTACAAATACAATTCGTGAATCAAATGCTTGAATGAAGTTGTTTAAGTAGAGAAGATGAGTCTTGAAAATGGCAGAGTCTTCCCAGTATTCTCTCTCCAAAAAAGGATCTATTTCACTGTGACCCTGCCCCTCTATTTATAGACAAAGATGGGCTGGACTTCCCAAGTGGGCTGATGGCCGAACACTCCAGCCCGAGTACAGTGATCGCTGTATGCCAAACCAAGTGTGCCGAACGCTCTGATGCCGAACAGTCCCTTCTATGCCGAACGATTGTGGTTGATGTTTGGGAAGTGCAAGATGTTAGTCAGTCGAAGCCGAACGCTCTTCTAGACGCCGAGTACTCTTGTGCCGAGTACTTCTGATGCTACCGGGTACTACGCCGAGTACTCCTGTATGCCGAACCACAGATGCTGCCGAGTTCTCCTTGATGTCGAGTGCTCTCGCATGCCGAGCAGTCTCGTATGCCGAGCAGTCTTGATGCCGAGCAGTCTTGATGCCGAGCAGTCTTGATGCCGAGCACTCTTGTATGCCGAGCAGCCTTGATGCCGAGTGCCAGTTGACGCCGAACACTGCTGGGTACTTCGCCGAACATTACTGGATGCCGGTCACTATGGATGATGTGTACTTCGTCGAACACTCCTAGATGCCGAGTACTCTCTGACGCCGAGTTCCACTGGATGCCGAGTACTACGCCGAACACTCCTGGATGTCGGCCACTCTCTGATGCCGAGCACTGGTTGCCGAGTACTAGTTGCCTGGTCAAATCCCCAGGAAACACCACCCACCTTGCTTTTCCCTAAACCAAGCCCAAATCATCAAAACCCATAAATTAGCTCTCTTTAAACCCAAGATGAAACCCCAAACTTTGAATTAGGCAAATTCCTCCAGGGGTTATGTGGAGAAACCATGAGAGGATTGATGGTTATTTTATTGGAATTTATAGAATTTTATTTAGGCAAGAATTAGTGGATCAAGGGTTTAGGCTTAAGGTGAGATTAGGAAAGTGATTAGGAGATGGAAAAAGAAATAAATGAGGAATGAGCAATGAATGAAGAGCTTAGCTTAATATAAGCTAAGTTAGGGGCAAGCTAGTGGGCTTAACCCAAATCTCTTCATTCGACACTATTCATCCCCGAAATCAATGACTCCAAACATATCGAACCTTATACTCATTCAAATCCTGGATGTCATTACAAACTCAATGGAAAAGGTTTCGAGACCTAATTTCATCGTATACAGAAGTTATTTTTTGGATCAATTTATGAATCGAATGCTGGCTACCAAATAAAAATCCATCGGTCAAAATATATCGATGCTTATACTTATTTTGATTCACAATGTCGATACGGACTCAATGGAAATGGTCTCAAGTCCTATTCGACCGTATGCAAAAATTCACATTTTAGACTTCCAATTCAATAACTACTTAATATTTAAATTAACTATTTAAATATTTTATCGTTAAATATGCGGGTTGTTACACTAACCAACATGCATACACACGGAAAACGCTCAGGGAGAGGTCAATCGGTCACCATCACCAGTTGATCGGTCGATGGTAACGTATTGCCTGTTGTAGGCGATTGGTTCAGCTGCCTCACACATGTTACATATAGTTCAATTTTCATATCAATTTCACTCAAGAGCCACTTAGGTAAGATATATATACACACATATATGTGTGTATGTATATATCATGATTATGGCATAGAGATGTGAGTAATATATACTCACCTGAATGTCTTCGGTTCCTTCTTTTCCATTGGCCGCACGCACACAAATCTCACCACCGTCAAAATTCACTTTATGCCGAAGATACAAATAGTACCAAGGACCACATACTTAAATTTTATGAATTACTGTAATTTATTCAAATTGTTTTTATTTTTAAAATGGAGGGGTTTGTGTACATGAGCTTCTGAGCAAGAGTAAATACAAAGAGAAGGTTGCGTGAGTATATTTGGAAGAGAGGGAAGCTTCTGGAGTTAGAGAAATGTAGAAAATGATGTTGGGCTTCTGAGCTATAAGTATATAAAATAAACTGATGTATACATTAAATTTAATTTAAATTAAATACAAGCTTCCATTTAAAAATCATTCCCTTTCCAAACTCATATTTTTTATTACGTCAGTGCTTTGAAATATTATTTTCACAATTTTATCTTATTTAAATTCATTTATTAAATAACATTTCAAACCCATTTCCAAATAAATACCCAATTCTGATTTTATTAATTAAATTACTATTATTAACTTAAATTAATGACTACTTGAAAACCGGGTTGTTACACTAAACCTTTTCGGTATGATATTTATATACAGGGATTGGGACAATCCCAAAATCCTCTTAGATCTTTCTCTATAGACCTTTATATCTAGTATATAGGCTACTTCTCCCAATTACTTCATGGAGTAATTCTTGGAAAGCCAAGCTTTCACTGATTGCAATAATGAAACATATTGTCGGTCAATAGAAGATCATCAATGTATAAATCTAAGAACACGATAACACTTCCTTGTTCTTTTAGGTATATGCATGCTTCCTTTGTATTCAGTTAAAAGCCAAACCAATCTATTACTTCATCAAAACACTTATTCCAACTCTTGGAGCTCATTTAAGTCCATAAATAGACTTTAATAATTTGCAAGCCTCGTCCTCACTCTAACCGACATCGAAACCCTTTGGCTACAACATTTATTGGTCACTTCCAAATCACCATTTAGAAATGTTGTCTTTACAGCCATTTACCATATTTTGTAGTCATAAAATGCATCAATGGCTAGCATTATCCGACCAAACTTAAGCATTGCTACGAGCAAAAAAGTTTTGGCATAATAAACACCTTGAATTTGATGAAATACTTTCACAACTAGCCTTTCTTTGTAAGTCTCCACTATTCTATCTGTAATTAGCTTTTTCTTAAAAATCCATTTGTAGCCAACTAGTTTTATCCCTTCAGGTATGTTAGCCAAAGTCCACACTTAGCTTTCATTCATGGAATCCATTTTGGATTTCATGGCTCCAAGCCAAAGTGAAAAATCATTATCTATAGTGCTTGTTAGAATGATATAGGAGTGTTGTCATCCAAGATGCAGTCCACTTTCTTGCCGTCCATGAGAAAACCGTAGTATATCTATGTAGAATGAGATTCCCTATTAGACCTTCTAATAGGTCACATGTTATCTCATATGGGAGAATTTAGTTCTCCTACTAATTTAGCCTTCGTGTTAATTTCTCGGATCCTACCTAAGTCTACTATTTCACTGTTAATTTCTTTTGACATAAATTCCATTTCTAAAAAGAAAAACATGTGTAGAAACAAAACTTTTTTCCTCTTGTTGTAGAAAATATATCCCCTAGGGTTCTTAGGATATCCTATAAACTTATACAAGGCTGATTATGCCTCATGTTTGTTGGGACCATGTTCTTAATGTAGGCTGGACAACCCCACATCCTCAATTAATTTAGTTTGGGTTTCTTCCTATGCCACGTCATATATGGCATCTTAGGCTCTGATTTTGTGGGTATCTATAACATCCCCTATCTTGAGGCCCAAAGCTAAGCGCTACAAATGTTGCAGTCATCTATAGTATTAACTTCCGGCAATAAAATACAGTAATGTTAATGGAATCCATAATATCAGAAGCACATGAATATGAAAAAATATCATAAATTTCAAAAACAACTTTTCTGATTACATTTCACAAAATCATGTTTCATATCCAATTACATAATCCAAATCGTTTCCCAGGTTCAGATCAAGTATAATTATTACATAAATACGCCAAGAGCGACATATGAAGATGCCCCCTTGGATGGTCAGAGTACTAAATAGACAAAAACTATCTTAATACATCATAGTGGAAATAAAAATATAACAACTCCTAAATAGCTAACATCGGCCTCCTGCTCGTCTCCGGAAGCTTTATTTGTCCACCTACTAAAACCTGTAAATCCTCAACTCTCAACCTACTCAAATCAATTTTGAGCACCCGAGAGTTTAAGGGGAAAATCATAAACATCGAGTTAGACATAAAGCCTGGTGTGAATAATACTGTACATCTTGGTTATCTGATATTAAGTGAGACCACGCCGCTTAGCGGAACGGATTTCCCCTCACTAATATCTTTTTAAAAACATATCTTTTGCAAATAAAAACCTACAACCAAACTAGTTAAAACAATAAAATCAATATCATATAAGCATACAAATCAGGTAATCAATGGACTGTCTATACGAACACTATAGTTTGTTTGGCTAACTACTAACCTTTGGCTGACTCGGGCCTACCAAACAAAATAAACAAATAATCTAACTTCTGTTAGATACTCCTCTTCTGGATGGTTTGTCCCTAACTTACTTCTCCCAAGGTCAACTGATCCTAATGGTTTTGCGGGCTCACCAATAACCTATCCTCACTCTGTATATTCCTTTATGTGTGTAACATCATTTTAGTCTTACCTGTGACAAAGCATTACGCACTGGAATTTTGGACTTATATTAGCTAAGGGCTACTAGCTAAAGTATAAGGCGTGACTCCATACTAGTACCATCTGGTATTCTAATATTTGAGTCATTTTACTTAGCGTCATCTCCCCTTCAAAATTTCCTTGAAAACATTTCTTTCAAATTGATTTAACCCTTTAAATCATAATTAAACAAGGATAATATACTCTATGCTTTACTCAAATCACTTTGCCATGTTATATATACTTTACAAAAATCCTTGTTGATGAAAACATTCGAAACCTTTGAAAGTACCCCTTTCGATACAAGTAAACTACTTTACTTTATAACATAGGCCGAAGGCCAAAACATATCTTTCGAAACCATTTACATTAAGCCTTTTGAAAACATTGAAATCAACTCTTTTGAAAGCTTTATAAAACCATAGACATCCTCCTTTCAAAAAACATTAAACATGCCTTTCGAAACCATTGAAAACCTTCCATTTAAAATCTTTCGAAAATGTTGGGGAACCACCCCTTCGAAACCTTTATCTTAAACCTTTCAAAAGCATTAAGTTCTTTACATAAATCAAACCTTTCAAAAGCATTTGAGTTCAAATAAAACATGTGGAAAAACCTTTCAAAACCATTTAAAACCATCTGTTTCAAAACCTTTGGGTTTAACTTTCAACAAAACAAAGGGGTCTTAAAGAAACTAAGTCGAAAGCACTCTTTCGAAAGCAATTTCCTAAGTAAAAGAAGTGGATGGTGTCGAAACAAATCCTTTCAAAAGCATTGGAGAAGCCGCTTAGATTTTAAAGTGAAAGCACCCTTTCGAAGGCATTGCTTCGAAAGGTTGAAGACGACAGCATGGGATTTCGACCCCTTTGAGAGCAAGAAACAAAAGTTTCAACCTCTTTCGAAACCATTCTTTAAAACCATTTTACCAAGTCGAAAGTTATCTAAGTCGAAAGCCTTCTTTTTGAAAGCAAAGTAGGCGCATTTCCTTTTAAAAGCAAAACAAAGGTTCGACCCCTTCGGAACCCCTGTTTCGACGCTATACCTTTCGCCTATCTCCAATCCACTACATACATAGTATTTGATACCATGTGTATTGGGTTCGAATTGGTTGGAGGCAGAAGTATCTAGTCGAAAGGTAGGTGCCGAAAGCGGCGAAACAACAAAAGTGTGGTTAAAGATGAACTTTAACTTTAAAAAGTAATTCTTTTCAACTAACCTGCTTTGTTTGTCAACATATGATTGGTTTCTAATTTCTTTTCCAAATTCTTTTCTAAAAGTGCTACCGAAATTTCAGAAGTAAATAATTTAAAATGTTTACTAAATGCCCCTTCCCCTTTTATAAATATATAAAACATTTAAGTCCCATACCTTAAATAATTTTACATACTTATTAAAACACTTAGGAAAGTTCAACAAAAATTCCCATTAATCATTTTTTTATGCTTTCTAACATATTTAAATTTCTGACCCAAAACATATATATAATAGCCACAATTAATTTTAAACCCAATTAACCATTTTCTTCACTAGAAAATTTATAATAAATTCACATTAATTCAGAAAATTATGAAATTTGAAACCCATCTCTAAAATATTATTTCTAAGCTTATCTCAAAATCGCAAGGCATTTGGATGTAAATTAATAGGGTTTTCACATTAAAACTTATCATAAAATCCATATGAAATAGCATAAATCATCAACAAGCATATATATATATATATCCATTTTAACAATAAAAAACATGGCAATATACTTTGCAAAATATTCGAATCTGATCTAGAAACCAAAAACATCAAAAATATAAGATGTATGCTATTATTCACCTTTAGCTTGTGATTAAGGAGTTGAGATTTGATCTTGGATTAAGTTGCTTAAGCTTCTTCCTCTTATCTTCTTCTTGCTTTCCCTTAATGGTGGCTGGCCTCTCTTTCGTTTTGCTTTCTTTTGTTTTGAATGTGAGAATGAACGTGGCTTAAGGGTTTAGGGATAAGAATATACTTATTCCTACTTGCCCTTACCTATTACCCTTATCTATTTCATCTTAAATTCCCCTTTAGTTCATTAGTTTAAGTTGGCATGGCTACCTCTATTAACACAAATTTCAATCCCTTAATCCATCTCATTATTTCATTTAATTTAACTAATTAAATGTCCTAAATAATGTTAATCAAAATTAGGGTCGTTACAGTATCAAATTGAACATATGTGATGTGATTTCTAGTGCATATCCCCAATAAGACAAAGGTAAATTAGATTTACTCATCATGTGACAAACCATGTCTGATAGGGTTATGTTCCTTCACTTTGTAACACCATTGTATTAAGGAGTATACGTTGGAGTAACCTGAGAGGTAATCTCATTATCTTTTATGTATTGTTGGAGCTCTTGTCCAACATACTCACCTCCCCGATCGGATTGAAGAATTTTAGCCTTATGGCTCATTTGATTTTTGACCTCATTTTTATATTTAATGAATTTTTCATGGACATCTGATTTGTTCTTCATAAGATATACATATCCCAGTCTTAAGAAATCATCTGTAACAATTACAAGCAAGAAGAAACATCTTTGGTAACTGTAGGCATCGGGTCACATACATCACTATGTACGGGACCTAAAAGTTCATTAACTCTTTCATTACTCTTGGTAAAGGTGTGCTTGGTCATTTTCCCTTTGTGATATGACTCACACATACCAAATGATTCAGAATCAAATGATGGTAGAAAGCCTTTGGTTTTCAATTTGTGTAGTATTTCTCACTTATATGCCCAGCTTACAATGCCAAAGATAGTTTTTATTTATGACAACATTTGAAGAACTACTCATAGCATAGACATTAGTGTTAACCACATAAATGCCATTATCTAAAATAGGATGGTAGACTTTATTACCATTCAACATAATGTTAACAAGAGTATTAATACGTGTTTGTACCAAAATTGGGCACAACACTCTTCGGAAGTCTTTGAAGAGATAAAGTGAAGAAATTAAATGGAAAAAAGAAGAATTATCTAACAAAAACTCCAAATTTCAGAAATGAGAATAATTAAAGTGCAAGGAGACACAAGAATTTAGAGTGGTTCGGCGTATCGCCTACGTCCACTATGAAGGAGTTTGCTTTATTAATCTTTCTTTTGTGTTTACAAGTGAATTAAATGATTTACAGCGGGCAATTATGATTTGCAGCAATGAATTTCCTTGGTAGCAGCAGCAATTGAGTTCAGATCTGGATCTGGCGGAGTCCGGGCGTTGGAGATCTCAAAGATGAAGTCGAACCCCTTTTCTGTTGGCTTTGGGGGTCTATTTATAGGTGTAGGAGGCTGGTATTTCGCTCAGATCTCGGGAGCCCCTCTCTGGCACGTGACCAGGCCCGCACGCCGAAGCCCGTGAAGTTTCGGTCCGATCCGTGATCGACACGAACAGATTTCGTATCGATCAAGATTTCATCCAATGGAGTCGAAATTTGGCGTGGACATTCTTTAGCATGCACGTAGTCTTCTATGAAAATTTCATAGCATTTGGACTTGTAGATTGGGAGATATGATCGATACGAAATGAGGTTTTCGATAGGCTGTTTCCTTCGACTCGCTTTTGTTTCGACTCGCTTCCATTCGACTCGGTGACGTGGCACTTGAATCTCACTCTGCCCTTGATGTTGTTTCGAGCGAGTCGAAATGTTCACCGATTGAGCGAGTCGAAGTGTGCCCAGATTGAGCGAGTCGAAGTATGCACTGGTCGAGCGAGTCAAAATGGAGCGTCCTGAGAGGTTTGAGCAGTGGCTTTGCCAATGGAGTCGAAGTTGATGGAGTCAATCAGCGGTTCGAAGAAGGCATCTGAGCGAAGCGAGTCGAAGTAGGTACTTCTGATGGCTATGAAACGAGTCGAACCTGAACGACTCGAAGTTGGCCTCTAAGCGAAGTGAGTCGAAGTTGTCACTTTTGAGTGTTGCAAAGCGAGTCGAAGTTGGCATCTGAGGGATGTGGAGCGAGTTGAAGGGAGCGAGTCGAAGAAGGCATCTGAGCGAAGCAAGTCGACCGGTGATTGGTTTTCATCCAATTTTGTATCGTTCAAAACTTGAGCATACGAACTCGGATTGACTTGAGATTTGGAATGTTGACTCTCATGGCTTAGCTTGTCATGTCCTACCAATTTTGGCTCGATCCGGACTCAGACAAAATTCGTCGATATCCATAGTGGGCATGTGCATAACTGATCTCTAGGACGTACCGTCGTCGGTTACTAGTCAATTCCTTGGTGTCACATCCTTGCCAAAAGGCGGGATAACATTTTCCCTCCAAAGTACGTCTTGTGAAAACATGATGTGCTTTGAAGTGCTGCAATCTTTATTCTGAATAGTCATCGTCTTTTCGATGAAAGCTGTAATCTTCGACTGTTTTTTCTCGATAATGTAAACTGTTGACCGTCAATTGGTGTACCCTGCATTGTTGTGACTGATTGGTGTATGCCAGTGATTACCCGTTTGTTGTTGTAATCGTTATTGGGGGAGTTTCTGATTCCCAAAAATCTGGAATATTGAATATTAGTCCGACATTCATGCATATATGTTAACCTAACTCTCGTTGACGTTTGTACATCCACGAGTCGTTGTCAGTTTATTTTACTTTTGAATTACGTATCGATCCTCTCCTGAACCGATGTGAAATTCGCTGCAACAACGCTCGATGGTTGCTTTTGAATGTTCCTTCGTAACGATCCTCTCCTGAATCGATGTGAAGGGTTGAAACAACGAAGATGATTTTCATTGGATTTATGGATGCAAAGTAAGTATGTCGAGTTGATGGAGTTGGCCTTTGGAAGCCATGATTTGATGGATTCGAACTGACTGTTCGTATCGAAGCTCTAGGGAAGGAGTTGGAAACTATGGATACGAACAGGAATTTTGCATCGATAGACGCAGGGTTCGATGGATACGAAGTGCTTGTTCGACTCGATGATGGACGCGAACTGAATGAGTCGAAGTGGAGCGAGTCGAAGTAAATTTACCTGATGGCTGTGAACTGAGCGAGTCGAAATGGAGCGAGTCGAAGTCAAGCGATACGAAGGGGAGCTTCGCATCGATGTACTGGAAACGGAGTCGAAACGTGTGTTCGAATCCACGGGGATATGAAACGTTTATTCCCTTTGCTTTGGAGTCCATATAAATACTTCGTACTTAGTCGTTTTTTTCACTTTTTACTTTTCGTTATCCTGCCTTGCCTTCGTATCGCTCTGAGACTCGAGAAAACAAAGAAGAAAAGCACTCTTGCCTTCGAACTGATTCATACCTTCGATTATTTGAACCAATTGACAAATTTTAGGTAATTCATTGAGCGAAACCATCACGTAAATGGGGAGACTCGATTCTTAACACCAAATCGATCAGAGTCGTGATCGATCGAAAATTCCTTGGCCTCAGCTTCGTGTCGATCTGGAGTAGGGGTTTCGAGATGATGAGGCGGAGGCCTTCGTATCGATCGATGGTGGAGCTTCGCATCGAGTCGAATGCTTTGAATCTGTGGATCGATATTAAGGGGCTCTGTCTGATGGACTCAAAAAGATGGCCCTGGATCGAGTCAAAAAGTATGTCTTTTGATCGAGTCGAAATGGTGGCCTTGGAACGGTTCGAAGTGGAGTGCCTTGAGATCGAGTCGAACTGAAAGTTTGGGACCGAGTCGAACTGCGTAGTTTTTGATCGAGTCGAAGCAGAGGCTTTGGATCGAGTCAAAGCGCGTGGTTTGGGATCAAGTCGAAGTAGAGGCTTCGAAGCGAGTCGAAGCGCGTGGCTTTGGACCGAGTCGAAGGACGTGGTCTTGGATCGAGTCGAAGCACATGGTCTTGGATCGAGTCGAACTGCACAACCTCGAACAATCGATTCGAACTCGAGCCTTAGCAAACGATTCGAACTTGAACCAGAGTGATTGTCTTGAACTTGAACTTTTGATGATTGACCACTGATTTAATTTCGATGATACCGAAAATTCTAGTGCCTTTGACCACTTAACTTCAACGAGCTTCAAACTTGCTTAACTGGACTTAATTGTTTCACCGCACACCTGATTGCCTATTGAAGTTCGTCGATGAAACTGGAACTTACTAAAATAATAACACATTTTAACTCGAACCGATAGCTAATGGCACGGTTGTGACGGTCAGTGATGACGGTTCTTCCGACTGAATTCTGAAGTCTCGTCGTTTACATGCTTTCCTTAATCCTGTAGATCTTCTCCAAATAATATACAGTACTACACCGCACATCACAAACTCACACACTTTACACTGGGGGATGCACGAGTGTTATTTGTCAGTTTAACAATGATTTTTTATAAGCTAGCTAATCATGGACCCTTCAAGTTCTCAACAGCCAGAAATCCCAAGTTTTATTCCTCCAACCATAGAGATACCGGTTATTGAAGCCGAAGTTATAGACCCAGCTCTGGACGATCGTCCGAGTGCCCGGTTTATTTGTAGTTCGCCAGATTCAGTGCCGTCGGGTATCTCCGAAGATATGCTAGGACGGATTTGCTTAAGGCATGGTTTGTCGCTCGACGACGTGCTACATCCTGGGCCAAATGACAAGCCACACAATCCCCGGAGGGGTTTACTGCTTTCAACCGTCACGCTTGCACAGCGGGGACACTTCCTCCCTTTAATGAATATATAAGGGAGATGTTATCGTTTCTTGGCATAGCTCCATCTCAGCTACATCCCAACGGGTATGCCTTGTTGAATAGCACCTTTGTCCTGTTTATGGAGATCCTCTTTCGACCGCCGAAGCCGATCGAAATCAGATATTTATTCAACGTCAAGAGCCAGTGAGACATCCCTTCTTTCACCTTCCTGGAGGCGGTCAGAAGCTGCCACATTGTACTGGGCTCCTGGGGAAGGCTAAGTTACTATAAAACTGAATGGTTCTACGTTCGGTGCCCCCCTGGATTTGTTGGGCGGTGGTTGGATAGACGTAAGTGTTGCCATTTCTCTCTCGAATCATTGAGATACTAGTAACTGACTTCAAAACTGACATACTTTTCCTTTCTTATAGCCGCAATCTCTCGTCCCGATGGAGCATACTTCAGAGAGCTTGTTCGGATTCTTCAAGCGTTTCCGGGCGAAGAGAGGCACATAGACTTAGTCCTGACCGACATGAATTTGAGGACTGTCGGGCTGATAACGGAGACAGAGCATACATCTGGAAGGGATACATAGAGTGGTCCCGAAGAAACGGGTGAAGCGCAAAGCGCCCGCAGTCGTGATCACCGAAGAAGTTGATCCGGAAAGAACGCCTACCGATACCGAGCTCCCAGCTGGGCCTACTGCCGATGTCCTGGATTCGGGAGGAAGAAGAAAAGGCAAGGTCGTTGCTCACAAACGCCCTAAATCTAAGAGATTTAAATCCATGGTCGTTTCTTTACCTTTCCAGGGGATTAGAATTTCGGAGGCTCCTCCCCCGCAAGTGGAGAGTCCTTTTGCAGGGCTTGCCAATATTCCGATCCTGGATTTTGTGTTGTCTCCACACGACGCCAGGACGGAGGAGCTTGATAGTGCTTTTGAACTGAACGGGTCGCTTGCTACGAGTGCGGCCGACATTTCCGGTTGGTCGGGGGGTTGCATATGCATACACTTCACTACACTACATGATTCACAACTGTCCTTCGCCCAACTTAGGAAGTTACTAACTCTTTCTTCGCTTCTTATTTTCAGGTACCATGTCCGGAAGAGGATCGATGCTCGGGAATCTTCGCTCAGCCCGAAAAGCTTCTGGTTATTATGATTCCCGTAGGAGGGATTCAGGTAGGGATCGCGATCGCGAATACTCTAACTAGGACAGGTATGGGCATGACAGAGAGTATAGACATCGATCTAGATCACACTCTCCTCCTCCTAGACTTTCGTCTCCTCCTCCTGTTCAAACTTCAAATCCACTAGAGCCTCCTCGTCACAGGCCGTCTTCTCATGCTTCTAGGTCCGAAACTCATCTTCAAAGAGTCGAGACCATGGCCTCCATGATTACAGAGCAGGTCCCAGTTGACTCCACAGGAGAAGGGGCCCTCAAATTAGCTCAGATGAGAAAGGACTTTCCGAACATCTGTTTCGACGGTTATGTCTTCCCACCACACTTAAAGAGAATTCCATCAGGGGTGGAAAACACGGTGCACGACTTCGTTCACGACATATACACCCAGTACCGGGAGTGGGCAAAGGCTGCCGAGAAAGCTTCCAAAGTGGCCTTTGAGCGAGTCAAAGCGCTCGAGAAGATGGAGACCGAGCTCGCAAAAAGGGATCGGATTATTCAGGTACTCACCGCTGAGTCTGAGTCTTCTCGGAAATCTGAGATTGAGGCCATAAAAAAGGCTGACGAAGCGAAGGAGGCAATGGAGAGGTTGGGACAGACTCATGTTGCCTTGGTGGAGGAGATGGGTCACCGGAATACTACAGTTACCGCTGAGTGGGACGCAGCGGTCAAGGAGCTTAATGAACTCAAGGCCAAATTTGCTGATATGGCTAAGGAAAGAGATGACGCGAACAACGCAGCCCAGGAGGCGTGCGAACAAGCTGTCCCGCTCAGGGATGAACGGGATGCGGCCGTGGCTAAAGTCCACAAGGTGGAGGCTGAGGTGGAGGAAAAAATGAAATTGGCCGAGTCCAGGCTAGAGGCTGACATCGAAGACCTTCTCGTTGTTTACAACGCTAACGTGCTGAGGCACAGGGGTCTAGCCTGGCTCGATGATTTTCCGACGCGTCTCTATAATGCTTGGGGTCGACTGGTCGAGGAGGAGATGGAGGCACATCAGGGCGAGTCCGTGGATGAATTCGAACTCGAGAATCGCATTCTGATTGAGGATGAAAAGAAGATTCTCCACGAGTCAATGATTCTGCGTGAGAAGGAAAGACTTGGCGCCCGGCACTTTGAAGTGGGAGAGGGTTCTGGAGTTGACCACCATAAAGCAAGTCTTGAAGTTCCCGCGTCAACCCAGCCCGAATCCTCGTCTACGGTCAATCCCCAGGACGTTCCTGCTTATAATCTAGATCAACCGCAGATGTCTTCGGCTGCAGCACAAGTCACTGATGCCGCTCTACCGCCTATGAGTCAAACTGAGGAAGGTACTCTAAACATTCCACATATCTTTCTTAAGTCGACATCTTCGATCGAGTTAAGTTCTAACAGTTTTCTCATTCTTTGTCCAGTGATCGATGCCGCACCGGCCATGCCTCCTGCTATTCAAGAGCCATATCAAACGCAGGAGGCTATTGCGAATGAAGCAATCACCATGAGTACAGCTGCCCCGCTTGATGATCTACAGGGAGGTACAGTTATGTTTGACGAGCAGCTAATGGATGAACTCTTTCGGCATCACGGCGATCCTCTTGCTGACCTACCATATGTCATGAGTGGAACTGATCCTACTGCAAGTTCATCGATGCCGACCACTGATGCTCTCAACGGGGCTCGAGCAGTAACAAAAGAGCAGATGTTTGCTCAAATCGACGCTGAAATGGCAGCAGCGGCTCATGGTGGCAGTTTCGGAGGTGGGATGGCAGCACCAGGTCCTACTCCTCTTAGCATGATATCTCCTAGTGGTACTGTTTTCCTTAGCAGCATGCCCATTCCACCTTCCGCATCTGATCCCGTTGCTCCGAATCCGCCCGCAAAGAGCATTCCTATCCACTCGAGTTCGTAGGAGGATGTTGATATAATGCCTTCGCCTGAAGACCCACCGCCGAAAAGAAAAGGCTCGAAGAGGAAGATTAGCGGTGGCTCCAGCGGGTCTACACCGAGGAGGAAGCCAAGGAAGAAGAAAGATTAAACATGCTTCCCTGGTGTATTTTGACTTTCATTTTGTTGGCCGTGTATAGATGCGGGTTCGGCCCCTGCTAGTAGGAATTTTTGGAAACTTGTACATGAACTTCTTTTATAAATAATAGAAATGAAACTTCTCTTTTTTGGCTTCTTCTGCCAATGTGTATTTGCCTAAGTGTTCCAATATCTGAAATGCACTTGTGCAGTTTTAGCTTCCGAATGAAGTTTGTTTTTTGTTTTCCAAGTTCGGAAACTATGGACATGACTTGCGACCAGGAAACGATTTGAATTCCGACGTCTCATCGCTTCAATCAATGGTTGATGCTTAAGTCCTGCCCCCCAGTCTTGGGGTTGAGTTGTAGACCATCAGTCGACGATCGATTCTTACCTATAACATGTTGAGTCTAGTGCCACCGAACGGATGTTTGAGGCAAGCGGAGATTGAGTAATGCATCCATGCTTGTCTGATTGTCGATGATCATATTCGCACTCTGGAGTGTCCCATCGGTTTGTCGGCGGTTGGTCACGCCGACTTAAGTTTCAGTCTTATGCCCATGATCTGGGGACTTGGAATTGACGTTTATACTCCGACTCGTGCTTTGGGAGTTTGGAGTTGATATCTATACTCTGCTTCGCACTCTGGGAATATGGAGTTGATGTTTTATACTCCGGATTGCGCTCTGGGAACTCGGAGTTGATGTTTATACTCCGCTTCACACTCTGGGAATACGGAGTTGATGTTTATACTCCGCTTCGCATATTGGGAATACGGAGTTGATGTTTATACTCTGACTCGCGCTCTGGGAGTTCGGAGTTGATGTTTATACTCTGCTTCGCACTCTGGGAACACGGAGTTGATGTTTATACTCCGACTCGCACTCTGGGAGTTCGGAGTTGATGTTTATACTCCGCTTCACACTCTGGGAACTCGAAGTTGATGTTTATACTCCGCTTTGCACTCTGGGAATACAGAGTTGATGTTTATATTCCGACTCGCGCTCTGGGAGTTCGGAGTTGATGTTTATACCCCGCTTCGCACTCTGGGAATACGGAGTTGATGTTTATACTCCGACTCGCGCTCTGGGAGTTCGAAGTTGATGTTTATACTCTGGTTCGCACTCTGGGAACTCGGAGTTGATGAAGGATTGTCGTGTGTCAATCCTTTTTTGACTTTGATGTGATGGCTTGCCCCCAAGCTCGGGTTTCACTTAGCGAGTGATTGGTTGCATCGCAGTCACTCTCTATTTGAATAAATTCCACCGTATGGTGAAACTTAGCTCTCTGTGCATAGTGATGGTCATATGAAGCATTTCAAGTAAATCACGGCTCTGGCTCGAAGAGATTGCATTTATTACTGAAATAAGAAAGTATGGCAAAGTTAGTTGCCTTATTACAAATTCTAATTTCGAAATGTAGAAACAAATTGCAGAAAAGAAAAGTAAACTAAATGGATAAAGATATCATGTCAAGTGTAATAGCGGCGAAGGCTCTCGCTATTCCAAGCTCTTGGCAGGGTAAGACCGTCGACGGTTGATAACTTGAATGTGCCATCTCCGAGCCTTCGTTCAATAACATACGGTCCTTCCCATGTCGGCTTCATATGCGAAGGAACTAGATAGATTCTTTTTAAGACGAGATCGCCTAGTTCGAAGGTTCGCGGACGGACCTTGGCGTTGTACAATCGGGCGACTCGACTTTGTTGCGCATTTACCCTCAAATCAGCTTCTTCACGCTTCTCATCTAGTAGATCGAGAGATTCAGCAAGTAATATAGCATTTGTTTTTGGATCATAGTATGTCACACGATGAGAAGGTACTTCTAGCTCGACTGGAATAACGGCCTCTGAACCGTAAGAAAGAGAGAATGGAGTGTGGCCGGTCGCGGTCTTGTGGGTTGTTCGGTAAGCCCATAGAGCCATAGGAAGTTCATCAACCCACTTGCCCCCGACCTTTTCCAATCGTTTTTTCAGGATGGTTTTTATAACTTTATTAACTGCTTCGACCTATCTGTTTGCCTGAGGGTGTGCAACTGCGGAGAATTTCTTTTGGATGTGAAATCATTTGCAGAAATCTTTGAATTCAGCACTGTCGAATTGGGTTCCGTTGTCCGTAATAATGGTGTGCGGAAGACCGAATCGACAGATGATGTTACGAACCACAAAGTTGATTACTTTCTTCGTTGTAATGGTAGCAAGAGCTTCGGCTTCAGCCCACTTTGTGAAGTAATCAACTGCGACAATGGCGTACTTCGCACCACCTTTTGCCAGAGGTAGAGCACCGATGATGTCGATGCCCCACATTGCGAACGGCCATGGGCAGACCATTTGCGTTATCTCAGTAGGAGGAGCTCTAGGAATTCGGGCATATTTCTGGCACCTATCACATTTCTTCGCATAGTCCAACGCATCACGATTCACGGTAGGCCAGTAATATCCGTAACGAAGTATTTTCTTGGCAAGTGCTTGCCCCCGGTGTGATCGCCACATTCTCCGTCATGCACATCACGCAATACTTGTTTAATTTCATTGTGAGCGATACACCGGAGTAGGGGAACTGAGTACCCCCTTCTGTACATGAGTCCATTCTGGATGATAAATCTTGAGGCCTTTCGAAGGACTTGTCTCTTTTCACTCCTGCGCTCCGGCAGGGTTCCGTGCTCAATGTAATTTCTGAGTGGGGTCATCCATGAATCCTTTCCGGGAATGGTTTCGCATACTCGGTTTATTTCTGTCCGGTCGATACTTGGGGAAGATAGCGTTTCTACGGGAATGAGTCCCATTTGTTGAGCTTCACCTGTGCTGGCTAGCTTTGCCAATGAATCGGCCTTTTGGTTGCGCTCCCGAGGTATACAATAGATGGCGTAGTAATCGAACTGATTCAGTATTTCCCGAACTCGGGCTAAGTAAGCAGCCGACCTTCGATCTCTTGCCTGATATTTCCCCCGTACTTGACACACAACCAATTGTGAATCACAATAAACTTCCACAGCGGTGATTTTCAGATCTCTGGCGAGTTTCAAGCTAGCTAAGAGGGCTTCGTATTTAGCTTCATTATTGGTTGCATGAAAGTCAAACTTCAAAGCGTAGCATACAGATCGACCTTCGGGGGTTTCGAGCACAACACCAGCGCCCGAACACCGGTCGTTCGACGCACCATCGGTATACAGCTTCCAGACATATTCGGGGGATTTACTGGTTTCGGGTAAGTCCTCTGGAATGGTGAACTCAGCTATGAAATCAGCGAGGACTTGTCATTGGATTGCTCGTCTTGGAGTGTACGTAATATCAAACAGACTCAGTTCGATGTTCCACTTGAGTAGCCTACCAGACGTCTCAGACCGCGAAAGGACCAGTTCGATGTTGAACTAGTGCTTGGAAAGCGACATCACACTCCGTGGTCCATTCAAAGTTTCATTTCCCTTTTTGGATCAGATCGAAGAAGGGAATGTATTTGTTAGTGGACTTTGAAATGGACCTGCTCAATGCCGCTACCTTTCCATTGAGACTCTGGACTTGCTTTATAGTCTTGGGAGTTTCAAGATTTCCGATTGCCCAAATCTTTTCAGGATTAGCTTCGATTCCCTGGGCGTTAACGATGAACCCAAGGAACTTTCCGGATGCAACTCCAAAGTGACATTTCAGTGGGTTGAGCTTCATTTTGTATTCTCGAAGTATGTTGAACATAGTTTCCAAGTCTTTAACATGGTCGGTGGAGAGTCATGACTTCACAAGCATGTCTTCTACATATACTTCCATTGTTTTCCCGATTTGATTGGCAAACATCCGATTGACCAATCGTTGATAGGTAGCCCCGGCATTCTTGAGTCCGAATGGCATTACCTTGTAACAGTAAAGTCCTAGATTGGTTACGAAGCTGGTATGTTCTTGATCGGGTAAATGCATCAGTATCTGATTGTAGCCTGAATACGCGTCCATGAAGGATAAGAGTTCATGTCCGGCCGTTGAATCCACTAGCTGATCAATTCTAGGAAGCGGGAAACCATCTTTGGGGCACGCTTTATTCAGATCGGAATAATCGACACATGTTCTCCACTTCCCGTTTGGCTTTCGGACGAGCACGTGATTTGACACCCATCTAGGATACAGCGCATCTCGAATGAATCCGTTCGCTTCAAGCTTTTCTACTTCTTCTTTAAGGGCGGCAGATCTCTCTGGATCCATACCACGCCTTTTTTGTTTGACCGGGACATGCCGCGGGTCAATGTTCAGAGTGTGGCTCGCGATGTCCGGCGAGATCCCACACATATCAGAATGTGTCCAGGCAAATACGTCAAGATTTTCCCGCAGAAATTCAACCAATTCCTCCTGAGTTTGCTGGCTTAGCTGAGATCCAATCTTTATCATTTTCGAATCATCGTTATTGTCAATTGGGACATCAATCGTCAGTTCGGCCGGGATGCTTGACTTTCTTTAGATTCTCCTTCGTCTTCAGTTTCTCTCAGGTCAAGATCCTTGAGGAATTGGCTGGGGTACCCGGGCCTGGGCCCGGGCGTTAATTGTCAATTATCGGTAAAACGGACGTAGAGAGATTCCTCCACGCCCTTTCCTTTTTCCTTTCGCTGCGCCTCCCGCAGCTCAGCAACGTAGCAGGCTCTGGCAGCAGCCTGATCTCCATGAATGATTCCTATTTCATGATCAGTGGGAAACTTTAAAGTCAAACACCACGGGGCGATGGCTACCTTGAATTCAACGAGGACCGGTAGGCCTAAGAAAGCATTGTAAGGGGAGTCTATGTCCAAAACAATGAACTGTAACATCCGTACTCTCTGACGTTCTCCAACTCCCAATTCTACGGGCAGTTCCACCATTCCGGTGGGTATAGTAGCACTTCCGTTGAAACCATGGACTCGAGATTGACAAGGCTTCAAGTCCGTGGCTTCCATTTTCATTTGATCATAAGCCCGCTTGAACAAAATATTCGCAGAGCTCCCACTGTCAACTAAGATCCTCTTCATCCAAGTGGGACCTACTTGTGCTGAGATAACCAGTGGATCGATAGTGGGGGCGTCGACTTTATCAGCGTCTCTGTTCCTGAACACGATGTCATTTGTCATCTTCTTCTGTTGTTTGGCCAGAGCTCCTTCATCAAAGTTACTGCAACACTCGAAGTCCGCATGCCTGATAGAACTGGCATACGACTTCATTTCCTTCCAGCTTCGATCTGTTGGGTGAGGACCACCACTTATCGTATTGATAATTAACCTCCTGCCTGTACGAGCGGGTTCCTCCTGTCTTTCCTGATTCGGCGCAGGATTCTTATTTGATGGGCCCGCACTACCAGACTGCGGCGCCCGCACATACTGATCCAGCTTTCGCTCACGTATCAGTTTTTCAATGAGGTCTTGTAAGTGACGACACTCATTAGTGTTGTGGCCATAACTCTCATGGAATCTACAGAATTTTCCTATTTGGATTTGTCTCTCAGTTGGCGGTTTTGGGGCAGGTTTCATGTATTGCATGGTATTGTAGGTCCGCAAATACACATTTTCCAACGACGTGTTCAATGGGGTGTAATTATCGTACATGGAAGCTCTTCGCCGTGGACCACGATTCTGATCGCATTTTTTGTTCTGATTTGCATTGTCCCTTTGCTGATTCTGTTTATTTTGTACGTTCAACTGAATTTTTCCAGAACTATCCCCGGATTGTTTAACAGCGATGTTACTTTGTATTCCTTCGATGTTGGGCCCTGCATCATCCTGCTTCCTAGACTGTTTCGCATCTTCCCTTCTCAAGAATTGGGTTGCCTTGGAATAGAAACGGTCCAATGACGCAGGTGGTTTTCCAGCTAACCAATTTCCAAACTCGGAATCAACATCAATCCCCTTAGTCAGTGCCATCAGGATAGAGTTATCATTGGGATTGCTTATTTCTGCACACGCCGCATGGAATCGCTCCAAGTAATGTTTAAGTGTTTCTCCGGGAGCTTGTGTAACACTAGACAGAGTGTTAACGTCCTTAGGCCTCGTCACGTGCATACAGAATTGTTGGACAAACTTGGTGGCCATCTGGTCAAAGTTAGAGATGGATCATGGTGGCAAATGGGTGAACCACATGGCAGCGATGCCCCCTAGGGAAATGGGGAAGCTACGGCACTTTATTGCGTCATCAGCTCTCGTAGTATTCATCAGCCATTTGTATTTCAGGACATGTTGATTGGGATCAGAACTTCCTTCATAAACTGGCAAAGCTGGCATCCTGAAGTGCCGAGGTGGTTCAGCATATAATACGTCATCGGTGAAAGGGGTATGACTCCGGGAGATTCCCCAGTCGTCATTACTGAGACCCTGACTTTCACGGATCATTTGACGAATCATCGTTGGTATATCCGGAGTTCGGATGCTGGGAGCATGATGTGCCAAGGTGTGGTCGGGTTCCACAGCGCGAGTCTGGACTGGACACGGTCGACGGTCCGTGCCTCACCTCCTTGGTTCAACATCCTCAGAGACATAAGGCTCAGGAGTCTGCTCTCGTTGCCTACGTTGAGGATCAGCTTGGTTTCTAGCATTACCTCCCCGTTCGGCAGTGGTGGTAGTAGCAATGTTGCCGGTAACATGATAAGGAGCAGCTCCTCCTCAAGTTGAAGGTTCCGTGCGGAGACTAGTGGATGGTCCAGCTCTAGGTTGCCCAAGGTTCGAAGCAGGTTGGTGTCCCGAGGCTTGGCTGTAGCTTGCACCTAGCCGTGGACGTGTGGATCTGGTTTGGCCATCGGAGGAGGCTGAACTTTCTGTGGAAGAGTGAAAACCATGGTCTCTTTTGGTTCTTCTTCGCCTTTGGCGATTTAGCTGGTTAGTCAACTCCGTGTTGGCGCGTAGTTGTTCAGTTAGCTGCTGTCGACTTTGGGTCAACTCTTGAAGCAATATCTGGAATTCTTGTCTAGTGATTGGATCTGATGGATCTGAAGGTCCTGCAGCATTTTGGTTGGATGGAGGTGATTGCACGGGATTTTGTCGGTCCCGTGCTCCTAGTTCAACAGCTGTAGAAGTGGTACGTGTGCTCACCATAATGAATTAATGAAGTCCTTTCCTAGATCTGATTGCAAATCTGAATAGAATGGAAGGGCTTCAAAGTTCTAGATCTGGATCTTCTTCTTAGATTTATGCAATCCAATATAGATAGGAGATCCAAAGAGCAGGAGAAAAATTGGTTTTCTCAGTGAAAGCACCAAAGTGTTTGTACCAAAATTGGGCACAACACTCTTCGGAAGTCTTTGAAGAGATAAAGTGAAGAAATTAAATGGAAAAAAGAAGAATTATCTAACAAAAACTCCAAATTTCAGAAATGAGAATAATTAAAGTGCAAGGAGACACAAGAATTTAGAGTGGTTCGGCGTATCGCCTACGTCCACTATGAAGGAGTTTGCTTTATTGATCTTTCTTTTGTGTTTACAAGTGAATTCAATGATTTACAGTGGGCAATTATGATTTGCAGCAATGAATTTCGTTGGTAGCAGCAGCAATTGAGTTCAGATCTGGATCTGGCGGAGTCCGGGCGTTGGAGATCTCAAAGAGGAAGCCGAACCCCTTTTCTGTTGGCTTTGGGGGTCTATTTATAGGTGTAGGAGGCTGGTATTTCGCTCAGATCTCGGAAGACCCTCTCTGGCACATGACCAGGCCCGCACGCCCAACCCCGTGAAGTTTCGGTCCGATCCGTGATTGTAACGACCCAGAATTTCTGTCATTTGAAATTCGTATATTTAATTGATTTTAAATAATTAAATAATAAGATTTATAAGTCGAATAAATTTAATTTCGAATATAGTGATTTAATTGAATAATTAAATCGATAATTTAATATTTGAAATTCCAGAAATAATTGATAATTGGGTTTAATGTGTATAAAAATGATTTATAAAGTTATATTAAATCATATTGGAGTTAGGATGACGTTTGTGAACTTTTAAAATCGAATTAAAAGTTAAATTGTGAAAATTGAATATTTTAATATTTAATCAACGACTAAAAATGACCATTTTTCAAATAGTCTCAGATTTCGACGAAACCAGTTTCATCAAATCCATAATGTTAAATTATTGTTAGATTTCAATTTTTGTGTCAATCGGATTTACGATTTGTCCTGGGCAAGCCAAAACGCATCGAAATCGTTTTAAATCGATTTGATTTGAATTTGATCGTTTATTTCCGTAACTCTCACATACGATCGAATTAGCTCTCGAAACACGTTCCATTGTGTTCTAAACGCGAGTAAAACCTTAGAAACGCCAGTTGGCACGCTTCGTTTGGAGTTTGGAAAATTTTCGATGAATAGTGTTTTGGAGAATTTTCTATATAAGGCCCTCTATTTCTTCATTTGCAAACAAAGGCCAAAACCATAGTTGTGGCCGCCACTTTCACTTTAATGGCCAGAAACTTCTATCATTCTTCCTCGTTTTGCTTCCAATCCGTGAATAATTAGAGGAAACGATCAACTACAACATTGAAGAGGACGACGAGATCTTCCAATCCAACGGCTGTGATCGGAAACGGAGCTTCAGATCAACGTCAATCCTCGCTCAAAGGCATCGCGTTCGGGCATGAATTTCTAGGCCTCTAGGCGGCCGAGCGTGACAGGATTTCTGGTGGTGGCGTGTCTCGAGGCGAGCTTCCATTCGGCGGAGCTTGATCGTCGTGGAGTCGATTATAATGGTCACGAAAATTCAAAGGACATTGGCGGCTATGGGTGTTGTTGCGTTCGAATTTCACTGGGTGGGGAAGAAAGAGCGCGTGCGGCTCTGATCTGGGGGGATGAAATGCACAAATGGATTGAAGTTAGGGTTTAAATTAAAAATAAAAGTTGTAATTAATTTATATATATAAATTCGATCAAACTTTAAAACTGTGTAACATCGTCATACGTTGTCAGATTTCGACGAAACAGGAAGCGCCGAAATCGCAGCGTCGCGTTCTATGTTGTAGCGCAGATCTGGGCGCGTTCGGGTCAAGCGAGAATTTTGGATTAAATCGAACGGTTCGATTTAATTTAAAATTTAAACGTTCGACAAACTCAAGGTGAGAACTCCCCACTCAATCGAATTTTGTTTCGATTTAAATTTTAAATAGTTAGATTTAAAATTGCTTGATTGTGTGAATTGGATGATAAATGGTTATCTATTGTGTTAAATAAACCCTATACGCCATATATTAAGCGGAGGTTATTTAATAAAAACATATACCGCGATAATTCCACCGTGAAGTGGAATTGGTATTGTATATGTATTTGGAGTTGATTTCCCGCATTATATAGCGGATGAGACCCTATTGCGCCGCATAATAGCAGATAGTATTTTATAAATCCCATATACCGTGATATTCCACTTCGAAGTGGAATTGGTATTGTGCTAACATCTGTGGATGCAGGGAAACAGGTTGGAGGGATCCAACTGGATTCCTCAAATATTTGAATTTATTTCATATGTTGTGTGTTGTTTATTTATAATCGCCATGTGATTATATTTGTGGATTGGAATTGTTGAAGGCTATAATTTAGCCGAATATATTTTTGGTATCGTTGGATACCGGAAATAAATAAAAATTGGATTTTTGGAAAATTCGAGTTGAAAATTATAATAAAATTTATTTTTGAGAATTGAACAAATTTAAAAAGAAGTTTGAAAAGGGTGAAGTTTTATTTTGAATCATATTGAATTATTTCAAAAAATATGGGAAAAGATTTTAATAAAGGGTTTTTAATAATATTATTTAAAATCTGAAGAATTTATTTAATTTTGGATTTTTAAATAGATTTGAAGAGATAAAGGAATTTATTTTAAAAAGGAAATAATTTGGAAATTAATTGAAAATTCGATTTGGTGTTTTGAAATAAATGTGAAAAATCAATTTGAAATTAACTGATTATTAATTTACCATAACTAGTAAAAATTGATTTATAGAAATTTATCTGATTTAGATTAATCAAATGATTAAATTAATCCTATCTACGAATGTTTGGATTATATTGGATGTTGAATTATTTGATATCTCTGTTATGTGATGCTTTGTGATATATCCTGTTCTGTGTTGTGATTTGTGATATATTTATATATGATATGAATATCTGTGATCTGTGAATGAAAGATAAGCATTATAGTTTATACCGCTTATCAAATATATTGTTATATTTGATCTGTGATGGTTGAATGTTGTTGCACTATCGTGTTAAACCCTTGGACTACACAATACACGCACAAATGTGGATTTCACGTGGAAATCAGTTAAGTCACAGATTTTTATCAATTTTGAAAATTGAATTTTTGAATCCAAAATAGTTTTGGAATTGGAATTGGAAGCTTTTGAAAATGAATTTCAAAAATAAGAGTTATTTTAAATAACTTAATAAAATGGAAATTTAAATCATTTGATTTAAAATTTGAATTCAATATTTTGAAATTAAATTCAATGAATTGGGAATTATGGTCTAAAAGATTGTATAAATTATAAAAGGTGTTTATATGGGTTTTTAACCATTTAAAATATGGTTTTGGAAATTTAAATTTAAGTCCAAGATTTGTACTTGGATGGCTTTAAACTGTGTAATTGTAACCAGTTTTTCCCAAAACGAAAACTATCCATTTTCAAATAATAATAACTTTTATAAAGTGAAAAGATTTCCAATTTGTATCGAAACATTTCAAGTTGAAAATTGAATTGTGAATAGTTTGAGAAAAACTATGAATTAACCTTTGTGAAGATGATTAAGCTTTATTTTGAAATCAAAGAAGATTTTAAAAGGTGTATCTTTTATATTATAAAAGACTTGAATTGTGAATAGTTTTGAAAGCTATAAATTAAATCTTAATTTAAAGATTTAATGGGTTAATCCAATTGAAATGGAAATTGATTTGGAAATCTGTGAATGAATCTTTGTGAAACTAGGTAAACTTTGTGAAGTAAATCTTTTTGTTTAAAGATTTAAAATGGTAATTTGTTTAAACCATTTAAATGAAAGGATTTGGGTAATAAGTTGTGACTTAATTGAAATCCCAATATCCATATGTTTTTAAATATTGTGCTCACTATTCGGGTTAGCCGGGAAAAGACCTTTGTGTCATATAACCCATTCCGAATTAGTGATACGACGATATGGATCGTATTGAAGACTGGTGTGAAGACCGGGTATTTTTTAAAATGAAAGGACAACATGTCGAATGTCTCTGCACCGAGTTTCTCCAGTATAGAGATTTATATCACTCTTCTTGTGATGGGAAGTCCGGACGTGATTAGTGAATACCCGGATTGCAAGGGCTTCTTTGGAAGTGCCTTCGGTTCCGTTCGAACCCGGAACGGACTTGTATGGATGTGTGTCTGACATTACACTTTGAGATGTAAAGCTGGTTTCTATCAAATACATTTCTGTTGGTGGCGGAGAATTTATTCTCTTAGCTTAACACCCTTCTCTGAGACGTACGAGTTCAGAGGTTATGTAGTTGATGGTTACTAGTGATACATTCCCAATTTGCTAATGTGGCATATGAAGTGCTGTTGATCATTTGTTGATCAAAGCGTGGCTTTGTGAAAAAGCGTGGCTTTGTGAAAAAGCGTGGCTTTGTGGACGAGACTTCGTCGAGCCTCACAACCCGGTAATGGTCGAAACAGGAATGTTGCGGCAAGGTTTTTAGGGGTCGCGCCCCTAGGGTATGTCATTTCCTTCTGGATAAAAGGTGATATCATGGTATGGAGCCCAGGTATTTTACCTATGTTGATGCTGCAAATTTATTATACTTTGTGGTTGTTGCTTTGTGGTTGTTGCTTTGTGGTTGAGGATCCTCGGATAAAGGTCGGTAACGACCGGGGGATGGCATAGCTTGTGTGTTAGCTACCTAGTTACAGCTGTACAGCGTGAGGTAGCGTCGGCCTTGTGTTTGCAGAGAGTAGGTTGACTCTCGGGGCGTCTTTCCAGAGGCATTTCCATTTTGGTGTAAGGAAGTTCCTTAGCCTGACCATTTGTTGGAAAATCCAAAGAAACAATACGAACCTTGTACGGTTTTAGTTGTATAACCTGCTATGGAATGTGGCGGTAACCTGCTATTGAACATAGTAGCTATAGTAGGCATACAATAATGGTTGTATGTTGGCTAAGATTAATATTATACTTTCGAAGCGTTTTCGACTATGCACTAATAATAATAATTCAATGATTTGCGTAGTAAGCATGTTTGACTATCATAAGAAGAAATCTCCTCCAATTCTGCGTTTGCATTGTGTGTGTGGCGGGAGGTCTTATGTTAGTTTCATTTTCCAAAAAAACATCGCCGTTGTCTTTTACTTCCTTTGTTGTTGTTTTAAAGATAATAACTGTTTTAGTTCTCACACCAGTCACATGACTGACCTGGAGTTTATTGTTCCTTTCCTAAACTCTGGGTGCCTATAATTTTCCACACGGGCAGTCTAGAGTCAGGTTGTCAGGTCATTTTGGATTTCAGGAGTGCTGTGGAGCCCAATGGCGAGTTGGATGACGAGACGTATCACTTGTATATGATATTATTATTCCGCTGTGTATTCTATATGAGGACAAGTTTGTATAACTGTCCATTGTTGTGTTGTGTTGTATATTGACTCTGATGATGATGTAATGTATAAACTGATATAGTTCTTTGATTTAAAGATTATTCATTTATCTATTATATGTTGTTCCGCTGTGATATGTGAGATTCTGATATTGTTTCTGTTGTTTCTTCTTTCTTTCTTTCTGTCTTCTTCTACCTTTTCTTTTTTAACCATAACAATTCGGTTTTCCAGCATTCGATTGCTCGACAGTTGATACAGTGGACGTATTAATGTCGGTTTTCGGAAGTCGAAAATCCCGGACGTTACAGTGATCGACACGAACATATTTCGTATCGATCAAGATTTCATCCAATGGAGTCGAAATTTGGCGTGGACATTCTTTAGCATGCACGTAGTCTTCTATGAAAATTTCATAGCATTTGGACTTGTAGATTGGGAGATATGATCGATACGAAATGAGGTTTTCGGTAGGCTGTTTCCTTCGACTCGCTTCTGTTTTGACTCGCTTCCATTCGACTCGGTGACGTGGCGCTTGAATCTCACTCTGCCCTTGATGTTGTTTTGAGCGAGTCGAAATGTTCACTGATTGAGCGAGTCGAAGTGTGCCCAGATCGAGCGAGTCGAAGTATGCATTGGTCGAGCAAGTCGAAATGGAGCGTCCTGAGAGGTTTGAGCAGTGGCTTCGCCAATGGAGTCGAAGTTGATGGAGTCGATCAGTGGTTCGAATGGAGCGAGTCGAAGAAGGCATCTGAGTGAAGCGAGTCGAAGTAGGTACTTCTGATCGCTGTGAAGCGATTCGAACATGAACGACTCGAAGTTGGCCTATGAGCAAAGCGAGTCGAAGTTGTCACTTTTGAGTGTTGCGAAGCGAGTCGAAGTTGGCATCTGAGGGATGTGGAGCGAGTCGAAGAAGGCATCTGAGCGAAGTGAGTCGATCGGTGATTGGTTTTCATCCAATTTTGTATCGTTCATAACTTGAGCATACGAACTCGAATTGACTTGAGATTTGGAACGTTGACTCTCATGGCTTAGCTTGTCATGTCCTACCAATTTTGGCTCGATCTGGACTCAGACAAAATTCATCGATATCCATAGTGGACCTGTGCATAACTGATCTCTAAGATGGGCCGTCGTTGGTTACTAGTCAATTCCTTGGTGTCACAGCCTTGCCAAAAGGCGGGATAACAATACGTTATAATTTATAACCAATCTTAGACAATTTAGACATAAAAATAATACAGCAAATAAAGTCTTTTACGTAACAGAAATTATTCAATTTTAAAACTAATCCATTTGGAAAATTAAAATGAAAATCTCCAACTGTCGTTGCATCTACCAGAGATCCATCAACAACTAAGGGCCTCATATCTACCTTAGCCACATGGTGCTTGTTCTTAAGTCTCTATAAAGAATTACAGATATGAGTTCTAGATCTAGTATTTAAAACCCAAGATAACATTGATTGCAAGACAATTTTAAATCAAAAATATACCTATAGAAGCAATAGAACTATTTTGTATCTTCTTTTTAACTAGCTTTAAGTACTGCGGACAGTTCCACTTTCAATGACCATCCTTGTGACAGTGATGATATCCAACCTTGTCAGATGGAGTAGTTTTCTTGTTCTCTTATTAGCCATTTTCTACTTCTTCGAACATTTCGAAGATGATGAATTCCCCATAACCGTGTGTACCGCGCCTTGATCCATAGATGAAGAATCAGTTGACCTTAACATATTGAAGAGCTACATGAGGCTTACGTTCAACTGGTTCATATTATAGTTTAATACGAGCGGCTCTAATTAAGGAGTAAGAGACCCTAGGATCAGATCCACTTGCAACTCGTTGCATATCGTCACGTCCAATTGAGAAACTCTATCAATATTGTCTTTCATCACAAGAGCCTACTCATCCACCTTCATTCCCTTTGTCATTTTCGTATTAAACAGTTTCTTTGTAGTTTGTACCTTGCAGAATAAGACTACTTCCCAAACAAAGCTTTGAAGATATCGAAAATGTGATGAACATTCATGTTTTCAAGAGGTCTCTACAACGGTTTTTCTAACGTAGATAGCACGCAGACTTGGGTTATCTCAATATTGCGACCTATTTGTTATAGGTTATGTTTAATTTAGGATCCGCATTATACCTTGGAGGTTCATTATTGATGACCATAGGCGTTCATATGTTCATGTCATCTTTATTTCCCTTAACAATCTATGTTGTTAGGTTCGGTGAGTTTGACATTTTCAGAAAACAACTTGGGCGTAGACATTTTCTACAAATTTAAACGTAGTAAAGTCGGATATTATTCATAGTAGGTGTTCTTATAATATTAGTAAGGTTAAGCATTATATTTCATTTTAATAATAAGCTTGCTCTAATAGTAACATCGAAGCCTTTTATTTCACTAGTGGGTGTTAGAACTCGTATGCCTTGAGATTTTGATCTTGAGGGAAGCACAACAAATCATGTATAACTCCTAACCTTGTAGTCTTTGTCTTAACCTCACCTTTGCCTTAAGGAAAGCTCAACAAATAAAGAGAGATTATTCACTCATGCCTATCATTTCTGTAACGACCCATAATTTTGGTCATTTGATTTTGAATATATAATTAATTTTAAATATGGAATAATTGGATTTTTAAAATTTAATATCTTGAATTCAAATATAGGATTTATTTTAAATAGTTGAATTGTGAATCTTATAGTTGAGTTTTGAATTTAATATTGGTTTAAAAGCTTTCAAACTTGAATTAAATTATAGAGATTATTTAAATTTTGGAATTGTAAATAAATATTTGAATAGTGATTTAAATATCGGGATTTTAAATTGAATATAAATTTGATGGTTTAACGAACTTATTTAACTCCTTTTAATTAAAAAATAACAACCCTGAAATTCATTTTGTAAATTTAATAAGTAATAATGGTGAGTTCGGTTTTTAAATTTAACTATAAAAATAGATGGTTCAAATAAATAATTAGAAAAAATTATTGTTAATATAACGACTCAATATTTATTGACGTGTTTTTAATTAAATTTATTAGATTTTTCCATAATTTTTAATTTGGAAATTATCTAAATAATTGTTTGATGATTTTTCGACAAATGACAGTGTTTTTGTGATTTTAAAGAATCGGTAAACCCGTGTATATAATTAGTGTTTTGGGGTTGTGTCGTTGTTCTGATCGCGACCGTATTTTTGTTTTGACGTTTAGAG
Source organism: Allium fistulosum (assembly GCA_030737815.1). NCBI lineage: Eukaryota > Viridiplantae > Streptophyta > Magnoliopsida > Asparagales > Amaryllidaceae > Allium > Allium fistulosum. Next base: position 1,222,698,852 of record CM060903.1, read on the forward strand.
TCCGTATAAAAACGAAAAGCTATGCAGTGAAATGCCAAAAAAATAAATTATAAACCTAACTCAAACATTTTGGTATAAGCATCACACATTCGTGTCCCCCCCGTACCCATTCCATTCATTTTCATGATGAAGCAAGAAACTCATAAATCCTCCTCTTATGAAATTAAAATCAATTCAAACTAAAAATATTGAAATTTGAAAACCTGGATCTTTGAGTTTTATATGTTTAGATCTACATGTAGATGGTTTATTAAAGGGCGTGGCTTTCTCCTTTGGGTTTGACAGTGATGGTCGAAAATGGTTTTGGAGCTAACGTTATGGAATTCTCGGCATATGGTCGATGATAGTGGACGAGCTTTGTCTCTTTGGCTTTGTGAGGTTGAGGAGCTTCTAGTGGCCAAAGGAGAGGGGATCCAGTCGTGCGTGGACGAACGCGTCCAGTTGCGTGGGAGGGTAGGTGGCTCCAGGTCGAGGTAGCTAGAGTTAGTTTGGGTTTAAAGTCAAGGTGTCCGGTAGATGGAGATTTCGACGTTGGAGATGATGGTGGAGTCAGATCGCGGTTTAGCGGGGTGTGGAGGGAGAACAAGGTGGATGATCAATCAACAATGGGTGGGCATTAGTATTTAAAAGTGGGAATTGTATTTGAGATGAAGAAGGTTTAATTTGTTAAATATGGTAATTAGTTTAAAGAGAGTGCAATTAAGGAAATTTATTTGTTTTAAATAATTCGATAACTTATAAAATTCATAACTTGCTCATACGAGGTCAGAATTAAACACGGTCAGCTGTTTTGTGCTCGTGGAATCATTATCTACATTGTGGAATTAGATTGGTTGAGATTAGAGCCAGTAGAATTTTAAGCTAACATTGAACGCTGTTCGATTTTAGATGGAACTAGAACGCTTCGACGATAACTAGAGTTTAAGTGAGTTTAACTCACTTTTTTGGTTAATCAGTAAGATATATAATAGATTAAATTTTACTGTTTGTGTTGGTTGAAATTATAGGATTATTGGTTAAAATATCTGCTTTGAAAAGAAATTGCCATTTAAAAGTGAAATACAGGAAAATATATTGAGAAATCCGAATTTTTCGCCAGTGTGATTATTAATTTCCAGTTATATTCCTATTGTTTTATTTCAGTTATAACCCTATTATATGGATTGTTAATTGATAAATCTTGATTGTTTAGCACTATTGGATAGGAATTGTTATATGTTCTAACTTAACCCTTATAGTGACAAAAATCAATAACAATATTGGTTAAGTGCTTGGGAGGCTATTGGCCACAATTTAGTATTTTGAAATTACTATTAATTGCCGTTTAACTTGAAATGAGTTTTTGATTTGGAGAATGATTTCAAACCTAATCTTTTAGTTTTCTAGAATATTTTTATTTAAGCAGATTTTGAGCTTCTCTATTTTACACCAACATTTTTATTTGTCTTTTTAAAATCATTTAGAATTTTTTTAAAGTTGTTTAAATATCATTATAATGATTTAAAGTCATTTAACTATTGTTTAATAGTGTTTAAAAGTTGTTTGTTTCTATTCAATATTGTTTTAGGGTTATTTATTAATATTTGAATACTGTGAAAGTTATTTATTTAAGTAATTGATATTGTTTGAAGATAATGATTATTATTTATTAATAATATTTTGGATGTTAATTATTTATTATAATAAGGTTTTTAAAGATTAATCATTAAACATTATTGATTATTATATTAATAATGTTTTGAAGTTATTATTTATTATATTAATAGTGTATTGAAGTAAATTAATTATTTCATTAATAATGTTCTAAAGGAAATTGAATGTGTTATTAATGTTGTTGAAAAGTTAATTTATTATTGATATATGATGTTTGAAGTTAATTAATTTATATGATTAATTGTGTTTAAAAAAGTTTGACTTATAAAGGAATTTCCTTTAATAAAGAGTTTATAAATGAAAATGGAGTTTTGTATTTATAAAGGATTTTTATAAAGACTTTATAAAGGATTTTTATAAAGGGATTTTAGACAAGATTGTTATAAAGTAATTTTAAAATGGATTTTTATAAAGGATTTTCATAAAGGAGTTCTATAAAAGAATAAAGAATTTTATGAATGGTTTTAGAGATTTATAAAAGAGGGTTATAATGATTTTTGAGTTGTATAAAAAGTTTTAAAATAAATCGTTTATAAAAGGAATTTTATAAATTGGGAAGGGATCTTGAAAATTTGGAAAGGGGTTTATAAATAATTTTAGATATTTATAAAAGAATTTATAATTAAACTTGGAGATTTGTAAAAAAAGTTCTATAAGTATTTTTGGGAATTTATAAAAGAGACTTTTAGAGATTTGTTTAAAAAGGGATTTATAAAAGTAATTTTATAAGAATGAACGAGATTGAATTTCCCAAATCGACCTTCTTAATTTTGGTGGTGTGGACGTCGTTCCATGCTTAACACCGAAAGAATGGTGTTTGGGTTTATCTTCATTTCCATTTCTTTTAAAACAATATTTGTTTTAATCCTTTTGATATGATTTTAAAATTAAAAATCTTCAATAATGTTTTGTGAATATACTTATACCATTGAGATAAGTAAGAATACATTTTCTAAGTAAGGAAAGTGTAGTGTTTTTGTGAATATACTTATACCATTGAAATAAGTATATAGATTATTATTCCAAGTATTTAAAGGAGTATAAAGGGTTTTATGAATATATATATATTTATAAAAGTTTTTTGATACAATTATTTACAAAGTGATTTTAGTTAATGAAAGGATTAATTAAAGAGGTTAGTGGTTGCTTATGTACTTAACCAATGTTGGTTTCCCTATGGAAATAAATCTCTGATTTGATTGTTATTTTTATTTGATAGTTAAATAACTGACTATCAAATATTGGCCAGTTTGAAAACTATCATTGTCGGTTTAGGGAGACCGAGATTAGATATATTATCTAAAAACCACTTCAAACCAGCATAAAGGTTCAAATGAAATGTTATCCCGCCTTTTAGCAAGGCCGTGGCACCAAAAGATTAACTGGAAACCAAAGACAGATCGTCCCCGAAGGTCGGTTACACACAGACCTGCTATGGATGCTAGTAAATTTTTCCCGAGTTTGGATCGGGCTACAATTGATACAACACGACAAGCGAAGCTACGGAATCAAACATTTCAAATTTCAAGTCAATCGGAGCTCGTGTGCTTAAGATATTGATCGATCAAAATCAAGTCGCTTCAAGCTGTTTGGGGTTTGCTTCGAGTCGTCCCAAACTTTACTTCGGGTTTCCAAACAAAATGCTTCAAGTCAGAGAAGGGTCTGCTTCGGGTCTTGGTCAGGTTAGCATGTTTGCAAGATGCTTCGAGTCACCACAACACTTGCTTCGAGTCACCAGAGGATCTACTTCGGGTCAAGGAGACGGCTACTTCGAGTCAGAGCCATGAATTGATCGGCAACAAAGGTCCCCATGCTATTCGTATCCATCAAGTTTGCACTCGTTCCTTTCGTATCCATCGGACAGACACATCTTCCACGTCGATCGAAGTTGTTCACTTCGTATCGATATATGTTTCGTATCGATCAACCAGCTGATCGATACGAAACCCAACCCTTTCCATCGATATGAAGTAGCCCACGGATGTCTACTTCGTATCGATTATGTTGATGTATGTTTCGTATCGATCAACTGGATGATCGATACGAAACTATCACTTTCCATCGATACAAAGCCAACGCCAGGTGATTGATATGAAGAGTGTGTCATGCATCGATACGGAAAGAGATAAGGATCGATACGAAGAGCATATCACCCGATGGATACGAAGGAAGAAGCAGTCAACGTGGCATAAAAGATGGATCTACCCTAGCTTATCGCTCCACGTCACCATCGTCTGATCGGTACAAATGAGATCGATGCGAATGACACCGATACGAACTCGGCAGCCTTCAACAAACCCAAACTTGCATCGATCATAACTCACAATCTACAAGTCCAAATGCCACCAAATTTTCACAGGAGCTTGCGTACAACATCAAGAATGTCCATGATCGATCCCAACCCAAAAGGAGCAGTTTTGGATCGATACGAATTTGGTTCATATCGATCACGGATCGAGTTGAAATGTTAGGGGATCAATCACGTGGGCCCACTCGCATGAGAGAAGGAGTCTTTCAAGATCTGGGCGAGATATTTGCAGCCTACGCCTATAAATAGCAGTCCAAGAGCTTCAGAAAAGGGATCTTTTGGCCCTCATATACCTATACTCTGCCAATATCTTCATTGTATCTGGAGTGTACTGTTGTAATCAATTGTAACCAGTGAGAATCATCAATAAAACCAAAAATCCTTCAAAGTGGACGTAGGCTACAATGCCGAACCACTATAAATCTTGTCTTTTTACTGCTTTCCTTTTAATTTTTTGAGTGTTCTTCATATTTAATTCTATTACATACAATCTACCTGTGATCCGTGAGTGTGATTTGGTGCTTTCATCTGCAATTGGGTGTTTGTGACCATTTGCTATGAAGGAGGGAAATGCTGAAAAGGCAAGAGGAAATGATGCAGAACATTCTCAGACTGTTGGGACAGGCAGGAACAACACGAGGAGCTGGAATTCAGATCCACGGAATTGAACTAGAAGGACCCAACAGGCAATCGAATAGAGCAGGACCATCAGGAGTAGCCCCTGAGCTGGGGGGCAATCCCCAGGAAAATGTTGATCCAATCTCAGGCAGGACACCAGCCAGGACTATGCAGTATGGCGTTGATAGAGCAATGGATCCCCGTCCAAGAGAGCAGATTCCAAGATCCCCCCGTGAACTAGGGGGCAGATTGGAGGCAACATACAAGGTCTACAACTTGGAGATAGTGATAGATTGGTGGAGATGGTCAGACGAGCCATAAGGGGAGGACTAGTGAATAAAGATCTGGAAGATGTGAACAGGAGCCCCTTCACTCCCGCAATTAGGCAGGCTAGGAACCCACCTGAATTCAAGCTACCAACACTGGAGACATATGATGGGAGGGCGGATCCTGCTATTCATCTGACAAGGTATATGAGGCACATGGAGGTACTGGGGGCATCGGAGGAGATCATGGCCCGGTGTTTCCTATTGTATTTGACAAACATAGCAGCACTATGGTTCAGGCAATTGGAGAGCGGCTCCATTGGAACATGGATCGAGTTGACTGAGAAGTTTATGAGGCAATTCAGAGTTCACATTTCAAGACCTAAGAACGTAATGAGTTTGACAACACTAAAGCAAAGAACCAGGGAATCTTTGAGGAGTTTTTTGTCATAATTCAATGCAGCGGTAACATCGGTGGATCGACCAGATCCATCCATGGTTTTGATGGCAGCTGTATCTGGCATAGTTGATGGAACAGAATTCAAGAATTCACTGACAAGGGATCCACCTATGGACTTAGGAGAGTTTTATCATGAGGCAGAAAGGTTTCTGCGACAAGAGGATGGCAATGTTGAGAGAGAGGAAGGAGAGGGGGTTGATGTTTATGTAGTCAAAAGCGGAGATCCGCTCGGAAAGGATTAAGGCAAAGAGAAAGGGAAGCGAAAAGTAGAGGACAATTGTGATGAGCCAAAGCGGCCGCGAAAGGAGCCGAGATTCACCTCTTATTCAGAGCTGAACGAGACATTAGAGCAAATCTACCAAGACACTAGGGGGCAGGTTCCCTACCGGAGGACAATGAGGAAGGATCCGAGCGACAATTAGAGGAAATCAGAAAAGTACTGCTTATTCCACGAGCTAAGCAGCCATGGTACAAATAATTGCAGACACTTGAGGGATGAGATAGAAAGGCATATCCGGAATGGCATGTTATCATAGTACGTGAGAAGGCGAGCAACAACGGTGGAGCAAGAACGGCCACCATCCCCATCAACTGGGGATGGCTCAGGATCGAGGCATCAGCTTGTCATCAACTGATTGAAATAATGACGAATAAGTCGCAAACTCCACACTAGTGCGGCTGAGTCGCTTACACATGTATAGGATCATAAACGGTCCTTAGGCGTGCTCTGAGATGACTATCAACCGCATTAGTGTAGGTGTTTGCACTTTGACGCCTCTACTTTGCTTTTGTTTTCTATTCTTTGCATCTGGACTTGATTTGGTTTGACATTTTGGTTGTAAGACTCATTTTGAATGTAAATCTGGTATTTGTAATTTCATAACGGCTAAGTCACTTACACATGTACGGGATCGCGAACGGTCCTCAGGCATGATCTGAGATGGCGATAAACCGCCATAAAAAATAATTCGGAAACTCACTCGAATGTGAAATCCGACGTTAATGATACTAAGCCCCACCCCGGGTGCACACAATTTTCCTCGAACGGCACCCGACCGCGAACGGTCACAATTCGCCTCGAACGGCACCCCGACCGCAAACGGTCACAATTCGCCTCGAACGACACCCGACCACGAACGGTCACAATTCGCCTCGAACGGCACCACGACTGCGAACGGTCACAATTCGCCTCGAGCGGCACCCGACCGTGAATGGTCACAATTCTCCTCGAACGGCACCCGACCGCGAATGATCGCCATTCACAGTCAGGTAAGACTATCAATCTTTTTACAGGTCATTAACAGGATACGAACATCCAGCTTATCGAAATACAAAACACACCTTCTTATCGCAAGTAATGTTTTGGAGGGCAAGTGTTATCCCGCCTTTTAGCAAGGCCGTGACACCAAAAGATTAACTGGAAACCAAAGACAGATCATCCCCGAAGGTCGGTTGCACATAGACCTGCTTTGTATGCTAGTAAATTTTGCCCAAGTCTGGATCGGGCTACAATTGATACAACACGACAAGTGAAGCTACGGAATCCAACATTTCTAATTTCAAGTCAATCGGAGCTCGTGTGCTCAAGATATTGAACGATCAAAATCGAGTCGCTTCAAGCTATTTGGGGGTTGCTTCGAGTCGTCCCAAACTTTACTTCGGGTTTCCAAGCAAAATGCTTCGAGTCAGAGAAGGGTCTGCTTCGGGTCTTGGTCAGGTTAGCATGTTTGCAAGCTGCTTCGAGTCACCACAACACTTGCTTCGAGTCACCAAAGGATCTACTTTGGGTCAAGGAGACGGCTACTTCGATTCAGAGCCATGAATCGATCGACAACCATGGTCCCCATGCTATTCGTATCCATGCTATTCATATCCATCAAGTTTGCACTCGTTCCTTTCGTATCCATCGGACAGACACATCTCCTAGGTCGATCAAAGTTGTTCACTTCGTATCGATATATGTTTCGTATCGATCAACCAAATGATCGATACGAAACCCAACCCTTTCCATCGATACGAAGTAGCCCACGGATGTCTACTTCGTATTGATCATGTTGATGTATGTTTCGTATCGATCAACTAGATGATCGATATGAAACTATCACTTTCCATCGATACGAAGCCAACGCCAGGTGATCGATACGAAGAGTGTCTGTCATGCATCGATACGAAAAGAGATAAGGATCGATACGAAGAGCATAGCACCCGATGGATACGAAGGAAGAAGCAGTCAACGCGGCATAAAAGATGGATCTACCCTAGCTTATCGCTCCACGTCACCATCGTCTGATCGGTACAAACGAGATCGACGCGAACGACATCGATACAAACTCGGCAGCCTTCAACAAACCCAAACTTGCATCGATCATAACTCACAATCTTCAAGTCCAAATGCCACCAAATTTTCACAGGAGCTTGCGTACAACCTCAAGAATGTTCATGATCGATCCCATCCCAAAAGGAGCAGTTTTGGATCGATATGAATTTGGTTCGTATCGATAACGGATCGAGTCGAAATGTCAGGGGATCGATCATGTGGCCTACTCGCATGAGAGAAGGAGTCTTCCGAGATATGGGTGAGATATTTGCAGTCTACACCTATAAATAGCAGTCCAAGAGCTTTAGAAAAGGGATCTTTTGGCCCTCCTACACCTATACTCTGCCAAAATCTTCATTGTATATGGAGTGTACTGTTGTAATCAATTGTAACTAGCGAGAATCATCAATAAAACAGAAAATCATTCAAAGTGGACGTAGGCTACAACGCCGAACCACTATAAATCTTGTCTTTCTACCGCTTTCCTTTTAATTTTTTGAGTGTTCTTCATATTTAATTCTATTACATACAATCTACCTGTGATCTGTAACTGTGATTTGGTGCTTTCATCTGCAATTGGGTGTTTGTGACCATTTTTGGCGCAAACATGAAAGATATCTTGTTGATGGTTTCTAAGATGGTGTTCTTTGATGTACAAGGGCTACTTGCTACTAATCCTAAGGATGATTCCAAAATAAATGTAATAAAAGTAGTGCCTTCATTTTCATTCAGACCCAGAACGAACTTGTATGGATGAATGCTGGCATTAAATTTTTTCCTGGAGCTAACATTCCAGTTGGCAATTGCTAGGAGGAATCGGGTAATTGTTACCTTATAAGCCTCACAACCAGTAAATGAATAAATCAGGGACGTGCCGTAGGGCTAAGTGGGTCGCTCGCATTAGGGTATGATCATCCCTTATCTAGAGTTGATATCTTTGTATGCTTCGGAGCCCATTATGGTTGTTGATCAACCTAGGGGTGATCATATTCGGCGCTATCCAGTAAAGAGTAGGGCCGGTCCTGAGTAGCAGAGATGCAACGTGTTGTAGCCTCCAGTACATTTTATCTAGAGGTGTACTGATTTGATGGGTAGACCCTTACCCTTTCATGGTTGGAATCCATATTCTAATACGAGCCTTTGGACTTGATTGTATACCTATTATGTTGGAATTTAATTAATGTAGCAATTTCGGCCATGATTCAATATATTTTAAACCCATGGCATTATTATAATATCAGAAGATTTCTTATAGAAAGGTTTTGGTTATCGTAAGGTAAAAACTCGTCCGTGTTTATGTGCAGCGTAGTCTTATGAGATACCTTTATTTTTGAAAGGTTTTTATAACAATAAAATTCAATTAAGGTGTGTTTTCTCATGCTGGTTTACCAGACTGATCCGGGCGTTATTTTCTTCTAAAGCTCGGGTCAGCTCGAGTATGTTTCAAATTTAATTCTGGATTCTTTGGAGCTTCAGGAGACGAGATGGATTCCCCATAACGTATTCATATATCTTTTTATTTCCGATACATTTTATGCTTGTTATATATATCAGTAATTGTAAGGACATGCTGTTATAACTGTCCACGCCGATGATAGATTGATATCTCTGATTAATGTTTATTTATATTATTGTTTCCATTTGTAAAGATCATTGTGTATATTATAGATTACTCGGTACGATGTGATATTCTATTCTGTCTTTTATTTTCTTTCACCCCAACAATTTGCCTTTCGGGCACTTGGATGCTCGGCACGTGAATACCGTGGATATCCTAGTGTCGACATTTAAGGATCGAAAAGGCGAGTCGTTACAATTTCATGATGGCCTAAGTATAATGCATATACCTTGAGAAAAGCTAAACAAATATATGCAGTTATCTTACCTAGTCTATTCTTTATATTAATAGTAAGATAAATAACATCCCTAGCTTGAGGACAGATCAACAACTAAGGGGTATGCAAGTAATCTATTAATATATAAATGATTGAGGACAACTTTATATTTATGGTTTATAATCTTTAATATGTATAATTGGGTGATATCGACTTATGGAATAATGTATTTCTTATGAAATACCCTCGTGATTTAAGAGTTGGACACATCAAAAGTCAGGATATACGTACTATACATATGTATTTATTCGTTGAATCTAATTAAGGTTTCTTTTGTTCCACCTTTTATTATACGTTCATATTATATATGTTTTAATTATTATATAACTTTTATTTAACTAACTAATATAATAGCCTTATGTATAATCTCATATTAATATTGTTAATGAAATCTTATTTAATTAATTTAATTAATTTATTGATTAATATTTTAATTAATTTTGTATTATTCAATTAAACATTTTATATTGAATATATATACCATAACATTTAGATTTATACACACATATATTTATATATATGGATTATATTATTTATTAATTAACATTTTAATTTATTTAATTAAATAATTTTAACTAGTTATTTTAATTTCGAAAATTCCATACATACTTACATCACCTTCAACAATTCAAGATAATGTAACAAATATTATTATATATGTTATATAATTTAATTAATGAACTATTTAATTAATTTATAAATCTAATTAATAATTAATTAATTTTTGAAATTAATTTATAAGTATCAAAACAATTTTAAAAATCATATTATAACATTTATAATATTTTTCTAATTAAAATTTTTATTTTAGTTTCAAAATAGATTTTGAAAATTAGCACAATACCAAAATTTAAATTGGGACTTTTCAATTAGGGATAACTTTTGGGCTTACTTCACCTTTCGGGCCAGGCCGGTAGCTAAGTAGAATAGGGTACTTGATTGCCCAAACCCAGCCTTGAAATTACTTTTCTTGACACCCTATTAAATGGGTAAACGTAATTAGTTGGTCCTAACATGACTAATTTAGACTGCATATTCTATTGGGCTCTAATACCATTGTTGGATCTGGATCAACACGTAGGGTTAAATGGGTGAAATTTAATAAAAGTTTCCATTTGGATCTTATTGGGTCTGTGAAGTCTAAAATGATTTAGATCTAATCTAAATATATTTTAAATATGTAACAACTCGCCATTTCAGAACCTTGTAACTATACAACGAAGTCCCAAAATGGCGAGTCATTAGGTGAATACATATTGATATATAGTGAGAGCATAAAATAGAAACAATATTAACTAATAACTTTCAGAATTTCACATTGAATAGTCTCACAAAATATCATATCTCACAAAATATCATATCACATAAATATATCTGATTACATATATGATATTACTACATAAGTTTATATAATCCAACCACAATCAAATCCATACACACTATCACATCATGTCTTTAATACATAATTTGTTTTACAACTTTTACATATAATATTTACAATATATACAAGTCCACACTCCCAAGTCCATCCTGTCCTAGACTCCATCATCCTAAACAATTTAGACAAAAGAAAACATAGGAGTGAGTCAAACATACGTTTAAGTAAGTGAAGCCAATCTAATGCATGTATACTACTATGACAGTGATATAACATGATTTAAGTCTAAAGTATAACACCTTTTGGTCCCGCCTAACACTCTACAAAACGATGTTATACTATTTAAGAATGATCTAGTCTAGAACACCTACGGTAAAAGATCCCTGATACATAATCTGGTCTTGCCATCTGCGGTGAAGGATTACATGATACGTAATCTAGTCTCGCCACCTACGGTAAAGAATTACATGTCTGCAGCTACTATCCAATCTCACCACTTGCAATAAAAGATAGTAATACGAATTAAACTCATGCCTGGTCCTACCACGTGTGCTACAGGTTGACTTTGTCCCACATTAAAACTCCTAGACCAGCCTCTTTACTTCACAAGAGAATGTACAATAAAACCATGAACCAATCACCTACTACATGTGCTACATGATTCATGTATTCGTTCATCGTTCAAAGTTAATTACTTACACTACTCCCATACATCATAATTATCACCAAACTATGCATCTGAACATCGATCATACGGTCAAGATGTCACCATAGAGCCCCAAGAGAACACTTGTAAAAGGTCGAAGCGTAGCATGTCGATTCAGGCATCTAAAAGCCCAAAATATCCAAATCTAGGTCACCTACGGGTGGATCGGTGTGCACCCACCGATGCCCAACCCAAATATGGGGTTTCTTCCCATTTTTGTGCTTTTCAATTCCAGGTTTCATTTTCTTTACTTCGTTATTATTTCTAATTATTTTATTTCATATATATACATTAAAAACTAAGTTTCTATGGCCCTAACATATATATTCACTAATTTGAAGTTATATCTAGTTTAGATACAAATCGGGTTTGGTTAAGTTTGAAATGATATCTGAAAAATATATATGTTCATTTACATCTTCTCAGTTTTTGACTTCATCATTTAGTTTAATATACATCATAGTTAAATCCTAGATTAGCCCCATATCATCTTATACCATTATTAAAGCACTATAGCATGATCGTAGAAGATTCACTCACTAATTCAACCTAATTTTGTTTGCTGTCCAAAATTTCCAAGAATGCCAAACTTCACAATAGCCTCGAATTCGTATTCCAAAAGATACAAAATCTCTCCGTGGTCCTAGTGTACTTCGTCTCGTCGAATTTCATTGAGGAATGAAGATTTGGTATTGAAATGGTTGAAAGAGGAAGAAGGTCATTCGTTTTTGAAATGAGGAAAGAAACATAAATGAAGATGTATGTACTTTTAAATAGCCCTTAGGAAGGAAAACTAAAATGTCACTTAATTTAAGTTTGAATTATTGGACCTGGCTTAATCCAACCCAATTTGGCCCACTGCATGCACACAGTTTTAACGCACAACAAAAAAACCTCGATATCTCACTCATATGACATCCAATTTAAACAAATAAATACTCCATCTCGACCAAAATAATGAGAGCAACACAATGGCACAACTCTTATTAGCAAATTCAACTATATATAAAAATTACCATAATCCCCTTCTAATAGAAATTTTCCAAAATACCATCCCATTATATCTCAAATCTAATTGTTATTATTATTTGAGTTTTATATAAAATCTCAGGGTATTAAAAAATAAAATCATCATTTCATTTATTTAATAAATTAAAGGATTTTATTAAATATTATATATAATATATAGTGTATATATGTGTATTATACACACATGTAAGTGCAAGTGCAACATATACGGTGTACATAGTCTAACATGCTCCAATCAAAGTGTTGAGATTTACACCACAACGGACAAGTTAGTCCCTCCATATACATATATGTTGTCTAATATATATACATATATACACACATATATATGTTATCTGGTATTTTGACCCGGCTATATTTGAACTGATTGGACAAGTTAGATTCGATTGCCATCAAGGCCGGTAAGTCCAGAGCGATGAATGTGGGATCTAAAGATCAAGTACAAATGATAATATAAAGCCGTGATTGAATGAAATTGAGAGATATGCAATGCAAAATGGTTAAAATATGAAATATTGTCTAACATAGAAAAGGGATCGGCTATAATCACTCTCAAACATAGGGATCAGGATATTTCAGCCAAACAAGTGAAACTCAATGGAAAACAATCAATATCTCAAGATTTAGAAGTCTAATGCATACGAAACTTTGGAAACAAGATATGGGGACCCTAGGGAGCATACCCTAGGGATTGCATCTCAAAAGGATTAGGCAGGAGGGATCGACCCTCTTCCCTCCGTAGGGATTGGCTAGAATCAGGATGCATAACATGTTGCAAAAATGATCGAGCAATTACTCAAGATCTACTAATCCAATTGGCGTGAAACTTTAAGACTAAGCATATTACAACATGGGAAATCTCCCACAGAGATTGCACCCCCAAATTCCTCAAAAATAAGGATCAGAACCGATCCCTATTCCTTGGGATTTGGGCTATGCGATCCCTCTTATAGGTCCATATGTTTTTGGAGATCCCTCTGCCGAATTTTTAGGGAGATATTTTGCCATCTTCCTCTATAAATACAGGCTTGAGTTCATTTTCGAGACTTTACGCTTCTAGTTGCTTTGTACTCTATTGTAACAAAGGATTTTCATCTGATTCCTATTGTACTTGGTTTACAAAGTGATTAATAAAGTTATCTATTCAAAGTGGACGTAGGCAAACAACGTCGAACCACTAGAAATCATTGTGTCTCTATTATTTGCTTGTTTCTTATTGTTTTATTGCTATTCTCACCTTTTTTCCATTTTATATTCTTTATTTATTTCTCCACAAAATCTCTATTAGGTGTTTGTTACAAATTTTGGTGCAAACATTTTGGTGCTTTCTTTGAGAGAGAGATTCTTGGCCCTATTTGGATCCCTTTGCTGCTATTGGATTGCATAAATCCCCTTAAGAGATCCATAATTGTCTTTAAGAAGATTATTTGTTCTATTCAGATTTACAAAAGTATAAGGAAACTATTGAAAATGGTTAGGAACACTAGATCTACCTCTCAAAACGCTGAAGGAAACGAGAAAGCTAGCATCCAGCAAGGAGGCCCGAGCAATCTACCAATAGATGTGAATGCTGCCAATCTAGTTGATGTCCAAAATCTGGCTGATTCCCTCGTAAGAGCTTATTTCTAGAATTTGATGAGAGAGCAAGTGGATAGCCGTCGATAGTTGAACCAGCAGATTCAAGCCAATATCGGTCTAATGAATCAACTTAGGGAGCAACAGCGTGGGAAAACTAGGAGAGAGCCAAACCCTTATTCTATATCGGAGAGTTCTAGTTCATCAGATGATTATCACATTCATAGATGTCGTAGAGTTGACAAATGTTGAGACAAGAAGGCGTGGAACGACCCGTAGACATAGACCATTCACGTGAGGAGGAGCACGACTATCGCTTGGCTCCAACTATCCAAATGTCGGACTTATCGGCTATGGTTCGATAGTTGGTAAAGGAGAGCCAAGGCTTGACTAACGACGACTGGTGAATCTCGAGAAGCTATACCCCATTTACCGATAATGTCTTACATGCGGAGTATCCAAGGAGGTTCAATATGTCGTCGATGCCGGCCTATGAGGGAAAAACCAATCCTTGGCAGCACATCATGGTATATGAAAGGCTGATGGATTCTGCACGACCTAGTGATGCAACAAAATGCAGATGTTTCCCTATTACTCTCTCTGGCATAGCAACGAAGTGGTTTACAAGATTACCCCCACGGTTAATCTCTAGATTTGACGATTTAGCAACAAAGTCTGTGAAGCGGTTTCATATGCATGCAACTCGCCCCAAAGATGTAATGTCCCTATCTAGTGTGATCCAAGCTCCATGAGAATCGCCGAAAGATTATTTGGAGAGATTTCATATGGTTATCACAAAAGTTAGTAATCCGAACGACCATTCAATATCGATGGCGGTAACAAGAGGGATTGATCCGGAATCTGACTTTGGCGATTAGTTAGTTGGCAAACCACCCGCAACATTGGAACGTTTCTATGCAAAAGTAACTCGGTATTTAAGGAAAGAGGAAGCTAGATGCTCTAGGAAGAAGAATGTTATGGGACCAAGTAGAGAGGGAGTGCAGAGTAAATTGCAGTGAAACAGTCTAGAGAGAATTCCTGAAAAGTGCAAGAAAATGTCCAAAATAAACTGAATCAGCAAAAGAAAGGCGTGATTGGAATTGTGAACGGAAGAGGAAAGCATAGGATTCCAATGTATACTATCTACTCACCACTGAATGCATCTCTAGAGAATGTCTAATTGTCTACATGCAACACCATGCAGTATAGGAAGCCACCTTCGAAAGAATTGATGGAAAAGCAGAAGCGGACTGGAAAATATTGGCGGTTCCACAAATGTTATGGTTATAACATGAATGAATTTAGGCATCTCCAAGATGTTATTAAGGAAATGATTTGGGAAAGAAAATTATAGCAGTTTGTTAAAGCCTCGTAGGATGGCGGGTAGGGGACATCTGACCCCAACCAAGGACAAGTGTTGTATAGGGCCGAGGAGCCCACGTGGACTGGTGGAAGATTAGTGATCAATACAATAGTCAGAGGATCGCATCCAGCTGATAAGAGCTAGCACGAGATAGAGCGCTACGCTAACACAATCAAGCATATGAATTTTGAATGTTGTTCGATTACAAAGGATGAGTATCTAGCAAAACAGTAGCGTATAATGGCAGACGACATTATATTAAGAGATAGAGATGTAGAAAAGGTGGAGGCACCGACGATTGACCCAATGGTCATTTTGGCCATGATCGGCCCTGCTTTAGTGGCAAGGATGTTGGTTGATTGTGGAAGTTTAGTAAATATAATTTTCAAAAAGGCTTACGATCAGATGAGGATGGAAGCCAAGGATTTGAAACCGTCTAAAACCCGCATTCATGGCTTTAATGGTGCTACGACCGAAGCTGTCGATTATGTCAAATTGCCCAAGGAGTTGGGAGATGGTGACCATAGGAGAGTATAGATTTTTCCATTTTTTGTCTTGAATGTTGATTCTCCATACAATGCTTTTCTGGGCCGACCAGCATTAGCTGAATTCTGGGCAGCTCTTGCCCCATGGTGTTTGACTTTGAAGCTCCCAACTGATAGTGGTTTTGGAGTTGTGCATGGTGATTAGGCGATCGGACCTGCTATGTGGCTCGAGTGCTACAATCGATTCTATAAAGACATAGATCCAAGGGATGATAAGGAGGAGCCCAAAGAGACCAAGGCTGCACCAGTTGAGCTGACGATTGACATCACGGTCAGCCACGATGACCCATCATGGGTCCTAAATATCGGATCATAGCTTAGCCTCCCGATGATGAAAGAACTTGCTGGTTTTCTACAAGCGAATCTTGATGTGTTCACTTGGACTCATTCTAACATGTATGGGATCTCGCCTACCATTACGAGCCACACATTAAATATCGACCCGAGGCATGTTCCGGTGAAACAAAAAAGGAGTGGCATGGATCCAGAGAGATTTGCTGCCCTTAAAGAGGATGTGGATAGGCTCAAATGCAATAGGTTTATTCGCGATGCCCTCTACCCTAAATGGGTATCTAATCCTGTACTTGTGAGAAAGGCGAACTGAAAGTGGCGGACATGTGTTGACTACTAGGACTCAAACAAGGCGTGTCCAAAAGACGATTTTTCCTTACAAGGATCGAGCAGCTGGTAGATTCAACCACAAGACATGAATGCTATTTTTCATCGATGCATACTTCGGATACAATCAAATCCAGATGCACATTCCCGATCAGGAGCACACTAACATCATTACTGACGTGGATTGTATTGCTATGTGGTAATGCCATTTGGATTGAAGAATACTGGAGTAACCAATCAACGCCTAGTCAATGGAATGTTTAAAGATCAGATTAGAAAGATAATGATGGTATACGTGGATGATATGCTCGTGAAGTCATGACGATCAAGCGACCACATTAGAGACTTAGCAGAAATGTTAGATATCCTCAGATATTACAAAATGAAGATCAATCCTCTGAAATGTTCTTTTGGCATGCCATCGGGAAAGTACTTAGGTTTCATCATTAATGATCGTGGAATCAAAGCTAATTCCGAGAAGGTTTGAGCAATTTGCAACATTCAAGCACCAAAGACCATCAAACAAGTACAGAGCTTAAATGGGAAGGTTGCCGCCCTAAGTCGATTTATTTCCATAGCCACTGATAAATGCATTCCTTTCTTCGATTTGATTAAGAGAGGGAAAAGAAACTTTGAATGGATGCAGGATTGTAAAGACGCATTCCAAGCTTTGATGAACCACTTAGAGAGTCATCCCATCTTGTCAAAGCCGATGGATCACGAAGACTTGTATATCTACTTGGCCATCGGTACATGCTATAAATGCCGCACTTCTTCGCGAGGAGAATCGAATCCAAAGACCGGTCTATTATATTAAGCGATTAACAGGACTAGAAAGGAACTTCCGAAGTTATAGAAATTGGCGTACTACTTGTAGATTGCTTCGCGAAAGCTTTGCCCCAATTTTCAGGCTCATCCTAGCAATGTTTACACCGATCAGCCATTAGGATAGGTCCTACAGTGACCTGAGACGTTTGGAAAGTTACTCAAGTGGAACATTGAACTAAGACAATTCAACGTCGCTTATCTCCCTCGAAGAGCCATCCAGGGACAGTCTCTGGCGAACTTTATAGTAGAATTCACTACACCGGATGATCTCCCAAAGAGCGATAGAGCCCCTACCATTCGGTGGAAAATCTATACGGATCGAGCATCCAATTTTCATTGTTCTAGAGTCGAAATCATGCTAGTAACTCCAGAAGATCGATCAACTTGCTACGCTTTAAAGCTTGACTTCCCTGTAATGAACAGTGAAGCTGAGTATGAAGCTCTGATTGCTGGACTCAAACTTGCCAAAGAATTGGGAATAAAATCTCTTGAAATCTTTTGCAATTCCCAGTTGGTAGTATACCAAATCAAGGGAGATTACCAGGCTAAAGGACAACGACTCACTCTATGCCTTATCCAAGTCCAAGTGCTATTGACTGAGTTTGAGTATTATGGCATCACGCACATTCCCTAGGATCAAAACAAAGAGGCCGACTCATTGGCAAAGTTTTCTAGCACTGGGATGCACAACAAATGAGCTTGGTTCTAGTCGAAGTACTAGACGCTCCGAGTATAAACTAGATGGAAATCGACTGGGTACTAGAGACGGAGCCTAAGAAGGAGTCATGGATGACTTCGACTAAAGACTATTTCTACAGGGAGTCCTTCCCAAACGGAGGAATGAAAGGCGACAAGTCCTCCATAAAGCTTCACGGTATATCATTCAGGAAGGAGTCATGTATAAAAAGGGTTTTTCTGTTTCCCTGCTCTTGTGTATCACTCATGATGAAATCAAACGAGTCCTAAAGGAAGTTCATAAAGGGGAATGTGGCGATTACACAAGAGGGCAAACCCTGGCAAAGAAAATACTCCATTATGGATATTATTGGCCAACTGTCAACCGAGATGCTGCTGATTATGCCAAGCAATGTGACAAGTGTCAGATGTATGCAAAAGTTTCGATAGCTTCACTGATGGAAATCACAAAAGTGGTCAGTCCATAGCCGTTTTCCATATGGGGTATATATATTATCGGTTCTTTACCAAACTCAAAAGCTGGTGCAAAGTACGCTATCGTAGCAATTGATTACATCACCAAATGAGCCGAAGCGGAACCTTTAGCCACGATCACAAAAAATAAAGTAATCGACTTGATTGTCCGGAACATCATATGTCATTTTGGCTTTCCACGAACCATTGTAACTGATAATGGGACTTAATTCGACAATGTTAAATTCAAAGACTTCTGCCATCGGCATCATATTGAAAAAAGATTTGCGACAGTTGCTCACCCTCAAGCAAATGGACAAGTTAAGGCCATGAACATCATAAAGTCCATTCTAAAGAAGCATTTGGAAAAGGCTAGACGAAAGTGGGTGGATGAA
The DNA here is from genome assembly GCA_030737815.1 of Allium fistulosum. Lineage (NCBI taxonomy): Eukaryota > Viridiplantae > Streptophyta > Magnoliopsida > Asparagales > Amaryllidaceae > Allium > Allium fistulosum. The sequence continues at coordinate 1,222,717,955 of CM060903.1, forward strand.
CTCCCAATAGCATTCTGGGCTTATAGAACTACCCACAAGTCTACGACTAATCATACTCCATTCACTCTCGCTTATAGCTCCAAAGCCGTCATTATTTTTGAACTCGAAGTCCCTTCTCATCGAGTGACCTACTACGATCCCAGAATGAATAAAGATCTCCTCTTCGAATCTCTAGATTTTGTAGATAAGAAGCACGAAGAAGCTGATTTGAGGACAAATGCACATCGACACCAAGTCGCCCGATACTACAACACTAAAGTCTGACCTAGAACCTTTGAAATCGACGATCTCGTCTTGAAATGGGTTTTCCTGCCCCATCATAGATGAATCCTACTTGGAAAGGACCATATGTCATTGAACAAAGGCTTAGAGTGGGAACTTTCAAGCCAGCGCATGTTGATGGCGTCGCACTCCCAAGAGCATGGAATAGCGAGCATTTACGACGTTACTTCACTTAGTATATTCTTTTTCATTCAGTTGTTTTCAATTTCTGAATTTGCTTTAGCATTTGATTTTCCAGATATGTAATAAGACAAATTATGTCATTTCTTTTCATTTGGCAAATAAAGTTTGAAATTTCCTTCATATCTCTAATTGCTGTAGCATTACATATTAGTTATGATACCCGACTAACTAATATTGACATGTCTGAGCAAGATCCCAGAGTTTGGAGCTAGCCGATTACATAAGTTCACGATTGAACTAAGCAAATGAATGTGGTCCGACCGTTCATTTGATGATTCTCACTCACAACACGATGGATGGAGTACTAATGTGGAATGAATGTGACTTGACCATCCGATAACCAAATTAATCTTGCCAAGCGATGGGACAGACATGAATCAAAAGCGGTCGTGATATGACCAATCGCTCACCAAGTTAAACCCCGGACTTGAGGACATTACAATCAGTTAAGGAAAGTACGGTCCGACTATTTTTGAAATAACTTTAAGTCCCCAGAGTGTGGACTAGAGTATTAACATGAATTGGGTTCGATCTGATCACCCGCCAACAAACTCTTATCCCCAGAGTGCGGATATGAGTATAAACAAATAGATGAGTGTGGTTGATCACTCACTACTCCATAAACTCTGACCTAAAACCGATAGGAGGAGTATAAATTCGCTAAGGATGGAGTTCGACCATCCATTACCTAACTCCGCTAACCCGAGACTAGTGGCATGGTATAATCACTCAAACCGATGAATCTGATGGCGTAACACTAGGGCTCGAGCCCAGTGTTTGATACAACTTAAAGCCATGACCACATGGAGGCCTAGAGTAAAAATTAATGGACGGTTGTCCGAACTAACGAGTAATGAATTACAACTACATTGAGTGGAAAAGCAATAGCTCGACTACTTAGACAAAATTCGCATAAGAGTTCGATAGAAAATAAAGAACAATTATTTGCATATTAAACTTGAAAATCATGGTACAAGTTTATTCAAAAGTGGGGGTCAAACCCTCACAATCACGGCCAATAAAAAGAGAAAAGCAGCTATACAAGCTATATACAAACTAAGCCGAAGTGACGGCTATTTCTTTTGCATCTTTTCTTATTTGGATTTCTTGGGAGTGGCACTACCCGAGCTTCCGCCTATTCTTTTTTGTGATCCTTTACCACCCTTGGTTGGAGAGCTTTCAGAGATTGGAGGGAGTTCTTCGGGAAATGACCCACCAGGTGGAATGACTTACATTGGGACGAGATTTGATTTGTCGATGTACACATCAGTGAGTTCAGCTTTAGGTTTTTTCTTCAATAACTCATCTCTCTCGATGTGCTCCTTCAGGCTGAGCTCATCGGTATGTTGGGAGGCACCGATTATCATGACGTCATCTGATTCATCTGGTAGTAGCTAGTCGTCGGCTTTTTCGTCATCAAATGATCCAATAACTTGAGCAATGGGCTGTGGTCGATTGTTGCTCCATGGTGGCTCCGCTTCCTGGAGTTTGACTGGAACTCGGAAGACTTGCAGATTCACAGAAATAATAAAATAAACCCATAACTATTGGACATGAGGAACGAAATCTCTTGAATAATGGAGAGTAAAGCGGGATACCTATGTCCGGTTGACTTTCAGTTGTCACCAGAGTGCTCCCCTCTAGAATAGGAGTCAGCACCTTTGATTGATAATAGGATCTATCTGAATCATAGCTCGGGTCATGTTCCAAGCCAAGTGAAACTGATGCTCCTGCTATTTGAAGTGAAGGGGAACCTTTAGGATCAGATTCCAAAGCCTCGACAATGTTTTTTCCTTTACGGAGGGTGCTTAAATATCAAATTAAAGAAGCCTCGCGGCAGCAAGGTCTAAAGGTTCATCCCCACAAAGAATCTCCAGTACCATTTTCTCATCATCTAAATCAGCTTCACCAAGGGCTTTCTTCTTCATTTCTACAATATATTCCCAAGCCTCGGCAAGCGATTCAAGGTAGCTCTCTCTAAGAAAACTCAGATCATGATGGATTAGGACTTTAGCATTATATTCAACAATCAAAGGGTCAAATATGTCCTTAATCTCATTTCGACCAGCTTCTTTGGCACCCTCCAACTGGACCTTGATTTGCTCTCTAACTTCATTGCGGTTGGCTTACTTTGCGTCTTCCTTAAGGACTTCAATTTGTGTGAGTTGCTCGTCAAGTTTGATTTTCAGTCCCCGGGCTTCGGCGGCCTCTTCGCAATATCTTTGAGACTCCTCTTGGGCTTTGAGTTTTTCTTCCTTCTCTTTCTTAAGGATTCCTTCGAGTCCCTCAATGCGGCGGGCTAGAGTGTTTTTATTTTTTTGCAGTGTATCTTTCTCCAGAGTAAGCACAGCGCTGCGGTTGAGGGCGACATCTAGCTCCTTTTGTGAGCCATTTCCAGACGACTAACCGCCTCGAATATTTCTTTGGCACTCATCTCTACCGTGGCAGCTTCACTATAAACTCCGAGATCTCATCATCTTGATTTTTAATTATGTCTTCATCAGGATCACCTCTAGCTTAAGGCAATCGATTTCATGTTGTCTCTCAGTAGACACCTCAGAGATTTTCTTAACTACATGCTAGAATGCTTCATGCTACATGAAAACATCATTGAAACATGCAAGTGAACTCACTTTAGCACTCCCTAGAATTGTATGGATGGAAGGAAGGAACTTAAGCCCATCAAAGTAGTTTTTTGAAAATTGACCTTAAGTACGGCCAATCTTTCTCCCGTGGAAGCCTTAGGAGCTACAATAGTCAAAGTTGGATCAGAAGTAACAATTGGATGTTTTCTCAACATACGATCGTGGGACTGTGTGGAACCAAATGGACTTGAATAATACTCAAGGGCATAGAAATTTGAGGAGCATGGGAAGAAGTCTGATCATCGCTATCTACAGGAAGATTGGGCTAAACTTTCTAATGAGATGATTGAGATTGTGAGTTGTGTTTAGAAGATGAAGACTCCCTCGAATGATGACTTCTTTCCCAGTTGTCATCTCTCTCTTAATGCCTGCCTGAGTCTGGACCATGCTGAATCCATACTGTGTTGAGGAGCCCCTCAAGAGATTGAAGGCACGGGAATGAGACATAGCACCAGCAAAGCAAACAAGAGTGTATAAGTGACCATCAGATAAAAGATAAAAAAAATCGTGCAGTGAAGTGTATGTGATTGCGAGTGTCCTAGTGTCCCCCTAACGGACTAGTTATTATAGCCTTGCTCATAGGAGTGTTTTCCCCTTTACTAGTGGGAGGAATGTCATCACTAGTCCTGGTGGGAGAATTAAGCCCCTAATACTGGTGTTGGGGAAGTCATAGGTCATGATATCATCAGGGATAGGGAGATTTGAGAAGCCTTTCATCGAACTTATTAAATGTTGAGAGGAAGACTATTCTTCAACAGAGATGAAGATAAACTCGGGCTCTTTAGCGGTTTTTCTCCTATAGAGTTCATATGCGAGCTTTTTTCCTCTCCTTGTTGACATGTGAGATTGTGCGCCTTGTGATGGTTCGACCACAGACGCATTTTCCGAACCTGCATGAGCATCGCCAAGCTTGTTGGCTTCATCACCTCTAATTTCACCCTCTTCGACATTGTCCTAAACCCCCTCGATTGGGGCACAACAGGGCTATTAGCGTCGCCTTCTTGTTCCATAGCATTCCTTGGTGGTGCAATGCTTTCTGGAATCTCGATGTTGCAACCTTCTTCTAACAGCCTAAAATGAGATAACCGTTCATCGGTGACAATGGATATGATGTCCTTTTCTTCAACTGAGGTGGGACGGATTGCAGAAACCGCCCTTGAAAACTATCGCCTTCTAGATTTGGATGGACACTGGTAAATTTTCAAAGTATTTTTGGTTCAAAATACGACTTGGGCTAAAGAATTTAGGAATAAAGTGAAGACAACACTTACGTCCTTTCAATCATCGCCTCGCGAAGCCAAACGGACAAAGAATGTAGAACCATTTATGTTTAAAGATGCTGAGCTTGTTCCAAGCATTGGTTAGAACTTGACAGTTGGGAGAAGGCTCGAGGATAGTGTAAGAAAGGCTTCACGTCCGTTGTTTGAAATTGTAGATAAACCTGATTCCTCAGGAGATGACGGGCGAAACAAAACATCCATAAATAGCAAGAAAGTGCCATGAAGAAAAGCATAGCTGTTCGGATGCAATTGAGCAGGAGCTATTCCAAGATAATTTAGCATCTCTCAAATAAAAGAATTAAAAGGCGGCACACATCCATCCCAACACATGATTTATTGCATGCCGTATATCCCTCCGGAGGGAAATGAGCCCCATCATTCATTGAAGGGACTAGAACATCTCCAAACGGAATCCCATGTTTAGTGCATAGTCTACCGAGAGCGGCCTTGCCAATTCTAGAGGCTTGAGAATCCATCGGGTTATCTAGAAATACAACACCTTTTATTGTGTCGGGGCAGGACTTATCTCTTCTATCGGAAGGATAGGAACATCAGGGAAAAGGTCAACCAATGGGCCAGAAACCTCCGGTTTCTTAGTTTGATGGTCAAGGAAAAGTCTTCCGGATACATTTGCAGAACTTGACTCGGCTTCAGGATTAGTGTCTTGTGAAGGTTGTCCAGAAGGCATTGCGGTTAAACGCTCTGAACATTTGGAGCCCATATCAACTAAACTCAGTAGACAATCAAGATTAGAAAATTCTACCTGTCCCACCATGCTAAGTGTAACTAGTGTGGTGTAGTGTTATGCAGTGCAAAGATAATCAGTTAAAAATTAAAAGCAAAAGTAAGTGATGATACTTTGGATTCCGACTAGAGTGATCATCATCTCTGACGTCTCAACTGGCGTTTAGATTGATCGGTTGTATAAGCTTTGGGATCGACCATCGACATATCAAAGTGTGAAGTCCATATGTTAAGTTTTAGTTCATATTCTAAGTCCCAGGAGTTTGGTCGTTCAATTTCGAGTTCGATATTGGATATGCAAGTCATGTTGTTCGTTATCATTATATGTTTAAGTTTATTGAGATGGAATTGGTTCTAATTGTTCATACAAGTTAATATGGTTTGGTTTGCTCAAATGTTCAAGTTTAATTCAAAAATCTTAGAATAAGCTAAGTACCCATAGCCAATCCCTGTATCTAAAAAGGGTCGATCCCTCTTATGGATCAAAACAACCAAATGTCAAAAAGCTTATTATCGATCCATTTACTTAGCCTCATTCACACTTCTCTTAAAGCAAATAACCGATACCTCCATGCTCCACAAATGACTGATCCCTCTTTACTTCATGAACAACCGATCCCTCTACTTAACAATGCAATCGACCCTTATGCTAAACCCAACATAACTGACCCCTTAGCAAGTACTCCATCAATGATCCCACTTTGAACTTCAATACCGATCCCCTCATGCTTTACACATAATGCACGATCGATCCCTCCACTTCCTTCATGCTTCATTCTTTTCTTTCTCCTCCTCTACAACCTTGTCTAACCCTGCATCACCATCATCCATCTCATCTCCTACAAACTTAACCCATGATTAACATAAACGAAACCCATTATCTTGTCATGAACCAAAGTAAATTCAAGAGGACCTACCTAAATGTATAGAATATGAGTTGCTTGAAGGGAGATTTTGAATTTCGAATCGAAGGTAGAATGATGGTCCTTAATAGGATAAGATGGTGAATCTGAAGATGGAAGTGGTGTTTGATCAGAGAAGAATTGGAGGGGGAGAGTTCAAAATTGAGCTTGAAGAAAACAAAGACAAAACTGAAATGAAATGAAGTAAGAGGTGGAGAGGACATTGTTAGTTTATATACGAGACTAGAGGGATCGACTTACCTTTTTATTCTCCATGAAGCAAAAAGGATTGAGTTCCCAACATGAGGAAGGATCCAGTATGATCCCTTGACTTGGGGATCCATCTGATCCCTATGTATACAAAAAAAGAATGGGGGATTGGCCAAAAGAATGCCAATCCCTATATACATAAATGAAAGAGAGAGAAAAAGGGATCGATTACGAACCCTATATGCATGCAAACATGGACATGAAAATTATATAAAGTACATATATATAAAGTGCAATGAAATAGCATCTAACTCAATGAAAGTTGGCGATGACCCGTAAGCATGCAAACGCATCCGGGAGCCAACTATAAGAATGTATGCCAGAACATGCACGTGAATGTTCTAAAATTTCAAATTTTGAAATCGATAGAATTTGAATTCAAACCTGAAGCTTTCAAAGTCGAGACTGGATCAGATAGCCAAAGCTTACTAGTCTCGTAGAACCATAATACATATCAACTTACGAAATATAATCCTGAATTTATACTATTAGAAGTCGACCAAGCTCATGATGATCAAAGAGATATACGACATTTTAGGAAAATAATTATGCAAAAGGATAGCGACTGATTAGAAAACTGGATGGATTTCTTTTCCACGACTCTTACTTGCTTCGATTCAAAGCACGTCATGTTCATCACAAGACGTACTTTGAGGGGCAAGTGTTATCTGCCATTTAGACCCGACTATATCCGAACTGAGTGGACAATTTATATTTGACTGTCATAGGAAACTTGGCATGAAACAATGATCGAGCAATAACTCAATTTATACTACTCTAATTGGCATGAAACTTGAAGGCTAAGCATATTACAACATGGGAAAGCTCCCATAGGGATCGCAATCCCAAATTACTCCAAAATAGGGATCGGCATCGATCCATATTCCTTAGGATTTGGGCCATGTGATCCCTCTTATGGGTCCATATGGTTTTGGAGATCCCTCTGTCGAATTTTCAGAAAGATATCTCGCCATCTTCCTCTATAAATACATGCTTGAATGTTCATTTTTGAGACTTCACGTTGCTAGTTTCTTTGTACTTTGTTGTAACTAAGGATTTTCATTCGATCCATATTGCACTCAGTTTACAAAGTGATTAATAATGCTATTTATTCAAAGTGGACGTATGCAAACAACGCCGAACCATTATAAATCGTTGTGTCTCTGTTACTTGCTTGTTTCTTATTGTTTTATTGCTATTTCCCCATGTTTCCATTTTATATTCTTCATTTATTTCTCTACAAAATCTCTATTGGGTGTTTGTTTCAAATTTTGGTGCAAATGATACACACACATAGATATGTGTGTGTGTGTGTTTATATATTGTTAATGCGACATAAAAAGTCTACTTATATTTAGCTAATATATATTTAAACATGTTAATACAGAAGTAATCTTATATATATACACGTATATATATAAAATAATATTTATAAATATAAATATAAAATAATTTAAATTTCAAAATTCAAATTTGAAAATTAGATCTAGATATGAAAATATCTTTTAAGTTTAAATTCAAAATTTAAATTTTGCAAATAAATTTTATTTTAATAATATATATGAAAAATTAAATATATTTTTTAATATATAAAACGTAAATGTATATTTATATTTTAAAATTAATATTTTAATATCAATTATAATATATATATGATATTGCATAATTAAGGAAATATATATACCTATTTAAATTTTGACAAATTCAAATATTTAAAAAAAATCCATATGGATCTGTTCCTTTTTTGGAATATAAAAATTAAAATCCGCATGGAAAAATCATTATTTTTAAATTTTATAATATTTTGTAAGGTTTGCAAATTTGTGTATAATAAAATATACCTATATGTTTTTAGAAATTATTAAAATCAACTTAATACATTATATTAGAAAAACAAAATACACACACACATCGAATTAAATAAATATATGTATGTATACATAGATTTTTTATCTTCGAAACAATAATATGTTTAAAATTTGACAATATAATTTACAAATATTTATTTAATTTAAAAATTCAACCTTTATATAAAACACTTTTAAACTTAATTTTTAATTCGAAATTGTTTTTATTTTAAATTATGCCGAAGGTAAAATACTTACATATAAAAAAATTATAACAGCAATATATATATATATATATATAATTTTATATTGCCACACATATACACATAGATATACATATATATATATATATTCTAAGTTGACACCATTTACATATAAGGATCCGTAATATAAAGCTAATCAACCAAATATAATAACATGATAAATTATATATATATATATGAAGTATAATGTCACCTCAATTGTAGCCTAGTGATGCCACCTTGAATGTTGAATCAATAAAATCCCCAAGACTGAATCTGATCTCCTCTAGAAAGTGCTACCAATCAAAGAGATCTATCAACCTTTCTTTATTTTGATTTGAATTTGTGTTTGCTATGAAATTAATGGAGGAGGGGTGATGGAAATTTTCAGCTAGAGGTATGGACAGAGGAGAACCAAAAAGTAAAGTATAAAATGTGAAAGGCAATGGGTTTAAATAAGAGAAAAAAGAGAGGTAAAAGTAGATCTAGTTCCATCCTTTCCTCCACCAATTCAAATCCAAAAATATCATCATATGACCCCCAAATATTGGGCCCCATAGCGTTCCATTCTACTTTAAACCATATCATATAATTTACATTTAAATCAAATTCAAATGTACATCGATCTCGTATATTGCTACATGTGTATCTAACTTTTATATACACATTGTTCTCAATACTGATCAATGCAAATCAAATAAAATTTTATAATTAATATTTCATATATATTAATTTAATCAATTTATAACAGCTATAATATGATAAATCAGGGGGTAGTCACAGTAGTCAACAAAGCAGTTGTGTGACCCTTGAGTGTAAATTTTGTCAACGATTAATATCGAACAATTTAAATATTAACATTTACACATCATCTTAACCAGTGGTGTGACAATTTAGCCAAATTTATTGCTTACACAGTTTTGTAAAATCCAATTTTACTAATTTTAAACAGTCCCCGATAGTGACAATTATTTACATTTATTCTCTTCATCAAAACTATATCATATAAGGACTTATGGAATTAGGTATTGGTCAAAATTCCAATATTGTCCATAATTAACTTGTATAGTCCAAACCCAAAGTCTTTGGTTCAATAATAAAAGTTATTATTAATCAAACTGCTATAGCTAGAGACTTTGACTATAAGTTGACTTTAGTTGACTGTGATACCAACCTCATACAACTAAGGAGATGAATTCTCTGTTAAATAGCATTTCACTTCCAGTTCTTCAACTCAGACCTAACTATAGTTATTCAATGGGCGTCATGTCATAAGTTAACAATATTCAAAGTGGAGTGTGCACATTGAAGTTCAACGGTATTCTTAAGTCGAGAGAACTATGTAATATTATCACTTCAATATTTTCTTTTTGACCTTAGTTATATTAACAAACAGAAAACTATCAAGTGAATCATTCCACATTATCCAATAACTATTAGTACATAACCCATTGGTGCTCCAGCAGACATGAGTAATACACTTTCTAACATTTGGAGAGCATTATGTACTATAGTCTCAATGGATGTATGGATATCCAGTCTTGATATATCTTGACTAGGAGTATTTAAAATGATATGTATATTATATTGTGATAAATTGCTCATGATTACAACATATTGTAATTACTATCACAAAAGGTACCATTTATGGATTTTCTATTAATATACTTCAATTAAATAATTAATTAATATAACACATTATAACAAGTATATAATCTTTTATTTTGAATAAAATTTTATTACAGAGTTAATAATATACAATAAACGACAGAATTTTCCTAAGGCATACCCCTAACTCTATCGAGATAATTTTGGTTTTCTACCATCAAAGAGTTCATAAGGGGTATTTGTTGTGAAAGGGCTTAAATAAACATGATATAAAAGATAACGAGCCATAGTGATTGCCTCAGCCCGGAATTTCTATAGTAGGCTACTAATGCTTAGTAAAGTTATAGCATATTCTTGTAAAGTTCCGTTCTTTCTTTCTATGGTACCATTTTGTGGCATTCTAGGAAAACAAAATTTTCGACTTATACCCTTTTTATTACAAAACTCTTGAAAAGGACCATTTTCAAATTTTCCTCAATAATCACTTGTAATATTTTTAAACTTTAAATCTTTTAAATTTTAAACTATTTTTACAAATATTTTAAATTTCTAAAAAATTTCACTTTTATGTTTAAAAATAAAGTTCAAGTATATCTTGAAAATCATCAACTGCTACAATAACATAATTGTTATGATTTATTGACCTAGTTTGTATGGGTCCAAATAAATCTAAATGTAATAGTTCTAAAGGTTGTTTGGTGGAAATTTCATTTTTAGACTTTGAAGAAGATTTGTTAAGTTTACCAATTTGAAAAGCATCACGTAAACTATTAACACTAAAATTCATTTTAGGTAAACCATTTACAATGTCATTTTTAGCTAATTTATGGATATTTCTTAAATTTACATGAGAAAAACGTTTGTTCCATAGCCATGGATCATTTATAACCGCAACTAGACACAAATCATTATTATGTCTTATTTTCATATTCAGTATATAAATATTTTGATTTCTTACTCCTTCAAAAATCAAATTTCCATTTTGATCAAAAATATTACATTTATCCTTTTCAAAGGTTATTTTAAAGCCCTTATTGATAGAGTCAAGGGTATACCCTAAAGGCAAATTGCAATTATTTAATTTGTTACATATATCTAACTCTATAATCAATCTTGTTTAAAAACAAAAGGTGTTTTCTTTCTATTATATACTTGTTGTATTGTGATATAATTAATTAAGTAATTAATTTAAATTATACTAAATAAAAAATCATTAAATGATATGTTATTTGATAGTAATTACAATGTGTTGTAAGCATAAGAAATTTATCACATTGAAAGAAACATAATATTTTAAATATTTCTAGTCAAGATGTTTCGAGATGGGATATCGATATATTTGTTGAGACTAGAGTGTGTAACCCTCTTCAAATATTAGGAAGCATAATACTTATGGCTGCTGGGGGCACCAAGTGGTTAAGTACTGATAGTTATTGGATACCCATGGAATGACTCGCTCGAGTGTTTTATGTTGGTTAATATAACTAAGGTAAAACAGAGAATCTTAAAGTGACGATGTTACATAGTTCCCTCGATTTGAGAATACTGTAGAACTTCAATATGGACACTCCACCTTGATTATAGTTAAATCATCGCATGACATCAATTGAATGTCTATAGTTGGGTCTGAGATGAAGCATTAAAAGTGAGACATTATTTAATAGAGAATTCGTCTTCTACGTTATATGGGGTTTGTATCACAGTTAACTATATTCAACTAATAGTCAAAAATCTTTGGCCAGAATAGTACAGTTAATTATAAATGTTATTGCTGAACCAACTACTTTGTTTAAGGACTAACTAAGTTGAATTTGAACGATATTGGAATTTTGATCAGAAACTGATATATTGTTGAGAAGAGAATTGGTGTAAATAATTATTACTACCGGACAAGCTCATAATAAGTAAAATTAGATTTTACCAAAAAAGATGTATAACTGATATATTTTGCCAAAATATCACAACACTAGCTAAGGTGACGTGTGAACATTAATATTTGAATTATTCGATATTAATCGCTGGCTGAATTTACATCTTTTAGTCGCGTAACCAAAATGATGAATGTCCCGATTAACCACATAATTTAGTTAATTTATAATCACTATAAATTAATTAAATTAATTAATATTTGTTAGTTCCTTAGGCATTAGTTTTGATGACAACAACCATATGACATTATATAAAATATGGATACTAATGTTTTTATCAAATTGTATATAGTGTATAGTGAAGGATATTAGACGGGTGTTGATTTAGAAGATTGTACAATATCCAGAGAAGATTTAAGAGGCTGATATAGAGATTCAAGATTTAAAGATTGAAGACTCATGAGTTTTGAAGATTCAAGATATCAAGATAAGTTATAGAGTTATAGATTATTTTGTTAAAACCTTGGTAGCACTACTTTGATCTCTCTTCCATTTTTCAAAAAAGTTTTTAAATCTATTCTCTAATTTTAAATGATTTTCAAATATCCTGGTTTTTAAAAATTATCTTTAAAGAATCCCTGCTTTTGAAATGATTTTTTAAACATCTTTTCCAAATTGTTTTCACTTGATTTTTAAACTTATTTTTTATTAACAAGTTTATTATATTTTGAGTAATTAATATTTTAATCATTTTATATACTTTTAATCTTTATATTTTGATATAGCTTTAATTTTATGCTTTATAAGTGTTTATAGTATTTAAAAGTATATTTTGACATTTATTAACACTTTGGTTTTAAATATATATTCACTTAAACTTTTTTAGTATATATACTTTCAAAAGAAATTCATATTTAAATACTTTATATATTAAAATATTTCAAAATAATTTTATAAAGTTTTCTTAAGATTTTATGATTCAAATGTGTACAAACTCTGTTTAAATGATTTTACAAAGTATCAAAATATTTTATGAAACTTAACATTTTCAAAACAATTTTTATTTAATGGCTTTTCAAAATTACAAAGGATATGTCGACATATCCCCATCATATATGTTGATATATAGGCTGAGAATTTCAAAATTCAAATTTGAATTGAAGTGTCTTTTCATCATATCTCTTCACGAATGGACATGATGTTGTTTCTCTATAAATAGGGGTTTTCCAAATGAATTTTTATTAACTACTTTCCCATATTTTCTTTCCTCTTTTACTCTCTTGAATTCTAAAAGAAAATCCACTCAAAATCTTCTCAAATTCAAACCCTATTGATTTGATTCTATATTGTTTACTCTCTGATCTCTCTCACTTAAATCAAGATCAAAGTTCTATTCAAGAGATTATAAAAAAATTTGTACTCAAGATCAAGAAATTGAGTTTATAAACTATATCAAATCAAAATCTTATACTTTTGGGTGTGCTTGATGTCATTGAAATCCAAATGGGTGTGCTTTTGTCGCGTCTGAATCAAGTGGGTGTGCTTGGTGTCCCATTTGAATCCAAGTGGGTATGTTGGTGTCCCATCCGTATCCAGTCAGTGTACCCAGATCTCAAAAAATATGAAGGGTGTGTCTCGTAGCCTTGAAATCGAGGTTGTATAAACTTTGGTATTTGAAAAGAAATCTATATAAGAAATTGTATGGGACTGATGTAGGGTAACTCCGAACCAGTATAAAAATTCCTGGTCTGATCTCTCTAACTCTTTACATTTTACTTTTATTGAATTTATATTTGTCTGTGTTTGCAACGGTGGTTGTTAATTCTTCATCGTTTAATTATAATCTTAAAAGAATTTTAAAAAGATTCACAAAAATCAATAAACACTATTTGCCCCCTAGTGTTAAATTAGCCTTAAGATCCATCTTCCGCAAACTAAGATTTGGTATCGGAGCATTGGTTTCCAAAATTTTGTAATTTGATTTTTGAAAAGTTTTAATGGAAAAAGTTACTGATAATATTTTTAACACTATTTTTGAAAAGCAGTTTTGCAAAATTAACATGACCCTATTTCATAAATTTGCATCCATTTACTATGAAAAGCCACTTGATCTTGTATAGGTATAAATTGCAAGGAACAAATGTGTTACATGGCTTTTGATGAACATATACATGGTGATCAAACTTTACAAATCAAAAAGGATAAATGGATACTGGATAGTGGATGCTCAAGGCACATGACTGGAAATCTGGAGATGATGAAGGATATTGTTTACAAAGATGGTGGATCAGTCAACTTTGGAGATGACTCTAAGGGATATGTGATTGGCATCAGCAATGTCGGTAATCCTAAACCTCCTACTATTTCTAATGTTTTGTTATTTAGGAATTTAAAACATAACCTGCTAAGTATTATTCAACTATATGATAAGGGCTCTAAATTAAATTTGAAAAAGTTTAGTGTCATATTGAAGATAATGAGTCAAACAATATCTTTGAAGGCATTAGAAAAAGAAATATCTATATATTAAGTATGAAAGTGTCAAATAATAATTTATGTCTTTTAGCTGAATCAAGTGACCCTTGGATTTGGCACAAAATATTTGATCATTTGAATTTCAAACTTCTATCTAAAATTGCCAAATATGATCTAGTTTGGGTCTTCCTAATATAAGTTTTGGTGTTGACAATCTATGTTACGCATGTCAATTAGGAAAACTTAGAAAAAGTTCCTTTAAGTCAAAAGATATGATTTCTACCTCTTAAGCCATTGAACTCCTTCATTTAGATCTTTATGGTCCTTCGCAAGTACAATCTATAAATCATAATAGATATGTCTTTGTAATCATAGAAGATTTTTCTAAGTTTACGTGGACGATTTTCCTAAAACTTAAAAGTGATGCTTTTGAAATGTTTAAAATCTTTGTTAAAAGAATTCAAAATCAAATATCTATTAAAATAAAAAACAATTCAAAGTAATCGTGATGGAGAATTCAAAAATGAAAATTTTTGTAATAAGAAAGGAATTACCCATAATTTTTCATTTTCAAGAACACCTCAACAAATTGGAGTGGTAGAACGTAAAAGTAGAACGATTCAAGACTGTGCTAGAACTATGTTAAATGCTAGTAACTTACCTAAAACTTTTGGGCTGAAGCAGTTGCTATAGCATGTTATATATTAAATAGAATGTTAATAAGATCTTTGACTAAAAGAACACGTATGAATTATTTTATAATAAAAAGCCTAAAGTATCATATTTTAAAGTTTTTGGCAGTAAATGCTTTATATTTTATACTAAAGAAAACTTAGATAAATTTGATGCTAAAGCAGATAAAGGAATTTTTATTGGATATTTAAACAGAAGTAAGGCTTATAGAGTTTTTGATAGTAGAACTAGTACTATTGAAGAGACATTACATATTTCATTCGATGAAAATGTTAAAATCAATAATAACAATTGTGATGAAGAAGAAAATGATAATAATGAATTCCCAAATAACGAGACAAATAATGATAATAATAATAATATTGAAAATGTATATCTGAATGAGAGAGCCAAAATATTAAAAGACCATCCTATAGAAAATATCCTAGGAGATATAGAATCAATAGGTAGAATAACAAAACAATTAAATAAAATTAGTAATGTATCATTTATTTCAACTAATGAACCTAAGAATCCAAAAGAAGAATCATTAGACGATTCAAGGATTCTTGCTATGCAAGAAGAACTGAATCAATTCACTAGAAATGATGTTTGGGAACTTATTCCTAGAGCAGACGACAAATCTATAATTGGAACAAAATGGGTATATAGAAATAAATTAAATGAACAAGGTAAGGTTGTTGGAAATAAAGCTCGCTTAGTAGCACAAGGATATAGTCAAGAAGAAGGGATATATTTTGATGAAACTTTTGCACCCGTAGCCAGATTAGAAGCAATAAGAATCTTACTTGCTTTTGCAAATCATAACAATTTTAAATTATTACAAATAGATGTTAAAAATGCTTTTCTAAATGGTTTTATTAAAGAAGATGTTTATGTAGAACAACACCCTCTATTTGAAGATGAATTTTTTTGAAATCATGCTTATAAATTAAAGAAAGCTCTATATAGTTTAAAACAAGCTCCTAGAGCATGGTATGATAGACTTAAATCATATTTATTACAATCTAAATTTGAAATTGGGAAAGTAGATAGTACAATATTTATTAAAGAAATAACAATGATATTCAACTGATACAAATATATGTAGATGATATCATCTTTGGATCAACAAATGAACAAATAAACAAAGAATTTTCTGATATCATGACAAAAGAATTTGAGATGAGTTATATGAGAGAACTAACGTTCTTTCTAGGATTACAAATAAGACAATTAAATAATGGAATTTTAATAAGTCAAAAAATATGCCAAAGAATTAGTTAATAAATACGATACAAAGTAAAACTAACCCCTATAGCAACCAATGAAAAAATATATAAAGAAGGTAACTTAAAAGATGTTGATCAAAAACTTTATAGAGGTATGATAAGATCTTTACTCTATATCACTGCAAGTAGACCTGATATAATGCATAGTGTTTGTCTTTGTGCAGGATATCAATCTCAACCTAAAGAAACTTATCTAAAATCCGTTAAACGAATACTAAGATATGTAAATAACACACTAGACTATGGACTTTTCTACCCAAAAGGGGATTCCTTTGATTTAATTTCATATAGTGATGTTGATTATGCTGGTTGTAAATCAAACCAAAAAAGTACAAGTGGAACTTGTCACTTTTTAGGACTTTCTAGTTTTCTGGTTTAGCAAGAAGAAAAATTCTATATCTCTGTCCACAACAGAAGCAGAATATATATCAGCAGCATTATCCTGTTCTTAGGTTATTTATATGCAACAAACATTAAAAGATCTTGGTCTAAATCACCAATACTGTGATAATACTAGTGCAATTAATTTATCTAAAAATCTAACTCATCATGCTAGAACTAAACATATAGATATACGACATCACTTTCTAAGAGATAACGTAAATAAAGGAATAATCTCACTTGAATTTATAAATACTGAAAATCAAATAGCTGATATATTAACAAAACCATTAAATCAAACATAATTTATTTAGCTAAGAAGTGAGTTAGGAATATGTTCTTTCTTAGAAATATAAAAATAATAACATAAAAATTAAATGAAAAACATATTATTAAAAATACAATAGATATGTTGACATATTTACTTCCTATATGTCGACATATGCAGTTATTTTCAGAATTCAAATTTCCTTCCTTAATTCAAAACTTGAAATGGCTATATATAACCACTTTATTCCGAAAACAAACCCATTTTATAGTCTTCTTCTTTTTGGAAATCACAAATAAAATAAAATTAATGGATCCTACTAATTCTAAATGTCCAAGGCATGAATCCACATCATGTTCATTCGATTCTCCCATTCTGGGCCATCTCCAAACCTTTACATTGGCTAAAGTGACCAAGATTGAGAGTGATCTGAAGCATACTCTCAATATGTTTTCTAAAATGGAAGCCATTCAATTGAGAGTGATGAAGGAACAAGAGAAACAAGGCCGAATTCTGCGAAATCTTCAGAAATATCTATTGGATAATCCAATAAATCCAATAGTGATTAAAGAGGATGAACCTAAACACAGAAGAGGAAGAAGAGGAAAAAGAAGAAGAAGATGAAGAAAAAGAGGAGGATGATGAAGTTAGATGTGTCGATGAAGTATGCTTCGATCGAGATGGTAATCTCATCGAACAAAAAGCGAATTTCTGTCTTTACTACCCTTTCTGTCCCATCCATAAGTCCTCCATTATCAAGAGAAAATCTTTGGACTTAGGATTAGTATGTTGTGGTTTGTTTGTTAGGATTTGGACTTGATTACATGTGTATGTTTGGTTTTTATTTGTGTGATTCGTTTGAATTTGGATTTGAATGTATGGATTGGATTTATTAATAATATCGGTTATCTTATACATTAACATATCACTTTTATATAATATAGTACCTTAGTTGGAGGGAGTTGTTATATTTTTATTGATGACAAAGGGGGAGAAATATATAAAATATTCAGGCATAGATTAAGGGGGAGTTTTGTAACTCAAAAGGAGTTATATCATATTTTATAAACATGGTTGTCATCATCAAAAAGGGGGAGATTGTTAGTACCTTAGGCATTGGTTTTGATGACAATAACAATATGACATTATATAAAATATAGATACTAATGTTTTTATCAAGTTATATATAGTATACAGTGCAGGATATTAGAAATGTGTTGATTTAGATGATTATACAGTATCAAGAGAAGATTCAAGAGGCTGATATAGAGATTCAAGAGTTAGAGATTGAAGACCGATAAGTTTTGAAGATTCAATATATCAAGATAAGTTATAGAGTCATAAATTATTTTGTTAAAACCCGGGAAGCACTTCTTTGATCTCTATTCCATATTTCAAAAAGGTTTTAAAATATATTCTCTTTTTTTAAATGATTTTCAAATATCCTGGCTTTCAAAAATGATCTTTAAAGAATCCCTATTTTTAAAATGATTTTTCAAACATCTTTTCAAAATTTCAAATAATTTTTAAACTTATTTTTTTTAACA
Source organism: Allium fistulosum (assembly GCA_030737815.1). NCBI lineage: Eukaryota > Viridiplantae > Streptophyta > Magnoliopsida > Asparagales > Amaryllidaceae > Allium > Allium fistulosum. Next base: position 1,222,736,461 of record CM060903.1, read on the forward strand.
AGTTTATTATATTTTGAGTAATTAAGTTTTTAAGCATTTTATATACTTTTAATTTATTGTATTTTGATATAGTTTTAATTTTATGCTTTATAAATGTTTATAGTATTTAAAAGTATATATTGACATTTATTAATACTTTGATTTTAAATTTATATATTCAATTATACTTTTTTTATATATACTTTCAAAATAAATTCATATTTAAATACTTTATTTATAAAAATATTTCAAAATACTTTTATAATGTTTTCTTAAGATTTATTATGATTAAAATGTGTATAAAATGCACTCTATCGTCAATTAACGTCCAGAAAAGAGTCATTAATTCAGCATTCTCCGCCAAGAGCTTTCCCCGATGGTGGCTTGCTCTCTTCATCCGAGGAGCGACTTCTATTTCTTTGTAATATCTTAATTTCGATGTACTCTTGGCAAGCTTCTTGTACTTTTTAGACAATTCGTTATACTATTTCAATTGCCTACCCAATTCCCTGTTTAATCGATCTATATCCATATGTTTCTTTTCGGGCATAACGTAGTAATGTTATTTTGATTTTTTCCTTAACTAAAATAATCAATGTATTAACTAAAAATTACTTTATAGCTTAAGGCATTGGGATAAAGAGATCCATACCTAAGAGAGTGGAATTGAAGATGACGAGATTTTTCATTTGTCTTTGGATTTTTGGCTTTGTGAAGCACTATCCTTCTTAGAAGAAACTTTCTTTAAAGGATCAAGCATATTAGCAGTTTCTGTATCTTGGATAGTTGAATCCAAGTTGGCATCACCAAAACCATCCTTAACATCTGGCCATCCGGAAAGCCCATTTCCACTACCTCCACCATTATCATCATCGTTGTGACCATCGTCATCGTGGTCATCACCATCCTAGCCACCGTCGCCTTTATATCCATCATTATCCTCCTCTTCCTCATCCGAATATGTCTCCTCGTTAGCCGGGGGATCATCGAAGCATAATAGCTTCTTAGCGTCAATCTATTCCTCTTTCTCAAAGGGACTTCCTCCAGGTGCTTGAGATTTTTTCGACATCGCTTCAAATTTATCCACAAACATTTCGTTCCATGCTAGAGGGAGAGAAGGGAAGCCAAAATCCAAGCATTTGTGGGCGTTATCAATATATGCGATAAAGAGCGCCTTCTTATGAGAACTCTCGATAATAGTATGAGGGGCTTGCCGAGGAAATGAGACAACTACTGTTTTGCATCTCTAATTATGCCGGATGACTTATATAAAAGAACTCTTTTCTTCTTTAACCTTTTATTGAGAAATGCATTCTCCGCTACGAGCTTGGCCTCCTTCATTCTGACCTCCTCAAGTGCTAATTCTAAGGTCTTCACCCTATCATTTGAAATTGTTTATCACTTCTCTTTTTAAGGAGTAACGCTTATGTTTCTTTAAGAGAGGTAGTTAGCTTTTCCTTTTCTTGCATAGCTTCGTCTCTCGTTATGGTTATATTGATTATATAATGGCTAAGCAAGGAATTTTGCTCCTTAAGCTTAGATATCTTGCTAGACGATCCGGAAGCTTCTTCTTGAAGTGAAAACAAATGTTTGGCAACCTAAAATGAGTAACAAAACCTGAGCCGAAATGTTATATAAGAAATATTAAGAGCTTAAAGCAGTTAAACAAGAAGGGTACAACCAACAAGTGTTGCTTAAGAAGGGAAAATTGATGGTCTTGAGTGTAGGAGGAAGGTTGTAGTGGCTTGAGAGCATCAAAAGATGGGGATTGGATGACCAATTGGAGAAGGTCATCAAACTTACTGACAAGAGTTGACGATTGGGACTTAGAAGGAAGGGATCCTTTGGTGTAGAAGATAATCCAAGATCCTTACAAATACACTTTAGAGCTTCAGGAGAGCCTAAGAGAGTAATATGGAAAAGTGGGTCTCGAGAATGCTCTGCTTCATCCACATGTTCGGCCTCATCTCTAGCAACATTAAGATTAGCCTCATCTCTAGTAGCATTATGGTTTGAGATCTCGAGATTTAAATCGGCACTGACTAACTCTTCCTCTTCGGAATAACAAGGGAATGCACGTCCCCGGTCTTAGGCTTCTTACTAAGAGTAGGTGCAGCAGCAGAACTATCACTCAATTTCCTTTTTGCAAGCCTAAATGAGCTGGAGATAGCATCCCTACGAGATTAAGGTTCAGAAGTCCAAACTGGGACGGAAGAGTCGTCTTTATTCGACTTATCCATCAGAGCGTCTTCTATGACTTTCTTTTCTATAAGAGCAACTATTAAAGCATACGAACCTGAATCAAAGGAATAAGCTTATGAGATGGTATTATAATAGATTTTGAACAAGCGCAAGAGTATCTTACCAGGTACCTCGAGCTGAATAGGGAAGATAGATGTAAAAGGTTCGAGCTTGCCCATTACCAACGAGCTTTTGCATCGAGCATAGTACTTTACCATCGAAGGCTCTCCTAGGACTTTGTGGCAGCCCAAATTGATAGAATATTGAAGAAGCTTAGCCAGGGTTAATAGTCTAAGTCTTTTCTCCATATCCCTACTGCTTGAGTTAGCGACATCACGAGTTTGTAATCCTCAGGGTTTAACTTCTTAAGGGCAGAATCTGAAAAAGAGACACCTATTAGTAAATAATAATAAACCAACATGGATAAGAAGGAAAAAAACTTACCAGTAGTAGAAAATATTCCTCTAATATTAGAGAAGCAGTTGAAAAAGAAGAATTGAGTTTACCATCCTCGCGTCTTATTAACACTCTCAGGAATCAACCTTTTTGGGTGGGGATGGATTCGATACAATTGATGGCATGGTTGTTCACAAATCTTAGCAAGACCAGCTATATAATGGAGAATATTAGCACTAAAAGATGGGAGTCCTATCTCTCGAGCTAAGACTTCTAAGTAAGTCAAATATGTATAAGCATTTGGCAAGAACTAGATCGGTGCAATATTCATATGCTCCAAATATCTTAAGAGAAAACCGGGAAAAGAAAGGTAGCCCGTGTGCTAGATATGTATGGGAGTGAAAGCAAAGTACCCTTCTAGTTGGCTATAATGTTGTCCATGGGGCTAGTAGTGATGGCTTCAACCCCAGCGATTCCAAATTGTCTAAGAATAGAGTCCACCTCTGCATGGATTGTGATGTATGATGGATTCGAAATGATGTCTCCCTTCTTGCTAGCATAATGGTGAAGGTTTAGGCACTTTGCTATCTTTCGTAGTGGACTTCTTGTTGAATTGTTGGCCTTCTATTTTCCTACCATGTGATATTATTCCAAACTTAAGAAATAATAATGTTCATGTTATATAAAAGATTTTTTACATGCTAAGTTTTTTTAAAAAAAAATATTATTATTGTCTAGGTAATCTATTTACTATCGAAGTAACATAGTATGTAATAGTTACTAGATAATAATTCTTAAGTGTCACATGCTGGGCTTGTTAGAAACATAAATTTAAATTCCAACAAGAAAATCCCATAAAGGAGCTATATTAAAGTTGAATGAGAATGAATATTTGGCACCAGTAAGCCTACATCGATAATGATGTAAAATTTATGTTATAAAATATTAACAAGCTTTACAACCATGACTAATGCCGAAATGATAAGGATATCACCACTAATGAATAACTGTGATGTGAGCTAGAAACATAATAATTAGTTAAACAAATTATAACATGTTAAAGGCAATGGTGTCGAGAGGATCGATGTCATACAGAGCTCCGTTTGCAATGTTAAAAATAATTGTGGAAAAGTAAAGGAAAACAATATGGCTACTGCTATTGAACTATGCTCATAAGTGAACGTCGAAGATGAGCAGCGTTGTCCTTAATTAACACCGAGTATCTTATCAGAACACATATTGTCAATGATCTCTATATTCTCAACCAAGGGTTGTCGTGCTTCAACTTAATCGAGACGATGTGATATGATTTCGGTGATATTGATGTTAATTAAACAATAAGGAACCCTACTAATGTCGACTGTCATGACAGTAACAGATTGACGCATCTCATCAAAATTAAGATTTGGTGTTGTCAAAGTAGTAAGAATTTTATTAGTACCAAGTGTCACGCTAACATCACAACACCATTTTCGAGGCTATTAATGTTGCATTCAATAACATCTATAACTCTGAATGGGTCATTGTGTTTCACTTTCATCATTTACGATGGACTAACAAAATGATAAAGGATTTTCTTAACTTCAAGTAACACGGCGACATCGAAAACCATCAAAATCGATCATCATAACGACATCACGAATGATGTAGTGACAGTCGATATCAATCGATTAAGTAAACCTAGAACATGTTAGTTTTTCACATTGATATCGATTAATATTAAAGCCAATTTGTGAAAAACGAAACCCTTACACTATTACTTAACCAATATTAAATTTTCCAAGGGTGTTTTGAATACCAACATAAGTTAAAATGAAAATGAATCCGGATTTAGATGGAAGTGGATCTGGGTTTGACAAGCAACTCGCTTCATGATTAAACTAAAAACCCCAAATATTCAGGTCGACGTTAATGAATAACTAATTAACTCAAAGATTCATACTAATATATACATCTAGCCATAACAAATTTATAATCTCAATCCTTAACCCGTTGATAATCAAGCCGAAATTAACAAGACCCCCAAATCAAACCCTAATAGCAATCTTAAAGCCCAGTCATTTGAATCAACTTATCAATTAAGTCAATTTAAAGTAATAATCATACTTGAATGAGAATCAGCTGATTAAAGGTTAGAGAAATTAATATTTTCTTAAAAGTTTCTGATTCCTTGCTTGAGTTATCAATTGCAGGCCAAGGAGAAAGGAGAGGAAGTTTATGTATTTATAGGAAGAAGCAGGCACACGGTGGCCATCAGATTGATTTTACATAAATGATGGGATTGGCATAAGAAGACTAATAGGTGGGAAGTACTACGTCGGCAATATTGACCTAAAAATTCAATGGCTCTTCTTCTATAGGGGGGCAAATGTTACTACTATAATTGTCATCGAAAGAGTTCGATGTGCCAGCTAACCAAACGTCACGCCAATAAGTAGTGTTAAAGTAATAATGCCGATACTAATAATTGTTCTTTGTTCACAACATTTTCCATCATTATCATCAAAGACATGCGATCGGCAATACTCTAATGGTGCCAATAATTAACATCGAAGACATAAGGTAGATCATCATCGGAGGAGTAGGGTTTCATACTTCGCCAATAGAAGGACATAGACTATGTCACAAGTAATAATAGAAGCAATGATATCAAACCTAGTCAGCATCGTAAGTGATCCACATCGTAAGTCATTAATAAGAGTCAATGCATTTCATATCGCACCTTATTGATGCAATACTCTGGTGGTGCCGCTAATCACCTGTGGTAACCAAAATAAGCTCATCGTCAATAACCACAAAGGCTATCAGCATTGCATTAAAGCGGCGCCACACTTCACAGCACTTCGAGGATATTGCTCCACGACAACGCATATCAACTTTCATATAGCACACCTCATTGAGATTCAAAAGGACACTGCCTGTTCGTGAATGCGTTGTTGATGACTAATATCGTCGACATCCACAGAGGCTATCAATGTCACTAATCATCAATAATATACTTCGTTAACATCGCGCTTCTTTCATATGTCATTCAATTGTAGTTGCTTCTTCTCCAGTGTCGACTTTGTCCCAAGCTGCCTCACTCCAATAGGGAATCTCAAGTAATGCTGTGTTAATTAGAGCCTTACTTCAATGATACTTATAGGATATTACTACATGATGATCACCGAAGTCAAGCATGTCAACACCAACAGTGTCGAAGCCAAGAGGGTCGAAGAAAGCTACCAAACCGTATTCCTTCCTCTATAAATATGGACCTAAGGGTGCCATTTTGAGGACGAATTCTTTCTCTTCCCACTTCTTACATTTTCAACTTTGTAAACCCTGAATCAATTTGGGGATTTTTGTCGATTGTAATACTTGAACTTTGTATACATAAGGATTTGGATATTGAACAATTGCATAGCCTATTTACTTGATTTAAACTTGTGACTTGCATATTCATTTGACTTTGAATTTAGACTTAAACATTGACGAGCATATTGACTTGAATATCAACACATATTGACTTGCAACTTAACTTTCCTATTGACTTGAATCATCTATGATGCCATACATGACTTTGATGACTCCACTCTGAATTAATATGGACCCATACTTCACCTCGATGACTTCGACAAGCCTCAACAGGGCCTCACTTTGAGTTAACACTGCTTTCTACACACTTTGGGGTTAACGAATTTATTCGTAAACAAAAGGTAATGCACAAGAGAATATAGAAGTATTTGAAATTATTTGCAATTATTTTAGATTTATAGACCGAGCCATATTTTTTAAGAAATAATTCTTTGATTACATGGTTGTGAATTATATGGTACAAGTGAATAATATCTCAAACATTTAAGGGCAAAGCACACATTCAATGGGAGCAACATAAGAGTTGATGAACTTTTCGGATTGTTACATATAGATGTATGCAATCGTTAGTCTACTAATACCAATATGGTTCCACGTACATCATTGAATTCACCGATAAATTATCAAAAATATGCTACATGTGTATTTAATACACATGTAGCATGTATACGATAAGTTTGTATAACATAAAATGGAAGTCAATGAAATTACATGCAGTGGAAAATAAAATGGTTCGATTTGATTGAATACGTGAGTATGTTGGAAAATATTTTGAATGTACCTAAAATGAATAAAGGTTCAATTTCAAAAGTCACTCCTCCTTAATGATGTATTAATAAGAATTAATCAAAATTTGTGGAACAAAGGTTGATTAATGGTGAGTGAAGTTGAGATAAGTTCTTTCTATAAGGTTAGGTACTTAAGCGTAGTACACAAGGTTAAAATTAATTTCATCTAGAAGAATAGTTTACAAAATCATACGGGATAAGGGTTTATAAGAAAGGCCAATGTATCATAGGCTAAGAAGTTAGCAGGTTGTGAGCATCGAAAGACCGCATGTAATAATTATACGTGAGGGATCTTGTATAAATCACCACCAATAGAAGTTTTGGAATGATAGTCATTGGATGACCAATTTATGTTTTGAACATAAGCATTATAAACTAAGACAAAATTAGTTTTATGTATAAGGCAGTTTATAAAATGTTTATGAATAACGATTCTATAACACTGAGAAACAATTGTTGTTTCAAGAAATACTAACTTCATAGTGAAGGAATTTCTTTTAGCAATTATTGGTAGTAAAATGGATTTAGATACGATCCAAGGACAAAACTGATTACAAGGGATGAAATGAAATTAACCAAAACTAAATGAACACAAAGCATTAGAATGTCTAATAAGTATTTTTGTGCATTGAAGAGAAACTATGAGTTTTTTATCAATGTCGAGAACAAATAATCCTCAACTGTCAATTAAACCATTTAGACTATTGACGCTGCCATATGGCATGATGTACAAATATGAACGTGTTCCTACTATGTTATCAAAATATGATTTCGAATGTTGCGCATGAACGGATACTATCCATCGGCTGCAAATGTGTATTCAAGAGAAAGACCAATGCACTTGGAATATAGTGAGCAACATTGATAAGAATAACATCATAAATTTTAATTGTTGAAATCAGTGTAATAGATTCATCATTCAACGTACTCAAGATAATTCTGATTTACTCACAAAATTATCACTTAGTATGACTTTGTATTTTGGTACATATGTGTTGAAGTGGAAAACTCTAAATAATGATTTAGAATAGACTGTTTGCACATAATAACCAAAGTGCCTTGAAGTCGGTAGGAGCGATATTGAGTTTGTGGGTTTTTAAGATATGATCTAAGAAATGATATGAAAGTATCATTTTATAAGCATCAGAACTAAGTAAGTATTTTGATAGAAATATCAAATGGTTTGATTTACTGTCAAAATGTAGAGGAAGAGTGTGTCCACAAGAAAAAACATTAAAAAGTGCATATATATATTTCTAAAACTATAAAGTAAACAACATGCCATTGATTATTAACGATGTACTTATGTTAAAATTAGTAATAGTTTGGTTGTTTATACTCGATATTGGGTTTGTAAATTATATTTTTTTATAATAAGTATGAAGGATGTAGGGAATGACCCAAATGACAGGCAAAGACACCTTATTAAAATGTTTAATACGGAACATGTAAGATGGATTCCTTATGCATTAGCAACAGGAATTATCATGCATGTTTTATAGTCTACAATATTGTGATTTTCTTATATATTTGATACAAAAGCAAATATCAAATCCAATTAAGATCACTAAATGGTAGTTTAGAGTGTTCTCCAATATTTTCGAAATACTAGAGAATTGTTTATAGAAACAATGAACTCCTTATGAAGGGGTATACAGTCTCAAACTTCATAAGTGATATTGAGTATAATATGTTAATATTAAATTCATGTTCAAACCTTAATTAAGAAGCTTTAAGTTAAAAATTTCCAAACAAAACATTGTGGTTGATTCAATGAAAGGCTAAGTACATCGTCTTGAATAGCAACATAATAAACGCAATGTATAAATATAAATGCATAAATTTATATCTGAGATAGGGATGATTTCAAATATTGAGAATACTATTCATTGTTATATGATAACAATGTAATGGTAATAGCTCATTAGAAGTTAAGAAAAATATTCTAAATAGTTCCACATGATAAAGGTAATTTATCAACGTCGAAGAGAGTTGATTGGCGAGAAAGACAATTAAAACAACATAGCAAATCTATTCACGAAGGTTCTAATTCGATCAATTCTCATCAAACTGATCGAAGGGAAGGGATAGAGATTGCATAATTATCCCTAAGTGTAAGTGGAAAACAAATAAAGTGTAACGATCTAACTTTTCAACTCTCGTATAATGCCACTAAATACATCCACGGTATTCGTGTGTCGAGCACCCAAGTGCTGGAAAGACAGATTGTTAGGACAAAATAAAATAAATTAATATACAAGAAAGAAAGAATACAACATTAGACCTTACAACCGAATGATAATATATAATATCAAAAGAACAGTACAAAGGGTCACTCCGAATACAGAAATTTCAAAGTTACAAAACCTAAGAACTATCATCAGCCTGGACAGTTATAACTGCATGTCCTCATAATGTCGATATATACACACATAATACAGTGCAACATAAATAGGAATAGATAGATAACAGAAGCCTCCAGCTCGTCTCCTAAACTCTGAAGCATTCAAAGTAAAACCCGCCTTACTCTGCCTACTTGAAAGATTACACGAGTAACTTAGGGAATACAAAAACCACGTATCAAACATAAGTTTGGTATGAGAAAACTCGAGGTACATGTAACATGTGATAGTAACTGTTGAGACCGTATAGATTCCCGTAACGGTTTTCCCCTAAAACGAAACCAACCATTCATTAAGTTAATATAGGGATATAATAGATAATATCTAGAGTGTAAACTATAAATCATATCAAATAGTTGCGATGCTTACATTGACCACACCATAATAGTATTGAGGGTACAATCGAAACCGCTAAGGTATGTATGCATATGGATTTTTTGTGGAGATCCCTTCGGTCAAGCCGAAATCCCATCTCCTACATGGGTCAGAAGCTACCTTCCGAACATCATATATCTCTAGATAAAATATACCATAAGGTAAACATAGTTGGTCCACGTCTAAATATGTGATCCCGAATATCATCAACTCCCGCTAGCAATACCGATAAGCTTACTCTATACGTGGAGTTGATATATCATGTCGTGGATTAGCAAAATCCCAAGCTATGTATCCTACTCTGTTTTCTGTCATTTTCGATGTTAAGGCTATGTTCGGCATCTCTCACATGAGTCTTCATCACTCGAACAGAACATGAATCCTCTATGGATTCTCGCAAAAGTCATCCGATGAATGCTAATGCTGACCTCTCCCTTGGACTTAACCTTAGGATAGACAGTTTAACTCTATAACATTCCTCTTCACAACCTCTTCCAAAACATAGAACTTGTATATTAGTTTTGAAGTGGTATTCAGTAAGTAAAACACTTACTAATCCCGGTCTCTTTAAGACTAATTTGATGAATTTTCGGTAAACTCAATTCCGGGTTTTTTAGGAGTAAACGAACTATATAAAGAGGAGTCCTCCCTGAGGGATCTCGTATATATAAGTTCTTAAAGATAAAGACGTTTCATACCAATTATCCTCCTTGGGGATTCTCAAAAGGTATGAAGCCGTGAAGCTTTTAGATTCTTCTTAAATTATATTTGGTCAAGTTTGATAGTCGACTAATCGACTATCCAATCAAAAAACAATCGCTTATACAAATCAAGGTTCATATACTTAACACGTTTTCGACATTCCAACTTATACTATCCCTCAGTCAAGAGTGAAGCTTGGTAAGTTAAAGCACTGGTTTCATATTAAAGCCTTTCCTAGACTCTCCATTCTTGACTCTCACAGATAGACAAGTCAACTTCGTCGGCTTTTATTGTTAAGTATAGTATTAATGACTTCCATAAACGGGTAAGTAATTAAAAAGATTAACACATTTCCAATATTCCAACTTAACTATTCCTCAATCAAGAGGAAAATCGATAGGTTAGAGTACTATAGCTTTTATTCTTACTCGAACATCAATCTTAACTCTCGCAAATAGAGCAGTTTACCTCGTCAGCTTTTAGTGTTAAGTATAGTCAATTACTTTTCAAACAAGTAAACAAAACACGATTTAGCCACTAATTCCTAACCCCTTTAGAATCATTTGTTTATACTTTTAAAAATGGTTTTAAAATACTTTAAAATACTTATAGTAGGTTTAAAACATTTTATCAAAATATACTTTAAGACAGCAAGTCTATAAAACATTTTGAAACTTGGAAATCCATGTTTTCCTTATATTCTAAAATTAAACCCTCTTCTTTAAAAATTAATAACTAATTCTTAAAAATACTAAAAAACCTCAATCCATGTTAACCCGCCTTTTGGCAAGGCAGCGTATAGGCGGATTTAACCTAATCGACTGCATAATTATCGAAGCTGAATTATCACGGACTTGGTTCTGGTCTGAATGAATGGACGATCAATCACGAATGATAAACATGAATATGTGGTCGAGATTCGGCATAGTCGATGGACGAAAACCGCAGGGTACTTGAAATATGGGCTTCGAGAAAAGTCGAGTTGCTTCGTGTTGGAGAAGGGCTTGCTTCTGGTCTTTGAGGGATTGGTATATTTACAAGGGCTCCGCAACTACTTCGGGTCATCTCAGCACTTGCTTCGAGTCACTGGAGGGTCTACTTCGGGTCAAGGAAGCAGCTACTTCATGTCAGAGTCATGGATCGATCAATATCCATATACTTCGAATCCATCCCCTTCGTATCCATGTGCTTCGTATCGATCGTTTCCATACTCACCCACTTCGTATCGATCCCACTCCAACATGTTTCGTATCGATCAGTCAATTGATCGATACGAAGCAAGGAGCCAAGCATCGATACGAAGCCACAAACCAAGCATTCATACGAAGTACATAGGGATCGATCCAAGTTCATTTGCTCCATAACTGCCTGCTTCGTATCGATCCCATTTCTGTATATTTCGTATCGATCGGTCAAACGATCGATACGAACCAATGACCATTTGATCGATACGAGGGCGAGGACGTTGCATCGATACAAAGAGCAGAGTGCCAGATGGATACGAAGCAATGGGTCGAACCAAAGGAAGCGGTCAACAAGCATGAAATACGGATCTCCCCTGAACTCTCGTGCCATGTCACTGATACGAAAGGTATCGATACACATAGATCGATACGAAGTACTCAGTCAACTTACAAATCCAATCTTGGATCGATCATAGCATAAAAACTTTATGTCCAAATGCTATGAAATTTTGACAGGAGCATCCTTATCACCTGAAGAACCATTGTTATCGATCGCAGCTCCATCTGGCCGTTATTTGATCGATACGAAGTGTATAGGGATCGATCCCAAACAAGCCCTAATCGCTCTGGTGGGCCCACCCTCGTGTGAGAAGAGGTATTCCGAGCTTGGGGGAGATATTTCTTGATCTACACCTATAAATAGCACCCTTACACGTACAGAAAAGGGACTTTTTGGCTCTTCTATGCCGTTACTCTACTGAAACTCCATTGTAGCTTGAATGCCATCAATTGTACTGTTGTAAATCAGTTGAGAATCATCAATAAATAGCAAACTCTTCAAAGTGGACGTAGGCTACAACGCCGAACCACTATAAATCTCGTATGTTTACCGCTTTCTTTTTAATTTTTAGTTGTTCTTCATATTTATATCCTCTTCATACATCATATCTGTGATCTATGACTGTGAGTTGGTGCATTCATCTATGATTGGGTGTTTGTGACCAATTTTGGTGTAAACATTTTGGTGCTTGCATTAAGAGAGCTAGCACTCAGGGATTCTGAAGCTTGAATTTTGGATTTGAGGGCTTGGGAACTTGGATCTGGGAAGCAATGGCTAAGCAATCAACAAGGAGATAGAGAACGGAGAGGAGCCATCACGAAGGAAGTCAGGAGGCTTCCTCAGGAGCTAATCAGACCTCAGTTTTCATTACCAGAAATGAGATGGAGATGATGAAGGATGCTATGCAGGAAGGGGTGCTAAAAAGGCAGATGATGCATAACCTACTCCGACAGGTCGGACAAAGTGGAGTGTAAAATCAAAGGAATGGAGTAGCAAGAGCAGAGAGAGTCCAAAACCAGAGTCAGGGGAACAGAGCAACTAGGATTCAGGATAGAGCAGGACCATCGGGAACAACCCTTGAGCTAGGGGGCATGCCCCAAATCACGTTGACTCAATCCCAAGAAGAATGCCAGGTGGTGCCGTGTAGTTTGGCGTTGATCGAGATATGATGCTCATCCAAAAGGGCAGGTTTCAGGATTCCCTCGTGGACTAGGGGGGAGGTTGGAGATAGCAGGCAGAGGGTACCACTTGATGACAACAACAGGTTAGCAGACATGATCGGATGGGCTATGAGGGGAGGATTAGTGAATAGAGATTTGGAGGACGTGAACAGGATCCCCTCCACTCTTGTGATCGTGCAAGCTAGGAATCCGTCGAATTTCAAACTACCATCACTGGAGATGTATGATGGGAGAACGGATCCCGCTGTTCACTTAACAAGGTACATGAGGCACATGGAGGTACTAGGGGCATCGAAATAGGTCATGGCACGACGCTTCCCTTTGTATTTGACGGATATAGCAGCACTATGGTTCAGTCAACTAGAAAGCAGCTCTATTGGCACTTGGACGGAGTTGATTGAGAGGTTTATGAGGCAATTTCGGGTCCACATCGTAAGGCCCAAGAATGTGATTACTTTAACATCGATGAAACAGTGGAAGGGAGAATCACTTAGGGATTTCTTAACCGAATTCAATGCAGTAGTGGCTTCGGTGGATCGACTCGATCTGTCGATGGTTTTGATGGCGGCAGTCTCAGGAATTGCGGATAATTCGAATTTCAAGATATCGTTGGAGCGGGATCCACCGATGGATCTTGGAGAGTTTTACCATGAAGTGAAAAGGTTTCTATGACAGGAAGATGCAAAGGCTGAAAGAGAGTGGAGAGAGGTTGAAGTTTATGCGGTAAAAGGTGGAGGTCCACCCAGGGAGGATTCAAACAAGGACGATAGAGGCAAAAGGAAAATGAGTGACAGTGGTAACACATCAAAAGGCAACGAAGGGAATCAAAATTCTCTTCTTACACAGATTTGACTGAAACTCTGGAAATGATTTATTTGGATACTCGAGGACGCCTCCAGTATCGAAGGCCGGCAAAAAGGGAACCCTCCGAATACGAGCGGGCATCGGGAAAGCACTGCCTATTCCATGAGCTGGATGGGCACAACACGAAAGACTCCAGGCATTTGAAGGATATCGTTGAGGAGCATGTAATGAATGGTCATCTACAACAATACGTAAGGAATCGAGTTGTGGCAGTGGAACAGGAGCAGCCACTGCCCACGTCAGACGAAGATGGCACTGGATCTAGACATCGTTAGCTTATTATCAGCTGAATGGTTTTATGGCTTTGAATAAGTAATAAACCCCGAAGTAAGGCGGCTAAGTCACTTACACATGTACGGGATCGAGGATAGTCCCTAGGCATGCTCTGAGATGATGATATACCATGATGCTCAGGTTCATGAAATCTTGTTTTTTCTGCTTTCTGTGAACTTTGGTTTCTTTTTGGTACTAGGGTTATTTGGTTTTCTTGATTATATGGACTTTTATTTTATCAATTGAACTCTGTGTTGATTGGATTTAGGTTAATGTAATAAATAATATAGGTCACGCGATTACAGTCCCGACCGGAGAGACAGGGCAGTAACCGCGAATTATGAGTCCCTTCGTCGGAGAGTGAAGGAACGTACTTGAACATGGAATATAAAGTCCTCGAGCGGAGAGTCGAGGACGGAGAATAAAAAGTCCTAGACCGGAGAGTCGAGGTTGGAGAGTATAAAGTCCTCGACCGGAGAGTCGAGGCCGAGAATATAAAGTCCTCGATCGGATAGTCCCAGCTTTGGATTATGAAATCCGGTAAGGTCCCGGGTTTGAATTATAAGACCCGGCGAGGTCCCGGGTTTGAATATGGACCCGGTGTGGTCCCGGATTTGGATTACAGGACTCGAAGAGGTCCCAGACTTGGATAAAATGATCCGAAGAGGTCATGGATTCTGTTAATGGATTTGGAATGAATTCAGGATTGGATATTGACTCAGGACAGTCTTGAATTTTGTTGAGAGATCAAGGAATTGGTTTGGCAATGGACTGGATTTAAGGTTGGATATGGCGATCAGTGGATTATGGACTTCGAATTTCAGACTTATGGCAATAAAAAACACAAATTCCTATCGCAAGGTATGTTTTGGAGGGCAAAGTGTTAACCCGCCTTTTGGTAAGGCATCGTACAGGCGTATTTAACCCAATCGACTACATAATTATCGAAGCTGAATTGTGACGGACTTGGTTCTGATCTGAATGAATTGATGATCAATCACGAATGGTAAACATGAATATGTGGTCGAGATTCGGCATAGTCGATGGACGAAAACCGTAGGATACTTGAAATATGTGCTTCGAGAAAAGTCGAGTTGCTTCGGGTTGGAGAAGGGCTTGCTTTGGGTCCTTGAGGGATTGGTATATTTACAAGGGCTCCGCAACTACTTCGGGTCATCTCAGCACTTGCTTCGAGTCACTGGAGGGTCTACTTCGGGTTAAGGAAGCAGCTATTTTGGGTTAGAGTCATGGATCGATCAATATCCATTTACTTCGAATCCATCCCCTTCGTATCCATGTGCTTCGTATCGATCATTTCCATACTCACCTACTTCGTATCGATCCCATTCTAACATGTTTCGTATCGATCAGTCAATTGATCGATACGAAGCAAGGAGCCAAGCATCGATACGAAGCCACAAACCAAGCATCGATACAAAGTACATAGGAATCGATCCAAGTTCATTTGCTCCATAACTGCCTGCTTCATATCAATCCCATTTCTGTATATTTCATATCGATCAGTCAAACGATCAATACAAACCAATGACCATTTGATCGATACGAGGGCGAGGATGTTGCATCAATACGAAGAGCAGAGTGCCAGATGGATACGTAGGAATGGGTAGAACCAAAGGAAGCGGTCAACAAGCATGAAATATGGATCTCCCCTGAACTCTCGCGCCACGTCACCAATACGAAAGGTATCGATACACATAGATCGATACAAAGTACTCAACCAACTTGCAAATCCAATATTGGATCGATCATAACTCAAAAACTATATGTCCAAATGCTATGAAATTTTGATAGGAGCATCCTTATCACCTGAAGAACCATCATGATCGATCGCAGCTCCATCTGGCCATTATTTGATCAATACGAAGTGTATAGGGATCGATCCCAAACAAGCCATGATCGATCTGGTGGGCCCACCCATGTGTGGGAAGAGGTATTCCGAGCTTTGGGGGAGATATTTCCAGATCTACACCTATAAATAGCACCCCTAGGCCTACAGAAAAGGGACTTTTTTGGCTTTTCTACACTGTTACTCTGTTGAAACTCTATTGTAGCTTTAATGCCGTCAATTGTACTATTGTAAATCAGTTGAGAATCATCAACAAACAGCAAACTCTTCAAAGTGGACGTAGACTATAATGCCAAACTACTATAAATCTCGTTTGTTTACTACTCTCTTTTTAATTTTTAGTTGTTCTTTATATTTATATCCTCTTCATACATCCTATTTGTGATCTGTGACTGTGAGTTGGTGCTTTCATCCGCGATTGGGTGTTTGTGACCAATTTTGGTGCAAACAATCCACTTTTAAGAGACTCTAGTATGAGTTAGTAAACACTTGTTAAAAGAATGAAACAGAATACTTAAATTTAAATATATTTTTAAATTTGTAAAGTCCAAAACAAAGGCTAAAATGAGACAGTTTTGTACAAGTGTAAGTTTGTCCACTTTTTGATATGTTATTTAACTTTTCAACATTCCATCTTTTTAAGGTGGCAAGCATACGTACTAAACATCACAAATATGACAAGAAACCCCTAAGGGTCCCTCTACAAAGTTCATTAGAAATTGTTGAACACAAGGAAATTCCTAAGTGCATCTATAGCGACTATCGGTATAAGTGTATTTCTTAATCCAAGTCCAATTCAAACCTATATTCAATTACAACCTATGTATTTTGTTCCAAAGTTATTCTATAAGTCTTACAAATCCATTCAAGTCCATGCATATGGATTACATATGCCATTTTCTTTCAAAGCAAGAATTGAAAGAATATTATAAACATATAACAATATTACAACATATATCCGTCCATTCAATCACAAAGCAAGAAAACAATCACAAGCAAATATACACAATCTATTTTCAATCAAGGTTGTGAGTAAGCTCACCCTTAAGCATATGAACAAGAAATTCTAAGCAACCACTTCCTACCTCTTTCTTGCAAACACTAACTTCCTACCTTCTTTCTACCTTTTGCACTTGTTTCTAGGCATTTATAGCCTTAATTGCTTACGACCTTCCAATGATGGGAGAGATTTTCTTTGGTTCTTCAATATATAACTTGATGTAAGGTGTTGTGATATTGTCGTAAGGCTTCAGTCCAAGTTTGAGTTGTATTGGAGTTGTATTGAAATTTATTTTCTTAGGAAATATATGAAGAGAAAGAGTGAAAGAATGATAACTTTTTGTATAAAAATTGTGAAATGGATTCAAAGGGTCTGCCCCTCCTTTTATATGCTTCACAAGGTGTTCCTTAGCTTTGCTCTCACCCCCCATCATGCAATGTAAGTCTTACCCCTCCACATGCCCATCATTTCTCTTTTACACCTCTTACCTTTAGTAAATGACTATGCTACCCTTTTCATACAAATATCTCTTATCCATTTGAAGTTTCTAGAATATTCCAATTCCTTCATAAAGCAAAGTGTGTTAATTAGTTCCTAATGTCTTCATATATTCATTAGCCTAGCACAAAAGGGTTCGAACAACTTATATCGATCAAAAAGCTGCTTATCGGTAAACCAATTTTTGGTCACATTATCAATATTTCCTCGAGGAATATATTTTGTAAACAAAATTCAAAAACAAGTCGTGTGTCATTTTTCATTAATTAGAAGATGTTTAGCAAGCTTATAAAATCATATTTATGACACTTAACTATATTTCAAAACATTTCAATATTCAAAGACAAAGTGTTTGAATTTAAGGTCCGCTATATTTTCCCCCACTTAGAACATTTTTTCCTCGAAATCCAAACAAGAACGATAATCAAAGAAGATAGAAGAAACAAGATTCATATATAGAGTACTGCTGAAACTATATACAAACTACTGCAAATAAAAATGCATACTAAATGATTCCACCTCAAACGGTGAGAACACTACAAAAGATGTACGATACTAAATAAGAAACCACTAGTCTAAGAACAACTCTTGGTGGAACACCCTCAAACTATCCTCTGTCTCCAGTGTACAATCCCAAGCATCCTTGTTCCAATGTACCATGACTAACTTAACAACCTTAGTGTAACATCCCCTATCTTAAGGCCCGAAGCTAAGCGCTACAGATGCTGCAGTCATCTATAGTATTAACTTCCGGTGACAAAATACAATAATGTTAATGGTATCCATAATATCAGAAGCACATGAATATGAAATAAATAAACAACTTTTCTGATTACATTTCAAATAAATATTTCATATTCAAATACATAATCCCAAACGATTCCCAGGTTTTGATCAAATATAATTATTACAAAATACACCAAGAGCGACATATGAAGATGCCCCCTTGGATGACCATAGTACTAAATAGACATATCAATCTTAATACATCACAATGGAAATAAAACTAAATAGCTCATACATAGCTAGCTTTGCCTTCTACACATCTTCGGAAGCTTTATTCGTCTAACCTACTAAACCTGAAAAAACTTAACTCTCAATCTACTCAAATTAATTTTGAGCACCCGAGAGTTTAAGGGGAAAAACATAAACTTCGAGTCGGACATAAAGCCTGGTGTGAATAATACTATTACATCTTGGTTTACTGATATTAAGTGAGACCACATCGCTTAGCGGAACGGGTTTCCCTTCACTAATATCCCTTTAAAACTTACCTTTTTGCAAATCGGAATCCTGCAATCAAATTGATTAAAACAATAATGGCAATATCATATATGCTCATAAATCAGGTAATAAATGGACTATCTGTCCGAATATTATAGTTTTTTTTGACTAACTACTAACCATTGGCTGACTCGGTCGTACCAGACAAAATAAATAATCTAACATTTGTTAGACCCACTCTTGGATGGTATGTCCTTAACTTACTTCTCCCATAGTCAACTGATCCTAATGGTTTTACGGGCTCACCAATAACCTATCCTCATTCTCTGTATATATCCTTTATGTGCGTAACATCATTTAAGTCTTACTTGTGACTAAGCCCTACACACTAGAATTTTGGACAAAATTAGCTAGGGGCTATAACTAATGTATATGGCACGACCCTATACTAGTATCATCTGTTATTCAAATATCCGAGTCATTTACTTAGGGTTAACTACCCATCAAGTTTTACTTGAAAACATCTTTCAAATTGATTTAATCCTTTAAATCATAATTAAACACGGAAAATATACTTTTTGCTTTACTCAAATCTTTTTGCCATGATATATGCTTTACACAAAACATTGTTGATGAAAACCTTCGAAACCTTTGTTTAAAATCTTTAGACAATCCCTTTCGAAACCTTTGAAATTACCTCTTTTGAAACTATTTAAAGTACCCCTTTCGAAACAAGTTAACTATTTTACTTTGTTACATTAGGCTGATAGCCCAAAACATACATTTCGAAACCATTTACAAAAGTCCTTTCGAAAACATTGAAAGTGTCCCTTTCGAAAGCTTTATAAAACCTTAGACATCCTCCTTTCAAAACACTTCTATTTGCCTTTCGAAAACATTAGAAACCTTCCATTCGAACCTTAAAGGTAAACCTTTCGAAAACATTGGGGAACCTTCACTTCGAAACCTTCATTAGATACCTTTCGAAAGTATTAAAGTCCTTTACTTAAAACAAACCTTTCAAAAGCATTGGGTTCAAGTAAAAATGTGTGGAACGTAGTTTCGAAACCTTTAAAACCATTCCTTTTGAAACATTTGGGTTTAGCTTTCAAAACATTAAAAGGGTCTTAGAAGAACTGGGACGAAAGCAACTCTTTCGAAAGCATTTTCCTAAATAAAAAAAGTGGATGGTGAAACCAACACCTTCGAAAGAATTGGAGAAGTAGCACCAGGGTTTAAAACAAAAGAGCCCTTTCGAAGGCATTACTTCGAAAGGTATAACGCGACAGCAGGGGTTTTGACCCCTTCGAAAGCTCTATTTAAAACAAAAGGCGGTAACCTCTTTTGAAAGCTCTTTCCTTTAAAACAATTGACCAAGTCGAAAGCCATCTCATTCGAAAGCCTAATTTACAACCAAAATAGTTCTAAGTTTTCAGAAGCTACTTCAACCCCTTCGAAAGCCCTGTTTCGACTCCATACCTTTCGCCCAATTCCAATCCACTACGTACCGAAGCTGATACCTTGTGTGTTGATTTCGACTTAGATGAAGGCGGTAGTATGAGGTCGAAAGGTGCTGCTATAAGTGGCGAAGCAGATAAACCTTATAAAACTGATTTTTAACTTTATAAAGTAATTTCTTTCTAACTAACTTGATTTGTTTGTCAACATATGATTGGCTGCTAATACTTTTTCAAAATCTTTTCTAAAAATGCTGCCGAATTTCAGAGATTAACAATTTAAAACATTTACACATTGTCCCTTCTCCGTTTATAAACATATAAAACATTTAATTCTCATACCTTAAATAATTTTATATAAAACACTTAGGAAAATTCTCCAAAAATTCTCATAAATCACTTTTAATATTTTTTCTAACATATATAAATTTCTAACTCAAAGCTAATTTATAATGGCCGTAATTAATTTAAACCCAATTTAACCCTTTTCTTCACTAGAAAATTCTTAATAACCCCATATTAATTCAGAAAACTATAAAACTTGAAACCCATCTCTAAAATAATATTTCTGACCTTATATCAAAATCGCATGGCATTTGGATGTCATTTGATAGGTTTTTCAATCATAACTTATCATAAAATCTGTATGAATAAACAAAATTCATCAGCAAGCATATATATCTATTTATCATTCAAAGCATGGCCTAATACTTTGCAAAACATATTCGGATCTAATCTAGAACCGAAAATAAGAAAATATGAGATGTAACCTATTATTCACCTTAGCTTGTTGTTAAGGAGTTGAGATTTGCTCTTGAATTAAATTAATTAAGCTTCTTCCTCTAGATTTTAGCCTATCTTCCTCTTGCTTTCTCCTAATGGTGGCCGGCCTTTCTTGAATTTAGTTTTGTTTGTGAACGTGGAAATGAAAGTGTCATGAGGGTTTAGGGTATAAGAATATAACTTTTTCTATTTTGCCCTTGTCTTTTACCCTTACTTATTTCATTTTAATTCCCCTTTTATTCATTAGTTTATTAGGCACGACTACCTTCTAATATTCAAATCTCAATTTCCTTAACCAATTACATTATCTCATTTAATTTATCTAATTAAATTTCCTAACTAATGTTAACCAAAATTAGGTTCGTTACACTTAGTCCTCAATCGTCTCGTATCTCTATCAACAATACGAACAGATTGTCTCAATAAGTCAAGTTCGGCTCAACCTCCAAGTCGTCCTGCTGTGACCTTCCACTATTATCGAAGGACCATGCACAAACTTATGCAAATATGATACACAAAATACACTGTGCATACCCGATAGTCTAATCGGTAACTCGACTCTATATGCGAGTGTACAAATCCTCTCTAGAATCGGGAATAGTCTTGTATAACGAGGAGCCAACTTCCTAGCCCTTCCAAACCCGAAATGCACTTCTCATCGGAGAATCTTCACGAACACAAAATCTCCAACTGAGAACTCTAGGTCTCTGCGCCTCTCATTTTCATAGTTCTTCTGATGATTATGCGCTTCCTTGATTTGCTTCCTAATATCCATTACCTTATCCAGAGCTTCCCAAATCATATCCGGCACAAGCACTAGACAGTCTCAAAGTTTTACACGAGTTGATGGAGATTTGCAAGGCCTTCCATACAATGCTTCAAGTGATGTCTTTTCAATGCTGACCTAATAACTTTGTTATTTGAATATTCAACATGTGGTAAGTAACCTACGAACCCTTAAAACCTAATATGCAAGCTCGAAGCTAGTCCTCTAAAATGCGGTTCACCATCCCTATTTGCCCATCAGTCTGTAGATGGTAAGCGATACTCAAACTAAGCTTGGTCCCAAGTGCATTATGTAAACCCTTCCAAAGCAGACTTGTGAAGATCGAATCTCGATCACTCACAATATCACATGGAATGCCACAAAGTCTAACAGTCTCTCTAACATATAACCAGGCCAAACTAGAAGCAGCCCTCGTTGCCTTATATGGTAAGAAGTGCGCACTCTTGGTCAATCGATCTACAATAACCCGCACACCTTAATTACCTCTCCTCAACCTAGGCAAACTATCGATGAAATCCATAGAAATCTTCTCCCATTTCTTCTTTAGAACCTCAAGTGGCTAAAGTAATCATGTCGTCTTCTACTAATTACCTTTTACTTGCTGGCAGTTAGCAAACGTGCTCACAAATATAGAAATGCCATTTTTCATACCCTCCTACTAGAATGTACGTCTCATGTCATGATACATCTTAGTGACCCCTCGATGAATCATCAGACTAGAATAGTGACTCTCAATCAGAACATCCTACCTAGTATCATCAACATTCGGAACACACAACCTCTGTTCACCCTAAAAATGCCATGATCATCTACCCTACATCCTGGTAACCTCTCCGGAGCAACATTCTCACTTATGACTTTGACTATCTGAGCGAGATGTACATCCCTCTGCTAGTTAGTCTCAATGCGATGAATAAAAGTTGAACGAATCTCAACATTTGCCACAACTACATGCCTCATACCGAGCACATCAGTTATGACATTAGCTTTCCCCAACGTATATAATATATCTAGATCATAGGTCGTAAGAAACTCCAACCACTTTTGCTCCTCATGTTAAGGTCTTTCTGCAAAAACATATATTTCAAAGATTTATGGCCCATATACAACTCGAACCTCTCACCTAGTAGATGATGCCTTTACATCTTCAACTCAAATACCATCGCTAACAACTCCAAGTTATGAGTTGCATACCTCCTTCATGCGGTTTGAGCTGTCGACTATCATAAGCGATCACCTTTCCATGCTGTATCAAACAATAGCTAAACCTGTTCCACATGCATTAGTGTAAACAGTCAAACCCTCACCTCCATTTGGAATGGTAAGAACATGAACACTAGTTAACTTTGCCTTTATCTCTAAGAATGCTTGCTCGCATTTATCCATCCAAACAAATTTGACGTCCTTCTTTGTCAAATTTGTTAGGCAAGAGGCAATCTTCAAGAAATCCTGTATGAATCTCTTATAACAACCTATTAGACCCAAAAAGCTCCAAATATCAGTTGCGCTTTCTGGCCTCTTCCAATCCTGAATGACCATAACCTTAGCAAATTAACAAAAATACCCTCCGTTGAAACAACATGACCCATGAACCCTAACTTCTGAATGCCAAAAGTTACACTTTGAGAACTTGGCCTTCAACACATGCTCTCTCAGTGTTTCTAATACAATCCTCAAATGGCGCGAATATTCCTCCTTAGTTTTGGAATAGACCAAAATATCATCGATAAATACAAGGACAAACTTATTTAACACATCTTGGAAAACCCGATTATTTAGGTTCACGAAATATGCTGGAACATTAGTTAGGCCGACCGGCATAACTAACCACTCATAAAACCGGTCGAATCTAAAAGCTATCGGGGGTACACTCTACTCTACCACCCTTAGCTGATGGAACCCCGTATCAAGAACAAGCTGAGAAAACGCTCGAGCTCCATGAAGCTGATCGAACAAGTCGTTTATCTAGGTAAAGGATACTTGTTTGTAGCAGTTCGCTTGTTAAGCTTGCGATAATTTATACATAGTCTTAGGGAACCGTTCGCCTTCATAGCAAAGACGATGGGCGCTTCCTAACTCGAACAACTCGGTCTAGTCAAACCTTTCTACAACAAATCACTAACCTAAATTGATAGCTCCAACTTCTCCTTCGGTGCAAGTCTACGAATAGGCAACACGATAGGTTTTGCATCTTTAACCAAATTAGTGAAACTTTTTTATCTCTTGATGAGGTAGTAGACTCGACACCTCAAAGAGATCTAGAAACTCTCGAACAACTAGGATCAAACCCAACTCCTCTTCTACCATATCAAAAGAATAAAGTAAACTGCACATACGTGAGCTAGGTCCATCACAAGGTACTACCCGAATCTTACCTAGTTCTCTCTCCAAAGATACGGATCATTTAACGCAATCCAAGAAATCATTATTCCATAATGTTAACCCACCTTTTGGCAAGGCCATGGATATGCGTATTTAACTAAATTGACTACTCGTTTATCGAGGCTAGAATACGATGGGTTTGAGTCAACTATATGGATAAACGATCAATCATGGATGATAAATATGATTACGAAGCTGGGGTTCGGCATAGCATGGGTCAGTCATGAGCGTTCGGTCATTGGAGTCCATCCATGTGGGTCGGTCGTTCGACCAAGGTGGCTCGGTCGTACATGGCTCGGTCAAGGAGAAGAGATCATGCATGGTTCGGTCATGGTGCCTAAGCCAGGGTGGCCCGGTGCGACTAGCTCGGTGGGTATGGCCCGGCGAGCATGGTTCGATACAAGTGGGTCGGTGTTGTGAAGGTTTTGGATTGGTAGGAAGCCGGGTCGGTTATTGGAGTGGTTCGGCAGTGGAGGTGGTTCGGTCATGACGAGTAGATCGGTATACATATGTGGTTCGGCATATTTGGCAGTGGATCGGCATGCTTGGGAGGTATCAGAGTCGGGAGTGGCTCGGTGTTGGAGTATGGTTATGGTTCGGTCAAGGTAGGTCAGCATAAGTCCATCGGCATGTGTGGGTCAGCATTTCGTTCTAGGTTCGGCAAGCGTTTGGAGACGCGATTGGTAGTTTGGTTTTGGATCGGTGAGGAAGGGGATCGGCTTATTAAATGGGGTTGGTAGCTTTGAGTCGTAGCTCGCTTACCTCGGGTCGGCATCCTCCAGTTGTCGGGTCGGCGTGTCTTCGGGTCGGCACGAATGGAGGGATCAGAATTGAATGAGTGGATAGGATCGGCTTCATCATGCTCCGACTTCTAGCCTAGTTTACTCTGTGTCTTGGATAGGCCTGCTTCGAGTCATGCCTGGGGGTTATCGGGTCGACGTATTATGAAGTCGTGGTCGGTCATGGTGTTCGAGGTTTGGGCCGGCTATGGTCTTGGTGGGTCCGAACCACTCAGGAAGCCCAGTAACTCAGGTTTTGCCTATAAATACAGCGGGGGTGCTTCAAATAAGGGTCTTTATTTTGTTTCCCTTCGTTTTCTATACTAAGGCTGCTCTGCCATTGTTGTTCTAAAAACTCTGGATTGTAACTATAATTGATTCTCATATCAATAAAAAGGAAATTTCTGGAGTGGACGTAGATCGGAGTCAACCGAACCACTATAAATCATCTGTTACTACTGCTTTCTTTTTAATTTTCAATGTTCTTCACATTCACACTCTCTACATACATTCTATTTGTGATCTGTGACTGTGATTTGGTGCTTTCATATGGATTTGGGTGTTACTGATCAATTTTGGCGCTAACATTTTGGTGCTTTCACTGAGAAAGCTAGCGCTCAGGGATTCAAAAGCTTGGATTTTGCATTTAAAGGCCTAGGAACTTGGATTTTGGAGACTATGGCAAGGCAATCAACTAGGAGACAAAGGATAGAATAGAGTCAGCAAGAGGGAAGTCAAGAGGCTTCCTCTGTAGCTAATCAAGCCTCGATCTATATCACTAGGGACGAGATGCAGGTCATGATGAATTCCATGCAGGAGCAGTTGACGAAAAGGCAAGAGGAAATGATGTAGACACTTCTTAGACAATTTGGGCAGGTAGGAACAGCAAGAGCTATAGGAGCTTAGATCCATGGAGCTGGACCAGAAGAACTCAACAGGCAAGCAGATGGAGTGGTTCAGCAGAGGGCAGCCCCCAATCAGCAAACAACTGTCAATCTGGATGGACCTAGACTCAGGGGCAACCCACCAGGTAATGTTGGACCAATCCATGGAGGGATACCAGATGACGCTGCGCAGCCCGGCGCCAATTGGAATACAGGAGTGTGTGACGAGGAGTATGTATCAGAATTCCCTCGAGGACTTGGAGGGCAGTTCGGAAATGGAGATGAGGGGAAACCCTTGGTAGATAACACTGGATTGGCTGACATCATCAGGCGAACTATTCGCGGAGGTCTGACAAACAGGGATTTGGAAGGGGTGAACAAAAGTCCGTTTACCCGTAACATTAGGATGGCTAGGAATCCGCCCGATTTCAAGCTGCCCGCTCTGGAAGTGTACAACGGTAAGATAGATCCCGCTAACCACTTAATGAGGTACACAAGGCATATGGAAGTGCTGGGGGCATCAGAAGAGGTTATGACCCGGTGTTTCCCCCTGTACTTGACAGATATAGCTGTTATGTGGTTTAGACAGCTGGAAGATGGGTCTATTAGAACATGGACAAAACTAGTGGATAGGTTCTTGAAACAGTTTCGAGTTCACATCATGAGGCCAAAGAATGTGATGACACTTACGTCGGTGAAGCAGAGGAAGGATGAATCGCTCAGGACTTACTTAACTCAGTTTAATGCAGCAGTTGCTTCAGTGGATCGGCCAGATCCATCAATGGTTCTGATGGCGGCAGTGTCAGGAGTCACGGATAATTAAGATTTCAAAGTATCGTTTATACGGGATCCACCAATGGATCTCGGGGAATTCTTTCACGAAGTTGAGAGATTTCTTCAACAAGAGAATGCATGCTTGGATATGAGGTCAAAGGAAGTAAACATGGTTAAGGATGGAGAACCATCTGGTGAAAACTCGGGTAAAGATAAGGATAAAGGGAAGAGGAAGCACCAGGGAGAACCAAAATTCTCCACTTACGCAGGACGAATGAGACATTGGAACGGATATACTTGGATACTCGGGATCGCCTTCCTTATCGAAGGCTGGCAAGGAGGGAACCCTCAGAACGCGAAAGGGCATCAGAAGGGCACTATCTCTTTCATGACCTGGATGGGCATGATACTAACAGCTGCAGGCATCTAAAGGATATAATCGAGGAGCATGTAAGGAATGGTCAGTTGCGGCAATATGTCGAAACTCGGAATGCGGCGGTGGAAAAGGAGCAGCCACCGCCTACCTTGAACGACGATGGCGCGAGGCCCGGGAATGGTAGTCGGTTGGTCATCAACCAATCCTGATGGTTTGGAATAAGTAACAAACTTTGGGCTAACGACTAAGTCGCTTACTCATGTACGGGGACGGAGATAACCCCAAGGCATGCTCTGAGACGATGATAAACCGTGATGCTCTGGTTTGTGAAATTTGTTTTTTCTTTTTGGCTTGGACACTTGCTTTTTCTGGTTTGGTTTTGGAGTTTGGTTTAAACTCCTGGTTTTTCTTGTTTTCTGTTTTGGATTCTGGTTTGCACATTTGCCTTTTGGTTTGGGTTTTTGATATGGATTTCTGGTTTACTGGTTCGATTTGGATTTTGGATTGAATTTTGATTGGATTTTCCTCTGGTTTTTGGTTAAAAGGTCATCGAGCATGGACTATGCTTAGCAAGGGTCCGGAGAGACCAGGATTCGGCCTAGGACTTAGGCCCCATATTATCTATTGGTTACTATTTCAAGTCGTCGAGTATGGACTATGCTCGGCAAGGGTCCGGAGCGACCAAGATTCGGCCTAGGACTTAAGCCATGGCATTGCTTAGCGTTCAGGGACACTGAACTAGGAACACCATGGCATTACTTAACACAAGTCACCGAGTGTGGATTACGCTTGGCAAGAATCCGGAGAGGTTACGAATTTGGATATTGGCTATGAACAGCTCAGGATTTCGGCATGGACCCGTAGCGGTCCCGGATTTGGATATCAACCCGGAGAGGTCATGGATTTGGTTATTGGTTATTGGATATGGATGGATAATAACTCGGTTATTGGATTTCGAGTTAGGATTTGGAACCAACAGGGTCCTCGATTTGGATTTCCAGACCCGGAGAGGGCCCGGACTCGGATAAAATGATCCAAAAAGATTGTGGATCCGGTTAATGGATTTTGGATGGATTCAGAATTGGATGACGACTCAGAACGGTCACGGGGTAGACTATCGGATTTGGATGGAATTGCTTGACAATGAGTGGAACATGGATTTCGGATATCGGATTTGAGGCTATTCAAAACACACCTTCCAATAGAAAGGCATGTTTTGGGGGGCAAATGTTAACCCGCCTTTTGGCAAGGCCGTGGACAGGTGGATTTAACTAAATCGACTACTCGTTTATCGAGGCTGGAATACGATGGGTTTGAGTCAACTGGATGGATAGATGATCAATCACGGATGATAAATATGATTACGAAGCCGGGGTTCGGCATAGCATGGGTCGGTCATGAGCGTTTGATCATTGGAGTTCGGCCATGTGGGTCGGTCGTTCGACCAAGGTGGCTCGGTCGTACATCGCTCGGTCAAGGAGAAGAGATCATGCATGGTTTGGTCATAGTGCTTAAGCCAGGGTGGCCCGGCGCGACGGGCTCCGTGAGTATGGTTCGGCGAGCATGGCTCGATACAAGTGGGTCGTTGTTATGAAGGTTTTGGATCGGTAGGAAGCCGGGTCAGTTATGGGAGTGGTTCGGCAGTGGAGGTGGTTCGATCATGACGAGTGGATCGGTATACATATGTGGTTCGGCATATTTAGTAGTGGATCGACATGCTTGGGAGGTATCAGAGTCGGGAGTGGCTCGGTGTTGGAGTATGGTTATGGTTCGGTCAAGGTAGGTCGGCATAAGTCCATCGGCGTGTGTGGGTCGGCATTTCGTTCTGGGTTTGGAAAGCGTTTGGAGATGTGATTGGCAGTTTGTTTTTGGATCAGTGAGGAAGGGGATCGACATATTGAATGGGGTCGATAGCTTCGAGTCGTAGCTCGCTTACCTCTGGTCGACATCCTCCAGTTGTCAGGTCGGTGTGTCTTCGGGTCGGCACGAATGGAGGGATCGGCATTGAATGGGTGGATAGGATCGGCTTCATCATGCTCCGAGCTCTAGCCTAGTTTACTCCGAGTCTTGGATAGGCTTGCTTCGAGTCATGCCCGGGGGATATTGGGTCGACGTATTATGAACTCGGGGTCGGTCGCGGTGTTGGGTCGGCTATGGTCTTGATGGGCCCGGACCACTCAAGAAGCCAAGTAACTCGGGTTTTGCCTATAAATACAGCAGGAGGTGCTTCAGAAAAAGGATCTTTATTTTGTTTCCCTTCGTCTTCTATACTAAGGCTGCTCTGCCATTGTTGTTCTGAAAACTCTGGATTGTAGCTGTAATTGATTTTCAAATCAATAAAAGGGAAATTTCTGGAGTGGACGTAGGTCGGAGTCAGCCGAACCACTATAAATCCTCTGTTATTACTGCTTTCTTTTTAATTTTCACTGTTCTTCACATTCATACTCTCTACATACATTCTATCTGCGATCTGTGCTGTGATTTGATGCTTTCATATGGATTTGGGGGTTAGTGACCAATTTTGGCGCTAACACATAATAACCAATCCATCCCAAGTAAAATATCAAATCCCGAAAACCTAAGAATGTACATATCGCATGAAAGGAGTAGGTCTTAATAAGTTACTTGAACTCCTAAGCATACCATATTAAGATTGGTCGAGCCCCCAACAAGGTTCAACACACAATTAGAATCTAAAGCTATAACCGGTTTAAGTTTCTGTCTATCAACAATAATGCCAGATATGAAACTAAGAGAAGCACCGGTATCAATTAGGACACGGATAGGAATACCAGAAATAGATAAAATACCTTCCAAAACTTGCTTCCCCTTTGCCATGGCAAAGTAGAATGTGCTGAAGCAAGTGCAAAGACTCTAGGCTACTGCCCGTTCTAGAGCATCGGACACCCCTTAATTATATGACCGGGCTTATAGCCATTGTAGCAGCTCCTCAGTGCAAACTATGGCTTGACCTCATGTGGCTTTAGCTTTGGTACCTTACCAATGAGTGCCCTAACTAATGGTGCTTTCTCCACCTATCCTCCCCCAATTGATGTATAGTTCCGAACAACATTCCCTTTCTTCCCACACTTGTGGCGACAATACAAGAAACATCTCTCAGTGGCTCTGGTTCAAAAATAGATGGCTTTGGTGCTAAGCCCTCAAACCTTAACCCGTGTTCACCAAATCCATAAACTACCCCATGAGATGACTAATCATGTCTTGCTAAAACTCAAGACGCGTACTTGCCACAAACATCTCATTCTTCTTCAAAGGCGTGTCAACTAACCCAATCCAAATCGAGACAAAGCAATGAAGCGGTTCTCATACTCTGCCAAAGTCATGGCTCCTTGCTTTAAATCCAAGAAGCTCCTGAACAACAAAGTCTTCCCAACTTCCAAGACAAACTTCATTTCATAAAGCTCCTTAAATTGATCCCAAGAGAAGTTCACTTGGATTTCAGCAGTGATAGAACTCTACTAATCCATAGTTGAATTTGTCAGATGACGCGACGCCAACCGACGCTTCTTCACGCCATCCATCTCCATATCCCTAAATATACGGTCACACAACCTAAGACAAGACTAATCCTCAATGATCCTCTCAAATCCAATAAACCTCCTACCTCTAACCTCTCATAATCAGGAGAAAGTGAAGAAAAACTCATCAGAGGCCATGCCTGCACAACCTCCTCTACAATATCCACCCTCGGTTCCTCAATAGGAGTAACATTCCTTGGTGCTCGACCCCCGCCATTCGTGACAGTACTACCCCGACCATGTCTACTTCCTCGAGCATTGGCATCTCTAGTACTCATGGTTTGTACTACTTAAACATAGTAGAAAATATTTAGGATACAAAAGGATAGAGTTATTTTAAAGAAAGAGTTTATTCCTAAGGAAAAGCTGAAAATGGGGTAGGTATATAGAAAAATAAAATTATGCTCTCGTGTAGATATAATACACTCGACTCATTCTAGGGTGTCACTTACCCTATCTCTAATGAGCCATACCCAACCAAAGCCAAGGTGTTCGCTCAACCTTGGGCTTTGATACCAAATATAACTACTCGAATTTTCGACCCTCGAATGTTGACAGTAAATACATCCATGATATTCGTGTGTCGAGCACCCAAGTGGCAGAAAGGCAAATTGTTAAGATAAAAGAAAAGAAAAGGAATATACAATAAAGAAAGAACACAACATCGGAATCTCACGACGGAATGATAATATAAAATATCAAAAGAACGGTATAAAGAGTTACTCCGAATATATAAATTTCAAAGTTATAAAACCTAAGTACTATTATCGGCCTAGACAGTTATAACTACCTATCCTTATAATGTTGATATACACATACATAATATAATGCAATGAACATAAAAATAGATAGATAACGGAAGCCTCTAGCTCGTCTCCTGAACTCTGAAGTGTCCAAAGAATTACCTGCTTTACTCAACCTACTCGAAAGAGTAAACGAGGAATTTAGAGAAAACAAAATCCATGCGTTAGACATAAGTGTAGAGTTGAATTAACCCTAGAGTGTTTGAATAGGGTTTATAATAAATTCACAGATAAATAAAAATTGTAGCACAGATAATAACAGAGTAAATGCGGAAATAGAAGCGAAGCCCAAGTTTACCCAGCTTTGGCAAAACCTGCCTACTGCTCCCTTTAAGGTTTCTACTAGGAATTAAACAATCGATGCTTACAAACCTTGTAAACTCGTGACCCTCGCTAACTTGATTGTTCTAACCCTACGTTCAATACCCTGCCATAACTCAAACCCTGAGTTATCAATTCTCGAACTATGCTCTGTAGTTCGTACCTAGTTAACAACTTGAGTTTTACAAAGTTAATACACAAGATACAACAAAAATGGAAAGTGAAACCCTAATTTATAAAAAATGCAACCCGAACTAAAATAAATAAAATAAAAGAAGTGCGGCCCAAATTTAAAATAATAATTCTTCTACCTTGATAGTCGCTTCCTCTTTTCTTCCATCTGAAATTATGGCTTATAAACTGAAAGCTGGCGCTTTGAGATGATGCTTCCAATCGCCCTTCTCCTTCTCTGATGCTTACGTTCTTCGGTTCGGAGTGATTGATTATGCGGTTTCTTTCGTTGCCGAGAGTATTTGAGATTTGATTATGCAATATGATTATTTTGCCCATTTCTCTTTTTAATGTTCTCGACTTAATTTTCTACCGATGGTGATACTAGGTTTATATAGGGATTGATTCGTATATTTCCTTATACATTAGTTTGAGTAGTTGGCTTTGGTTTTTTCAATTGATTTCTTTTTTCATTCGATTTTTGATCGAACGTTTCTATGATGCTTGAATTTTTCAATTTTGATATATTCGAATTTTTCTAATATATATATATATGATTATATTATGAACAAATTTGACCCTGGTCGATTTTCTGTAATTTTGGTTTTGAATTGTTCAATCATTTCTACAGCTGAATTTGCTTGTTCAATTGCTATGATTTTTGATATGATTTCTACAGCTGAATCAAGTAAAACCCTAGATCTAAGTTTTAATTGCTATTTCTAATCCAAATCTATTCCTTTTCTCGTTCAAATATTATAGATATGTAAATATATCGTTTGTAATTCCAAATAGGGATTACAAGGGAGGTGAATATAGATGTTAGGGACAGATCTGAAATAAAAACAGGGAGATTTGGAAAGCTAGCAATGTGAGTGGATTTATTTATATATCTTTTAAGTTTAAGATATATTATCGTTAAATTCCCATTTAGATAATTTTATTCAATAATTAATCCTATTAATTAAGTTATGCTTAACTATAAGGAATTTATAGTTTATTTACAGTATTAGTATTTATTTACATCTGTTTCTACATTTTGGATTTCTATGCAAGCGTCATTCTTCTTCTATTTTCTCCTCTTTCTTCGCGTATGGGTTAGAATAGATTAAAAGTGAATATGGATTAAATAATTAAGAATACTGAAATGAAGAAAATAAGATGTAAAGTAATAAAAGTATGAAGAATGGAATTACTGTAATAAATTACGTTAAAATGAGAAAAGTTAATTAATCTAATAACTGGATTTGGGAGTAACTAAAAGGTTAATTGGTTGGTTTAGAAAATAAGATACATTTCTATAATTTAATATTTAAAAAACAACAATGAACATAATTGCCAGAATAAAAGAAAGAAAAAGAGAATTAGTGTAAAATAGAGAAACCACTGTATTTTACACTATTCCAAAATAGTAAAAGAAATATTTAGTAGTTACGGATTATTGTTTATAGTATTATTTAATATTAAAATATGGAACTGGATTTTTAAATATAGTTTTCATAACCAACCAAATAAAATAGAATTACTTCCTAGCTTAGAAGATAATAAAGCAAAGTATGACATGAATCAAGTAAATTATTAGATAAGAACTTGAAGCTGTAAACGATAATGAACCTAGGTCTGCATTCACTGCGCAGACTATTTAAGAAGATAGTTATTATGATAAGTGAATTATATTAAATAAGAGAATAAAAGAATATTCTATATCATAATAAAAGAAGGCAGATTAGAACAGAAAAGAAATGCTAGAATTATGTACGGACTATAAAAGAAGAGAAAATGACAATGACAGGTAGACTTATAACATAGATTATAATTAAGCAATAAGAACAGAAAAGCTTATTTTGAGACTGAATAAATTAGTGAGCAATAATAATGGTAGAAGCTTATTTAAATAATTTATATTAAGTCAATAAGTAAATAAAGCAGGAATGATAAAAGAGGTTCATTTTAATGAACTTAAGATTTATATTAAGTTAAATAAGCAAGATAATGAATGTGAATCATACCAACAGCATTCCCTATTAAATAAATGGAAATCTCACAATAGATAGAGGTGAGACGAAGGCAAGAATATGCTAATTAAGGTAAATAAGTAGCCAACAGAATAAGAAAGTAAACTAAACGCAAATTAAAAGATTAGACTTAGGGTCTAATAAAAGAATTTAGATGCGTTTGGTGCAGCCCAAAGGATGTAGCGTCTAACGAAGTAGTTCATCACGGATTTCAGAAATGAAGAAGCACGTCCAACTTAGTATTTTTGGGCTTCAAGGAAGTACGAGACTTCAACGGGACATGAGGATACTCTAGGATGGCCCTCTGGGTAGGCCTAACGAAGCTACACCCCTAGAGGTAGGTCTGTAGGTGTTCCATCAAGAGAGTATGCATTGACTGCATTTGCATTGTAGGCCTAACGAAGCAGACCTTTGTACGCAGTCAGAAGGGCTAGTGTTCAGAGTAGGTTATTCGTATGTCCAGTACTTGCAAGTAAGTTTAAGGATAGTCGCATGCGAATATCGGCCAACATCAAGACCAAGAGCGATTTCGGGAAAGACTAGAGTTAAACCAACATGCCAATGATTCTTTCACTATCGAGACATTGGATGAGGGGCACCGCCATTTAGATGTTAAATTGTTTGCAGTAGGGCACGACCACTTAACTCTTTAGAAGTCTTTCGGTTAGTTGAAGGGTGGCTGCGTGAGGCTATAGCCACGATGAAAAAGAGACAGACCAACTAGAATATCTGTATTGTAGGCCTAACGAAGCAGTCCTTTACAGATATAGAAAATCCCTGACTGAATTCCGTACAAGGTAGACCTTGTTTGCGGGATTCAGATAGTAGACAAAACAATTATGTAGTCCTCAATGTACGCACTGGGTGGTACATTGTGGATGTCTGAGCACTGGCATAGACTAGTGCGGACGCGATTTACGTTTTCATAGTAAGTAGTGGAGCATATGTATTGTAGGCCTTACGAAGCAGTCCTTTATAGATGTAGCTACAGAATGCTCGTGGAGCAAGACGATGGAGTATCTGTATTATAGGCCTTACGAAGAAGTCCTCTACAGATATAGCTATGGAGCAAGACGATGGAGCATCTGTATTGTAGGCCTTACGAAACAGTAATTTATAGATGTAGTTACGGAACGCTCTCGAAGCAAGATGATGGAGCCCTTTTCGAGGAGGATACGGAAGGTACCATGGGTGGTACCTAGGACCAATATGGTCATTGGGCATATAACTACATATATATATATATATTGGTTATTAGGTTTTAATCTACTATGGAGTAGATGGGCACGGTTCACAAATAGAGGCGAGAGTATTGTAACCTAATGAATCTAATATAAGAGTAAATGGAAATAAAACGATATATGTAGAATTAAGCCTAGAAGTATATAATTTATTCATTCACCAGAACTTTTGTTCTGACCCCCTCCTCATAACACCCTACAGGTTAGTTAGATGGCAGAGACTTCTCAGCTTTATGACACTTGCTTAGAAAGTGTTATTATTTGGGTGAGTATTTACTTACTATTATATTTTAGTCAATCCGACTGTGAGATAAATTATTGAGCTCCGATATATTTGTCTTTGCCTATTTGTAGGATACCATATACCCAACTCAGGCTTCAGTGGGCTTGGTTTTTAGTATTTTGGTCAAAAAAATCCAGACCACTAGAATTCGGGTTGTTACAGGGATGGCGCCGACGCCATCAAGTTTTCCCCAATATTTTTATATGATAAAGGATGGTTTTGAAAGAGTTGCTTTCGTCTATACTCACTTTGACCCAAATTATGTTTTAAGTATAAACCCAATGCTTTCGAAAGGGGTACTTTCAATGATTTCGGAAGGGTTACTTCCAATGTTGTCAAAATGGGTACTTTCAACTGGTTTCGAAGCTAAGCTTCTAAAGGTTAAATATTAATATTTATTACAATCGAAAGGAGGTTTTAAAGTATTAAAAGGAAGGAGCCTACTGCTTTGAATTATTTAACCATTGTGGATGCAGGAGCACGATATATGGTTTTAAAAAGGTTTTGAGATACTAGTGAGGGGAAAACCCATTTCGCTAAGCGACGTGGTCTCACTAAATACCTAAATGATTTGAGATGGTTGATTATTATTCATACCAGGCTTTATGTCTGACTTGAAGTTTATATTTTCCCCTTAAACTCTCGGGTACTCAATTGATTTTAAGTAGTTTGAGAGTTGAGGTTTTCAGGTACCTCTTAAGACGAATAAGCTTCCGGAGATGTGCAAGAGGCATGATAGTTATTTAGAGTTCTCTTTTCTTTTGATTCCGCTGTGTTGTTTGTAATGACAAAGTTGTTATATTTCCTATATATACTCTGATCATCCAAGGGGGTATCCTCATATGTCGCTCTTAGCGTATGTTGCAATAAATATATTTTCTCTGAACGTGATTTGCAAATATGGTGTTATCTGGGATTTTAACCCAGCAGAAACCAATAGAAAATAGAACAACCTTGTGTGGACGAAATGGTTTAGGACTTAACCAGAAAAGCCAAGACAACGGATCAACAAGGGTAAGCGGTAGGACTAAGACAACGACTGGGATCAACAGAGCCAAGAGATCAGCATTACTTTAATCCGATCAGTAGATGAATGTAAACAGCTTGTGAATTGCCATCACAACGTAAGAGCAACAATAAAAGGCTATGGGAATATCTCCAAATCCAGACTCTAGAAAAATCCTAAGTGCTTATCTCGTCAACGACCCATGCCTCTGCTCAAACCATCAAACAAACTAGGTATGGAACACTATCAAAAAGAGCCAAGACTTGGCCCGCAAAACGAACCAAGTCTATGGGTCGCTGGCGACCCATAGGTCGTGGGTCGCCAGCGACCTATGGATTTAGCTTGTTTTGCGAGCCAAAGCCCTCCTTGGTCGCCTGTAACCTACCTACGAGCTGATGAAGACATGCCTGGCCCAGAAGCTTTCCAACCTCTATAAATACCATCCCACCTGCAACACAAAGAGGATCTTCTCCAGACTGGTTGTTGAAGCTCTGCTGGAATTATTCTTCACTCTCTACCTTCCTCATAACAATCTCTAAAGGAATACACTATGATTCTCTAGTGGATTCCAACTTTGGAGATTCAATCTAGCTAGAAAATAATCAAAGCCTTGTAATCAAACATCTATTGTAACAGCAACTAGTCCATAATAAAACTATAAAGTGGACGCAGGCTTCATTAACAGCCGAACCACTATAAAAATTCTCCGTCTACTTTCTTTTATTGTTCTTTCTTTATATATGTGATCTGTGATATTTCTCTGTCAGAATAGGGCTAGTGCTTTCTAACCTTAACCAGGGCGTTGGTCCATTTTTTGGGTCAGTATATGGGATTATGTAATGAATTGGAAATGTTTTGATATGAAATGTGATTTTGTTTGAAGTTTAAATTTTTTCCATATTCATGTGTTTCTGTGTTGAATCGAACTTCGCCGTATTAGGTCATCGAGGATTAATAACTATGGATGACTACAGCATCCATGGCCGTTAGCTTTGGGCCTCCAAGTAGGAGGATGTTACAAGTTGGTATCAGAGCATAGGTTTATGAAACTTTAAAAGAAAGTTAAACCTAAAATATTTTCAAACATAATCCAATGAAATTTAAAATATGATCGAGGTTTGGGTTAACGCTATAGTAGCATACTTGTATTTGATATATATATATATACAAGTATGTGTTCCCCTCTCTCTTAGACCGTTCTTCTGTATCTTACTAAGGCTTGTATGTAGATTTACGAGAAAGAAGATATGGAAGCAGGAAACGAAAGAGGAAATCTAGGTGGAGGAAGCACCATAACCAATGGAAATGCTCGACCTAATACCAGGAGGAACCAAGATCGACAGGCTAATGTTAATCCAAAAGCTGAAGCCAATGTAGGTGCTGGAAATCCGCCAGTAGATGCGGGGATGGTGTATCAGTTGTTGGCCAATCTTTTACAAGCTGGAGTTGCTAGTAATGTTGGAGGAGCTAATCTTGTGGCTCCAGTTGGGAATAACTATGCTAAGCCAAGAAGAGACTAAACCAGTTTGGGTGGAAAGTCGTTTGTTGGAACGGAGGATGCTGTTGAAGTTGAGAATTGGCTATTAAGATGTGAAAGGATCTGTACTGATCTAGGCTTGGATGATGGGAAAAAGAGAAAGCTAGCCTCTAGGCAGTTGCAAGGGGCAACACTTCATTGGTGGAATAGTGTGACCGTCGGAGTTTCGAAGAAAGAGTTGACATAGGCTGATTTCAGGAGAAGGTTTGAGCAGAGGTTCTGTTTGAGGTTACTAAGTTGGCATTGATGAGGAAGTTCATGGATCTAGTTCAAGGAGAGATGTCAGTGGTCGATTATGCTGCTAAGTTTGATGAGCTAGCTCCATATGGATATCCTTTAGTTGACACTGATGTCAGAAGGAAAGCAAGTTTCATTCGAGGACTAAGACCTGAGCTTGCCATAATGACCATGACCCATATCCGAGAACCTTGTAATGTGGTGGTCAAGATGGCCATTCGCCATGAAGAGATGCTTGTTATTTCTGCTAGAGAGAAGACAGTTTAATCCCAGGGTCCTTGGGGAAAGAAGAGGAAATTCTTTAAGAAGAAGGGAGCCTGGAAAGGGGATGCTGCCAAGAAGGCAAAGGCTGATTTGGTGTGCTACAAATGTGACAAGAAGGGTCATTATGCAAGTGAGTGCCGATCAGGCAAGGGGAAGAAGACTGCATATAAGAAGAATGTGAGATGCTTTAACTGTGATCAAGTTGGGCATTACAGGAACTAGTGTCAAAAGCCAGCCATGGCGGACAATGGGAAAGTTTTTGTTGTTGGATCATCAGCTAAGCCCACTGCAGCTGATAAAGGGAAGACTATGATGGAAGGTACGTTTTTGATTCAGAGTATACCAGTTAGGATACTTTTTGATATCGGTGTGTCACATTCGTTTATATCCCAGTGTTTGGTTGATAGGTTATGCTTAGAACCCACATACCTTATTAGTTCCTTGACAGTTGCGAATCCAATAGAAGGGTATGCCACTCTGGGGATGAGATGTGATCAGTTAGAACTTGATTTGTTAGGTCATAAGTTTGCATGCAGTTTGTATGTTTATGATTTCGTAGATTTCGAAATGATTTTGGGTATGGACTGGTTGAGGAGGTATGAGGCCAGGATATTCTGCCAGGATGGGGAGATATCTTTGAGACACCCTGATAGTCATAACCGAATTATATTCTCAGTAAAGAACTCTGACCAGAGTTTTTGTGCTTTGTTAAGTGCAATGGAAGTGGGAGAAGAGCTAAGTCAGGTTCGAATTGCAAGAGAATTTGTAGATGTCTTTGAGCTAGTCACAGGACTACCACCGAAACGAGCTGTTGAGTTTTGGATAGATCTTGTGCCAGGAGCTGAACCTATGAGTAGACCGCCTAGCAGGTGACACCGACCGAGATGAAGGAATTGAAGGTGCAGCTAGTGGATCTAGAAGGAAGGAATTTTGTTAGACCAAGCAGTTCACCTTGGGGAGCAGCCGCGGTATTTGTGAAGAAACCAGATGGGTCGTTGAGGTTGTGTATCGACTATCGTAAGCCGAACGAAAGGACAATAAAGAATAAGTATCCTTTATTGAGAATAGATGATTTGTTTGATTAGTTGAGTGGATCCAGAGTGTTTTCCCAGTTAGATTTGGCGACAGGGTTCCATCGGTTGAGAGTGGTAGAGGACAGTATTCTTTTGACAGCATTTCAAACTAGGTATGGTTCATATGAGTGGTTAGTGATGTCATTCGGGTTGACGAATGCACCTGCTTTCTTTGTGGATTTGATGAACCGAGTCTTTCGAGAGTATTTGGATAGATTCGTGTTGGTGTTTATAGATAACATTTTGGTATACTCTAAGGATGAGAAGAGCATGAAGATCATCTTAGAGTTGTACTTGAGACGCTGAGGCAGAATCTGCTAAAGGCAAAGTTTTCCAAGTGTCATTTTTGGAAGAAAGAGGTTATGTGTTTTGGTCATGTGGTTTCAGAGAAAGGATTGTCAGTCGATCCAAATAAGATCAAAGTTGTGAACAATTGGAAGAGACCAGAGACGGTGATCGAGATCAGAAGTTTTCTTGGACTTGCTGGCTATTACCGAAGATTCATCAAGGATTTCTCGTGGATAGCAGCGCCTTCGACTAAGCTTACCAGGAAGGAAGTGAAGTTTGTTTGGTTTGACAAATGTGAGGAAGCATTCCTTAAGTTAAAACATTTGTTGACCAATGTTCCAATGTTAGTAGTTCCAGATGGAAACCAAGGGTTGGTAGTATATACGGATGCGTGTGGGACTGGATTGGGAGCAGTGTTGATGCAAAAGGGCAAAGTTATTGCTTACGCATCTAGGCAGCTTAGACCACACAAAGTAAGATATCATACCCATGACTTGGAGTTGACTGCGGTAATTTTCTCCTTGAAGATTTGGAGGCATTATCTCTTCGGGGAGAAATTTGAGTTGTATACCGATCATAAGTCATTAAGATATCTATTCTCTCAGAAGGAGTTGAATATGCGACAGCAGAGGTGGCTGGAATTTTTGGATGCTTATGATTTTGGTATAGAGTATACCCTAGGGAAAGGTAATAAAGTAGTAGATGCTATCAGACAGAATGTGGTGTTGGCTGTGTTGGTAGAATGGAAAGATCTAGAAGCTTTTGCCTGTTGTGGTATGCAGTTAAGATCGACTGCTAGCTCTAGTCAGAGTACTGCCATGATGTCATGTTTAGAAGTTCGACTAATGTTGATCGAGAGAATTGCTTCTAAACAGAAGGAGGATCCATTATTAGCCGAGAGGATCAGAAGGCTTGAGGTTGGAACTGAGGTCGATGATTTAAAAGATTTTTGTCTTGACCAGAGAGGATGGTTGAGAAAAAAGGGATGGTTATGTGTTCCAAATGTGGAGAACTTGAGAAGAGAAGTTCTTGAGGAATGTCATTGATCCAAATTTACGATTTATTCAGGAGGGACCAAGATGTATCAAGATATGAAGAGGATGTTCTATTGGGAAGGCATGAAGAGGGATGTTGGCTTGTGGGTTAGGCAGTGTGTGAACTGTCAGCAAGTGAAAGCCGAACATCAGAAGCCGAATGGGTTACTTCAGCCTCTAAATATTCCAGTTTGGAAATGGGATTCATATCCATAGATTTTATAGATGGGTTTCCAAGGTCAAGGAGAGGAAATGAAAACATATGGGTTATTATGGACATATTGACCAAGAGTGCCCATTTCGTCGCAGTAAAGTCGACCAGGATGGCACCTGTTTTGGCGAAGTTATTCATAAAGAACATAGTTAGACTTCATGGAGTTCCTTGTAGCATAGTCAACGATAGAAATGCTTTATTCACTAGTGAATTTTGGAAGAGTCTGCAGGATGCGTTAGGCACTAAGCTCAAGATGAGTACCGCATATCACCCACATACGGATGGACAGAGAGAGAGTCAATAAGGTACTCGAGGATTTGTTGAGGGCTTGTGTGTTGGACTTTGGTGGATCTTGGGAGGATCACTTGCATTTGGTTGGGTTTTCCTATAATAACAGTTACCATACTAGTATAGGAATGGCGTCTTTTGAAGCTTTGTATGGAAGGCCATGCAAATCCCCTGCATGTTGGTTGGAGACTGGAGACAGATTGGTCTTAGGTCCAAATTTGGTAAGGGAGGCGTCAGAGAAGATTGAGCTAATCTGAGAACGGATGAAGGAAGCTCAATTCAGATAGAAGAGTTACGCAGATAAGAGGCGTAAAGACCTAGAGTTCACAGTGGAAGACAGGGTTTTCATTAAGGTACCACCGATGAAGGGTGTGGTATGGTTTGGAAAATCGGGAAAGTTGGCCCCGAGATATGTTGGTCCATTCCAGATTCGAATTTTGGTAGACAACCAGTTCGGGTTGTAGCGAGAGATGAGAAAAGATTAAGGAAGAAGACAGTCAAGTTGGTGAAAGTTCAGTGGAGCGACAATGAGAAAGACTGTACTTGGGAGACAGAGGACAGGATTCGAGATACTTATCCTGATCTGCTTTGAGGGTATGTCTATATTAGATTTATATAGATAATTCCTAGTCAAGTAGACTAGTACGGTTGTTAGGAGTCGTTATAGATGATTGCTATGTTTAGTATTTAGTCCTTACTGAATTTTGAGGATGAAATTCTTTAAGGAGGGGAGCCTGTAACACCCCTAATTTTTGATAATATTATTCAGGAGATTTAATTAGATAAATTAAAAAGAATAATGTAAATGTTAAGCGACATGGGGATTGAGACTTGAATTAATTAATTAAGGCAGTGACTAATAAACTAACTAATGGGCTTAAAAATGGTTTTAGGATAAACAAATTACATAAGGGTATAATTAGAATTTGACGCCCAATGACCCTTACCCATATATATTTTCGTTCCTACCATTTCTTCCCATTCACGTAATTTTAAAACACAAATCAAAAGAGAAAGGAACGGCCGACCATTAAGAGGAAGAAAAAAATTCAAATTAAAAGCTAGAGAATCAAGCTTAGGGGAAATCAATCTCAATCCAATCTCCTTATTTAGATCAAGGTGAATAATAATTCCATCTCTATTTTGTTTTAAATCATATAAATCATATATTTTCGGATTTAAGGGTAAATTCGTTTTTATGATCCTTCCTACTTCTGCCCCCAAGGTTTGTACTATGAATTAAACAATCAACACTTACAGACCTTGTAAACTCGCGACCCTCGCTAACCTTACTGTTCTAACCTTACGCTTAAAGCCTTGCCACAACTCAAACCTCGAGTTGTGAATTCTCGAACTACACCCCATAGTTTGTACCTAGTTAACAACTAGAGTTTTATAAAGTTAATAAACAAGATACAACAAAAACGAAAAGAGAAACCCTAATTTGTAAAACAAAATGCGGTCCGAACTAAAATAAATAAAATAAAAGAAGTGCAGCCCAAATTTAAAATGAAAATTCTTCTCCTCCGATAGCCACATCCTCTTTTCTTCATTTTCAAATTAGGGTTTCCTAATTGAAAGCTGTCACTTTAAAATTCTGGTTAGAATCGCCCTTCTCCTTCTCTGGTGCTTGCATTTTCGATTCGGAGTGATTGATTCTGCGGTTGCTTTCGTTGTTAACAGTATTTGAGATTTGATTATGTGGTTTTAGCATTGTCGACTTAATTTTCACCCGATGATGATATTGGGTTTATATAGGGATTGAATGTGTATATTTCCCTATATATTAGTTTGAGTAGTTTTCTTTGAATTTTTCAATTGCTTTCGTTTTACATTCGATTTCTAATCGAACGATTCTATGATACTTGACTTGTTCAATTTTGATATATTTGAATTTTTCACATATATATATATTCGAATATATTTTGAACAAATTTGACCCTGGTTGATTTTTTGTAGTTTCGGTTTTGACTTGTTCAATCATTTCTATGGCTGAATTTGCTTGTTCGACTACTTTGATTGTTGATATTTTTATTGATACTGACCCATTACACACTTCACCTTCATGTTGGAGATTTTTACATATAAAAGAACTTTGTGAGCTTAACTTAAAATTTAGTTCTTGATTTAGACTTACAAACTCATCCATCCTTTCATTTAATGTTGATATTTTTCTGAGAGTTGAGTGACCACAACCTTGAGTAGATGACTGTTTATAAGACAAAGCTTTTAGCAAGCATGCTGCTCATCATGTCTTAGACTTTTCTAATGGTGGATCCATTGCTATTATCATATAACTCTTTATATAATGGTGAATCTTTATTTAATAAGTAGATGATGGGTTAGATTTCAATGTTCGATTGTCCAAATTTGGATAAACAAAGATGTTGATGCTCTGATTTTCCATGTATATACATACATATGTATGTATATGTGTGAACTGTTCGTTTTTGATTTTGTATTTAACTTGATTTCACATATGTGTGCTTGTTCGACATGTTCATTGTATACTTCCTGTTTTCCTTATGTGACTTGCCTTGTACATGAGTCTAAACTGTGTTTTACTATGCATGTATGTAAGTCTGTTTGGTGTACTTGATGCATCCTTGTGTGTGTGACCTGATTGGTTGTTCATCTAGGAGCGTGTCGGTTTGATGTGGTTTCTGACTTGTTGGTCATTTTAGTTGTGCACCCATGTAATTGTTTGTGTTGCACCATTTTATCAAGTCTGATGTGCTTCCTCTTTGCCACCGTGTTTCTGTATGTTCATGTGTGCATGTCCTTGTTTCTGTTTTGCTAGTTGCACTTATATATGCTGCCACTTCTTTTAGTTTGTTGCACTATATGTTCTCGACCCTATGTACATTGCTTGATGCACCTATGTTGAACCCGAGCTTGCTTAGGCTAGACCTCATGCACACTTGCATTGTGTTGAGCCTTTGGGCTCGACCTTTGTATTTATCACTAAAATTTATTGATGCAAGTGCATTTTGTGTGTGTGCACGGCCTTATAGCATGTATAGCGATACACTGTGCATGTCATATGCTGCTCATGTACATTTATTTTTGATTCCAATTTTAAAATATGAAAACAAACAACCCAATTAACTTAGGCAATATCACATTTAATTATATTTTTATTTTTGCAATTTCAGTTTGTTTCTTTTTGCTTTTCATTGAGTTGTTTATTGTTTGACAGATAGAGTAGATAACTGGACACAAGCTGGAGCAAGAAGATAACAAATAAAATTCAAGTGTAGGTGAGTGAGTGAATTGTATCTGAGAGTGTGTTGTATATGAGAGTGAAAAATAATGTTGTATGTGAGAGTGTGAAATATTTCTGTATTTGAAAATGTAAAATGCAGTGGAAGTCGTGTAATAAATGTGTACTATTTGAAATTGAAATGAAATAAAATATTTGTTCAAATAAAATTCTAAATAAAATATTTGTTTAATTGAAATTCTGATTTGTTTATTTCATTCTGTGGTATTGCAATTGTACTATAAAAAACACATTTAGAAAATATATATCTATTTTTATTATCATCAAACGGAAATCATAAACTATTGTATTATACAATAAGTTTAGTATAAGAAAACTCAAGGTACGTGTAACGGTAACTATTGAGACTGTTTGGATTTCAGTAATGGTTTTCCACTCAAAAGAAACCAACCATCCGTTAAGTAAATATAGTAGATAATATCTATGGTGTAGAATATAAATCATATCAAAATAGCTGTGATGCTTACATTGATCACACTACAACAATAT
Organism: Allium fistulosum; assembly: GCA_030737815.1. Classification (NCBI taxonomy): domain Eukaryota; kingdom Viridiplantae; phylum Streptophyta; class Magnoliopsida; order Asparagales; family Amaryllidaceae; genus Allium; species Allium fistulosum. The sequence continues at coordinate 1,222,781,440 of CM060903.1, forward strand.
TGATGGTAAAATCAAAACCGCTAAGGTACACATGCATATAGATTTTCTGCGAAGATCCCTTTGGTCAAGCCGAAATCCATTTTCCTGCACAAGGGTCAGAAGCTATTTTCCAAGTGTCATATATATCTATATAAAATATACCATTAAGGTAAACATAGCCAGTCCACGTCTAAACATGTGATCCTGAATATCATCAACTGCCGCTAGCAACATCGATAAGCATACTCTAGATGTGGAGTTGATATATCCTGTCGTAAGTTAGCGAAACCCAAGCTATACACTATTTTCTGTCATTTTCAATATCGAGGCTACGTTCGGCATCTCTCACACCAGTCTTCATCACTCGAATAGAACACGAATCACTTCATGGATTTCCATATAAATCATCCGACGAATGTTAATGTTGACCTCTCCCTTGGACTTAACCTTAGGATAGACAGTTCAACTCTAGAACTTTCCTCTTCGCAACCTCTTTCAAAACATAGAACTCGTATACTAGTTTTGAAGTGGTATTTAGTAAGTAAAACACTTACCAATCCTGTTCTCTTCAAGACTAATTTGATGAATTTCTGGTTCTTTAAGGGTAAACAAACTACATAAAGAAGAGTCCTCCCCGGGAGAACTCGTATATATTTAAGTTCTTAAAGCTAGAGACGTTTCATACCTATGCTCCTCTTTAGGGATTCTTAAAGGGTATGAAGCCGCAAAGCTTTTAGATAATTCTTAAGTTATATTTAGCCAAGTTCGATAGTCAACTAATCGACTATCCAGTCAAAAACAATCGCTTATGCAAATCAAGGTTCATATACTTAACATGTTTCCGACATTCCAACTTATACAATCCCTCAGTCAAGAGTGAAGCCAGGTAAGTTAGAGTACTGGTTATATATCAAGGCCTTGCCTAGAGACCCCATTCTTGACTCACATATAAACGAGTCTACCTCGTTGGCTTTTAGTGTTAAGTATAATATAAATGACATCCATAAACGAGTAAGTAATCAATAAGATTAATACATTTTCGACATTCCAACTTAACTATTCCTTGGTCAAGAGAGAAGTCTATAGGTTAGATCACTATTGCTTTTATCCCTACTTGAACATCAAACTTAACTCTCATAAATAGAGAAGTCTACCTCGTCGGCTTTTATGTTAAGCATTGTTAATTACTTTTCAAACAAGTAAAGAAAACACGATTTAGCCACTATGAAATTCCTAACCCCTTTTGAAATCATTTGTTTATAATTTTAAAAATGCTTTTAAAATACTTATAATTGGATTTAAAACATTTTCTTAAAATATTACTTTAAGATAACAGGTTTATAAAACATTTTGAAACTTGGAAACCCATGTTTTCCTTATATTCTAATTCATAACTAGTTCTTAAAAATACTAAAAATCTCAAACCGCTTTTAAAATACTCTAATATGAGTTAATAAATTTGTAAAAAGAATGAAACAAAATACTTCAATTTAAATATATTTTCCAACTTTCAAAGTCCAAATCAAAGGCTAAACGGGGCATTTTTAGACAAGTGTAATTTGGCCACTTTTCGATATGTTACATAACTTTTCAACAATCAGCCTTTTTAGGGCAGCAAGCAAATAATAAACATCGCAAAATGGCAAGAAACCCCTAAGGACATCTCTACAAAGTTCATTAGAAATTGTCGAACATAAGGCAATTTCTAAGTGCATCTATAGCGACTATCGCTATGAGAGCACTTCCAAATTCAAGTCCAATTCAAACCTATGTTCAACTACAACCTATGTGTTTTGTTCCAAGGCTATGCTATAAGGCATGAAAGTCCATACTTATGGATTACATATGCCATTTGCTTTCGAAGCAAAAATTGAAAGAATACTACAAAGATATATCAATGTTACAGCATATATCCATCCATTCAATTACAAAGCAAAAATCAATCATAAGTAAATATACATAATATATTTTCATTCAAGGTTGTGAGTTAGCTCACTCTTAAGAAACGGGAACCCAGGAGGTGCTTGCGACGATGTACGGGATGGACTTCCATTCCAGGAAGAGTAGGCCGAGATGAAAATAGAAGGATTTATAATCCCAACCCAAGTCCGGAAGGTGCGTAGCGGCATAAACCTCTTTTCGAACCGGCCCAGGCCGTGGAGATTGGGATTAGTTCCTCCCGTTGGTCGCCTAGCCAATTCGTCCATTGAACAAGCAAGTCTAAGCAACCACTTCCTACTTCTTCCTTGCAAACAGTAACTTCTTACCTTTTTCTACCTTTTGCACTTCTTTCTACGCTATTTATAGCCTCAATTTCTCATGGCCTTCCAATGATAGAGGAGATTTTCTTAGGTTCTTCAACATATAACTTGATTGAAGGTGTTGAAATATTGTCCTAAGGCTCTAGTCCAAGTTTGAGTTGAATTGGAGTTGTTTTGAAATTTATTTTCTTAAGAAATTTATAATGAGAAAGAGTGATAATTTTTTGTACAAAAATTGTGAATTGGATTCAAGGGGTGTGCCCTTCCTTTTATAGGTTTCACAAGGTGTTCCTTAATCTTGCTCTTAGCACAATCATGCCATGGAAGGCTCACCCCTCCACATTCCCATCACTTCTCATTTACACCTCTTACCTTTAGTAAATGACTAAACTACCCCTTTCATTCAAATATCTCTTACCATTAGAAGTTTCTATAATATTCCACCTGCTTCATGAAGCAAACTGTTTTAACTAGTTCCTTATGTCTATATATATATACATTAGCTTAGCACAAAAGAGTTCAAAAAATTTATATAGATCAAAAAGCTATTTATCAATAAATTGATTTTGGTACATTATCGATATTTCTTCGAAGAACATATTTTTGTAAACAAATTTCAAAAACAAGTTTTGTTTCATTATTCATTAATTAAAAGATGTTTAACAATCTTATAAAATCATATTTGTAACACTTAGCTATGTTTCAAAATGTCTTGATAATCAAAACCTAAGTGTTCAAATTTATGGGTCGCTATATTCTCCCTTACATAGAACATTTCATCCTCGAAATCCAAACAAGAACAATAATCAAAGAAGATAGAAGAAACAAGATACATATATAGAGTACTGCTAAAACTATATACAAACTAAACTAAAAACCAAAATGCATACTAAGTGACTCTACCTTAAACGTTGAGAAAACCATAAAAGATATATGATATTAACATAAGAAACCACAAGTTTAAGAACAACTTTGGATAGGACACCCTAAAACTATCCTCCGTCTTCCATCTACAATCCCGAGCATCCTTGCTCCATTATACCTTGGCTAACATAACTACCTTAGTCCTTAATCGCTTCATCTCTCTATCAACAATATGAGCAGGCTGTCTCGATATACTCAAGTTCAGCTCAATCTCCAAGTCCTCCAGCTTTGATGCTTCTACTACCATCGAAGGATCATGCACAAATTTACAAAAATGCAATACATGAAATACATTATGCACACATGATAGTCTAATTGGAATCTCGACTCTATACGTGAGTGTAACAATCCTCTCCAGAATCGGGAATGGTCCTATATAACGAGGAGCCAACCTCCCAGCCCTTACAAACCGAACTACACTTATCATTAGATAAACCTTCACGAACACAAAGTCTCCAACTGAGAGCACTAGGTCTCTGCACCTTTTGTCTACATAGCTCTTCTACCGATTATGTGCTTCCTTGATTCGCTTACTAATATCCATTACCTTAATCGAAGCTTCCTAAATCATATCCGGCCTAAGCACTAGACGATCTCAAGGTTCTAGTGAACAAGATGGAGATTTGCAAGGCCTTCCATACGACACTTCAAATGGTGCCATTCTGATATTGGCCTGATAATTATTGTTATATGAAAATGCAACAAGTGGTAAGTGCTCTTCCCACGAACCCCCAAAATCTAATATGCAAGCTCGAAGCAAGTCCTCTAAGATGAAGTTCACCCTCTCTGTTTTTCCATTAGTCTGTGGATGGTAAGCGATACTCAAACTAAGCATGACCCCAAGTGCAACATGCAAACCCTTCCAGAACTAACTTGCGAAGATCAGATCTCGATCACTCACAATATCACATGGAATTCCATTAAGTCTAACAATCTCTCAAACATATAACTAGGCCAAAGTAGAAGTAGTCCTCATTTCCATAACTGGTAAGAAGTGCGTGCTCTTAGTCAATCGATCTACAGTAACCGACACACTTCATTACCTCTCCTCGACCTAGGCAAACCATCGATGAAATCTATAGAAATCTTTTCCAACTTCCACTTTGGAACCTCAAGTGGTTGAAGCTATCCTTCCATCTTCTGGTGATTACCTATTACCTAATTGCAGTTAGCACACCTACTCATGAATATATAAATGTCTCTTTTCATACCTTCCCTCTAGAATGTATGTCTCATGTCCCAATACATCTTAGTAACCCTGGAATGTGTTGTCAGTCTAGAATGGTGACTCTCAGTCAGAACCTCCGGCCTAATACTGTCAAAATTTGGAACACACTATCGTTCACCCTCAAAATGCCACGATCATCTACCTCAAATCCTTGTCACTGCTCTGGAGCAACATTCTCACTAACGGCTTTAACTATCCGAGTGATATGAACATCCCTCCACTGGTTACTCTCAATGCGATGAATAAGAGTCAAATGAACCTCAACATTTCCACAACTGCTTACCTCCTATTAAGCGCATCAGGTATGACATTAGCTTTCCCCGGCATATATAATATGTCCAGATCACATGCCGTAAGAAACTCCAACTGCCTCTGCTACTTTATGTTAAGGTCCTTCTATGTAAAAGAATATTTCAAAGATTTATGGTCCGTATACAACTCGAACCTCTCACCTAGTAGATGATGCCTCCACATCTTTAATTTAAATACCACCGCTAATAACTCCAAGTCATGAGCTGCATACCTCGCTTCATGCAGTTTGAGCCATCAAATAGCAAAGCGATCACCTTTCCATGCTGCATCAACACAACACCTAAACCTGTTCCACATGCATTAGTGTAAACAGTCAAACCCTCACCTTCATCTGGAACGATAAGAACAGGAGCACTAGTTAACTTGGCCTTCAGCTCTAAGAATGCTTGCTCCCATTTATCCGTCCAAACAAATTTGGCATCCTTCTTTATCAAATTTGTTAAGCGAGAGGAAATTTTCAAGAAATCCTATATGAATCTCTTATAATAACCTACTAGACCCAAAAGGCTCCTATTATCAGTTGCGCTTTCTAGCCTCTTCCAATCCTAAACAGCCACAATCTTAGCAGGATCAACAAAAACACTCTCCATTGAAATAAAATGAAACAAGAACCTAACTTCTGAATGCCAAAAAAGACACTTTCAGAACTTGGCCTTCAACACATGCTCTCTCTGTGTTTCTAATACAATCCTTAGATGGCACGAATATTCCTCCTCGGTCTTGGAATAGAATAGAATATCATCGAAAAAAACAAGTACAAACTTATTTATCACATCTCGGAAAACCCTATTCATTAGGTCAACGAAATATGCTGGAGCATTAGTTAGGGAGAACGACATAACTAACCACTCATATAACTAGTCGGATCTAAAAGCTGTTAAGGGTACACTTTCCTCTGCTACCCTTAACTGATGGAACCCCGTAGCAAGATCAAGTTGAGAAAACACTCAAGCTTCATGATGCTGATCGAAAAAGCTATCCATCCTAGGCAAAGGATATTTTTTTCCTAACAATCTGCTTGTTGCACTCACGATAATCTTCACACGGTCCTACGAAACCATCCACCTTCGTAGGAAAGATGATGGGCGCTACCCAACTTGAACGACTTGGTCTGGTTAAACTTTCTCCAACAGATCACTAACCTAAATAGACAGCTCAGACTTCTCCTTTGGTGTAAGTCTACAAACAGGCAACATGATAGGTTTTGCATCTTTAATCAAATCAATGCGAAATTCTATCTCCTGATGAGGTGGCAAACCCGACACCTCTTCAAAGACATCTAGAAACTCCCAAACAACCAAGATCGAACCCAACTCCTCTTTTGCCACATCAAGAGAATAAAGAAAACTACATATAAGTGAGCTAGGTCCATCACAAGATACTACTCGAATCTTCCCATATTCTCTCTCCTAAGATACGGTTTGCTTAATGCAGTCCAAGACACCATTATTCCATGATAACCAATCCATCCCAAGCAAAATATCTGATCCTAAATACCCAAGAATTACATATCGCATGTAAGGAGTAGGTTATGATAAGTAATCGGAACTCTTAAGCATACCATACTAAGATTGGTCAAGCCCCCAACAAGGTTTGACACACAAATAGAATCCAAAGCTACAATTCGTTTAAGTTTCAGTCTATCAACAAGTATAATAGATATAAAACTAAGAGAAGCACTAGTATTAAATAAGACACAAACAAGAATACCAAAATTAGATAGAATACCTTTCAAAACCTGATTCCCCTTTACCGCGGCAGAAGCAGAAGGTGCTGAAGAAAGTGCAAAGACTCTAGAATATCGCCCCTTCTAGATTATCGGACAATCCTTAATTATATGACCAAGCTTATGGCAATTGTAGAAACTCTTAGTAAAAATGTGGCTTGGCCGTCTGTGTCTCTAGCTTCGGTACCTTAGCAATAGGTACCCTAACTAACGGCACTTTCACCACCTATCCTCCCCTAATCGATGTATAGTTCCAACCAACATGCCCTTTCTTCCCATATTGATGGAAGACTATACCATGAACATATCTCAATGGCTGAAACTTCCACTTGTTGTCCCCAGTTGGTGCAGAAATAGAAAGCTTCTGTGCTAAGCTCTCAAACCTCAGTCCCATGTTCACCAAATCCATAAATGACCCCATGAGATGACTAGTCATGTCCCACTGAATCTCAAGATGCACACCCACCACAGACATCTCATTCTTCTTCAAAGGTATGTCAACTATCCCCAGTCCAAACCAAGACAAAGCAACGAACAAGTTCTCATATCCACCACAGTTATGGCCCCTTGCTTTAAATCGAAAAAGCTCCTAAACAATAAAGTCTTCCCGGCTTCTGGAACAAACTTCATTTCAAAAACCTCCTTAAATTAAGCCTAAGGAAATTCATTCTCTTGGACATCGATAGTCATAGAACTCCACCAATACATAGTTGTGTCTATCAGATGACACGATGCCAACCGACGCTTCATTGCGTCACCCGGCTCTATATCTCCAAATATACGGTTACACAACCTAAGCCAAGACCAAACCTCCATGCTCCTCTCCAGGCTACTAAGCCTCTTATCCCCAGCCTCACATAATCATGACAAAGCGAACCAAAATTCATTTGAGGCCCGACGTACATGACCTCCTCTACAATATCCACCTCGGTTCCTCAATAGGAGCAACATTCCTCGGTGCTCGACCCTCGCCATTCGTGACAATACTACCTAACCACCTTTACCATATCGAGCATTTACATCTCTTGTACTCATGGTTTGTACTACTTGAACATGATAGAATATATTTAGGATATGAAAGGATAAAGTTATTTCAAAGAAAGAGTTTATTCCTAAGGAAAAGCTGAAAAGGGGGTAGGTTTATAGAAAAATACAATTATGCTCTCTTATATACAATACAATCGACTCACTCTAAGGTGTCACTTACCATATCTCTAATGAGAAATACCCAACCAAATCTAAGGTCTTCACGCAACCTTGGACTCTGATACCAAATGTAACGACCTAACTTTTCGACCCACGAATGTCGATACTAAATATTCATGGTATTCGTATGCCGAGCACCCAAGTGCCAGAAAGACAGATTGTTAGGGTAAAATAAAAGAAAAATAATAGACAAGAAAGAAAAAACACAACATTAGAATCTCACCGTGGAACGATAATATATAATATCAAAAGAACAATATAAAGGTTTACTCCGAATACAAAAATTTCAAAGTTACAAAACCTAAGTACTATCATCAGCCTAGACAATTATAACTATTTATCCTCATAATGCTAATATATACATACATAATACAGTGCAAAAGAAATAGAAATAGATATACAACGGAAGCTCCAGCTCATCTCCTAAACTCTGAAGCGTACAAAGAAAACCGTTTTACTGAGCCTACTTGAAAGAGTACATGAAGAATTTAAGGAAAACAAAAACCATGTATTAGACATAAGTTTGGTATGAGAAAACTCAAGGTACATGTAACATGTAACAGTAAATATTGAGACCATATGGATTCCCGTAATGGTTTCCCCTCAAAAGAAACCAACAATTCATTAAGTTAATATAGTGATATAATAGATAATGTTTAAAGTGTAGAATATAAATCATATCAAAAAGATATGATGCTTATACTGATCACACCACAACAATATTAAGGGTACAATCAAAACAGCTAAGGTACGCACATATACATATTTTTCGTGGAGATCTCTTTGATCGAGCAAAATCCAATCTCCTGCATAAGGGTTAGAAGCTACCTTTCGCACGTCGATATATCTAGATAAAATATACCATTAAGTTAAACATAGCCGGTCCATGTCTAAACACGTAATCCCAAATATCACCAACTCTCGTTAGCAACATCGATAAGCATACTCTATATGTGAAGTTGATATGTCCTGTCGTAGTTTAGCAAAACCTCAAGTTATGCATCTTACTCTGGTTTCTATCATTTTCCATGTCGAGGCTATGTTTGGCATCTCTCCTATGAGTCTTCATCACTTGAATATAATACGAATCACTCCAAGGATTCCCGCATAAGTCATCCGATGAATGCTAACGCTGACCCCTCCCTCGGACTTAACCTTAGGATAGATAGCTCAACTCTTTAACATTCCTCTTCACAACCTCTTCCAAAACATAGAACTCGTATACTAGTTTTGAAGTGGTATTCGGAAGGTAAAACACTTACCAATCTCGAACTCTTCAAGACTAATTCGATGAATTTTCGATAAACTCAATTCTAATTCTTTCAGGAGTAAACGAACTATATAAAAAGGAGTCCTCCTCGGGGAATCTCGTATATATAATTTCTTAAAGCTAGAGATGATTCATACCAATGCTCCTCTTCTAGGGTTCTCAAAGGTTATGAAGCCGCGAAGCTTTTAGATACTTCTTAACTTATATTTGGTCAAGTTATCCAGTCAAAAACAATCGCTTATACTAATCAAGATTCATACATTAACATGTTTCCAACATTCCAACTTATATTATCCTTCGGTCAAGAGTAAAGCCAGGTAAGTTAGAGCATTGGTTGCATATCAAAGCCTTGCTTAGACACTCCATTCTAGAGTCTCATAGATAGACAACTCTACATTGTCGGCTTTTAGTATTAAGTACAACATTAATGACTTCCATAAACGAGTAAGTAATTAACAAGATTAACATGTTTTCGACATTCCAACTTAACTATTCCTTGGTCAAGAGGAAAGTTGGTAGGTTAGAGCACTACTTCTTTTATTCCTACTCGAACATCAATCTCAACTCTCACAAATCGAGAAGTCTACCTCATCGGCTTTTATGTTAAGAATAGTTACTTTTCAAACGAGTAAACAAAACACGATTTAGCTAGTAAGCAATTCCTAACCCCTTTAGAAATCATTTGTTTATACTTCTAAAAATGCTTTTAAAATACTTATTATAGGTTTTTAAAATATTTTTGTATAATATTACTTCAAGATAACAAGTTTATAAAACATTTTGAAACTTGGAAAATCATGTTTTCCATATATTCTAAAAGTAAGCCCTCTTCTTTAAAAATTCATACCTAGTAAAAATACTAAAAATCTCAAACTACTTTTAAAACACTATAATATAAGTTCTTAAACATTTTTAAAAGGAATGAAACAAAATATTTAAATTTAAATATATTTTCAAACTTTTAAAGTCCAAAACAAAGGGTAGAACGGGGCAATTTTGCACAAGTGTAAGTTTGGCCACTTTTCGATATGTTACTTAAATTTTCAACATTCAATCCTTTAGGGTAGAAAGCATACACAATAAACATGAAAAATATGGCAAGAAACACTTAAGGATCCCTCTACAAAGTTCATTAGAAATAATCGAACACAAGGCAATTCTTAAGTGCATCTATAGCAACTATCGCTATAAGAGCACTTCCAAATCCAAGTCCAATTCAAACCTATATACAACTAGAACCTATATTCTTTGTTCCAAGGCTATGCTACAAGTCCATTCAAGTCCATACATATGGATTACATATGCTATTTTCTTTTAAAGCAAGAATTGAAAGAATATTACAAACATATATAAATATTACAACATATATCCATCCATTCGATTGCAAAGCAAAAAATCAATCACAAGAAAATATGCACAATATATTTTCATTCAAGGTTGTGAGTTAGCTCACTCTTAAAAAAGTAAACAAGCAAGTCTAAGCAACCACTTCCTACCTCTTCCTTGTAAACACTAACTTCCTACCTTCATTCTACCTTTTGCACTTGTTTCTAGGCTATTTATAGCCTCAGTTACTCACGACATTCCAATGATGGGGGATATATGCTTTGGTTCTTTAAGATATAACTTGATGAAAGGTGTTAAGATATTGTTCTAGGGCTCTAGTCTAAGGTTTAGTTGAATTGGAGTTGTTTTGAAATTTATTTTCTTAGGAAATTTATGAAAAGAAAAAGTGATAACTTTCTGCATAAAACTTATACAATGGATTCAAGGGGTAAGCCCCTCCTTTTATAGGCTTGTCAAGGTGTTCCTTAACCTTGCTCTTATCTCCCATTATGCCATGGATGGCTCACCCTACCACATGCCCATCACTTCTCCTTTACAGCTCTTATCTTTAGTAAATGATTAAACTACCCCGTTCATTCAAATATCTCTTATCCATTAGAAGTCTCTAAAATGTTCCACTTTCTTCATGAAGAAAAGTGTGTAATTATTTCCTAATGTCTTCATATGTTCAGTAGCTTAGTATAAAAGAGTTCGAACAACTTACATTAGTTAAAAAGTTGTTTACCGATAAATTGATTTTCGGTCACATTATCAATATTTCTTCGAAGAATATATTTTTGTAAACAAATTTCAAAAATAAGTTTCTTATCAATATTCATTAATTAAAAGATGTTTAACAATCTTATAAAATCATATTTATAACGCTTAACTACATTTCAAAACGTTTCGATATTCAAAGACGAAGTATTCAAATTTACGGATCGCTACATAAAGTTAGGGTTATGCCATAGAGACAATAATGTTATTGTTACATATATCTAACTTGATAAACAGTCTTGTTCAAGATAAAAGGTGTTTCTTTGTATTATATACTTGATATAATATGTTATATTAATTAATTAGTTAATTAAAATTATATTTAATAGAAAATCCATAAATGGTATAATTTATGATAGTAGTTCAATGTGTTATAATCATTAGTGATTTATCACAATAAAATAAACATATTGTTTTAAATATCCTAATCAAGATGTATCGATACTGGAATTGAGACAAACGTAAAACTCTTCAAATGTTGGGTAGTGTATTACTCATGGCTGCTGGGGGCACCAAGGGGTTACATACTGATGGTTATTGGATAACTGTAGAATGACTCACTCAATAGTTTTCTGTTGATTAATATAACTAAGGTTAAACAGAAAATATCAAGTGATAATATTACACTATTCCCTTAACTTGAAAATATCGTAGAGCTTCAATATGGAAACTCCGCTTTGCTTAAGGTTAAATTATGGCACAACGTCCATCGAACAACTATAGGTGGGTCAAGCGGAAGCATTGGAATCGAGACACTATTCAAGAGAGAATTTGTCTCTTCAGTTATATGAGGTTATTATCATGGTCAACTGAAGTCAACTCAAAGTCAAAGTCTCTAGTCAAAGTAGTTTGGTTAATAATAATTGTTATTATTAAACCAAAGACTTTGTATTTGGACTATAAAGTTGAATATAGACGATATTGGAATTTTGACCACTACCAAATTCCATAAGTCCTACTGTGATATAGTTTTGATGAAAAGAATTGACAGTAAATAATTGTAACTACCTGGTAACGCTTAAATAAGTAAAATTGGATTTTATCGAAGCTATGTAAGCGATAAATTTGACCATAATGTCATACCACCTACTAAGTGACGTGTAAATGTTAATATTCGAATTGTTCGAAATTAATCGCTGACCCAATTTACACCAAATGGTCACACAATCAAAACATTAAAAACTCCTACTTCCACCTGATTTAATTAATTATAATCGTTATATGTTAATTAATATTTTGAAATATTAATTATAAACTTTTATTTGAATGGATCAATATTAAATATTTGTGTATAATAGTTATAGACATGTATAGATATACGATATCAGTGTGCATGTGAATTGGATTTAAATACATATTTATTAATTGGTCATATTAGGGTAGAAAGCAATTTGGAGGCCCATATAAGAGCAAGCATGGTCGGTCACACAAGGGTAGAAAGGAGGGTCTAAATAATAAGAGCAAGTTTTCAAATTGCATGAGGGATATGTGGATCTAGATCGACTTTTAGCTCCCATCGCTTTTGTTATTTAAACACTCATAACCCCTTCATTTTGCTACTTCATTTTTTGCATCCTCACATCTCATTTTAGGCCAAACCCCATTGTCCTCCATATAATTTTCAAGCTCCTAAAACAAAAATTAAATACAAATTAGTCCATCGGTGGTTGCTGCTTTCAGTCTGGTAACTCGTTTTGCAGGTTTGAATACAGATTCAAGGAGTTAACGGATTCAACGTTCCAAGATGTTACTTCAAGGCAACAAATAGGTAGCTATTCAATTTATATTCATATACATATATTTATTGTTTGTACCAAAATTGGGCACAACACTTTTCAGAAGTTTTTGAAGAGATAAAGTGAAGAAATTAAATGTAAAAAGAGGATTATCTAACAAAAACTCCAAATTTCAGAAATGAGAATAATTTAAATGCACAGAGACACAAGGATTTAGAGTGGTTCGGCGTATCGCCTACGTCCACTATGAAGTTGATAGCTTTATTGATCTTTCTTTAAAGATTACAAGTGAATTCAATGAATTATAGCAGGTAAATATGATTTGCAGCAGTGAATTTTGTTATTGGCAGCAGCAAGGGAGTTCAGATCTGGATCCGGCAGAGTCTAGACGTTGGAGCCTTCAAAGAAGAAGAAGCCCCTTTTCTGTATGCCCTGGGGCTCTATTTATAGGTGTAGGAGGCTGGTATTTCGCTTAGATCTCGGGAGACCCTCTCTGGCACATGACCAGGCCCGCGCGCCAAAGCCCGTGAAGTTTCGGCCCGATCCGTGATCGATACGAACGGATTTCGTATCGATCAAGATTGCGTCCGATGGAGTTGAAATTTGGCGTGGACATTCTTTATGTTGTACATAAGCTTCTGTGAATATTTCATAGCATTTGGACTTGTAGATCATGAGATATGATCGGTGCAAGTTGGAGTTTTTCCATCCGCGATCGATACGAATGAATTTCGACTCGGTCAAGACTTGATCCGATCGAGTCGAAATTTGGCAGGAACATTCTTCATGTTGTACTTAAGCTTCTGTGAAAATTTCATAGTATTTGGACTTGTAGATCTCGAGATATGATCGATGCAAGTTGGAGTTTTTCCATCCGCGAGCGGTACGAACGAATTTCGACTCGGTCAAGACTTGCTCTGATCGAGTCGAAATTTGGCAGGAACATTCTTCATGTTGTACTTAAGCTGCTGTGAAAATTTCATAGCATTTGGACTTGTAGATCTCGAGATATGATCGATGCAAGTTGGAGTTTTTCCATCCGCGAGCGATACGAACGAATTTCGACTCGGTCAAGACTTGCTCCGATCGAGTCGAAATTTAGCATGAACATTCTTCATGTTGTACTTAAGCTTCTGTGAAAATTTCATAGCATTTGGACTTGTAGATCATGAGATATGATCGATGCAAGTTGGAGTTTTACCATCCGCGATCGATACGAACGAATTTCGACTCGGTCAAGACTTGCTCCGATCGAGTCGAAATTTGGCAGGAACATTCTTCATGTTGTACTTAAGCTGCTGTGAAAATTTGTTGGCATTTGGATTTGTAGATCTCGAGTTATGATCGATGCAAGTTTGGGTTTCTCAACCGTGATCGATCAGTATCTTGAGCATATGAACTCCCATTGACTTGAAATTCAGAATGTTGGCTCTCATAGCTTTGCTTGTCGTGTCATATAAATTTTAGCTCGATCCGGACTCCAAAAAAATTCGTCGATATCCATAGTGAGCCTGCGTATAACCGATCTCCAAGACGAACTGTCATTGGTTTCTAGTCAAGTTCTTGGTGTCACGGCCTTGCCAAAAGGCGGGATAACATTTATATTTATCTATCATATCATTTTGTTGCTTCCTTTTATTAAACAATATCATAAATCCACATATGTCTATGTTGCCAACATAAGATATGTGTGTGTTAATGATTTTTATTTTATATATGTTTACACCCACACACAGAGATATATATATATATATATTATTCAGCGAAAAAAAATTATTTTAAAATTTTGAAATTAATTTTAAAATAATTAAAACAAATTGATTTAATAATGTATATGTATATTAGTGTATAAAATGTGTGTATGTATATATAATTTTGTTAATTTATATACATGGTGCATTTCCAAAAAAAGGAAATTTTTTATAAAATATATTTATATAAAAATAGTATATATGTATATTTATTTTAAATATAAAACCTAACTTTTACATAGTATATAGATGTATATATATAATTATAAAATAGACATATAAATGTTTACAATTATGTGTATATGCTTTTAGTTTGTTTTTGAAAAAAAAAACTGATTTTTTATGATTTCCGTTCGGAAATCTTTTATCTAAAAAAACAAAACCAATTTAAAACCGCAACGATTTTAATAAAAAAATATTGATTATTTTGTCAAATAAATTTGGCTGAATATATATATATATGTATGTATGTATATGTGTGTATATGTGTGTATATACGTATGTATATGTTTGAACCAAAAATTGCACAAACACCCAAAAGTTTATGTAGACAGTAGAATTTGAAGAAATGAAAATAAGAAATAAACAAGGCACGATCGTTTGTAGTGGATCAGCAGAGCAAGGCCTATGTCCACTTTAAGATTTTATTGCATACATCTGACTTGGAGGTAGAAGTTCTTAGGGGTTGGTACAACTCCGACACTTAGATTTTTAGAATTACAAGAATATAGAGTAGGGAAGAACTAGAGCCAAAAAGATTCTGAAAAATGAGCCCTACCTTTCTATTTATAAAAGTAGTGGCCTAAAATCTCGTACAAAATATCTCCAAGCCATCATCCATGATTTAGACCAATTTTCCCAAGAAAGTAGGTGCCAACTCATCAGTTTTTATGAGTCGGTACAACTCCAAGGTTAGGGGTCGGTACCGACCCATAGGATGGCCAATATGGCTGCCTCAACACTTCATCTTGTGATTAGCATCGTTATTCCATAGTTATTTGCACCAATATTAGCTTGCTTCTGGGTCCAAATTATTGAGTTTTGGAAGACAGAGTTGCACCTTCAAGTGTTCGTGGAAATTGATGGAGAATTGCATTAGATAAACAAAATGACATTAGAAATAGGCTATCAGCATCAAGTAGGACTAGTAGGCAGAAGATGGGTCCCCCAAGTGGAGGAAATAGGGGTTGGTATTGACCCTTAGATAGGGTCATTACCGACCCATAGCTTGGGTGAACCCATGTTGTTTTGATCTTGGATTGGTCTTGTGACTTTGTTTGTGTTTGGTTCCTGGACTTTTGGGCTATCTCTCTGGGCTTCCTGTCTTAAAAACTCCAAGTTTGACCCATCCAACCAACCCGAATATGGCTTAGTCAAAAGGCTAGATAACACTTGCCCCTCAAAGTGCATCTTGTTTCAAACATAATGTGCTTTGAATCGAGATAAGTTAGAGTTGCTGCAAAGGACTCCACTTTGTGTTTCAAATGGTCGTTATCCTTTCTACGAATCGTTTATAAGAAATGTTATATGCATTGTCATCTGTCGCGATGCTCTACCAACATCCAGGATTATAAATCTAGACTGTGTCCTCATAATATGTCATTCTAAACTTGAAAAATTTAAACTGATTCCTTCCATGGATTATTTAGGTTTGAATTTAACTTTCCTTTGATTTTGGTCATCGAGTATTGGATATATATACGTACACACATTCACATGCATGTTCTTGAGTGGGTAGGAGCGCTTGTACATGGTCAATAACATGCATTTGCACAAGCATATGTGCACACAAAGATATATATATATATATAAATACATATATATGTTTTGTTTTGTCCTCTTTTTTTAACTTTAGGACTCGGTATTGACCCATATAGTGGGGTCGATACCGAATTGATACTTGGGAGAAATCCTAAGTTTTACCGCAAAAACTTCGGTTCTTAGTTTGGGTTATAAAACCATCCTTTTCTACTTCACTTCCTCACTTGTCCTTGCCGATTGAAAACATTGAGCTCCTGCCATTAAAAGGTTTTAACATCCAAGTTGAACTTCGCCGTCGTCCATCTTCAGGGATGCCGCCGGTGCCTCATCTCACCTGACCTAACATCGCCCGCTCCTTTTTGGTTAGCCATACCTACACCAACCCGAACCCTAGCCTTTGCCTTGCATAGAACCAATCCTAATCCCTAATTTCCATCTTGCAAATAGATCCGACTATAAGTAGGCGATGGACTTGGCGATGAAAATGGACTTGGACGTGGACGTGGTTGATGTCAATGGCCATGGTTTGGGAAGTGGTGAAGGTGGAAGAAGAAGAAGGATGGAAATTTCTTTAAGTGATGGAGTTGTACAACTCTAACACTTAGACAAATTTATGAACATTTGGTCCACATGAGAATCCCGCTTTATGAATGGATATCTTCTTCTTGATCTCGAGCCTTTTCCTAAGCATGACCAATGGTGTGTAACTTGTCGAGACGGTCAGCGATGGCGGTCACGTCGAGTGATTTCCAGAATTCAAAATGAACCATTAAATAATATCAGAAACTTAAACTACACAAAACCGCACGACACCGCATTAGAATCCACATTTGCACGGGGGTACAGCTTGTACTTAATCTTCTAATGTTGATTATCTATCGAGTTTTTTTATACAAATGGATCTGAGATCTTCCAAACGTCTTGCTGCTTAAGCCACATGTACATCCACTTCGAGATATGTCAAATTTGATGCCGAGTCAAGTTCAACTATGACTCCACAGGCCCAACAAACTCTGGTAGATCATGTACAACAAACTCTAATTCAGCAAGAACAGCAAGAGACTCAACAGGTTGAGCAGCTAAATCTAGAAAATCCTCAAGTTGAACAATAAGTTCCAGAGAAACCATTAGAGCCGGTAGGTGGGCTAGAAATAGATCCAACCTTTGACACCTTTGAGGATGCCGTAATATTAGATGATCATGTTGAATTTGTTTCTTCCAAAATCGACGAAGGATCGCTTCGTAGAATTTGTTAAGTGCGGGATTCCATTTAAAGACGTTCTAGCTCCTTCCCATCATCAAAGAACACATAACCCTCCAGAAGGGTACACTACCTGCAATAGATATATGTGTTTGGTAGGTTTTGTCCTACCATTCAACCAGTTTAACCATCGAGTTCTAAATTTCATGCACTTGGCTCCAATGTAGCTACACCCAAACAGCTATGCTTTTCTCCTCAGTACATACATGGTGTTCTTCAAGCACTTGAACCAAGTACCTTGCGATGAGGAGATCCGGTATATTTATAGCTTCAAGAGCCGAAAAGAGAGTCTATCTCTGATTTACTTAGAATTAATCGGGGGTTGTAGAGTAGTTACTAGGGCATGGAATAAGTTATGCTACTTTAAGAGCGAGTGGTTCTACATTTGCTGTCCACTCAGGTTTTCACGGAGACGGATATCTGGACTTAGTTCCATCTCAATTATATTGTACAAATTTTCCTAATAATATGTAGATTTAACCCATATCCTTGCTTTACTATCCAGATGTTCCAACGAGACCCAATAGCTCGGCACTTTCAGATGCCGTTAACATTCCTATGGCATTTCCGACAGGAGATAGAGATATTAGAACTCTTCTATTAGATGAAAATCTTCTTGGCTATGACTTGTTAGATGAGGGCTGTAGTACTGGCATCATCCAAATAGCTTCCATTGACGACGACGACGACGATGATAACAACCCACCCGGAGGTATCCATGTTAATCCAGATTTCCCCCCAATCCCAAGTCCTAGGGTTGGATTTGAAGAAAACATTGAACAAGCACCAGAACACACTGAAGAATGTGAAATCATTGGAGAGAGTGGCGAGGTTGTCCTAGGTAATGTTGATGTAGGCTACAAGTCTCAGACTGAGCAACCTAAACACGATCAACAAACTACTCCAAAGAAGAGGTTAATTGTAAAAATTTCCAAGGCGTAGACTTTTACTCATCCTCCATCGGTTACAGATGCGGAGATAACTTCATCTTTTCCTTCAATAGGCACATTTGCTGGTTTAGGGTGAATTCCTACCAAGTTTGGTTCTTTTGACGCTGGTAACATCAATATTGAGGGCATCGGTTCCATTATTCACTTCGAGAAGGATATCGTCCCTACCAGTGTGGGAGAGGTCATTCACATGAGTAAAGCTCCAGCTCATGGTCTGTCGGGGGAATACTAAGACACTCGTGCATACTTGCACATCATAACACTTGCACTTGTCATGTGTCCTCGATTATTGAATCTAACCTATGCTCATGTTCTTTGTAGGATCCATGGAGAGAAAGAAGTACACATACAGATCTTTGGAGGAGAAAGCATTTCAAGCACAAAGGCCTCGGTCAAGTTCATACCACTAGGGAAGTGGTCGGGATTATGAGTCAGGCTACTACTCTAGCCATGATTAGGATAATCGAGATAGAAGAAACTACAATAGAGATCGCTCATTATACGATTCGTCTTCCAAGCGTCGCCCTAGGTCTAAATCACCTCCACCTAGAGGTCTAGATAGGCAACCTGATCATCGTGATGACATCCCACCTAGTGATGCTTCTCGTGTTCCACCTCCAGCTTTCATCCCTATGCAACCCTCGGTGCCATCTCACTCCAGTCGATCCTCCGACCCTAGGTAGCACAAGAGTGGCTCTGAAACTTCAATGGCAAAGAAACTACTATAGTCCTACCTATCTCTATAGAGAAACAGCTTGCGGCCAATGCCCGAATTGCCAAACTAAAGGAAGAATTTCCAAACATTTGCTTCGATGGTCCTATGTTTGTGCCTAACTTAAAAAAAATCTCGGCTGACACACAAAAGATGACCATTGATTGTATGATCGATGTTCACAATCAGTATAATGAATGGTCGAAGTTAGCTGAAATTTTTTCCAAAATGTCGAGGAATAGGCAACTAGAGATTGAAAACCAAAAGATCATCGAGACAGACAACAAAGAATCATTACTAATTTCGATGCTGGGGTTGAGAATCTAAGGAAATCTCAAGCCGATACTGAGAAGAAGACCGAGGATGCCATCAAGGCACTCGAAACTGGAAACACCAAGCATCGTAATGAAATTGAAAAGGTGCATCATCGAAACCATGACCTATGTTAGAGAGAGATGCTGCTAATAGGAAAGTGGCCGAGTTAACGACCAAGCTCGAGCATGAAATGAAGAAAAAGGATGAAGCGCTCTAACAAGCTCAAACTTATTATAACGAGTTGCTTGTTGCCAGGGAGGAAAGAGACAAAGCGCTCGAGCGTGCTAAAGGTGTTGACGCACTCGTTAAAAGAGAAGTTGAGGCCGTGGAACAGCATGCAGAAGAGCGGATAATGGAGGGGTTTGAGCCACTACTTACCTAGTATAATGCTAACGTGCTCAAATTCCGAAACCTGGAGTGGTTTAAAGATGATTATCCCAGAATCCTCGCTCTTGCCTGGGAGCAGATTGTTGAAGAAGAAAAGGCTTTTCTTAAGGGTGGTGAAGTGAATTTGGTGCATCTCGAGAGAGAAATCCCAATGGGAGACGAGCCCAAAGTGTTAAAGAATGGTCAGCTTATTCCTCATCTGGAGCTAGTCGCAACAGTGCAAAAAGGCAAGGGCGAAGGCTTCGGATCGACGCCATATAATGCTATTGCCAGCCAAACACTGGGGTCCCAAGCTGCCCTAGATTCATCTATCAATCATGGGTATGATCATGAACATCCTCAGATGCATAATCCCACCATTCTTTCTCCCATTCCTAAGTGGATCTCCTGCAGCACTCCAGCCTGCACATAACCCCAAACCAAAGAAGGTATCTCGTTGACTTCTCCTATATTTCAGAGAGTCGACGTATCGCCGATTAACATATCTAATCTCTCTCTTTGTTTCTCAAGCTCAGATCAGCCCCACATCGCTACGTTTCCCTACAAGGGCTCTCAGCCGGGACTATAAGCACCTGTAAGAGAATTAGTTACTATACAACTTCAACAATGATTCCTAGCATCTTGACTGAAGAGATTTCTGGTCTTGATGAGCAAGTGATTGATGCTTTGTTAGATGAAGGAGCTGGTGGGACTCAGGAAACTCAGGTTAATGAAAACATTACTATTATGGGTCTCCAAGCCCTTTGTCGGGTCCCACCATGCGCGAGCTTAAGCAGAAACTTGGGGAAGACATCCTCCTTGCTACATAGATCAAGCAGGAGAAGATGGAAGTCATCCCTCCTCCTCTATCCATCACCTTGCCCGTGTAGACTACCTTTGCCCCGGTCCATATTCCTTCGCCTAGTAGTGCTTAAAGCACAACAGTGGGATCTTCGCAAAGCACTCCAATCTCCATTCCTCCAACTGGGAGGGCTCAAAGAATGACTGCTGGATCATCACAAAGCATTCCATCTAAAGGTGGAGGAAGTGGAGGAAGAGGAGGGAAAAGACAAGATGAAAGCTCGAGCGATGTTTCTCCTAGCTCTAAGAAGAAACAAAGGAGACAGAAGCCGAAGAAGTAGTGGTGGGCTTGTTTTGTGTACATAAACCCTCTTTTGGTCTTATATAATAGTGGTCTATTTTGGTTTCTTGGTCAACTTTATGCGGGTTCGGCCCTCATTTTTGCCTTTGGTTTTTAGGCATAAACAACACATGTACTTAGCTTTCCAAGTCTCATTTTGAGTGTTAATAACAAAGACTTCTTGTTTTGTCGAATCTTTATGTGAATTTGTTTAAGTTGTTTTAGAGATGCACTTTCCATTCAATACTTGTGATTCATTTCTTTTTGTGATTACAATCGGACTAAATACTTTAGCCCGTTCTGTAATTTACCGGCCTTTCATCATTATTGCAAACTCAAAGTAATTGTTGAAGTGCAAAACTCTGGGCATTAGTTGGAGTTAACCACTTATAATGGCGGTTCGGGTATCCTTTTCCAGGATCACAATATCTGATTGCGCTGAACTTATCTACATTAACTTATCGTAGTTCACACATCCTTATCCAGGATGTACACTTTCTATCATGCCTAACTCCGGGCATCAATTCAAAGTACATAGGCAAGATACCACCTTACATCGGGCATGGATTTTTGGTTTCTCCTACTTTGGGCAAAGTGTTAAGAGTTGGACGGTCTTATCACATCCACATTAGTTTATACTCTTGCCTCTAATCCAAGGATAAGATTTGAGCGAGTGAACGGTCGTATCACGTTCGTTTGGAGTTTATACTCCTGGTCCCACACCAAGGGCAAGAGTTAGTGTACGAACGATCGTGTCACATCTGGTTTGAGTTTATATTCCTGTCCCCAATTTGAAGGCAAGAGTTAACTGATGGACGGTCAGATCACGTCCGTTGAGTTTATACTCCTGCATCAATCCGAAGACAAGAGTTAGTTGGTATCAATCTCCGGATACCGAGAATGACTTCAAAGGTCCGATCATGGTCCGCAGAAGTTTGGTTGGCATCTATCTCCAGGTACTAGCACACCTACATTATTCACATGCATATTTATTTGAGTCGGTCAAGTCACAACTCTTTAGTAATGGAAAGACAGAGTCTTGGACTCGAAAAGCGATTTTATTCCATAAAAGACGGGAAATGACAAAATATGTCTTATTACACGGCTCTAGCTAATTATTTACGAATTTATTTCTAAGTGAAATAGCGTCATAAGCGCTTGCTATTCCACGCCCTCGAGAGCAGAATCCCGTCTGTCATCGCAAGCCTGAAATTTCCATCTCCAAGCTTTTGCTCTATTGCACACAGACCTTTCCAGGTCGGGCCCAAGTTTCCAGGGCCAGGGAAGATTCATTTAAGAACCAGGTCACCAACTTCAAAGGTCTGATTCCTGACCTTAGTGTTGTAATATTGTGCGACATGGTGTTAGTGTACATCAACCCTCAACTCAGCTACGCCATGCTTCTCATCGATCATATCAAGAGATTCAAGCAGGGGTTTCTCATTAGTATGTGGATTGTAGTGAATCACTCGATGAGAAGGCACTTCTAGTTCAATCGGAATCATAGCCTCTGACCTGTAGGCTAGGGTGAATGGATAGTGGCTGACTTGTGAGTTTTTCGATAAGCTCATAGTACTAATGGAAGTTCATCGACCCACTTGCCCTTGGCCTTTTCCAACTACTTCTTAAGAATGGACTTGATAATCTTATTTACAGCTTCAAGCTGTCCATTCATCCGAGGATGTGCCATCGTAGCAAATCTCTTCTTTATGTTATGCCAGTGGTAGAAACCTTTGAACTCGGTAATGTCGAATTGGGTCCCATTATCGATAAAGATTTCCTGTGGAACTCCAAAACGACAAACGATATTTTGGACACAAAGTTGATTTCTTTCTTTGTGGTGATCATGGCTAACGGCTCTGCCTTAGCCCATTGGTGAAGTAGTCAACTGCGATGATGGCGTACTTCGCACTACCTTTAGATAACAGCAACACACCGATGATATCAATCTCCTAAACTACAAACGGACAAGGACTGACTATTTGGGTAATCTCCGTCGGTGGGGCTCTCGGTATTTTAGCAAATTTTTGACACTTGTCACACTTTCGGGTGTAATCAGCTGCGTCTCGGTTGATAGTTGGCCAGAAGTATCTGTAGCGGTGGATCTTCTTTGTTAGGGTTTGCCTCTGATGTGGTCGCCACAGGCTCCTTCATGAACTTCTTTCACAATCCGCTTGGCCTCATTGCGGGTGACACACCAAAGCATAGGGACAGAGAAACCCTTCCTATAAAGTACTCCTTCCTGCGTGATATATCTCGAAGCTTTTCAAAGGAGCTTTCGTCATTCATTTCTTCTCTTTGAAATGATTCCTTTCTGTAAATAATCTATTATAGAAGTCATCCATGACTCCCTTTTGGTCTTAACCTCTAAGATCCAATCGACGTCCATCTGGTCGATGCTCGGAGTTGATAGCACTTCCACCAGGACCAGGCCTATGAGCTGCGTGTCTTCGAAACTGGCCAACTTAGCTAATGAGCCGGCCCTCTTTTTTTCCTCTCTTGGAATATGAGCGATTGTATAATATTCAATGTCACTGAGCAGCTCATGGACTCAGTTTAGATAAGGAGCTAGTCTCTCTCCTTTTGCTTGAAACTCTTTCCGAACTTGGAAAACTACCAGTTGGGAGTCACAGAAAGTATGCAAAGTCTTTAATCCCAGCTCTTTAGCAATCTTGAGTCCTGCAATCAAGGCCTCATATTCAGTTTCATTGTTTGTTGCTGGAAAGTCGAGCTTCAAGGCGTAACATATCAGGTGTTCTTCGAGAGTGACAAGTACAACTCTAGCATCAGAACACCGTTCATTAGATGCACCATCCATGTACTTCTTCCACCAGTATCTTTCAAACCACTGATCTCCAAAGGATCATGTCGTGTAGTGGATTCTGCTGTGAAATCTGCCAAGGCCTGACCCTGGATTGCTCTTCGAGGGTGATGAGTTATATCGTATTGGCTCAATTCAATGTTCCATTTCAAAAACCTTCCAGAAGTCTCAGGTCCTTGCAAGACTTGTCGCAAAGGCTGGTCGGTGAGACCTTTGATCAGATGAGCCTGAAAGTAAGGGCGGAGCTTTCTCGAAGTGATCAACATGCAGTATGCGAGCTTCTCCAGCCTCGAGTAGTTTATTTCCACTCCCGTCAGTCGCTTATTGACATAATAGCCAGATCGTTATATGCGGGATTCCTCACATACAAGTGTGACGCTCAAAGCATGCATCGACAGTGCCAAGAATATAAACAAGTCCACGTCATCCACCAGCTTCGATAGGATGGGGGGTCCCTCCCAGTAATTCACCAAAGCTTGGAATGTGTCTTTACAATTGCGATTCCATTCAAAATTCCTTTTTCCCTTCTTAATAACCTCGAAGAAAGGAATGCATTTATCTGTGGCTCTGGAGATGAACCAACTTAGGGCAACGACCTTCCCATTCATGCTTTGGACCTCCTTAATCATCTTCAGGGGTTTGATATTTCTCAATGCCTTGATTTTCTCCAGATAAGCTTCAATCCTAGGGAGTTTACAATGAAGCCCAAGAATTTCCCTAATGCAAGCCGAAAGAACATTTCAAGGGATTGAGCTTCATTCCATACTTTTGAAGGATAGAAAACATCTCCGCCAGATTATCAACGTAGTTTCTTAAACTCCATGACTTCACAAGCATGTCATCTACGTAGACTTACATCGAGCGTCCAATTTGGTCTTTAAACATCCAGTTTACAATCCTTTGGTAAGTTGCTCATGCGTTCTTTAATCCAAAAGGCATGAACAGATAGCAATACAATCCAAGGTCGGTTATAAATCTAGTGTGTTCTTGATCCGGGATGTGCACTGGTATTTAGTTGTATCTAGAGTACGCATCCATAAATGAAAGTATCTCATATTCAGCGGTTGAGTCCACCAACTAATTGATCCTCAAAAGTGGGAAACTGTCTTTTGGGCACGCATTATTCAAGTCTGAATAGTCGATGCATGTCCTCTACTTTCTGTTAAGTTTTCTCACTAAGACAGGATTAGATTCCTAATTCAGGTATAAGGCATCACGAATGAAGCCATTGTCCTTTATCTTATCCACCTCTTCTTTGAGTGCAGCGGATTTCTCTAAACCTAGGCTACGACATTTCTGTTTCACAGGAACACATTTGGAATTTATATTTAATGCATGGCTCACTATCTCCGATGAGATCCCACACATATCTGAGTGTGTCCAGGTAAACACATCTAGGTTCTCCCATAGAAAACCAACCAACTCCTTCATTACTCTTGCATCGAGCTGCGATCCAACCTTTAGGACCCGATTCGTATCATCCTAGCTGACCAAAACAGTGATCGTCAACTCAGCGGGAGCTGCTCTTCCACCTTCTGGCTCTTTACCGATCCATGTCATCTTGGAACCAACTGGCTGCTTGACCCGGGGCTCAAGCTGTAGTTGATGTGCATCCAAAGCCTTAATGTAGAAGGTCCCCTCCATATTTTTTCCTTTCTCCTTTCGCCTTGCCTCCATTAGCTTAGCGATGTAGCATTCGTGGCCAGTCATCCGATCTCCCTAGATAATCCCTACCCCATTCTCTATAGGAAATATCATAGTCAAACACCAAGGTGCTATAGCCACTTTGAACTCAACCAAGGCCGGTCGGCCCAGAAATGCATTGTAAGCTATAAATATCCAACACCAAAAAAGGCACGACTCGCACTCGCTTGCGGTCGCCCTCACCAAGTACCACTGGTAATTCTACATATCCAACCGCCTCACTAGCCATCCCGTTGAACCCCTATATTTGAGATTTACAAGGTTTCAAATCCTTCTTCTCCAACATCATTTGATCATAAGCCTTCTTAAACAAGATATTGACTAAACTCCCGTAGTCAACAAGCACTTTTCGAATAATAGCAGGACCAATCATGGCTGTGATCATGAGTGATTCAACTGTTGGAGGTTCCACTCTTTCAGCATCTCTATTCCGGAAAATAGTTTCGTCGGTCATTGTTCTGCATTGTTTTGTCGGAGTCCCATCTTCAATAGCGAAGTAACTTTCATTTTCTACTTGTTTTATTGCACCAACATATATGTACATCTCAGCTAGACTTTTATCGGCTGGGTGTGGCCCGTCGATAATTGTATTAATCACTAATTGTTTTTCTGGTCGGCTGAATGCATCAGCAGTAGGCTCAACTTGCTCTCGTTGGGAAGATGGTCCAGGGGCGTTAGAGTTTACTTGCCCACCATCTCGTGGGGCTTTCACATATTGTTGTAAATTTTTCTTGCGAATCAACTCCTCAATCATATCCCATAGGTGTCTACACTCATTGGTATTATGACCGTGATTTTCATGGAACCCGCAGAACTTGCCTAACTTCCTCTCCTTTTCCATCGACTCTCTTAGAGCTGGCTTTTGTACTGCTCAGAATTTTGAGTTGCTAGATAGATATTCTCTATCGAGTTATTCATTTCGATATAGCCATCATACTTAGGAGTCCTAATTTGATTCCTGTTATTTGACTTATTCTTAGCCCCATCATCAATTCGTTTTCGATTAATGTTTTGGTTACCAACATTCACATATACATTTCCAGAGCTTCCTTCGGACGGCTTTATAGCAATATTGCTTTGTGCTACTCCAGCTGAACTCCCAGCCTTAGTTCTTCATGGACGTTTGCATACTTCTTCCAAGCGTAAGTACTCAATGGCTTTTCTATAGAAAGCATCCATTGTCAATGGGGGCTTCCTTTCCAACCATTTCCCAAAATTTGTATCGGGGAGAATCCTCCTAATCAACACCATCAGCACTATGTCATCCTTGGGATCTATAACTTCTATCACGGCTGTGTGGAATCGATTCAAGAAATCCTTCAACGACTCTCCATCAGCTTGGAAGAGGTTTGACAAAGACATGACATGTTTTGGAGGTGAAATATATAAGCAGAATTGCTCTATAAACTTCTTGGACAACTCAACGAAAGATGATATGGACCTCGACGGAAGTCGAGTGATCCACATCGCAGCTACTTCTTCTAGGAAAATTGGAAAACAGTGGAATTTCACTACATTTGAAGCTCTGGCGGAATCCATATGCCATTCATATCTCATCAAGTGCTGCCTAGGATCTGTCGTTCCTCCGTACAATGGCATGGTTGGCATTGTGAATCTTCGGGGGTATCTCCCACATAGAATGTTCTCTATAAACGGATTTCGAATGGAAGAGATACCCCATTCACCGTTGGTTATGAAACAATTTTCACTAATGAGTCTCCTGACCATATCCTCCAGCTAGTTCGAGTCAACAGGTTCGACGGAACGGCGATAATCGGGCTCTGCCTAAAGTGTTCAGT
This sequence comes from Allium fistulosum, assembly GCA_030737815.1. Taxonomy (NCBI): domain Eukaryota; kingdom Viridiplantae; phylum Streptophyta; class Magnoliopsida; order Asparagales; family Amaryllidaceae; genus Allium; species Allium fistulosum. The sequence continues at coordinate 1,222,808,766 of CM060903.1, forward strand.
TTGGCGAATGCTCTTGGGGAGGTTCTTGATACCTAAGTTCTCCAGACTCCAAGAGATCCATTCATCCAGCAATCCCCCTTGTTTGATTGCTAAAAGTTATATTATCAGCAGCAGCTCAATTCTCCAAATTTTTACCACCGACAGGGCGTCCAGAAGTCAAATCAACGTCGCCTACCAGATGATGGGCTCCGGGCCCACTATTAGAGACCGACCCCTAACCTTGGGTTGGTACGATCCCTAAGTTTGATCTTGGAGCTCGTCTTCGTTCCTGGTATGATGTTTCAACAGCATTCCGAGTCCTCTTCTACTTCCTTTCCCTCCATCTCTGCTCGGATGATGAGGAACTTTTAGATGGAGAACTAGAATCCCTTCTACTCCTTCTACGACTGTTTTGAGTTAGCTCATTTAACAGTCTCAAGCTTCGTTGCATCGTCCGATTCATCTCATTCTGACTAGCCCGGAATCTATCTTCCATCTGCTTCATCATCCTTTCCATCTCCATTCTGGTCATGACGTCAGTTGGAGTCTAGATTTCCGTTTGTCCTGGTTACACAACTTCATCCACATGCTGAGGATTCTGATTCTCAGCATCACTAAGTTGCTCTGGTTGTTATGGTACGTGGTTATCCTTTGGTGGGGCCATGGTGGAAAGCTTCTAGTAGATCTTTGAAAATCCGAGTTGTAGAATTAAAAGGTAGACAAATTGGATCTATCTCTTCGATATGGAAATTCAATAGTAGATGATGGATCCAAGTAGCTTGAGAATATTGTTCTCAGTGAAAGCACCAAAATGTTTAAACCAAAAATGGCACAAACACCTAGAAGTTTATGTAGAGAATAGAATATGAATAAATGTAAATAAAAATGAGAAATAAACAAGATATAATCGTTTATAGTGGTTCGACAGAGCAAGGCCTTAATCCACTTTAAGATTTTATTGCTTATATCTGACTTTGAGGCAGAAGTTCTTAGCGGTCGATACAACTCCAACACTTAGATTTTCAAAATTACAAGAATATAGAGTAGGGAAGAACTAGAGCCAAATGATCCTGAAAAATGAGCCCTACCTTCATATTCATAGAGGTAGAGTCCTAAAATCTCGTAAAAATATCTCAAACTCGTTATCCATGATTTAGACCAATTCTTCCATGAAAGTAGGTGCCAACTTATCAGTTTGTATGGGTCGATACAACTCCAAGATTAGGGGTCGGGACCGACCCATGGGATGTCCAACATGGCTGTCTTCAACTCTTCATCTTGGCTCATTTTGTGGTTAGCTTTGTGGTTTCATAGCCATTTGCATCAATATTGGCTTGCTTCTGGGTCTAAATTATGGATTTATGGAAGAACAGAGTTGCAACTTCAAGTGTTCTTGGAGACTGATGGAGAATTATATTGGATAAACAAAACAACATTGGAAATAGGCTATCAACATCAAGTAGGATTAGTAGGCAGAAGACGGGTCCCCTAAGTGAAGGAAATAGGGTCGGTACTGACCCATAGCTTAGGTGGACCCATGTTGTATTGGTCTTGGGTTATTATTGCGTTAGCCTTGTGACTTTGTTTGTGTTTGATTCCAAGACTTTTGGGCTATCTCTTTGGGCTTCCTGCCTTGATACCTTCAAGTTTGACCCATCCAATCTGCCCGAATATGGTTTGGTCAAAAGATTGGATAACAATATATGTTTATATATATATATAATTATTTTTGACATTAAATAAATGTATATATTTTATTTTATATTAAAGTTTAAAATTAATTTAATATGTGTTAAACCACCTTTTACCAAGGCAGTATATAAGCGGATTTAACCCAACAGACTTCGCGATTATTGAGGCCGATAAGTCCAGAGTGATGACCGTGAGACCCAAAAATCAAGTACAGATAATAACATGAAGTCGAGATTGAATGGAATTGATAGATATGCAAGGCAGTATGTTCGAAGTATGAAATATGGTTCAACACATAGGAGCAAGTGCATTTCGATAGAAAACAATTAATAACTCAACGACCACAAGAGGGATCAAAGTTAAAATCTAGAAACAGGAAGAGGGGAGCCTATGGGGTTCATCCTAGGGGTCGCACCCCAAAACTGGAAAATTGAAGGGACCAGTACCGATCCCTCCATAGGGGTCGACTCTCTTCCCTTGTAGGGGTTGGCACTCTTCCCTTGTAGGGGTCGGCTATATTCAAACTCTGGCGGTGATTAGTCAATATCTCAATATCTACTGATCCAATTGATATGAAACTTGGAGCACAAGCTAATTACAACATATGGAATACCCCATAGGAGTCGCATATCATTTGGAGAAAGTTAGAGGGATCAGTACCTATCTCTCTATAGGGATCAGCTATAATCAGCCTTCACAACATATTACAACAAAGATTGATCAATAACTCGAGTTCTACTAATCCAATTGGCATGAAACTTGGAGGCTAAGTATAATAAAACATGGAGAAGCTCCCCTAGGGATCGTATGGCATTTGGAAGAGATTGGATGGATTGGTACCTATCCCTCTAGAGGGATCGGTAGAAATCAGAATTTAAGCAACACTACTTCACGGAAAATGTGATATCTCCCAAACCGTACGTCAGAAATTGCACAAAATTTAGGAAGCATGTAGCTAACATCATGGGTCATCACTCATAGGGATCGCAACCCATTTGGACACACGAATAGAGATGGCGTAGCAATCCCTATTGTGGGTCCCAATAGGCCTGGAAACTTTTAGGTGGTCTCGTCTTGGTCTCCTAAACCTTCTGTCAAAATTTTAGTCGATCCGTGCACGTCTTCCCTTATAAATACAGTAGGCATGGCGTCAGAAAAAAGATCTTCTTTCTGCTTCTCATTATCTTCAACCTAGGCTACACTCTGCTAATTTTATTCTTGGATTTTGGATTGTAACTGTAAACAAACTTCAGTATAATAAAAGGACTATTTGGGAGTGGACGTAGGCCGGAGTTAGCCGAACCACTATAAATCTTATCTCTTTTTAATTGCTTTCGGATTGTTTTTATTTTGTTCTTCATTTATTTCTCTTCATATTTCTATGATTGGATTTGATATTAGTACCTTTACATAATTGGGCGTTGGTGGCCAATTTTGATGCCAACAATATGTGTATAAGATTATATGTATATGCAACTTTTGGAATTTTTTTTCCTATTTCGAAAATATTATATATATATATATATATATATTCATTTAGAAAATTAATAAATCATTTCGAGCTTGAAATTAGTAAATAATTTATGTAGATCTAGATCTAAAATTCAAAATTTTAATTTTAATTCTAGATTATATATATATATATATATATATATATATATATTTAACGTTATTTTATATTATAATATGTGTGTGTGTAAATATGTATACAAATATTTAAATTTCACAAGTATAATTTTACATTGTATAAAACTGTATACATGCGTGCACGTACACATAAACATACATACATACATGCATACATGTATGTATATATATTAGACAATACATATGTATATGGAGGGGCTAATATGTTGCGGTGTAAAGCCTAGTGTTTATACATGGGCATGTTAAACTACATACACTGTATATGTTGTACGTGCATGTACACACATGTGTATATGATTACACACATGTGTATATGATACACATTATATATTATATTATATAAATATAACATTAAATTAAAACATTATTTACATATAAAATAAAATATCGATTTTATTTAAAATTTATTTTGATCAGATCAAAATAAATTTTGACTTCATTGGTCCAATAAGTTCCAAAATGGAATAACTTTTTAATATTTACCCATTTATCCCACTGCATGCTGGTCCTGTTCTAACAGTTATGCCCACTACAAAGTGTGAACCTAGGTACATCATTCAGTGTAGAACTGATACTCCTTGTTGCACCTGCTCCATGAAGCTACATGAACTACTAAAAGTCAAGAAAGTGGGATAAACCCCATGTTCGTCCTACTTGGCATGCACCGGGTCTAGGTTCAACCCGGGCTTGCTAAAATAATTCAGATGTTTGAAATTATACTTCAGACATCTAACCCCCTAAAAAATAGTTTTTAGGCATTTAGACGTTTGATTCCTTTCTCAGATGTTTGACTTCGATTTCAAACGTTTGAAAAGGATCCAGACGTCTGAATCAAGTTGAATTTGTATTAGTTGCTCTCGGGTTAAGATTGTCCAAAATCCAGACGTTTGAGTCTTAAATCAGACGCCTAATTTCCTATTCAGATATCTAGTTTGATGTTTTCCAGATTTTATAATGTTTGTTTATTTCGTTTGATTTCTTCCTTGATTCGAATATGGATTTAAGATTCATTTTTAATCAAACCTTACTCTAGTCTCTTTCTTTGTTTACACGAATTCACTAGTTAATTTCAACAATTATCTATATATATATATATATAACTTTTAAATAAACTATCTATATACCTTCAAACAAAGATCTATTAACACACACATACACACACCAAGTTGTGTAATCAATTCAAAATAAGAAAAGAGGGATATTCGATTATTATGTTTATCCAAGCAAACCAAACTTTATCAATAAAGGTTTGTCTTTATAGAATTTGATATGAATTTTACTAATGTATCTTTTTCCCTTTTTCAAAAATTATTCTTACTAAATTAACGCCTAAGGTTTTACCATCATAACTATCCATTTTGATTAATTGTGAATCAAATAAAATCCAGGTTGAAACTAATATTCCCAATTCAAAAATTATATTTTTAATATAGTAGAATTATAAATGAATTTATTTGCATATGAATTATCATAACATCATAATCAATTCACACCTCGAAAGAATCCATCTTCCAGTTGATTTGAATCCACCGCTACCATTTTTTGCTGACTTATTCCCCCTTCTTTCAATTTAAATCTTATACTTCTTCGATTTTTCGCTTCTCACTCCCTCTCTTATTTGATTTAATTCTTGTTTTTTTTATTTTAGAAATTAGAGAAGATATTTGGGAAATTAAAGTTTTTGAGAAGGAAGAAGAATAAGGAAAACAACGTATGGAAATGAAGAGGCGATGACTAGGGTTTAGAGTGAAAATGAGTGAAGGTTAAGGTCCAATTTACATTTGAAAACTAGGGTTATCTCATCTAAACCCAAAATTAATAATTACAAAAATTCCATTGGTTTTAGTTTTTGCTAATTTTGACCCGTTTAATTGAATTTAACAAGTTATATATGTTTTCTAGCTATAAATAACGTTCCAGACGTAATGGAGTAGGTCTCGTGGCCTAATTTCAATGTTTGTAAAAAAATAATTATTTTGTCCTTTTATATAAAATTATATTTTTACCCCTGTTATTTTAATTTATTATTATTAAAAATTTCTGGGGTTTTAGACGGGCTTCTGCTAAGGGATTGCTGATAACTTGGAGCTTTCGGTGTGTTCTCATAAAGATGGGGTATGTGAGATTGCCCACTTGGATTTGCGATATGTGATCTGTATACCATGGACCTTGTTGATACGTGAGTCTAGTTCCTAGCCATCCAAGTGCCATGGGTTTGAGCACTTAGGAAACCAAGATGTTGAGTAGTCTCTGGTCATCAAATGGGATCATTCGAGCTGTCATATATCCAAAGCACTTGATTCGAGCGATGTGAGCTATGTTTGATTATTGTTATGTTTGTTATTTTTGCTATGATTTGTTATGGTTGTCACACAATGTAGGTATTACCGATGTTACCTAAACACCCCAAACTGTACTTTGGGTACTATTATACCCATGTGACGATAGTTTGGCATATACTGTAATGTGCTAACTTGTTGTATGCAGGGACGTAACATGTATGACAGTATATACATTTGTTCCTACTTAAGATTTTTAAGACTTTATATCTTTTTTTAGATTATAAATCTCTTATACCAGACTTATGTATGACTCGAGGTTATTTACTTTACTTCTTATCATCTCGGACGCTTTTAAATGTGTAGATTAGAGGTAACATGTATGAAATAGCACATAAAGCTGTATGGATGACGAGCAGGTGATTAACACTTTTATATATATCTGTTTTTGGAAATATTATCGCCATTTCCACTGTGCAATACTGTCACTAAAGAAAACTTGCTTCTGGCAACACTTAATAATAGTGTTTAAATGTAACGTGTTTTTTTTGATGTATTTTTACTTTTATCAAACAAAACCTACACATAAAAGAGCTCAGTAAGGGAAAATTTGAAATTTTGAGTGGGCTCACTAGTTTTTTCGTATGGCCGCTTTTTTTATTATTATTTGACTCTTCTCTCTTCATTTTCATCCCCACTTCCCTTACTTGATAAAACCATTATTTAAAAAGCATGCTACTATTGGCATCCACAAAATATTTCTAACTTTCAAAAGCAAAGGTCACCATACAAAGTTTGATTCTTTGCTTTTTAACACCAATTAATAATTATATTTTTAGCAAATAAGGATCCAAATATGTCAATGTACAACAGTTATCTCTTCTATTCCCTAAAAAAATTCAACTATTTTCAAAACACAATAAAAACCACATAAAATACACAAGAAATCAAAAATAAAATAATAAAATATATGTTTTCAACAGTATTTAGCACGATGAAATTTTAAATAAATAGTTGATCGGTTAAAACATGGTTAAAGTATTTCTCACTTGGTATGTTTTGAAAAAGATGAATAAGCCAGTGTTTAACTAATGGGAAAATAGATTTTATGGCCACGGGCAAACGAAAAAATGGATAAATTTTACCAGTAGCCAGAACTATTTTTAGCCAATATTAGCTAGGGCTATCAACGGATACTTTTGGATACGGATAGTGCCATATCCGTATCCGAAATCATTTTCGGATATCGGATATCCGTATCCGCTTAATTTTTGGATATTGGATATCCATATCCGCTTAATTTTCGGATACGGACGAATATCAGATATTTATCCGCTCCGCCTATGATCAATAAATTTAAAAGTATAAATGAAAAGGTTTGGATCAACATAAAACAATTTTTCTACTAATGTTCATAAAAAAACGAACGAATAAAAAATGTGATGATAAAACATTGTTTTATACTAATATCTGTATTCAAAAATATTCAAAAATTAAACACTAAAACTGTTTGTTTTCATTAAAAATGAGCAAAAAACCATATCGTAGTAACATCCAATGGTTAGAAAATAGTTGGAAAATATATTTTAATTTAATATAATTTTATTTAAATATATATATATATATATATATATGCATCAGTTAATCGGACAGATATTTTTCGGATACGGATACCATAGTAACTATATCCGTATTCTGAAATTTTTTCGGATATCGGATATCTATATCCGCTTTTCACATAACGGATATTTTTAAATATTCGGATAGGATTCGGACGGATATCGGATTTTTCGTGTAACAGTCCCAATATTAGCATTCTTAACAAAAAGGCCTTGGCGTACACGGGAGAATTTGTCATCTATCGTCACCACGAACTACTTCTTGCCTAGCCTCATCTCGCACCGTTGTCGTCAACTTGCACTGCCGTCGTCATGATTTGTCTCATGGGTAAGGAAAACCCTAATTTTCATGTCGATTTCCATTTTTGGATTTTTGAAAATTTAAATCAGTTTATTAACACTTGAATCCTGAATTTTATAATAATAACGGATTAACAATTTGCAGTTGCAGATGTTTAAATGAAAGAGTAGTTATATTATGGTTATAATATAACATCCCAAATTCACATAGCTTTTGATTCTCGTTACCCATTGTTAGCACCAAAATTGGTTACTAACACCCAAAAAAGGATTTGTGTAGAGAGATTAATGAAGATAGAAAATTAAAATAGAGAAATGTATACAAAATTAACTACAGAAACAAGAACACCATAATTATAGTGGTTCGGCGTAACTTCCTACATCCACTTTGATTTTAATCTTTATTGCTTCTTCAAATTATTGATTACGGATACAATCTGTGCACTAACGACTTGATTACAAGTTTGGATCAAAAATAGACGAGTCTTCGAAATGGCAGAGTCTCCCCGGAGTTCTCGAAAAAAGGTCCCTCTTCACTGCACCCTTGCCCCTCTATTTATAGACGAAGACAAGCTGGACTTCCTCCATGGGCCCAGGAGCAAGGTACTTCAGCCCATAGTAAGTGACTTCTTCACACCGAGCCAAGCATGCCGAACGACCAATGCAGAGCAAGAAATGTTGGGTGACACTTTTCGAGTGAAGGCTGTCGAGTGATGCTTTGCCGATCGAAGGGAGTCGGGTGATGCTTGCTGAACGATTCTTGCCGAGCGAGAAATGCCGAACGAGGAATGTCGAACGATGCTTGGTGAATGAGGGTAGTCGAGCGACGTTGGCCGAACGAGGAATGCCGATCGATGCTTGCTGAATGAGGGTAGTCGAGCGACGTTGGCCGAACTAGGAATGCCGACCCAAGAGCACCGAACGATTACGACCATACCAGCATAGCTGAACCAACGTGCACTATCCCATATTTGCCGAACCACCAATATCGGGCCAGCCCTTCTCCATAGATGACTCGAAGCAATACCCTAACTTACTCGAAGTGAGGAGTGACACCATCTAAAGCGTCAAAGGGTTTATCCTCTAATGCCCAACAACTTGCTACCTCTTTGAAGTGTAATGGGCCATACATGCCGAGCCATGAATGTCCGATCCAGAAATTACCAAGCGATAACCAAATGCCAAGCCACAAATGAAATATCGATCCACACACACAAGCCGATCCATCAAATGATGCCGACCCACACTTATGCCATCCTACCGATCCACGTAGCCTTGCCGAACCACTTAGTGGAACCAAAATTTCATAGGTTCAACCCTTTCTTGGCTCGAGTTACGATCGGACCCAACTATTCATTATGCAACTATCACCTTGTAGCCGGGCTAAACTGCCGGGTAACATTTGCCCCCCAAAGCGCATTGTGAGAACTAAAATGATGCGCTTTGAATTTGCAGTCAGTCCTTGCTCTCAAGCGTTAGCTTGCTCGGAATGGTTATCATCCGATACGACATACATCTAAGTCTTGTTTTTTAATTTTTCTCCATTGGTTCATCATTACTTTAAGACAAATTGGTTTGGCATGTCACTACTGAACCATGCGTTCGTTTGACCCATTCAGATTTGTCGACCGGCTCTACCGGCTAATGCATATTCGCCTTTGATGCGGGTCTGTCGATGTTCATTCGCCGAGCCACCCGTTCGGCGAGTTCACTTTCGCTCGGCACAATGGCTCACTGGCCCACTGGTATACCTTGACCAGGTCCATTGGTTGATGCCTGTTCACCTCCCCTCCTTCTTATATAAAAGCCAACACTTCTCTTCCTCTTTTTTTTTACTTTCGCTTCGACTCTATAGGATCTTATAACTTACCTTCTCCCAAACTTCGGCTACCTCTTCCTTTCGAAACTATATCTCTTGCCTTGCTACTTTAGACATCCTTGAACCCGAACGGACTCTGGCTCGAAGCCCCACAGTTACACAAACTTCTAATTTCCTTTATAGGTACAGATTCCTTTTTTAACTCACCCTCCTTAGCTTGGAATCTCGTTTAAGGTCTGAGCACATAGGTTCCTAGATAGGAGTTAGTGGAAATCGGTTAATGGAAGGATGAATTGGAGATAGGAGTGTGCTATAGGCTAGATGTTTGACTCGATTTTAATGGTAATAGAATAAGTTATTAAGAGAAGTGGTCGTGATTCTGACTTCGAAGTCATGGACATAGAGAAGGAAATGGCTCGATGGTTCATGGAAATTGATGTAGGCTTGTAGCATTCGGCTCATTATACGATCGAGGGAGGACAGTCGACGACCTATTCGTTGTGACGTTGGGTTGTTAGGAGTTTAGCAACAGGGTAGGTCGAAACTATGAAAGGGAGTGTGGTTCGACTTACCGAACGAGGAAGTTGCTCGTATGGTAAGCTGAGAATTCTCGAAGGAGAGCACGGTTCAGTAGGAAGTTAGGTTGGTAGGTAAATCCCTGTTGGGAGTAGTGCAAGGGTGAGTGTGTCGCTCGGCCTAGAATAAGAGAGTATGGACCGGCCAATCACGCGTCAAGCGACGTGGCCACTTAGTGTTTGTGGAGTAAGAGCATGGGTCAGTGTCTCTGGTCTAGAGAGTCGTTCAGTCACATGTTTTGGGAGTTGCTCGGCTTCGAGCCTTGAGGTCGGCATTGATAGTCAAAATAATTCTATCTTGAACACAACACATGCCAAATCCACTTACACCCACGTCTAATCATAGGACAATGAATAAGGACAAGAACTCAAGCACACACAAGCGTGTAAGACTGATTCTGACTAATGACTCTATGATTATGACAACCAAAAGCGCTAGCCCAATTTAACAAAAGTAAACAACAACCCAAAACAATTAATGCCAACTTCCGATTTTGAGGCCGATGCTACCGAACATAGGACGAGCTCTCAAAGACGGTCAGCAATGACAGTCTTCGAAGATGACAATTCAATGCTTAATCATACTTCATCAGTCTTTAAATCTTTAACTCTTTCCATTTATGTTCGAATGATCGCACTAGTATACAACAAATGGGGGGAATATTTCTGTCATCGTATCTAATACTGATTGTCTTTCAAGTATAGTTCAAACTGGTGTTTACCCAAATTCGACGTTCGTTCAGGATGTCTAGAAAGTCAAGCTCTGCCACAGTTTTAGACAAACCTGAGCCGAGTTCTCAGCAAGAAGTAATGGAGGTTTCGAATCCATCGACAACTCCTACACAGGATATCCCAAACTTGCCAGCGGCAACTATTGACCCGGCTCCTGACGCGATAGACGGAGCCGTTATTCTAGATAATCCTACTGATTCCCAAGCTTCAAAAATCAATGAAATCGCTCCTCTTCGACTATGCTCGATTCACGGAATCCCTTTCGACGACGTATTAGTTCTATCGAGACGAGATCGTCCCCACCCGTCTCCAGCTGGATATACAGCTTGCAACAAATTCATGTGCTGGGTCGGTAGTGTGCCACCATTCAACTCCTTTCTCCATCAAGTGCTACAGTATATCGGGATCGCCCCGTCGCAGCTACATCCCAATAGCCACGCGTTCATCCACGGCACTTACATTCTCTTTATGAGCATCCTATTCAGGCTCCCCACTCCTGGTGACATCTGCTACATCTATCGTCTTAAGAGATGGTCTGACAGTCCATATTTCATCTTCCTCGTGCCACACTCCAAGTGTCAAATTCTGACAGGGGTATGGAGTAAATTCACCCAATACAAGCAGGAATGGTTCTATGTACGTTGTCCCCTAGGCTTTGCGAGAAGATGGCTGGAAGGGAGTAAGTTCCATTCCGGATCAATACTTGTCTAAAGCATGAAGTGGATTGTTTATAAACTTCTTCTGAATTTTACAGGTATCAGCCCACGTCCCGAAGGCACCGGGTACTCTGAGGCCGTTGAGGCCATTCGTGCTACTCCCATAGAAGACCAAGAGATCAAACTTGTCATTTCCAATGAGTCGCTCTTAAAGTTCGGGTTGTTGGCGGAAGGTCGCCGAACAACTCTTCCACATGTTGTCACTATAACCGGACTTGCGTCGAAGAAGGGTAAAAGAAAGGCTGGACCTTCAGTGCCTCCTACTAGTGGTACCCCTGACACATCCGAGGAGGGTGAGATTAGAGAAACTGGGGTGTCAGAAGCACTAGGTGAGAATGTAAGTCCTGCTCCGGAATGGTGGTTGAAGCACATGGTACTGATGAACCACCTCCCCCTTCAAAGGGAAAAAAGAGACTAGCTTACAAGCTGAGGAAGAAGATAGTGGGTGGAATATTGAAAGTGACGATTACTTCAATGGAGAAAGAGCCGTCTCCACAACACTTAGAGGGTTCATTGAAAGGCTTGTCTGACCTTACTATTCCCGATGACTTGCTCAACTATGGCTTCAACGACCCAGAAGCCTTAAAACTTCACTCGCCCATGAGAGGTGACAAAGGCGATCAAGCCCATCACCAAGGAGAAAAAAATCCGATTAGTAAAGCTAAAGAAACGGGTCCGTTAGGAGGAAACACTAGGACACACACTAACACTCACTCTCCACCCCATACTTAAGTTTTATCCATTATACGATCATCTCTAACTTGTTTTCACTCGATTTCTATGCAGGCGACATGGGACGCTCACACGGCTTCGACCGCCTTCGCGATTCTTCTATCTTTCATCACTCTAGCCGAGACTCAGGGCTCGGAAAACGCCGAGATAGAGATGACAACAGCGATAGAGACTATCGTCTTCGAGATTCATCGTCTCGAAGGAAAACTTATAGCCACTCTTCCTACCCCAACGATCCTCCTCCTCAACTAGAGCATAGTAGGGATAAATCTGCTCAAAGGGGGTCTCAATCTGTAGCTCCTCATGATCAATATTCCGGTTCATCAAGCACTAGGCAGTCCCGTGAGCTTCACAAGAAATCTGTTGTTTCGACTAAACAAACTTCCTCCAGTCCTGCACATGATCCATCGATAGCAGAAAAGCTAGATGAGCTTAAAGCCACATTTCCAAAAATATGTTTTGATGGACTAAAGTTTCTTCGGGCGATCCATCCTATTCTGAGGCACGTTAAACAAAGTGCCATTGCTTGTACTAATGATGTCTACGTCCAGCACGACGCATTCGTTCATTTGGTGGAAAAAGTTTCTAAAGTTTCGGTGGAACGCCAGCATGAAATTGATCGCTTGAAACTCGAAGCTATCCACGAAAAAGACATTATCAAAGCATAGGATGAAGAGCTTTCCTCGTATAAATCTCAGCTTGAAGCTGCTCAAAAAACCGCTAAAGACACGGCCAAAGCAGTTGATCGTCTAGAAGCCGCACACAAAAAGGAAATTGATGAGGCGGTTCAACGCTGTGGCGCTTTAGCCTTAGAGAAAGATTCCATCCAAAAAGAAAAGAATACTCTCGCTCAGCGAGTTAAAGAATTGGAGGAGCTACTCCTTAAAGAAAAAGAAGAAAAAACTGCAGCCCAAGAAGAGTCACAACGATATTGTGACGAGATTGTCTCCACACGACTCTTAAAAGCAAAGCTTGACGAGGAGATTTCCAAAGTTGAAGCGCTGAAGGATGCGGCCCATGAAGAGGGCAAAAGAATGGCGCTCTCGGAAATCGACTCTCGCCTCGAGGCGGCCACTGAAGCTGGTAGGGAGGAAATTAAGTGCATGTTTGATCCACTCATAGCCGAGTACAATGCTCGAGTTCTCATGCGTCATGACCTAACTTTTCTTGGCGAGGGTTACCTCGAATCTTTGGCCGAAGCATGGGACACTTTGATAAAAATTAAAAAGGTTGAACTGGGAACTGAAGAGGTAGATGAGGACTCTCTTGTAAAGGAAATACTTCGCGAGAATGAGCGCACTGACCTATCTGTGGCAAAGGCCCTTTACAAAAGGGACTCTTCCTCATCAAAAGGAAAAAATGATACTGCCGGTCCATCCAGAATCGAGTCCTCGGTTCCTCCTCCTATTCAGCCTACTGGTCGCTCAGCACTCGATCCCTTCGAGCAGCATATTGGCTATGACCCAGAGAAGCCTGGACTTGATATTCACGCTCTATCTCCTATTCCGGAAGGTGAAACTCCCCGAACCGTTGAGAGTCAGCCAGAAACTGGTACATAGCCCTTTTTTTAGAGTTCAAAGGGCTGTTGCTTTTGATGAATAATATATGTATCCTAACATTTGTCTCTTATGATTTTGTGCAGGCCATTCTGACCCCGAGCCAATTCCAAGGAGCGATGCTACCGTAGAAAAGAAGGGGAAAACGGGAGAGGCAACTCAGACTAGAGAGACCCCCGGACCCGACACACAAGTGATCAGGGTGCTCGATGAAGACAAATCTGAAAATTTATCGCCCGTGGAGGAACATGATAATGTTGAGATTACGGGCGCCTCTGAACACACTTCAAAATTGAGCATGGCGGAGCAAATTATAGAAGAAAAGAAGAAGAAAGCTGAGATTAAGATTGAGCCTTAGGTGGTGGAAATTGATGATCCATTGAACATGCCGCTGAAGGTTATACTCCCTGGTGGAACCTCGCCATAGGAAGTCCCTCTTCCTTCCCGAGGCACCATTTCCCTTACAAGCAAGGCGTCTAGGAAAAAACGCTCGGGGCGGAGTCTTCGGAGAAACCGAAGAAAGAGAAGAAGTCAAAAAAGTAGCCATCATGCCTCGCTCAACGCGAATAAGCCTGGATTATGTAATTATATCTATTTATTCTCGTAGTCGTTGTAAATAGATTTTTTGCTCCGGGTTCAGGAGAAGTTGTAGTGAAACTAAACTTTCGATTAGTAAATAAAATTTTGTTTTTTGATGATCTTTGCTACTTAGCTTCACCACTCATCTCGTATTTGAAATCCAAGGTTGTGTGGGTCACCTGAACTCTCGTTTATTTCCACATGACTCGTAGATTTCTAAATCGCTTATATTTTAGCCTGTGCTCCAGAGGCAGAGTTATTAGCTTGAATCGTTTATACTCTAGTCTGCATTCCGGGGACTCAGAGTACTCTAGTCCACACTTTGGGGACTCAGAAATTTTTGAGTCGTTTATACTCTAGTCCGCACTTTGGGGACTCGGAGTACTCTAGTCCGCATTCCGGGGACTTAGAGATTTTTTCAAGTCGTTTATACTCTAGTCCGCACTCTGGGGACTCCGAGTACTCTAGTCCGCACTCTGGGAACTTAGAGATTTTTGAGTCGTTTATACTCTAGTCCGCACTCTAGGGACTCAGAGTACTTTAGTCCGCACTCCGGGGACTTAGAGATTTTTTCAAGTCGTTTATACTCTAGTCCGCACTCCGAGGACTCAGAGTACTCTAGTCCGCACTCTAGAGACTTAGAGATTTTTGAGTCGTTTATACTCTAGTCCGCACTCTGGGGACTCAGAGTACTCTAGTCCGCACTCTAGGGACTTAGAGATTTTTGAGTCATTTATACTCTAGTCCACACTCTGCGGACTCAAAGTACTCTAGTCCGCACTCCAGGAACTTAGAGATTTTTTCAAGTCGTTTATACTCTAGTCCGCACTCCGGGGACTCATAGTACTCTAGTCCGCACTCTGGGGACTTAGAGATTTTTGAGTTGTTTATACTCTAGTTCGCACTCTGGGGACTCAGAGTACTCTAGTCCGCACTCCGGGGACTTAGACATTTTTCAAGTCCGTGTGTGTGTTCATACGCTAGACAAATTAATGTAACTTATTTTTTGTTACGGAATTGTAACATACGGAAACATCAATAGTTAACCAAAGAGACGGCTTCAAGCCTTTATTGATTATAATAAATGGGAACAAACTGGAATGTCTTATTACATGCCAAAAACTAAAAACAACAAAATGAACATACACTAGAAATAATTGCAACTAAAATGCAAAAGAAATAGACTAGGTGTAATAACGACGCAAATGCTCGCTATTCCATGCGCGAGGAAGTGTCATGCCATCTACGGTCGCTAGCTTGAAAGTTCCTTCTCCAAGCCTCCGTTCGATGACATACGGACCTTCCCATGTGGGATTCAGATGTGATGGGGTCGGAAAAACTCGCTTCAAAACGAGATCACCCACATTGAAAATTCTCAGTCGAACTTTTTCATTATAATATCGAGCAACTCGGTGCCTATGTGCAGCCGCTCTTAAATCAGCTTCTTCACGTTTTTCGTCAACAAAGACCAGCGATTCCAATAGGAGATTCTGATACGTCTTAGGGTCATAATAAGTTACCCGATGAGAGGGAACTTCAAGTTCCACGGGTATCATAGCTTCAGTGTCGTATGCCAAGGTGAATGGAGTATGGTTAGTCGCGGACTTGTGGGTGGTTCTATAAGCCCAGAGCGATGTCGGAAGCTCATCCACCCACTTGCCTCTAGCCTTCTACAAATGTTTCTTTAATATTGACTTGATTATTTTATTTACAGCTTCAACTTGTCCATTCGCTTTGGGGTGAGCGACCGATGAAAACCTTTTCTCAATGTGATACTTTTGGCAGAATTCTTTGAACTTCCTACTTTCAAATTGAGTTTCATTGTCTGTAATGATAGTTCGTGGAAGGCCAAAACGGCATATGATGTTTCGTGCAGCGAAATTAATTACTTTTTTGGTGGTGATCGTAGCTAAAGGCTCTGCTTCTACCCACTTGGTAAAGTAATCAACCACAACAATTGCATATTTTGCACCACCTCTAGAAATTGGTAAGGAACAGATTATATCGATCCCCCAAATCACAAATGGCCAGGGGCTAACCATTTGTGTGAGTTCTGTTGGCGGAGCTCTCGGGATTTTCGCAAACTTTTGACATTTGTCGCATTTTCTTACGTAGTCCGCAGCATCCCGATTCACAGTCGGTCAATAGTACCTGTTTGTACCAAAATTGGGCACAACACTCTTCAGAAGTTTTTGAAGAGATAAAGTGAAGAAATTAAATGGAAAAAGGAGGATTATCTAACAAAAACTCCAAATTTAAGATATGAAAATAATTAAAATGCAAGGAGACACAAGAATTTAGAGTGGTTCGGCGTATCGCCTGCGTCCACTATGAAGTTGTTTGCTTTATTGAACTTTCTTTGAACATTACAAGTGAATTCAGTGAGTTACAACAGATGATTATGATTTGCAGCAGTAAATTTCGTTATTGGCAGCAGCAAGGGAGTTTAGATCTGGATCTGGCAGAGTCCGGGCGTTGGAGAGCTCAAAGAAGAAGAAGAACCTCTTTTCTGTTGGCTTTGGGGGTCTATTTATAGGTGTAGGAGGCTGATATTTCGCTCAGATCTTGGGAAACCCCCTCTGGCACGTGACTAGGCCCGCGCGCCCAAGCCCGCGAAGTTTCGGTCCGATCCGTGATCGATACGAACGGATTTCGTATCGATCAAGATTGTGTCTGATGGAGTCGAAATTTGGCGTGGACATTTTTTAGCATGCACGTAGGCTTCTGTGAAAATTTCATATCATTTGGACTTGTAGATTAGGAGATATGATCGATACGAATTAGGATTTTCGGGTGGCTGTTTTGTTCGACTCCCTTATTTCGACTCGGTTCTGTTTGACTTGACCACTTATGTTTCGTTCGACTCCCTTATTTCGACTCGGTTCTGTTTGACTCGATGACGTGGCATTTGAATCTCTGAATCACTCCGCCTTTGATGCCATTTTGATCGAGTCATTCTAGGACTTTCGCTCTGCTCGTATCGATTGTTTGCACAAAAAATGGACAAACACCTCAAAGTCGTATAATTTAGTAGATTTTATGTTGTTCTTAGTGATTTTGGAGATTTATGCAAATATATGAAAAGCAGGGGCTTAATTGTAAAAAGACACGCAGATTTATAGTGGTTCAGCCAGAATGTGCCTACGTCCACTTTATATGTTATTTCACTTCTCTAGTTTTGATTACAAGTACAAAGCTTTTATACGAGTAAAAGAAAGTTGTTTGAAGAGTTCCTTCCGTGCTTGAGCTCTCAAAACTTGTCCCCATTGTTGTACCCCTGCCCCTCTATTTATAGAGTGAGGTTGGGGGCAGGGGTCTTGGATGTATATAGCTGCTGGTGGGCCTGGGCTGATGTAATCTGGCCTGGCACACCTTGGTTCGGCATCCCATGGTTCGGTGGTAGGAGTGCGATGGTGTGGACCGGTAATGCTTGGTCCGGGGGTTTGGTTCGGTGAGGTTGGTCCGGTGGGAGACCGGATGGGAGTTGGTTCGGTGGGAGACCGGATGGGAGTTGGTTTGGTGGGAGACCGGATGGGAGTTGGTTCGGTGGGAGACCGGATGAGAGTTGGTTCGGTGGGAGAAATGCACACAACACTTGCCCCCCAAAGTAGGGTATGTGCGTGCGCATGGCGTGCTTTGCTTTAAGTTTGGAGGAGCTTTCTTCCGGTTTTCATTACCGAGCCAACCGGTCCGGTAGTCCACTTTCGTCTATAAGTAGAGGCCATGTGCCACCGTTATTCCCTACCAAGTGTAACAGCCGAACCAGATCCTTCCCAGCCGAATCAACTTCTTTGCCGAATCACGTTGCTAGCCGAATCAAGGTGAGGTTCTTTTTGCCGAATGAATTTTCATTCTTGTACAACCGAATGAACATTATATTTTGCCGAATGAACTCACGAGTTGAGTGCCGAATGAACTTTATATCATACTACCGAATGGACTGAGGTATTGTATTTTGCCGAATGAACTCACGAGTTGAGTGCCGAATGAACTTTATATCATACTACCGAATGGACTATTGACTTATACGACCGAATGGAACATTGAGTTTCACACTTCGAATTTTTAAGCGAAATTCCAGATTACGCTGCTTGTATATTCTAACGATATACTTTTCCCATGTTTGCAGATAAAATGTCTCGAAAAGTTGAAACTCGATCAGATAAGAGGAGATCCGGGGGTGAAGGAGAGTCCTCGGCCGTGCCCCCAGCTCAATCAGGATCGGAGCGTCATGGGCCCGCCCCGAGGTCATTAGTGGATGGATATGGTCCCCAGGAGCTGCTGGATTCCCCGCCTGACTGCTTTCCTAGCTCTCTCAAAGAGGAGCAACTTGATGTTATATCTCGTTCCTTTGGGATCGATAGAGCCCTCATGCTGCTGCCGGGCCCAGGAGTCATGCCATACAGTCCTCCCGAAGGATACTTTGCTTATAGTAGGTACCATTGCATGTGTGGTGCTATCCCGCCTCTCAATGCTTGGGTAGTCAGCTTCCTTACGTATCTGAAGGTGGCCCCATTCCAGCTTCAGCCCAACTCTTATGCCATACTGGTGAGCCTTTTCGTTATTTTTCGGAGGAAGTATGGTCGCGCTCCCTCCAACCGGGAGATCCGGTACTTGTATAATTTAAGGGGCTATAAGAAGGGGTCCCCATATATTAGCTTGGAGTCTGCTGTGACCTTCAAGCCGGTCCTGGACCTGTACTCTAAATTTAGCATGTTCAAGAAAGAGTGGTTCTTTGTTAGGGACGACTACGTCTCCATCCGGCGCTTTACCTTTGGATGTAAGTTGATGCTTTTACTTATAATTTCTATTCCGATCGTGATGCTTCTTCTCATACTTTCTCATTTTTGCTAGCGACAGGTGGCTTTCCGGTTGTGGAGACTGACCGCCTGGTTCAGACGGCGGCGGAGATAGAAGCCATTCTTGGGAAATACAGATCATCTGCCTTCTTGATTAGAAACGCGATTCTTCTGGAATATAACTTGATCCTTCCGCAACAGTCTGTAGTTAAGTTGAGGGAAACGGCGGAAGAGAGGGCGGCTGCTCAGGCTAAGGGAGGCGTTGCGGCAGAGGTTGGAAAGAGAAAACCATTCACGAAACCTCCAGCCGTCGGAGGTAAGAAACTTAAGAGGTCGGACGGTCCTTCTCCCAGCAATTGTCCACTTACTCAGGGGGAGATAGATGCGGAGGAAGAAAGAGGTGAGGCGGAGGGCGGAAGTGACGTTGAGCGTCTTGGTGATGATGGTGGCGATGGACAGGGTGGTGATGGTTCCAGGGCTCTGTCTTCTGGGCAAGTAGGCGAAGTGCAAGAGTGGACGGATGATGCTTTCCGCCAAGCTTTTGAGGGGTTGGATGATGATCCGGCTTTGGTAGAGAAGACCGGGAAGGCGGACAAAGCCGGGACTGGTGCAAGTGAGTCTTTTCCGACCATTCCGGCCAAGGTGGCTCTGACGACTCAAGGTGAACTCTTGACCCCTGCATGCTTCACTAATGATAGGGACTTAGGAATATTTTATGACCCGCTCCCGTCCTGGAATGAAATCCAGGACTTATTGCAGTATCCCACTCCTCCCCAGGGTTTGTACAATCACAGCTGTGTTTCTTTTCCCCTTTTTTAACTTGTAATTTTACCGCGTTTCTCGAATCGTATAGTGATGTAAGATTGTGACATTTGTTCTTTATATCAGGAGCAGGCAAGACGTCCAAAGCTTCAGACCTTCGACACAGGCTTGAGCAATATAAACTTTCCAAAATTTCTGCTAAGCCGAAGCCCTCAATCCAACGCTCCGGGGATGTAGTCGGATACCGTCCTCTTCTTGGGGTCATCGAAGAGGGTATTCAGCAGAGGAAGAGGAGTCATCTTTTATCCGAAACTTCGCCCGGTCCTCAGCCTCCGGCTCAGCCTATCCATGATATTACTGAGGAGGGTAGCGAGTTTGTACCCTCTCCGCACCCGTCCGGAAACCCTTCTGTCATTCATATCGACCGTCCCGACTTGGCCCGTAATCCATTTGCGGGTCATCCTGATCTGGATCCAGGCTCTCATGATATTACTTTTGACGAAGTCACTGACGAACACCTTCTCCCCCGTAACCCCATGGTACGAGTACTTGATGAAGCCAAGTCTTTAGATCTCGATCTACTCACTACTCGTATAGTCACTATGGGAGACGAGGCCAAAGCTAATATTGATCGGGTGGCCGAGGAGACCAAGAAGCTGATGGGGCATCATGCTCGGCTGGTTAAGGCCGGAGAGGAGATTGGGAGTGCCAATATCCGACTTCGATTGGTGGTTTCGGATCAGGCCAAACAACTTGCGGATCAGGCTATCCAGATTTCTCAGCATGAGGCTGCTACTGGGCGACTAAGGAAAACCATGGAAGAGGCCAGTCGGGCCGAATTGCGGAAAATGGAAGCTGCTTGCAAAGAGCGGATTGACATGGCTATTGCCACGGTGGATGAGGTTCGGAGAGCGGATCTCGAGCAGGTGGAGGAGTTGTCCGAGAAACTTGAGGCTGCAGAGCTTGCTCAAGCTAAGTTGAGGGAAGAGATGGAGGTGATGCGGAGGTCTCTTCAGGCTGATTGCTCAAGATACAGACTGGAGAGAGATGCTGCCGTCGAAAGGTTGTCGGCTTCCGATGCCCGGATGAGGGAGTTTGAGGAGAATGAGGGAATGATGGATGACATGCTCCAGGACAAGTATTTCCGGACTTGGAAGCAGGGCAATCTCTCTTGGATGGATGATTATCCCAGGGTCATGGCCAAGATCTATCTTCGGGTTTTGGAGGAGGCTCAGGCTGACGCAGATAAAGAGGATGGTACGGTCTTCAGTATGGATGTGGTCACTGCCCAGTTCACCAAGGAGGAGAAAGTGGCGGTAAAGGAGGGTATGCGGCTGCTTGCTGCTGAAGAGGCAGGTGTGCAGGTAGAGGATGACGACCAGGACGGTCAAGAAGCAGGTACTGGTAAGTCTTCCTTTCTAGTCTTTCCGTTAACTTGGTTACTCATCACTAATGAATCCTTTTTATGACCGGACAGGCGGGCAAAAGAGCAAGGACAAGACTTCGACGCAACCGGCTCCCTGATTGGACCTGGAAAATTCTTTTTGTAGGCTTGGCATTATTGTATCGGTTAGTCTTAAGACAGTAGAGTAACTTCTAAGTTGTAATTCTTGCTACTTGTAATAATATTATTCTTGACGTGTAATTTTTTAGCTTAAGCTGATTTTGTCGTTTCTTGAATATTTGTTGCTATTTCGACATGTCGTATGAGAAATGTAGCTATGTATATTCTTGTAATTAAATTGTGTTTGATGTCAGATTCTAGTTTTAAATCATAATCTCATGACTTGCAATGTTAGCGTGTGGTGTGAAAAAATTAAATTACAGTCATGCATCTGCACATAAAGGAAGAAAATACCGCCTTTCATGTTCTGTTTGTAAATGGCAGTTTCAAATATCTTGTATGACCAAGTAGGGAAAGCAGTTGAATGCCCTACCATCTGATTGTGAATCTCTGCATCCATTGGCGGGTATCTCTTACCCTGCATCCTGTACTTTATGGTTTGTTATAGAGGATAGGAGGAAAGTTTTTTAAGTAAAATTGAAATATGTGAAAAAGTAAAACTTCCAGTCACGGAAGGCCTTCGATGTGCTTAAGTTCGTGGCAAACGGGTTTTGTAGTCACTTTCCCTAGCTGTGGGTCTTGGAGACATTTGTCACCCATCTTACGCCTCGGTGGGGAGTTAATTCTTTTTTACCACGGCCGCACTTAAGACACACCGGAGCCGAGATCGCGCACAGTAACTACCCGGGCCATTATGGCCCGTACTCATGGGTATTATTCGACTTACTGTGGCCGGCTAGCGTGGGTGCCGATCGTCAACTGTGAACTGCCCCTGGCTGGCCACACCTTATGTTGGGGCTTATAATCGGTTCACAGTTGCCGGCGAGCCTAACGCCGTAATGAGCTGCCTCGGCTATAGTCGGCCTTCTCGGTGGCTTATAATCGGCTCATTACAGTTGGCTTTAAGGGCCGTCACGAGCAATGAGTTAACCCGCAGCAGAGGGATGCTGGAGCAAAAGTATCTCATTGGCGAGGGCATAGATTCGCATAGTACCTGTTGGGTCTTGTCCACGTGAAGTCGCATCGTGGAGTGCTTTGACTAGAAATGCTATATGCTCAGGATTTTGTTCAACAGAAAAGGATAAAGTTAACAAGCAGCCAAGATACAAAGGAACAAGTTAAAAAAGAGACAAGGCTTTTTTAAAGTGGTTCGGCACGAAAAAATGCCTACGTCCACTGATTCTCTTTGTTAATTCACTTCATATAGGCAATACAAGTTAAGAAAAGTATCGACGGAGGTGTTGGATGTTCCATGCCCTCTGGAACACCTCTCCGTCCACTGTTGACAAAATATAGGCTCCGTTGTGGAGATCTTTATGAATTACATATGGTCCATCCCAGATTGGGTCTAGTGCTCCGGGGCGAGGGAAGATTCGCTTGAGGACAAGATCCCCTTCTCGTAAGGTACGATGCTTGACTTTGGAGTTGTATTGTGCTGCCACCTTTTGCTTGTGGGCTGCTGTTTTTAGGACTGCATCATTCCTTTTCTCCTCGACTAGATCCAAAGACATGTTGAGGAGCTCTTCGTTCTCTTCTGGGTTATAGTGGATCCTACGGTGGGAAGGCACAATGGTTTCAACTGGGAGCATAGCCTCCGATCCGTATGCCAAAGAGAAAGGAGTGTGTCCTGTTGATGTTCTGAAAGATGTGCGGTAGGCCCATAGTGCCGTAGGGAGTTCATCCACCCAAGCGCCCTTTGACTTTTCGAGCTTCTTTTTGATCAGAGTTTTCAGAATTTTGTTGACTGCTTCGACTTGTCCGTTTGCTTGGGGATATGCTACGGATGAGAAGCTTTTGTGAATTCCGTGTTCTTGGCACCAGTTGGCAAATTCCTCGCTGTCAAACTGAAGTCCATTGTCTGATATGATTTTTAGTGGGACTCCGTACCTGCACAGAACATTTTTGATTAAGAAGTTGATAACTTTCGCTGAAGATACTTTATTTAGAGGTTCTGCTTCCACCCATTTGGTGAAATAGTCGACTGCTACTATAGCATATTTGGCGCCGCCTCGACCCATTGGCAGTTCACCGATTAAGTCAATTCCCCATACTGCAAAGGGCCAAGGGCTGGTCATCTGAGTAATCTCGGTTGTTGGTAGCCGAGGGATCTTAGCAAATTTTTGGCATCTGTCACACTTCTTGACGAAATCTAAGGCATCCTTGCTTAAGGTGGGCCAGAAATATCCGTATCGGAGTATCTTTTTTGCTAACGTTTGCCCTCCGGTGTGATCTCCGCAGCTTCCTTGATGAATGTTGGATAAGATTTCCTTGGCTTCCCTTCCGGCGACACACCTTAACAATGGGTTAGAGAAACCGCACCGATAGAGGATGTCTCCTTGTATTGTGTAGCGGGACGCTTTCCTCAAGATTTTCTTGACTTCGTTACGCCCGTCGGGTAGTGTGCCATTTTGTAGGTAGTCTCGGATGGGAGTCATCCAAGTTGCTTCTTCGGTTGCAGCTATCAGATTCACCTGCTCAAAACTTGGGATCGTTTGCTTTGAGACAGTTACTGCCCCGAAGACGGCGACGCCTCTCATACTTGCTTGCTTTGCCAATTCGTCGGCCTCTTGGTTCTCTTCCCGAGGGATGTGTTTGACTAAGTAGTGGTCCAATCGGCTGAGAAGTAACTTGGTCTTCTTTAGATATGCTATGAGTCGTTCTTCTCGAGCTTGGAATTCCCCTAGTATTTGGTTAACAATAAGCTGAGAATCGCTGTGAAGACACAAAGAATTGGCTCCGATCTCGATAGCAATTTCTAATCCGGCTATTACTGCTTCATATTCTGCATCGTTGTTGGTGGCAGCGAACTCCAACCTTATAGCATAGTGCAGTTTGTTTCCCCTGGGAGTGATTATTACCACACCTGCCCCCGAGCCTTGTTCGTTAGATGCACCGTCCACAAAGAGATTCCACTTGATATCTTCTGTTATTTCCAGTTGCTCCTTATCCTCGTTGGTAGTGAATTCTGCAATGAAATCAGCCATGGCTTGTCCCTTGATGGCGGTGCGAGGGTGATAGGTGATATCATATTGACTCAGCTCAATACACCATTTAAGTAGTCGCCCGGAAGTGTCGGGACGATGGAGTACCTGCCTCAGTGGTTGATTGGTCAGAACTTTGATGGAATGGGATTGGAAGTAGTGACGTAGCTTTCGTGAAGTGATTAGTAAACAGTATGCTAACTTTTCAAGCTTAGGATATCTGACTTCTGCCCCAGTAAACCTTTTACTGATGAAGTAAACTGGTCGTTGCGTGCGGTTGTCTTCCCTTACCAAGGCAGCGCTTAGAGCGTGAGATGACACAGCAAGGTATAGGTATAATTCTTCGCCTTCGCTTGGGGTCGAGAGTACCGGTGGTTTCTGGAGGTGTTCGATTAGATTAAGGAAAGCGGTTAAGCATTCGTCCGTCCATTCGAACTTTCCTTTATCTTTCTTTAGAGCTTCGAAAAAGGGGACGCACTTGTCCGTTGCTTTGGAGATGAATCGGCTTAGGGCAGCCACTTTTCCATTTAGGCTTTGCATTTCCTTTCGGGTGGAAGGTATCTTGATGTCCCTTAATGCTCGGACTTGTTCAGGGTTTGCTTCTATCCCTCGGGCATGGACGATGAATCCTAAGAATTTTCCCGACGACACTCCGAAGGAGCACTTTAGTGGATTCAACTTCATTCCATACTGTCGAAGTACCTGGAACATTTCGCCTAGGTGGCTTACGTGATCTTTGGCTTTCCGTGATTTTACCAGCATGTCGTCTACATATACTTCCATTGTTCGTCCGATTAGCCCTGCGAACATCTTGTTGACGAGGCGCTGGTAGGTGGCTCCTGCATTTTTAAGTCCGAAAGGCATCACTTTGTAGCAGTACAAACCCCGGTCGGTGATGAAACTAGTGTGGTCTTGGTCGGGAGCATGCATAGGAATTTGGTTATATCCTGAGTATGCATCCATAAAAGACAGGAGTTCGTGCCCGGCTGTGCTGTCTACAAGTTGGTCGATTCTGGGAAGCGGGAAGCAATCCTTTGAACAGGCGTCGTTTAGGTTGGAGAAGTCAATGCAGGTCCGCCACTTCCCATTAGCCTTCTTTACTAGTACCGGGTTGGCGATCCATTCTGGGTAAATAGCTTCTCGTATGAAGTCATTGGCGAGTAGATTCTTTACTTCTTCATCGAGGGCTGCTGATCGCTCTGCCCCCATACTTCTCTTTTTTTGTTTTACAGGCGCCTTGGTAGGATCAATTTTTAATACGTGGCACGCTATGTCGGGGGAGATTCCGGTCATGTCAGCGTGTGACCAAGCGAATACATCCAAGTTGTGGCGGAGAAAATCAATAAGTTGTTCCTTCAATTCAGCTTTCAGCTGGGACCCAATTTTAAGTAGCCTACTTGAGTCGTGCTTGTCTACAGATATAAACTCCATAGCCTCTGCAGGCTCGGCGGTGGCCTCCTCCTCTTTGTCCCTAGGGTCTAATTCATTGAAAGGGTCGCTGGTGTATCGAAGAGGAGGGGCTTTCTTTAGTTGCTATGCTTCAAGGCTTTTTGTGCAGAGGGCAATCTCTACACCTTTCCCTTTATCTCTCCTGTGGTTGTTGCGAAGTTCGGTTACATAGCAGTCTCGTGCAATATCCTGGTCTCCTTCCACTTCCCCTACCCCTTTGTCTGTTGGAAATTTCATTTTCAGGCACCATGGGGCTAGGACAATCTGGAAGTCAGACAAGGCTGGTCTTCCTAAGAAGGCGTTGTAGGCCGAATGGTTCTCTACCAGCACAAACGTCTGTTTCCTTACCACGGAGCGGGGATGACTTCCAATCTCAACAAAGAGGTCCAGCTGCCCGAGGGGCATCTTCGCATCTCCAGTGAAACCGTGTAGTGGTTTATCGCAGGGAGATACATCCTTTATTGATAGCTTCATTTTGTCGAATGCGTGTTTGAATAGGATATTTACAGAGCTTCCAGTGTCTACCAGGATTCGGTAAACTTCGGCGGGACCGAGTCGGGCAGAGATAACCATGGGATCCATGTGAGGGTACTGTCTTCCTTCTAGGTCGCGTTTACTGAATGTAATGTCATCACTTTCTTTCCGCTTTGGGTGGCGCTCTTCTATAACCGTATTGACACAGTCTCTATTGTCTCTAAGCGACTTCCCATATCTTTCCATCTCTCTCCAACTTCTGTCTGCGATGTGCGGACCTCCTGAGATGGTATGGACCACTATCTTCTCTTGACTAGAGCTGCTAGCGTTGCGGTCGCCTCTGCCGGTCCCTGGTGAGGGTAGCCTTGGGTTTTCATTGGCAGGAGCTGGAGTCCTGTCTTGACTTTTTACATAGCGTTCCAGTTTCTTCCTTCTGATGTGTTCCTCAATCAGATCTCGGAGATGATGGCATTCGTTGGTATCATGTCCGTGAGATTCGTGGAAGCGGCAGAATTTTCCAGACTTCTGTGCGTTATCTGATTCCTTCTTGTATGGTGGGCGTTTGTATCTAACTTCGCCTTGGGTGGCAAGGAAGATATTTTCGACGGTCTCGTTCAAAGGGGTGTAAGAGTCGAATCTTGGTCCTGGCCGATATAGGCGTTTTTCTACTTTCTTGCCCCCAGCATTGTCTCTGGAATCATTTCTTCGAACATCCCTCGCCATAGCAGGGGCGTTGCCATGGGTCGTCTTACTTTGCTGTCCTGACTGCCCCTCAATGGCAGCATCCTCAAGCCTCATGTATTTCCCGGCTTCATGGAAGAAATCGGGTAAAGTAGCTGGTTTTTCTTTTGTCAATCTTCTAGCAAATTTAGTGTCCGGATGCACCCCACTGCAGAGGGCCATTAGGATAAGCTTCTCATCGGCATCTTGAACTGCTGCTGCTGCGGCGTTGAATCTGGTCAGGTATTGCTGCAGCTTTTCTCCAGGTTTCTGTTTGACGCTGGATAAGGAATAAGCGTCCTTAGGTTGCTCCACATGAATGCGGAACTGACTGATGAATTTTTCTTTCAACATTTCCCATGAGCTGATGGATCCTTGGGGTAGATGACAGAACCAGGAGGTAGCAAGATCTGCTAAGAAGAGCGGGAAGCATTTGCACAGTACTCCCTCTGTTGCTCCACTCATGAGCATATGCTGCGTGTACCTCTGTAAGTGTACAACGGGATCGGAGGTTCCTTTGTAGGGTTCCATTGTTGGCATCTTCCATTCTCGGGGGGTGATAGCAATTTCGATATTGCGGGCGAAAGGGCTGGTTACCCTAGCGCCTATCCCTCGATCTCTTTGCTCCCGTTGGACACACTCTCTGAATAAGCGCGCCATCCTTTCATCAGAATTTGGAGCGGACAGAAATGAGTTTGGTTCTGTTCTGTGGGGTTGATTCCGTCCAGATAACCTGTAGGGATGGTATCGTCTATCATTCCTCATATTTTCCAGTGGCTGCCTTTGATCTTCTGGGAGCATGCTTGGGTCAGCTACAGTTGGCCCTTGCCTTGATCTCCCCCTGTTGGGTTCTGATCTAAGCACTTCCTCGGGTCCAACTTCGGGCTGAACTCTAGCTCGGCCCCGTTCACTGGTGTTTCTGTGGTTAGGCAGCATGACAGGCTCAGCTACAGTTGACCTTCGTCCGGTACCTTCCCTGTTGGGTTCGGTACCAAACGTTTCCTCAGGCCTAACTTCGGGCTGTGCTCGGTCTCGGCTCCTACCACGGCTACTTCTGCCGTTAGCTCCTTCGAAGAAGGAAGATCTTTGTTGTCTCTGAGATCCTCCAGACTGGGACTCGCCCCACGATTCAGTGTTGCGGTTGGATTCTTCAGCGTCCCTCAAGCGTGACATGAGATGGTCCACCAAGGCTTCCTGCTGGGACGTGAAGCGGTTAGTTACTTCAACAACAACTCTGTCCAAATCTGCCCTAGTAATTGCTGCAGGCTGTTCTGTGGCAGGAGTGGTTGGGTTAGCCTGTCCTTCATTTGTTACCGTTGCTGGAGGAGGACGATTTACTTGATTCGCGACAGCTGGATCAGGAAGGCTACTGGATGCGATGTTTTTTCCTTTGTTAACATCTTTTCTCTGTTTGGGAGGCATGTTTTCCAAGTGGCGGACGATGCTGTTAGGAAAACTCGTTAAGTAGATGAAGTTGAAGCTTCGAGTTTCTAGTCTTCTCAGTGAAAGCACCAAAAATGTTTGCACAAAAAATGGACAAACACCTCAAAGTCGTATAATTTAGTAGATTTTATGTTGTTCTTAGTGATTTTGGAGATTTATGCAAATATATGAAAAGCAGGGGCTTAATTGTAAAAAGACACGCAGATTTATAGTGGTTCAGCCAGAATGTGCCTACGTCCACTTTATATGTTATTTCACTTCTCTAGTTTTGATTACAAGTACAAAGCTTTTATACGAGTAAAAGAAAGTTGTTTAAAGAGTTCCTTCCGTGCTTGAGCTCTCAAAACTTGTCCCCATTGTTGTACCCCTGCCCCTCTATTTATAGAGTGAGGTTGGGGGCAGGGGTCTTGGATGTATATAGCTGCTGGTGGGCCTGGGCTGATGTAATCTGGCCTGGCACGCCTTGGTTCGGCATCCCATGGTTCGGTGGTAGGAGTGCGATGGTGTGGACCGGTAATGCTTGGTCCGGGGGTTTGGTTCGGTGAGGTTGGTCCGGTGGGAGACCGGATGGGAGTTGGTTCGGTGGGAGACCGGATGGGAGTTGGTTTGGTGGGAGACCGGATGGGAGTTGGTTCGGTGGGAGACCGGATGAGAGTTGGTTCGGTGGGAGAAATGCACACAACATCGATGGTATTGCCTTGTTCGCATCGATAAGAGTGATCCACCTAGATGGATTCGAACAGCGGCTCTGGGATGGAGTCGAACTAGATGGATTCAAATAGAGGCTCAGAGATGGAGTCGAACTAGATGGATTCAAAATAGCGGCCAGGCGATGGAATCGAACTAGATGGATTCGAAATAGCGGCCAGGCGATGGACTCGAATTCGATCGAGTGGAATAGTGGTTCTGTGATGGATGCGAAGCGAGTCGAACTGAGGCTATCTGATGGATGCGAAGCGAGTCGAACAGAGGGTGTTTTTATCCAATTTTGCATCGATCGTAACTTAAGCATACGAACTCGGATTGACTTGAAATTTGGAACGGTGGCTCTCATAGCTTAGCTTGTCGTGTCATATCAATTTTAGCTCGATCCGGACTCGCACAAAATTCGTCAATATCCATAGTGAGCCTGTGTATAACCGATCTCTTGGACGAACTGTCATTGGTTACTAGTCAATTCCTTGGTGTCACGGCCTTGCCAAAAGGCGAGATAAAAATTTTCCCCCAAAGTACGTCTTGTGGAAACATGATGTGCTTTGAAGTGCTGCAATCTTCATTCTGAATAGTTATCGTCTTTTCGATGAAAGCTGTAATATTCGACTGTTTTTCTTGATAATGTAAACTGTTGACTGTCAACTGCTGCACCCTGTATTGTTGCAACTGATTGATGTATGCTAGTGATTAACCGTTTGTTGTTGTAATCATTATCAAACGAGTTTCCAATTCCTGTAAATCTGGAATATTGAATATTAGTCCAACATATATGCATATATGTTAATCTTACTCTTGTTGACGTTTGTACGTTCATGAGTCGTCAGTTCATCCCGTATCGAATTTTGTATCGATCCTCTCCTGGACCGATGTGAGATTCGAATTGTAACAACGCTCAACAGTTGTTTTCGAATGTTTCTTCGTATCGATCCTCTCCTGAATCGATGTAGAAGGTTAAAGCATTATTTTCACACCGGTATTCATTGCATTGATGGATACGAAATGTGCACTTCGAATCGATGGATGTGGGGTTCGATGGACACAAAACGGTCGTTCGTATCGATGGAGTTCAATGCTTTCAGAACTGCCCCTGTTGCGTACTTCGAATCGATGGATCTGGTGTCATTGGATACGAGTAGACAATTCGTATCGGTGGGTTCGAACTGATCGCTCGTATACATGTTCTGGAGATGGAGTCGAAGATGATGGATACGAAGAAGTGACGGAGTCGAAGATGACCGATACGAAGAAGGGCTTCGCATCGATGGATTTAGTGAAGACTTCGCCTCGATGCAGACTCGAGTTCATGGATTCGAACAGCTTGTTCGAATCGGTCCCGTGGTGATGCCTTGTAACCGGTCGAGTTTACTGGAATGCGTATCGTTTTTTCCTTCATCTTTGAGTCCATATAAATACTGTAAACTTAACTATCTTCCACTTTTTACTTTTCACCTTTGTGCTTTGTTTTTGTATCGCTTCAGAGACCAAGAAAGGAAAAACTACTCGCCTTCGAATCGAACCAAAATCTTTGATCCCTTTTACCCGTTGTTGAAATCAGGTAACCAGTTGAACAAAATCAATCCTAAAACGATGAGATCCAGATTCTCTTGATATTCCATTCGAATTCGTGACTGAACATGGCTCAAGGCAGTAGATAATGTGCGGGGTCGAGGAAAGATAGAATGTTGTTCGAATCGATCTGGGGAAGAGGGAGTGTTGAGGAAGATAGCTTGGTCCTCGTTTTCGTGTCGATCTGGAGTCGAGGCGTTGAGACGATGAGATGGAGGCCTTCGTATCGATCGATTGCTAAGTTTCTGCATCGAGCCTTGATGATCTATGTGAATACCTCGAGTATGTTGATCGATACAAAGGGGCTGCATCTGATGGATTCGAAACCCAGAGTTTCTCGATCGAGTCGAATTACGCGCCAGAGGACCGATACGAAAGCGACCCAGTTGATCGATACGAAAGTGTTGCGCTCCGATCGATTCGAAATGTCATTCTTTCCGAGTAATACGAGAACACAAGTTGCGATCGATACGAACTGAGGGAGTCGAATTGGAGTGATCGGGCTTTAAGGCGATCGATTCGAACTTGATCCCTCGGGTCACCGATACGAACTTAATAAACATATGACTCCGGCGAGCTTCATCCTTGCATTTCTGGACCTGACGATAGAACTGTACATTTGACTGCCTGTTTAAGCTTGCCGATGGAACTATAACCCAACAAAACCTTATCAAACTTTGACTTGAACTGGTTGCTATGATCCGGATGGCACGGTTGTGACGGTCAGCGATGACGGTCCTTCCGACTGAATTTCGAAGTCTTGTCGTTTTTCATGTTTTCTCCAATTCTGTAGAACTTTTCAAGTGATATACAGTACTGCACTGCACAACACATTCACACACTTTTTCACTGGGGGATGCACGAGCGTTATTATCTGTTTAACAATGATTTTTCATAAGCTAGTTAGTCATGGAACCCTCAAGTTCATAGCAGTAGGAACTCCCGAGTTCAATTCCCTCAACCATCGAGATACCGGTCATTAAAGCCGAAGTTATAGACCCAGCTCTAGATGAGCGTCTAGGTGCCCGGTTCATTTGTCGTCCATAAGATTTTGTGACTTCCGGTATCTCCGAAGATATGCTGGGATGGATTTGTTTAAGGCACGGCTTGTCGCTTGACGACGTGTTACTGCCTGCGCCAAATGATAGGCCACATGATCCCCCGGAAGGGTTTACTACTTTTAACTGTCATGCGTGTACGGCGGGAACACGTCCTCCTTTCAATCAATATATAAGGGAGATGTTATCATTTCTTGGAATAGCTCCATCCCAACTGCACCCCAACGGGTATGCTTTGTTGAACAGCACCTTCATTCTGTTTATGGAGATTCTCTTTCGACCACCAAAGGCGATCGAGATCAGATATTACTTAATGTTAAGAGCCATGGAGATAGCCCTTCTTTCACCTTCTTGGAAGCGATCAGGAACTGCCATATTGTAATGGGCTCCTGGGGAAGGCTAAGTTACTTTAAAACTGAATGGTTCTACGTTCGGTGCCCCCGGGTTTGCTAGGCGATGGTTGGATAGACGTAAGCGTTGAAATCTTTCTCTTGAATTATCGAGATAATAATAATTGACTCCAAAACTGACATAGTTCTCTCCTTTTACAGCCGCAATCTCTCGACCTGATGGTGCATACTTCAGAGAGCTAGTTAGGATTCTCCAAGCGGTTCCAGGCGAAGAGAGGCATATCGACTTGGTTCTGACCGACAGAAACTTGAGGACTGTTGGGCTAATTGAACGGAGGCAAAGTATACGGCTGGAAGGGACACTTAGAGTGGTCTCGAAGAAACGGGTGAAGCGCAAAGCGCCTGGAGTCGTAATAGCCGAAGAAGTTGATCCGGAGAGAACGCC
Source organism: Allium fistulosum (assembly GCA_030737815.1). NCBI lineage: Eukaryota > Viridiplantae > Streptophyta > Magnoliopsida > Asparagales > Amaryllidaceae > Allium > Allium fistulosum. Next base: position 1,222,841,316 of record CM060903.1, read on the forward strand.
TACAGATACCGAGCTCTATGCTGGGCTTTCTTCCGATGTCCAGGATTCAGGAGGAAGGAGAAAAGGCAAGGCTGTTGCTCACAAGCGTTCTAAATCCGAGAGATTAAAATCCGTAGTTATGTCCTTGCCCATCCCGGGGATTAGGATTTCGGAGGCTCCTCCCCCGCAAGTAGAGAATCCTTTTGAAGGGCTTGCTGATATTCCGATTCCGGATTATGTGTCGTCTCAACACGACGCTGGGATGGAGGAGCTTGATAATCCTCTTGAATTGAGTGGGTCGCTTGCTACGAGTGCGGTCGACATTTCCGGTTGGTTGGGGGGTTGCACATGCATACACTTCACTGCAATACATGATTCATAACTGTAAATCGTCCAACTTAAGAAATCAGTAACTCTTCCTTCGTTTCTCATTTTCAGGTACTATATCTCGGAAAGGATCGATGCTCGGGAATCTTCGCTCGGGCCGAAAGTCTTCTACCTATTATGATTCCCATAGGAGGGACTCAGATAGAACCGCGATCACGAGTATTCTAACCAAGATAGGTACGGGCGTGACAGGGACAGAGAATACAGACATCGGTCTAGATCACGCTTTCCTCCTCTTAGACTCCTATCTCCACCTCCCGTTCTTGTTCCACATCCACCAGAGCTTCCTCGTCACAGTCCATCTTCTCATACTTCTAGATCTGAGACTCATCTTCAGAGAGTCGAGACCACGGCCTCCATAATTGCAGAGCAGGTCCCCACTGAGCCCACCGAAGAAGGGGCCATTAAATTGGCTCAGATGAGGAAGGATTTTCCGAATATTTGCTTCGATGGCTATGTCTTCCCACCACACTTAAAAAGAATTCCATCTGGAGTGGAAAACACGATGCATGATTACGTTCATGACATCTACACCCAGTATAAAGAGTGGGTAAAGGCTGCAGAGAGGCTTCTAGGGTGGCCTTTGAGCGAGCCAAAGCACTTGAGAAAATGGAGACCGATCTTGCTCAAAGGGACCGGACCATTCAGGTGCTCACTGCTGAGGCCGAGTCTTCTCGGAAATCTGAAATTGCGGCCACCAAAAAAGCTGACGAAGTGAATGTGGCAATGGAGAGGTTGAGGCAGACACATGTTGCCTTGGTAGAGGAGATGGGCCATCGGAATGCTACAGTTACCGCCGAGCGAGATGCGGCGGTCAAGGAACTTAACGAGCTCAAGGCTAAATTTTCTGATATGGCCAAGGAAAGGGATGACGCAAACAATGCAGCACAAGAGGCGTGCGAACAAACTGTTCTGCTTAGGGGTGAGCGGGATACAGCTGTGGCTAAAGTCCACAAGGTGGAGACTGAGGTCGAGGAGAAAGTGAAGTCGGGCGAGTCCAGGCTAGAGGCTGACATCGAAGATCTTCTCGTTGTTTACAATGCTAACATGCTAAGGCACAGGGGTCTAGCCTGGCTCAATGATTATCCGGCGCATCTCTACAACGCTTGGGGCCGACTGGTTGAGGAAGAGAAGGAGGCGCATCTGGGTGAGTCTGTGGATGAATTTGAAATCGAGAATCGCATTCTGAATGAAAATGAAAGGAAGATTCTACATGAGTCAATGATTCTGCATGAGAAGGAAAGACTTGGCGCCCAGCACTTTGAAATAGGAGAGGGTTCAAGGGTTGACCATCATGAGGCGAGTCTTGAAGTTCCAGCGTCAACCCAGCCCGATCCCTCGTCTGCGGTCGATCCCCAAGATGTTCCTGCCTACAATCCGGATCAGCCGCAGATGTCTTCGACCACGGCGCAAGTTACTGAAGCCATTCCGCCACCGACAAGTCAAACTGAGGAAGGTATTCTGAACGTTCCACATATCTGCCTTAGGTCAGAATCTTTATTTGAATTAAATTCTGACAGTTCTCTTATTCTTTGTCCAGTGATCGATGTTGCACATGTCGGGCCTCCTGTTACTCAAGAACCACATCAGACACAGGAGGCTATCATTACCGAAGCGATCACCACAGCCACAACTGCCCCACTTGACGATATGCAGGGAAGCATGATTGTGTTTGATGAGCAATTGATGGAAGAACTCTTTCGCCGTCATGGCGATCCTTCAGCTGACTTGCCCTTTGTCATGGGCGGAGGTGCTCCTGCTACAAGTTCTTCAATGCCGACTACCGAGGCCTCCAGCGGGGCTCGAGCAGTTACTGAAGAGGAGATGTTCGCCCAAATCGACGCTGAAATGGCAACAACGGCTCATGGTGGCAGTCTCGGAGGTGGGATGGCGGCGCCTGGTCCAGCCCCGCTCAGAATGATATCTCCTGGTGGCACGGTTTTCATCACCAGCGTACCCATTCCGCCTTCTGCACTTGATCATGTTCCTCCGACTCCGCCCGCAGGAAGCATTCCTATTCATACGAGCTCGGAGGAGGATGTTGAGATCATGCTCCCACCTGGAGACCAGCCACCGAAAGGCAAAGGATCGAAGAGGAAGGATAGTGGCGGTTCCAGTGAGCCTACACCGAAAAGGAAGCCGCGGAAGAAGAAAGATTAGACATGCTTCCTTGGTGTAATTCTGACTTTCATTTTGTTGGCCGTGTATAGATGTGGGTTCGGCCCCTGCTAGTAGGAATTTTTGGAACAAACTTGTATACGAACTCCTTTTACAAACAATAGAAATGAAACTTCTCTTTTTTGGCTTCTTTTCTGTTATTGTGTATTCGCCTAAGTGTTTCAATGTCTGAAGTGTACTTGTGAAGTTTCAGCTTCTGAATCAAGTTTGTTTTTGTTCGCCAAGTTCGGAAATTGTGGACATGGCTTGCGGCCGGAAAGCGAGTTGAATTTTGACGTCGCATCGCTTCAGTCAATGGTTGATGCTTAAGTCCTGCCCCCCAGTCTCGGGGATGAGTTGTGGAACATCAGTCAGCGATTGATTCTCGCTTATAACATGTTGAGTCTAGTGCCACTGAATGAATGTTTGAGACAAGCGGAGATTGAGCGGTTTATTCACGCGTGTTCGATTGTCGATGGTCATCTCCGCACTCCGGGGATCCTCATTTGTTTACTGGCGGTTGGTCACACCGGCTTGAGTTTAAATCATATGTCCGCACTCTGTGGATGTGGAATCGACCTTTGTACTCCGACTCGCACTCTGGGAATCCGGGGTTGACGTTTATGCTCCGACTCGCACTTCGGGAGTTCGGAGTTGTTGTTTATACTCCGTTTCGCACTCTGGGAATTCAGATTTGATTTTTATGCTCTGCCTCGCACTCTGGGAGTTCGGAGTTGTCGTTTATACTCCGTTTCGCACTCTAGGAATTCGGAGTTGATGTTTATGCTCCGACTCGCACTTTGGGAGTTCGGAGTTGTCGTTTATACTCCGTTTTGCACTCTGGGAATTCGGAGTTGATGTTTATACTCCGACTCGCACTCTGGGAGTTCGGAGTTGTCGTTTATACTCCGTTTCACACTCTGGGAATTCGGAGTTGATGTTTATACTCCAACTCGCACTCTGGGAGTTCGGAGTTGTTGTTTATACTCCGTTTCGCACTATGGGAATTCGGAGTTGATGTTTACACTCCGACTCGCACTATGGGAGTTCAGAGTTGTTGTTTATACTCCATTTCACACTCTGGGAATTCAGAGTTGATGTTTATACTCCGACTCGCACTCTGGGAGTTCGGAGTTGTCTCAGGATCATGGATGGTCGGATCACATCCACCCTGAGTTAACAAGTGAGGTCGTTGGATGGACGGGTCCACCCTCCTCAAACTTGGTTCAGATATGGACGAAGTCGTTAGGTGGACGGATCCACCCTCTTTGTAGACATATTTTTTATACTCCAGTTCGCACTCTGGGAACCGGGAGTTAAGTGTGGATTGTCGTGTATCAATCCGTTTTTGACTTTGATGTGATGGCTTGTCCCCGAGCTCGGGTTTCTCTTAGCGAGTGACTGGTTGCATCACAGTCACTCTCTATTTGAATAAATTCCATCGTATGGTGAAACTTATCTCTCCGTGCATAGTGATGATCATATGAAGCATTTCAAGTAAATCACAGCTCTGGCTCGAAGAGATTGCATTTTGTTGCTGAAATAAGAAAATATGGCAAAGTCAGTTGCCTTATTACAAGTTTTAATTTCCAAATGCAGAAACAAATTGCGAAATGGAAAATAAACTAAATGGATAAACATAACCTGTTATGTGTAGTAGCGGCGAAGACTCTCGCTATTCCAGGCTATTGGCAAAGTAAGACCGTCAACGGTCGATAATTTGAATGTGCCATCTCCGATCCTTCGTTCAATAACATACGGTCCTTCCCATGTCGGCTTCATATGCGAAGGAACCGGATAAATTCTTTTTAGGACGAGATCGCCTAGTTTAAAGGTTCGTGGGCGGACCTTGGCGTTATACAATCGGGCGACTCGACTTCGATGCGCGGCTGCCCTCAAATCAGCCTCTTCACGCTTCTCATCTAGTAGATCGAGAGATTCAGCAAGTAATATAGCATTTGTCTTTAGATCATAGTATGTCACACGATGAGAAGGTACTTCTAGTTCAACTGGAATAACGGCTTCCGAACCATAAGAGAGAGAGAATGGAGTGTGGCCGGTCGCTGTTTTGTGGGTTGTTCAGTAAGCCATAAAGCCATAGGAAGTTCATCGACCCACTTGCCCCTGACCTTATTCAGTCGTTTTTTCTGAATGGACTTTATAACTTTATTAACCGCTTCGACCTGTCCGTTCGCCTGAGGGTGTGCAACTACGGAGAATTTATTTTGGATGTGAAATCGTTTGCAGAAATCTTTAAATTCAGCACTGTCGACTTAGGTTCTGTTGTCCGTAATAATGGTGTGTGGGAGACCGAATTGACAGATGATGTTGCGAACTACAAAGTTGATTACTTTCTTCATTGTTATGGTAGCAAGAGCTTCGGCTTCAGCCCACTTTGTAAAGTAATCAACTGCGACGATGGCGTATTTTGCACCACCTTTTGCCAGAGGTAGAGCACCAATGATGTCGATGCCCCACATTGCAAACGGCCATGGGCTGACCATTTGCGTTATCTCGGTAGGAGGAGCTCTAGGAATTCGGGCATATTTCTGGCACCTATCACATTTCTTTGCATAATTCGAAGCATCGCGATTCACGGTCGGCCAGTAATATCCGTATCGAAGTATTTTCTTGGCAAGTGCTTGCCCCCCGGTGTGATCGCCACATTCTCCCTCGTGCACATCGTGCAATACTCGTTTAATTTCATCGTGAGCGATACACCGGAGTAGAGGGACTGAGTACCCTATTCTGTACATGATTCCATTCTGGATGGTAAATCGTGCGGCCTTCCAAAGGACTTGTCTCTTTTCACTCCTGCGCTCCGGCAGGGTTCCGTGCTCAATGTAATTTCTGAGTGGAGTCATCCATGAATCATTTTCGAGGACGGTTTCGCATACCCAGTCTATTTCTGCCCGGTCAATGCTTGGGGAAGGTAGTGTCTCTACGGGAACGAGTCCCATTTGCTGAGCTTCACCTGTGCTGGCTAACTTTGCCAACGAATCGGCTTTTTGGTTGCGTTCTCGAGGTATACAATAAATGGCATAATAATCAAACTGATTCAGTACTTCTTGAACTCGAGCTAAGTAAGCAGCCAGCCTTCGATCTCTCGCTTGATACTCTCCCCGTACTTGACACATAACTAACTGTGAATCACAATAAATTTCCACAGTGATTATTCTCAAATCTCTAGCAAGTTTCAAACCAGCTAAGAGGCCTTCATATTCAGCTTCATTATTGGTCGCATGAAAATCGAGCTTCAAAGCATAACATATAGATCGGCCTTCGGGAGTTTCAAGTACAACACCAGCGCCCGAACACCGGTCATTTGATGCACCATCGGTATAAAGCTTCCAGACGTATTCAGGGGATTCACTGGTTTCAGGCAAGTCCTCTGGAACAGTAAATTTAGCTATGAAATCGGCTAGGACTTGTTCTTGAATGGCTCGTCTTGGAGTGTGTTATCCCGCCTTTTGGCAAGTCTGTAACACTAAGGAATTGATTAGTAAAACAATGACGGTCCGTCCTAGAAATCAGTTATACACAAGCTCACTATGGATATCGACGAATTTTGTCCGAGTCCGGATCAAGCTTAAATTAATATGACACAACAAGCGAAGCTGTAAGAGTCAACGTTCCAAATCTCAAGACAATCCGAATTCGTATGTTCAAGTTACGAACGATACAAAAGTGGATGAAAACCAACTACACTTCGACTCGCTCCGTTCGAATCCATCTGGGAAGCCTACTTCGACTCGCTCCACTTCGACTCACTCCGCTTCACGTCCATCAGATAACCACTGTTTGCCTCCATCGAATTCGACTCCATTGGCAAAGCCGCTGTTCGAATCGATCGAAAAATGACCACTTCGTGTCCATCATGGAGCCTTTGTTCGAATCGCTCAGGACGCTCCACTTCGACTCGCTCAATCAGTGCACATTTCGACTCGCTCAATCAATGCACACTTCGACTCGCTCAATCAGTGCACACTTCGACTCGCTCAAAACAGCATCAAAGGAAGAGTGATCCAAACATTCAAGCGCCACGTCACCGAGTCGAACGAAAGCGAGTCGAACAGAGCGAGTCGAACGAAACAGCCAACCGAGAATCCCATTTCGTATCGATCATATCTCCTAATCTACATGTCCAAATGCTATGAAATTTTCACAGAAGGCTACGTGCATGCTAAAGAATGTCCACGCCAAATTTCGACTCCATTGGATGAAATCTTGATCGATACGAAATCTGTTCGTATCGATCACAGATCGGACCGGAACTTCACGGGCTTGGGCACGCGGGCCTGGTCACGTGCCAGAGAGGGTCTCCCGAGATCTGTGCAAAATACCAGCCTCCTACACATATAAATAGACCCCCAAAGCCAACAGAAAAGGGGTTCTTCTCCTCTTTCGAGCTCTCTAACGCCCAGACTCTACCGGATCCAGATCTGAGCTCCATCACTACTGCTACCAACGAGATTCACTGCTGCAAATCATAATTATTCGCTGTAATTTGCTGAAATCAATTGTAAACATCAAAGAAAGATCAATAAAGCTAACAACTTCATAGTGTACGTAGGTGATACGCCGAACCACTCTAAATTCTTGTGTCTCCTTGCATTTTAATTGCTTTCATATCTGAGATCTGGAGTTTTTGTTAGATAATCCTCTTTTTACATTTAATTTCTTCATTTTATCTCTTCAAAAACTTCCGAAGAGTGTTGTGCCCAATTTTGGTACAAACACTTTGGTGCTTTCACTAAGAAAACCAAATTTTCTCTTGCCCTTTGGATCTCCTATCTATATCGGATTGCATAAATCCAAGAAGAAGATCCAAATCTAGAACTTTGAAGACCTTCCATTCTATTCAGATTTGCATCAGATCTAGGAAAGGACTTTCATCACCTCACCATGGTAAGTTCACGGACTACCTCTACAGCTACTGATTAGGGAGGACGGGACAGGCAGACTCCCACGCAAGTGCCTCCATCAAACCAAGATGCCGCCGGACCTTCAGATCCAACAAGTCCGGTTACCAGACAAGAGTTCCAGACGTTGTTCCAAGAATTTACCCAGAGTCGACAACAGCTAACTGAACAACTGCGCGCCAACATAGAGTTGACCAATCAGTTAAACCGCCAAAGGCGTAGAAGATCCAGAAGAGACCAAGGTTCTTATTCTTCCCCAGAGAGTTCTGTTTGATGTGATTTTTTGTTTGATGATAACAAACATATATCAATTTATATCTGTGTTTGCAGATTGTACTATACACATATAGGAATAAATATTCATATTGAATAATAATACTATTGCACAGAATTTATATAATTCAATCAGTATTTTTTATTCAACATAATATTTTATTTCAACACTTTTACAGTACAAAGTTTTCAGCTCTCTCTATATACATACACCGGTTTCATACATTTCACATTTACATTTTTTTCTCACTACAACACTCAACACTTAGTTTTTCACTCTGTCTACACATATGCATCTATCTGCATTGTCCAGCTCCAGTTCTTGTCATGTCTTCTGTGTACCTGTATAATTAGCAACTACAGCAGTAATCTGAAAATAAACAAATTTGAATTTGCAAAAATATAAATTTGTTTTTATTGGTGCCTTAAATATATGGGTTATTGTCATCATTTTTGATTGTGTAATATCTGTGCATATCAGTATTCTTATCAGGGACAGGTAATCATGAGTGGCTGCAATACACACGTGTACATTTATACACTGTGCACTGCCTCGCCAACTCGTATGCGCAGTCAATAAAAGCAATCATGCAAAACATAGACTTAGATGCATATGCAACCTGACAATAATCAAGTCAAGCCAAAAGACATGGTGAGCAACACGTGTACAACTACTGCAAAACTACATGCACATAACCAGACTCAAGTTAGACCATATGATCAAGTGAACCCATAATAAAGAAAGTCAACATAGATAATATACCAGAGTCCATCATATAACAGCAATGCAGTACAGACATATAGACTCAAGGCAACAAGTTCAAATGCCAAAGTGAAGCCAGTGCACAACGAATAAGCAAACTGCCTCGAATGGTACAAGTTAAAGACTGCAACTGTGACAGACAGATGTATGGTGATACACAAAGGCAGCCCACACATGTATGGTGATACACAAAGGCAGCCCACACATGCACATCAAGTATAACCAGACTAGGCAATCTAAAATACAAAGATATCAATGCCACTGACCCAAGTACACCAGCAACACCAAGAATAAAACTTCAAAACTACAAAGGCAATTGGCTACAAACAAAATACATGAAGGTTACAGTGAAGCATGAAGCAGTTCAATATCCAAGAAACAATGAAAAAGTAATGAATCAACTACACAACTACAAGCAAGTGAAGTATAACCAGTAACCAAAGAAACCAGAGGCAATTGGACAGAGGTAACAACAACTACACTAAGGGATGAATACATGTGAATAGAATGCACATGTCAAGGAAGCAACAAATGTTCTAATACAAGGACCAGTGGATCGAACAAGGTCGAAAGTGCTACCAGAGACAGTGAATAGCATGGAAAAAGTCAACAAGACCAATATTTATTCTTTTCATCACAAAATCAAGTGTACAGTTCGAACAAATATTCAGCATGTTAAAAAATCAAAATGGCCGAAGTAGACACGATCAGTGTCAAGGCCGAAGTCATCAGAAAAATGGAGTTGAATTCACAAATTAAAAATCGAAGTTGACCAAGTTAGAAATCAAGTGTGTGTAAAAGTTGAAAAAGTCAAAAATCAAATCCAAATAAAATAGGAAAGTTGCTACCGTGACGATCAAGGAAGGATCGAACAATTTCAAACTAAAACCGTGACAGTGAAGTAAGGGAAATTATTCGATATGAACAAGTCAGATAAATCATCAACGTCCAACAATAATCAAATGGCCGAAGCACCATGTTGAACAAATCATACGAACGAATTCAAGGGTCTCGAAATCCATATATATATACACCCAAAATCATCATCGGCTAAAGTGCGAAAAGAACAATCGAAAATTCAAGTAATCGAATCCTGAAAAGCAAAAGGAACAAACAACGTACCAAAGTAGATTCACAATCAATCATCTCGAGGCAAGCAGCCGATCATCAGAGAAGCAAAGAGCAACACATTCGATCGAGCAAGGCAACACGCAAACCAGAGAATCAATTAAATCTAATAGGCGATTTGAGAAAGCCCTAATTTTGTCTTCAGAGCAACAAAGAAAGAGCAGCCATTTTTTCTCAGAGAGATTAAAGAGGGAAGTGGCCGTGTTTTATTTTGGGTCGGGTTGTTTAAGGGCAAAAATTTACTCTAAGTTTTTATTTATTCCTGCTCTTGTTTTTATTTTTAAAGTCTGTACTTTTCGAATCAAATCTTGGTAAATCACCACCTAGGATTTAGGTTGTGTCAGATTGTCTAGTTAGGATTAGTTCAGTAAGCAGGGTTTGCGAGTTTGAAAAACTCTATAGGCGGTAGCAGGGTTTGCGAGTCTGTTAGAGTGTTTGTAAGCAGGAGACTGTTTAATTCTAATAGAAATCTGGGAATGCAGCAGTAGGCAGGGGTTGCCGAAGCTGGGTAAATTTTGTGTGTGATTTACTTTTCAGCATATTTACTTCTCTGTAGTTTGATTTTGTGTTTAATTCGAGAAAATTTGCTATAACCCTATTCACCCCACCTCTAGGGTTAATCTAGATCCTACAAGTGGTATCAGAGCCCGGTATTTTTCTTTAACTCTAGAGTCATGAATCCACCAAATAATGCTTTTTCTGAGGGGCAATCTATTGCTAGGCCACCCATGTTTAATGGGAATGATTATGCTTATTGGAAAGTTAGGATGGGTATTTATCTTAGTTCTATTGATTATGATGTTTGGGACATTATTGAAACTGGCTATAAATCTCCCACTATAACTGTTGGTGATACTGAGATTCCTAAACCTAAGGATAGGTGGGACGCTAACGATAAGAAATTAAAAACTACAAATGCTAAATCCATGAATGCTTTGATCTGTGCTCTTGATAAGAATGAATTTAATAGAATTTCTCATTGTAAAACTGCGCAGGAAATTTGGCATACCTTGGAGGTGACACATGAAGGAACTTCTCAAGTTAAGGAGTCTCGTCTAGCCCTATTCAGCAATGAATACGAGAACTTTGTGATGGAAAAAGGCGAGAGCATAAAGGACATGTTTGGACGCTTTTCAACTTTGGTGTACAATGCTAGAGCACTTGGGAAGGTATTCACTGAGGTAGAGCTTGTGAGGAAGGTGCTACGAGTCTTACCGATGAGCTTTGAGGCAAAAGTCACGGCAATACAAGAATCGAAAGATCTTAGTAAACTAAGCATGGAGGAGTTGATCGGCAACTTGATGACATATGAGCTTGAGCTAAAAACAAAGGAGGAACGCAACAACTCCGAATCAAAGAAGAAGACGATTGCCTTAAAGAGAAAGAAGAGAGCGATGAAGAAGGAGAAGATCCAATTGAAGAGCTTGCAATGGCTGTCAATAATCTTAGAAAATGGTCAAGATTCAGGCCACGCAAGAAGAAAACAAGTGGTAATAGGTCAAAACATTCTGACAATTCCGATAATGAATTGACTTGTAATAACTGCAAGAAGCCTGGCCACTTCAAACAAAAATGCCCACTTCTCAAAAACAACAAAGGAAAGAAAAAGAAGAAGAAGGCCTTTGCAGCGACTTGGGATGATGAAGAAGGAGAGGAAGTTTCGAATAATAGCTCAGAAGAGGCTAATTTGTGTCTTATGGCAAAATCAGATTCAGAAGCAAGCTCAGAGGAATCTAGTGAGGTAAGTGACTATTCTTATAAAGAACTTGTTTTGATGTGTTGTGATCTTACTAAAACAATTGATACTCTTGAATCTAAAATTGAAAAACTGAAATCTGATAGGAGAGAACTTGTCCATGAAAATTCTAGGTTAGAAACTGAACTTGAAAATATTCAAAACCTAGACTGTAAAAAATGTAAAATTTTAGATTCAGAATTATCAAAACTTAAGAATAGCTTTGAGAATCTTGAAAAAGAAAACTTGAGTCTTAAGGAAACTATTGACACTAGAAAAAGGGATTTTATAAATAGATGCACCTCACTTGTGACTGAAAACACAACACTAAAAACCAAAGTCCAAAATCTTGAGAAAACTCTGAATAACTTTTCAAGAGGAGAAAAATCATTCAACATGTTATTGGGAAATCAACTTTTTGCTAACAACAGAAAAGGACTAGGCTTTGGGAAAACACAAGTTGATGATAATGCAAAAGGTAAGAGTGTCATTGCTAGATGTGGAATAATTGGAAATCGTGCTGAAAATTATAGTCATAGGAACAAGAACACAAAATTTATACAAGTTTGGGTTCCAAAGAATTCTACAAACAAATTTCATGTCTATTGGAACAAGAATGAAAGGACAAAACAAGTTTGGGTTCCAAAGGGATTGTTTATTCACAATACTTCAGTCACTAATATCATTGGACCTAAGAGTTTCTCTAGGTCATCTTCCTCTCTCTCTATGTAGGTTTGTTGGCGGGCTAAGAAGCAACAAGAATGGTTTCTAGATTCAGGTTGTTCTAGACATATGACATGTGACAGATCGAAGTTCCTTAGCCTAGAGAATTTTAAAGGTGGAAATGTAATCATGGGAGACAATAGCAAGTGTAAGATTATTGGTAAAGGTGAAGTAGGTAACGGTACTTTTTCCTTGACTAATGTTTTATACGTCGATAATTTGCATCACAATCTCATTTCTATTAGCCAACTATGTGACAAAGGTATGAATGTGGTTTTTGATAGTGATACTTGCAAAATCATTGATAAATCTTCTAATAACATTGTTTTTATGGGCAAAAGAAAAGGAAATGTTTACACGCTTTCTTTTGATAATCTAAATCTTTCTAGATGTTTGGTAGCCACTGACGAAGAGGCATCCTTATGGCATAGGAGACTTGGACATGCTAGCATGGGCCTCTTGGAAAAACTTGAAACAAAAGAATTAGTCAGAGGGTTACCACATCAGAAATTTAAAAATAATAAAGTGTGTAAAGCATGTTCCTTGGGCAAGCTTAGTCGATCATCATTTCGCCCTAAAAACATTGTTAGCACATCAAGGGTCCTTGAATTAATTCACATGGACTTATTTGGACCAAATGAAATTGCAAGCTTGAATGGAAAACGTTATTGTTATGTATTGGTTGATGATTATTCTAGATTTACATGGGTTTATTTCTTAGCCAAAAAGTCTGAATCTTTTGATTATTTTTCAAAATTTGCAAAAATTGTTCAAAATGAAAAAGGAGTTTCAATTAAAACTTTGAGAAGTGATCATGGAGGCGAATTTGAAAATTTGGAATTTGAAAGCTTTTGTGAAGAAAATGGCTTAAAACATGAATTTTCTGCTCCACGAACACCTCAACAAAATGGGGTGGTTGAAAGGAAAAATCGTACATTGCAAGAATTGGCTAGATCCATGTTGAGTGAGTATAAACTACCTCTAACCTTTTGGGCAGAGGCAGTGAATACTTCATGCTATGTAATAAATAGAGTAATGATTAGACCAATACTTGGCAAAACGTCTTATGAATTGTGGCATGAAAGGAAACCTAACATTTCTTATTTTCGTGTATTTGGATGTCCTTGTTTCATTCTTAACACAGGTGATCAACTTGGAAAATTCGAATCAAAGGCTGATGAGGGAATTTTCATGGGCTATTCAACAAGGAGCAAGGCTTACAGGATATACAACAAACGAACAAAAACAATTGTTGAATCAATCAATGCGAAATTCGATGAATCTGACCTAGAAAGGACGACTGAAAAGGCGGTTGACGATGGGGTAGATCATGAAGGTATTGAAGAAGGGACATCTAGTGAGAAAGCTGAAAGTAGGACTGTTGATGCTGATAGATTGAAGTTCAAATCCAATCATCCTCCTGAATTGGTTATAGGTGATCTTACGGAAGGTATACGCACTCGCTCTTCATTTGATAAAAATTTGTGTGCGTTTTGTTGTCACAGTGGTTTTATTTCTGAGATTGAACCTGATTCTGTTGAAATGGCTCTAAATGATGAAAGTTGGGTTTTAGCAATGCAAGATGAACTTAATCAATTTGAGAGAAATAAAGTTTGGAAATTAGTTCCTAGGCCTAATGACTATCCAATTGTTGGAACTAAATGGGTGTTCAAAAATAAACTTGATGAATCAGGAAATGTAATTAGAAACAAAGCTAGGTTGGTCGCAAAAGGATATAACCAAATAGAAGGCATAGATTTTGATGAAACATTCGCTCCAGTTGCTAGGTTAGAAGCCATTAGGATTTTGCTAAGTTTTGCATGTTATAAGGGTTTCAAACTTAAACAAATGGATGTAAAAAGTGCCTTTCTAAATGGTGATTTGAAAGAAGAAGTTTTTGTTGAACAACCACCCGGTTTTGAAAATCATGATTTTCCAAATCATGTGTATAAACTAGAAAAAGCATTATATGGTCTTAAGCAAGCTCCTAGAGCTTGGTATGACTGCCTTTGTACATATCTTTTGGAAAATGGCTTTAAAAAGGGGAGTGCTAACACGACACTGTTTCTATTACATAAAGGAAGTGATTTTTTGATTGTTCATATTTATGTGGATGATATCATTTATTGTGCTACTAATGAACTCTTGTGCGAGAAATTTGAACTAGTCATGCAGGCTAAATTCGAGATGAGCTTGGTTGGAGAATTGAAATATTTTCTTGGATTTCAAATCAAGCAAAGCAGTGATGGTATTTTCATTTCACAATTCAAGTATGTGTTGGAACTGTTGAAGAAATTTGGAGTTGAGAACTCCAAACCATTGAGAACTCCTATGAGCCCATCAACAAAGTTGGACAAAGACGAGAAAGGAGTTGATGTTGATCAGAAGAAATATCGAGGGATAATTGGTTCACTTCTCTATCTTACTGCTTCTAGACCTGATATTATGTTTTCTGTGTGTTTGTGTGCACGTTTTCAATCTAATCCTAAAGAATCTCATTTGAAAGCCACTAAATAAATTTTGAGATATCTTTCACATACACACAAATTTGGACTACGGTACCCTTCTTGTGAAAATTTTGATTTAGTTGGTTATTCTGATGCTGATTATGCTGGTTCATTGGTAGACAGGAAAAGCACTAGTGGGACATGTTTCATGCTAGGACATTCATTAGTTTCATGGTCAAGTCGAAAATAAAATTGTGTTGCATTATCCACCACTGAAGCAGAATATATTGCTTTAGGAAGTTGTTGTGCTCAAATTTTATGGATGATGCAAACTCTTTCTGATTTTGGCTTAGTTTATAAACAAGTTCCATTAAATTGTGATAGTAAAAGTGCAATTTGTCAAATAATCCTGTTCATCACTCACGCACAAAACACATTGATGTGAGACACCACTTTCTTAGAGATCACATTGCTAAGGAAGACATTTGCATTGAACATATTTCAACTGAGATTCAACTTGCTGATATTTTCACAAAACCCCTCCCCGAAGACAGATTTTCCAAATTACGTTTGGATTTGGGGATTATAGAAATTGACTAATCATTTTCCATTTTTTGGTTGAAATATTCTTGAATATTTATTTTCAACTTCAATTTCTAGGATTCAAACCAGTTTTGGATATTATTCAAAGATTGATTCGAATATGGTATTCAGTAGTGGAAATATGTTTTGTTTTATTTCTTTTCAAAATTAAAAAAAAAATTCATAATATAATTAACTTGGTAACTTATTCCACGATCATTTCTATTTCTACCATCTTTCTATCATTCATAATGGTTTTGTAAAATGAGAAGAGTGATTTCTTTTAAAAAATTTTAAAAAAATATCATGCATTCATTCTCATTTAAAAGTCCTTAAGGTTATGCATGAATGGAGCATGTGAGTGAATTATTTTACCATCATTCCATTCTCATTTAAAAGTCCTTATGTTATGCATGGATGGAGTATGGTAGCTAAGTATTTTTCTGGTCTCACTTAAAAGTCCGGATGCTTAGACTAATAAGTAACTGCTAATCCCATTTAAAAGTCCTTATGGTTACGCGTGGTTAGTAAGTGCTTATTTTTGTGCTTAAATGTCAAATTATTTTTAAAATTTCTCTCTTCTCATTATATAAAAACCGAATCATCAATCCATTCTCTACAATGTGGAACTTGTTAACTCGTTATGATATATTATGATTTTTCTTTGTTTTACATTTGTTTTACTTAAAAAAAAATTATTTTTCCACTACTGTTCCATTGGTGTTGTCAGTCTTTTGATGATAACAAAAGGGGGAGAAGAACAAGATTTTGATAAGAAAGTAAATTTTTTTTGGAATACTTCAACAAATTTGTTAAATGTTGTTAGTTAATTTTCTTAAGTTCTTTTATTCTTCTGTAATTTTCTAAATCTTCTAAATAGGGAGTGGTCTCAGTTGTAGGGGGAGCATTCATATAGGGGGAGCTAAATATTTCATGCTCAAACACATTTATTAGAATTTCAAAATCTTTAATATATACGTTTGTCATCATCAAAAGGGGGAGATTGTTTGATGTGATTTTCTGTTTGATGATAACAAACATATATCAATTTATATATGTGTTTGCAGATTGTACTATATACATATAAGAATAAATATTCATATTGAATAATAATACTATTGCATATAATTTATATAATTCAATCAGTATTTTTTATTCAGCATAATATTTTATTTCAACACTTTTACAGTACAAAGTTTTCAGCTCTCTCTATATACATACACCGGTTTCATACATTTCACATTTACATTTTTTTCTCACTACAACACTCAACACTTAGTTTTTCACTCTGTCTACACATCTGCATCTATCTGCATTGTCCAGCTCCAGTTCTTGTCCTGTCTTCTGTGTACCTGTATAATTAGAAACTACAGCAGTAATCTGAAAATAAACAAATTTGAATTTGCAAAAATATAAATTTGTTTTTATTGGTGCCTTAAATATATGGGTTATTGTCATCATTTTTGATTGTGTAATATCTGTGCATATCAGTATTCTTATCAGGGACAGGTAATCATGAGTGGCTGCAATACACACGTGTACATTTATACACGTGTGCACTGCCTCGCCAACTCGTATGCGTAGTCAAAAAAAGCAATCATGCAAAACATAGACTCAGCTGCATATGCAACCTGACAATGCTCAAGTCAAGCCAAAAGACATGGTGAGCAACACGTGTACAACTACTGCAAAACTACATGCACATAACCAGACTCAAGTTAGACCATATGATCAAGTGAACCCATAATAAAGAAAGTCAACATAGATAATATACCAGAGTCCATCATATAACAGCAATGCAGTACAGACATATAGACTCAAGGCAATAAGTTCAAATGCCAAAGTGAAGCCAGTGCACAACGAATAAGCAAACTGCCTCGAATGGTACAAGTTAAAGACTGCAACTGTGACAGACAGATGTATGGTGATACACAAAGGCAGCCCACACATGTATGGTGATACACAAAGGCAGCCCACACATGCACATCAAGTATAACCAGACCAAGCAATCTAAAATACAAAGATATCAATGCCACTGACCCAAGTACACCAGCAACACCAAGAATAAAACTTCAAAACTACAAAGGCAATTGGCTACAAACAAAATACATGAAGGTTACAGTGAAGCATGAAGCAGTTCAATATCCAAGCAACAATGAAAAAGTAATGAATCAACTACAAGCAAGTGAAGTATAACCAGTAACCAAAGAAACCAGAGGCAATTAGACAGAGGCAAAAACAACTACACTAAGGGATGAATACACATGAATAGAATGCACAGGTCAGGGAAGCAACAAATGTTCTAATAAAAGGACCAGTGGATCGAACAAGGTCGAAAGTGGTGTTTGACTTTAATGTTTCCCACTGATCATGGAATAGGAATCATTCAGGGAGATCAGGCTGCAGCCGGAGCCTGCTATGTCACTGAGTTGCGGGAGGCGCAGCGAAAGGAGAAAGGAAAGGGCATGGAGGAATCTCTCTGCGTCCGTTTTGCCGATAATTGACAATTAACGCCCGGGCCCAGGCCCGGGCACCCCAGCCAATTCCTCAAGGATCTTGACCCGAGAGAAATTGAAGACGAAGGAGAATCTAAAGAAAGTCAAGCATCCCCAGCCGAACTGACGGTTGATGTCCCAGTTGACAATAACAATGATTCGAAAATAATAAAGATCGGATCTCAGCTAAGCCAGCAAACTCAAGAGGAATTGGTTGAATTTCTGCGGGTAAATCTTGACGTATTTTCCTGTACACATTCTGATATGTGTTGGATCTCGTCGGACATCGTGAGCCACACCCTGAACATTAACCCACGGCATGTCCCGGTCAAACAGTAAAGGCATGGTATGGATCCAGAGAGATCTGCCGCCCTTAAAGAAGAAGTAGAAAAGCTTAAAGCGAACGGGTTTATTCGAGATGCGCTATATCTTGAATGGGTGTCGAATCCCGTGCTCGTCCGAAAGCCGAACGAAAAGTGGAGAACATGTGTCGATTATTCCAATCTGAATAAAGCATGTCCCAAAGACAGTTTCCCGCTTCCCAGAATTGATCAGCTAGTAGATTCGACAGCTGGACACGAACTCTTATCCTTCATGGATGCGTATTCCGGCTACAATCAGATACCGATGCATTTACCCGATCAAGAACATACTAGCTTCGTAACCAATCTGGGACTTTACTATTACAAGGTTATGACATTCGGACTCAAGAATGTCGGGGCTACCTATCAACGACTAGTCAATCGGATGTTTGCCAATCAAATCGGGAAAACAATGGAAGTATATGTAGATGACATGCTTGTAAAGTCATGACTCTCCACCGACCATGTTAAAGACCTGGAAACTATGTTCAACATACTTCGAGAATACAAAATGAAGCTCAACCCACTGAAGTGTCACTTTGGAGTTTCATCCGGAAAATTCCTCGGGTTCATCGTCAACGCTCGGGGAATCGAAGCTAATCCTGAAAAAATCTGGGCAATCAGAAATCTTGAAACTCCAAAGACCATAAAGCAAGTCCAGAGTCTCAACGGGAAAGTAGCAGCATTGAGCAGTTTCATTTCAAAGTCCATTGACGAATGCATCCCCTTCTTCGATCTAATCCGAAAAGGGAAACGAAACTTTGAATGGACCACGGAGTGTGAAGGCGCTTTCCAAGCACTAGTGCAACATCTATCCACACCACATATCATGTCGAAGTCTATTGATCATGAGAAGTTGTTCGTATATTTGGCAATATCAGAAAACGCTATCAGCGCCGCATTAATTTGAGAAGAAGACAAGATACAGAAGCCAGTATACTACGTCAGCAAGCGATTGACTGGGGCCGAAAGGAATTATCCGAAATTAGAGAAGTTGGCTTATTGCCTTGTTATTGCATCAAGAAAACTCTGACCGTATTTCCAGGCACATCCCATTATTGTTTACACCGACTAGCCATTACGACAGGTCCTTTCGCGACCTGAGAGAATGTTACTCAAGTGGAACATCGAACTAAGTCAGTTCGATATCACTTACACTCCAAGATGGGTTATACAAGGACAAGTCCTAGCCGATTTCATAGCTGAATTTACCATTCCAGAGGACTTGCCCGAAACCAGTGAATCCCCCAAATACGTCTGGAAGCTTTATACCGACGGTGCATCAAACGACCGGTGTTCGGGCGCTGGTGTTGTACTTGAAACTCCCGAAGGCCGATCCATATGCTATGCTGTGAAGTTCGATTTTCATGCGACTAATAATGAAGCTGAATACGAAGCCCTCTTAGCTGGTTTAAAACTTGCTAGAGATTTGAGAATTATCGCAGTGGAAATTTATTGTGACTCACAATTAGTTGTGTGTCAAGTACGGGGAGAGTATTAGGCAAGAGATCGAAGGTTGGCTGCTTGCTTAGCTCGAGTTCGGGAAGTACTGAATCAGTTCGATTATTACGCCATCTATTGTATACCATGGGAGCACAACCAAAAGGCCGATTCATTGGCAAAGCTAGCCAGCACAGGTGAAGCTCAACAAATGGGACTCATTCCCGTAGAAACGCTATCTTCCCAAAGCATCGACCGGAAAAAAATAAACTGGGTATGCGAAACCGTTCTTGAAAAGGATTCATGGATGACCCCACTCAGAAATTACATTGAGCACGGAACCCTGCCAGAGCGTAGGAGTGAAAAGAGACAAGTCCTTCGGAAGGCCTCACGATTTACCATTCAGAATGGACTCATGTACAGAAGGGGGTACTCAGCCCCTCTACTCCGGTGTATCGCTCACGATGAAATTAAACAAGTATTGCACGATGTGCACGAGGGAGAATGTGGCGATCACACCGGGGGGCAAGCACTTGCCAAGAAAATACTTCGCTATGGATATTACTGGCCGACCGTGAATCGCGATGCGTTGGACTATGAAAAGAAATGTGATAGGTGCCAGAAATATGCCCGAATTCCTAGAGCTCCTCCTACCGAGATAACGCAAATGGTCAGCCCATGGCCGTTCGCAATGTGGGGCATTGACCTCATTGGTGCCCTACCCTTGGCAAAAGGTGGTGCGAAGTACGCCATTGTCGCAGTTGATTACTTTACAAAGTGGCTGAAGCCGAAGCTCTCGCTACCATTACAACGAAGAAAGTAATCAACTTTGTGGTTCGTAACATCATCTGTCGATTCGGTCTCCCACACACCATTATTACGGACAACGGAACCCAATTCGACAGTGCTGAATTTAAAGATTTCTACAAACGATTTCACATCCAAAAGAAATTCTCTGCAGTTGCACACCCTCAGGCAAACGGACAGGTCGAAGTGGTTAATAAAGTTATAAAGTCTATTCTGAAAAAACGACTGGAAAAGGTCGGTGGCAAGTGGGTTGATGAACTTCCTATGGCTTTATAGGCTTACCGAACAACCCACAAGACTGCGACCGGTCACACTCCATTCTCACTTTCTTACGGTTCAGAAGCCGCTATTCCAGTCGAGCTAGAAGTACCTTCTCATCGTGTGACATACTATGATCCAAAGATAAATGCTATATTACTTGCTGAATCTCTCGATCTATTAGATGAGAAGCGTGAAGAAGCTGATTTGAGGGCAGCTGCGCATCGAAGTCGAGTCGCCCGATTGTATAACGCCAAGGTCCGTCCGTGAACCTTCGAACTAGGCGATCTCGTCTTGAAAAGAATCTATCCGGTTTCATCGCATATGAAGCCGACATGGGAAGGACCGTATGTTATTGAACAAAGGCTCGGAGATGGCACGTTCAAATTATCGACCGTCGACGGTCTTACTCTGCCAAGAGCCTGGAATAGCGAGAGCATTTGCCGCTATTACACATGACAGGCTATCTTTATCCATTTAATTTACTTCCCATTTTGCAATTTGATTCTGCATTTCGAAATTAGAATTTGTAATAAGGCAACTGACTTTGCCATATTTTCTTATTTCAGCAATAAAATGCAATCTCTTCGAGCCAGAGCTGTGATTTACTTGAAATGCTTCATATGATCATCACTATGCACGGAGAGCTAAGTTCCACCATACGGTGGAATTTATTCAAATAGGGAGTGACTGCGATGCAACCAATCACTCGCTAAGTGAAACCCGAGCTCGGGGACCAGCCATCACATCAAAGTGAAGAAAGGATTGATGCATGACAATCCTTCATTCAACTCCGGATTCCCAGAATGTGAAACGGAGTATAAACATCAACTCCGAGTTCCCAGAGTGCGAAACGGAGTATAAACATCAACTCCAAACTTCCAGAGTGCGAGTCGGAGTATAAACATCAACTCTGGATTCCCAGAGTGTGAAACGGAGTATAAACATCAACTCCGAACTCCCAGAGTGCGAGTCGGAGTATAAACATCAACTCCGTATTCCCAAAGTGCAAAGCAGAGTATAAACATTAACTCCAAGTTCCCAGAGTGCGAACCAGAGTATAAACATTAACTCCGTATTCCTAGAGTGCGAACCGGAGTATAAACGTCAACTCCGAACTCCCAGAGTGCAAGTCGAAGTATAAACATTAACTCTAAGTTCCCAGAGTGCGAAGTGGAGTATAAACATCAACTCCAAATTCCCAGAGCGCGAGTTGGAGTATAAGCATCAACTCCGAGTTCCTAGAGTGTGAAGCGGAGTATAAACATCAACTCCAAATCCCCAGAGCGCGAATTGGAGTATAAATACCGACTCTGGATTCCCAGAGTGCGAAACGGAGCGTAAACACCAACTTCAAGTTTTCGAAGCATGAATTGAAGTATATATATCAACTCCAAACTCCCAGAGCGCGAGTCGGAGTACAAGTGTCAACTCCAAGTCCCCAGATCGCGGACATATAATAAAAACTTAGGCCGACGTGACCAACCGCCAGTAAACAAATGAGAATCCCCGGAGTGCGGATATGATCATCGATAATCAGATAAACGTGGAAAAACCACTCGGTCTTCACTTTACTCAGACATCTATTCTGTGGTTCTAGACTCAGCATGATGCAAGCGAGAGGCAACCACCGACTGATGTTCTACAACTCATCCCCGAGACTGGGGGGCAGGACTTAAGCATCGACCATCGACTGAAGCAATGCGATGTAAAGATTCAACTCGCTCCCTGGTCGCAAACCATGTCCACAGTACCCGAACTTGGCGAACAAAAACAAACTTTATTCGGAAGCTGAAACTTCACAAGTGCATTTCAGATATTAAAACACTTAGGCAAATACACAATGACAGAAAAGAAGTCAAAAAGGAGAAGTTTCATTTCTATTGTTTATGAAAGAAGTTCGTGTACAAGTTTCCAAAAATTCCTACTAGCAGGGGCCGAACCCGCATCTATACACGGCCAACAAAATGCAAGTCGAAATGAACCGGAAAAGCATGTTTAATCTTTCTTCTTCCTTGGCTTCCTCCTCGGTGTAGACCCACTGGAGCCACCGCTAATTTTCCTCTTCGAGCCTTTTCTTTTCGATGGTTGGTCTTCAGGCGAGGGCATTATATATCCTCCTCCGAACTCGAGTGGATAGGAATGCTCCCTGTGGGTGGAGTCGAAGGGATAGGATCAAATGTGGAAGATGGCATGGCTACACTAGTGTCGGAAAATGTACCACCAGGTGATATCATTCTAAGCGGAGCTGGACAAAGTGCCGCCGTCCCACCTCCAACACTGCCACCATGTGCTGCGGCATCCACTTCAGCGGCGATTTGTGCCAAGATTTCCTCTTCAGTACCCGAATGAGCCTCGCTGGGAGCGTCAGTAGTCGGCATCGATGAGCTTGTGGTAGGAACTCCTCCGCCCATGACGAATGATAAGTCAGCTAAAGGATCGCCATGGCGGCGAAAGAGTTCTTCCATCAACTGCTCATCAAATACATGTGTGCTTCCCCGAGCATCGTCGGGTGGGGCAGCTTCACTTACGGTGATTGCTTCGGTCATGATAGCCTCCTGCATATGATATGATTCTTGAGTAGCAGGAGGCATGGCCGGTGCAGCATCGATCACTGGACAAAGAATAAGATAACTGTTAGACCTTAACTCGAACGAAGATTTCGACTTAAGAAAGATATGTGGAATGTCCAGAATACCTTCCTCAGTTTGACTCGTAGGCGGAGGGGAGACATCAGTGACTTGCGCTGCAGCTGGAGACATCTGCGGCTGATCCGGATTGTAAGCAGGAACAGCCTGGGGATCGACCGCAGATGAGGATTCTGGCTGGGTTGACGCGGGTACTTCAAGACTTGCTTCATGGTGGTCAACTCATGAACCCTCTCCTACTTTAAAGTGTTGGGCGCCAAGTCTTTCCTTCTCATGCAGAATCATTGACTCATGAAGAATATTCTTTTCATCTTCAGTCAGAATGCGATTCTCGAGTTCAAATTCATCCATAGACTCGCCCTGATGCGCCTCCTTCTCTTCCTCAACCAGTCGGCCCCAAGCGTTATAAAGTTGCATTGGGTAATCATCGAGCCAGGCTAGACCCTTGTACTTCAGCACGTTAGTGTTGTAAACGACGAGGAGGTCTTTGATGTCAGCCTCTAGCCTGAACTCGGCCGACTTCACTTTCTCCTCGACCTCAACCTCCACCTTATGGACTTTAGCCACGGCCGCATCCCGTTCACCGCTGAGCAGAACAGTTTGTTCGCACGCCTCCTGGGTTGCATTGTTCGCATCATCTCTTTCCTTGGCCATGTTGACGAATTTGGCCTTGAGTTCCTTAAGCTCCTTGACCGCTGCATCCCGCTCGGCGGTAACTGTAGTGTTCCGGTGGCCCATCTCCTCCACCAGGGCAACATGTGCCTGCCTCAACCTCTCTATTGCCGCCTTCGCTTCATCAGCTTTTTTGGTTGCCTCAATTTTCGATCTCCGAGAAGACTTGGCCTCAGCAGTGCGCACTTGAATAATCTGATCCCTTTGAGTGAGCTCGGTCTCCATCTTCTCAAGTGCTTTGGCTCGCTCAAAGGCCACCCTAGAAGCCTTCTCTGCAGCCTTAACCCACTCTCAGTACTGGACATAATCATGCATCTACCTTCTACCCCTGATAGAATTCTCTTTAAGTGAGGAGGGAAGACATAGCCATCGAAGCAAATATTCGGAAAATCCTTCTTAATTTGGGCCAATTTAAGGGCCCCTTATCCTGTAGGCTCAGCAGGGACCTGCTCTACAATTATGGAGGCCGTGGTCTCAACTCTCTGAAGATGAGTCTCAGATCAAGAAGTATGAGAAGATGGCCTATGACGGGAAGGCTCTGGCGGGTGTGGAACGATAATAGGGGATGGAAGTCTAGGAGGAGGGGAGCGCGATCTAGACCAATGTCTGTATTCTCTATCCCTATCACGCCCATACCTATCTTGGTTAGAGTACTCGCGATCGCGATCTCTATCTGAGTCCCTCCTGCGGGAATCATAATAAGAAGAAGCCTTTCGGGCCGAGCAGAGATTCCCGAGCATCGATCCTTTTCCAGACATAGTACCTAAAAATGAGAGACAAAGGAAGAGTTAGTAATTTCCTAAGTTGGACGATTTACAGTTGTGAATCATGTAGTGTAGTGAAGTGTATGCAGGTGCAACCCCCCGACCAACCGGAAATGTCGGCCGCACTCATAGCAAGCGAACCGCTCAGTTCAAGAGCACTATCAAGCTCCTCTATCCCGGCGTCGTGTGGAGACGACACAAAATCCGGAATCGGGATATCAGCAAGCCCTTCAAAAGGATTCTCTACTGGCGGGGGAGGAGCCTTCGAAATTCTAATCCCCGGAACGGGCAAAGATACAACCACGGATTTTAATCTCATGGAATTAGAACGCTTGTAAGCAGCTGCCTTGCCTTTTCTCCTTCCTCCCGAATCCTGGACATCGGAAGAACGCCCAGCTTGGAGCTCGCTATCGGTAGGCGTTCTCTCCGGATCAACTTCTTCGGTTATTGCGACTCCGAGCGCTTTGCGCTTCACCCGTTTCTTCGGAACCACTCTTAGTGTCCCATCCAGTCGTATACTCTGCATCCATTCTATCAGCCCGACGGTCCTCAAATTTCTGTCAGACAGAACCAAGTCGATATGCCTCTCTTCGCCTGGAAAAGCTTGGAGGATCCGAACTAGCTCTCTGAAGTATGAACCGTCAAGTCGAGAGATCGCGGCTGTAAAAGAAGAGAAGTGTATCAGTTTTGAAATTGGTTATTATTATCTCACTAACTCAAGAGAAAGGTTGCAGCGCTTACGTCTATCCAACCATCGCCTAGCAAATCCAGGGGGGCACCGGACGTAGAACCATTCAGTTTTATAATAACTTAGCCTTCCCCAGGAGCCCAGTACAATGTGGCAGTTCTTGACCGCTTCCAAAAAGGTGAAAGAAGGGCTGTCTCCATGGCTCTTGACGTTAAATAACTATCTGATCTCTATCGGCTTCGGTGGTCGAAAGAGGATCTCCATAAACAGGATGAAGGTGCTATTCAACAAAGCATACCCATTGGGGTGCAGTTGAGATGGAGCTATTCCAAGGAATGATAACGTCTCCCTTATATATTGATTGAAGGGAGGAAGCGTCCCGCCGTACATGCATGACGGTTAAAGGCAGTAAACCCCTACAAGGGATCATGAGGCCTGTCAGTTGGCCTAGGAAGTAGCACGTCATCAAGCGACAAACTATGCCTTAAACAAATCCGTCCTAGCATGTCTTCAGAGATACCAGACGGCACAGAATCTTGCGGATTATAAATGAACCGGGCACCTAGACGCTCGTCCGGAGCTGGCTCTATAACTTTGGCTTCAAGAACCGGTATTCCGAGGGTTGGAGGAATAGAACTCGGGAGTTCTTACTGCTGTGAACTTGAGGGTTCCATGAATAGCTAGCTTATGAAAAATCATTGTTAAACAGACAATAACGCTCGTGCATCCCCCAGTGTAAAGTGTGTGAGTGTGATGTGCAGTGCGGCGTTGTATATCACTTAAGAGGATCTACAGGATTGGAGAAAGCATGTAAATGACGAGACTTCGGAATTCAATCGGAAGGACCGTCATCACTGACTGTCACAACCGTGCCATCCAGCTATTAACTATCATTCCAAGTTAAAGTTTGTTTTCATTTTGATAAGTTCCAGTTTCATCGACGAGCTTCGATAGGCAATCAGATATGCGGTGAAACAATTAAGTCCAGTTATGCAAGTTTGAAGCTCGTCGGAGTCAATTGTTCAAGTGTGCAAGGAGTTTCAAATTTTTTAATGTTCAATTCGTATCGCTCGCAAGGGACGTGTTCGCATCGATAGATCATGGTCATTTGCATACAAGTTAGACTCGGTCAGAAGTTTGGCGTGCAAGTTCGACTCGATCAAGGGGTTGAGGATTTCGAATCGATCGGAGTGCAACACTTCGACTCGATTAAAACCTCCAGTTCGAATCGATCAGAGGGCTGCGCACTTCGACTCGTTCCAAGGCACTCCACTTCGACTCGTTCCAAGGCACTCCACTTCGACTCGTTCCAAAACCACCACTTTGACTCGACCAAAAGCCATCCTTTTCGACTCGATCCATGGCCATCATTTCGAATTCATCAGACGCAACCCCTTCGTATCAATCTACGTATTCAAAGCAGTCGAGTCGATGCAAAGCTCAACCATCAATCGATACGAAGGCCTCCATCTCATCATCTCAAAATCCCTACTCCAGATCGACGCGAAGGTGAGGCCAAGGAATTTTTGATCGATCACGACTCTGGTTTATTTGGTGTTAAAAATCAAGTCTCATCGTTCATGAGTTGGATTCGCTTAGTGGATTACCTAAATCTGGCAGTTAGTTCGAGTGATTGAAGGTATGAATCGGTTCGAAGGCAAGAATGTTTTCTTCATTTTCTCGAGGCTTTGAACGATACGAAAGCAAGGCAGAAAAGCGAAAGGTAAAAAGTGGAAGAGTGGCTAAGTACAAAGTATTTATATGAACTCGAAAGCAAAAGGAATAAACGATTCCCATCCCGGTGGATTCGAACATGCATTTCGACTCCGTCTCCAGTACGTCGATGCGAAGCTCCCCTTCGTATCGCTTATCTTCGACTCCATCTCCGATGCAGCATTACAAGCAATCATTTCGACTCCATCGGTACGAACCCACACTTCGTATCGATCACCTTCGGCTCTGGCTCCTATGCAGTTCGAATCCATCGAATCACTGCTTCCAGAGGCCAACTCCATTGATACGAATTCCCTATTAGTATCCAGTGACCCCATCTATATCGATTCGAAATGCTAAGTTCGCATCCATAAACTCAATGAAAATCATCTTCAATGTTCCAACCCTTCACATCGATTCAGGAGAGGATCGTTGTGAGGAACATTCAAAAACATCCATCGAGCGTTGTTGCAACGAATTTCACGTCGGTTCAGGAGAGGATCGATACAAAATTCAATATAAAATAAATTGACAACGACTCGTGAACGTGCAAACGTCAACGAGAGTCAGATTAACATATATGCGTGTATGTCAGACTAATATTCAATATTCCAGATTTACAGGAATCAAAAACTCGTTTAATAACGATTACAACAGCAAACGGCTAACCACTAGCATACAGCAATCAGTTGCAGCAATACAGGGTACAACAGTTGATAGTCAACGGTTTACATTATTAAGAAAATCGGTTGAAGATTACAGCTTTCATTGAAAAGACAATAACTATTCGGAATAAAGATTGCAGCATTTCAAAGCACATCATGTTTCCACAAGACGTACTTTGGGGGGCAAATGTTATCCCGCCTTTTGGCAAGGCCGTAACACTAAGGAATTGATTAGTAAAACAATGACGGTCCATCCTAGAGATCAGTTATACACAAGCTCACTATGGATATCGACGAATTTTGTCCGAGTCCGGATCAAGCTTAAATTGATATGACACAACAAGCGAAGCTGTGAGAGTCAACGTTCCAAATCTCAAGACAATCCGAGTTCGTATGTTCAAGTTACGAATGATACAAAAGTGGATGAAAACCAACTACACTTCGACTCGCTCCATTCGAATCCATCTGGGAAGCCTACTTCGACTCGCTCCACTTCGACTCGCTCCACTTTGACTAGCTCCACTTCGTGTCCATCGGATAACTACTATTCGACTCCATCGAGTTCGACTCCATTAGCAAAGCCGCTGTTCAAATCGATCGAACAATGACCACTTCGTGTCCATCATGGAGCCTTTGTTCGAATCCCTCAGGACGCTCCACTTCGACTCACTCAATCAGTGCACATTTCGACTCGCTCAATCAATGCACACTTCGACTCACTCAATCAGTGTACACTTCGACTCACTCAAAACAGCATCAAAGGCAGAGTGATCCAAAGATTCAAGCGCCACGTCACCGAGTCGAACGAAAGCGAGTCGAACAGAGCGAGTCGAACGAAATAGCCAACCGAGAATCCCATTTCGTATCGATCATATCTCCTAATCTACAAGTGAAAATGCTATGAAATTTACACAGAAGGCTACGTGCATGCTAAAGAATGTCCACACCAAATTTTGACTCCATTGGATGAAATCTTGATCGATATGAAATCCGTTCGTATCGATCACAAATCGGACCGAAACTTCACGGGCTTGGGCGCGCGGGCCTGGTCACGTGCCAGAGAGGGTCTCCCAAGATCTGAGTGAAATACCAGCCTCCTACACCTATAAATAGACTCTCAAAGCCAACAGAAAAGGGGTTCTTCTACTCTTTTGAGCTCTCTAATGCCCAGACTCTGTCGGATCCAGATCTGAGCTCCATTGCTGCTGCTACCAACGAGATTCACTGCTGCAAATCATAATTATTCACTGTAATTTGCTGAAATCAATTGTAAACATCAAAGAAAGATCAATAAAGCTAACAACTTCATAGTGGACTTAGGTGATACGCCGAACCACTCTAAATACTTGTGTCTCCTTGCATTTTAATTGCTTTCATATCTGAGATCTGGAGTTTTTGTTAGATAATCCTCTTTTTACATTTAATTTCTTCATTTTATCTCTTCAAAAACTTCCGAAGAGTGTTGTGCCCAATTTTGGTACAAACAGAGTGTAAGTAATGTCAAACTGGCTCAGTTCGATGTTCCATTTGAGTAACCTACCAGACGTCTCAGACCGCGAAAGGACCTGTTGTAACGGCTGGTCGGTGTAAACAAATATGGGATGTGCCTGGAAATACGGTCGGAGTATTCTTGATGCAATAACAAGGCAATAAACCAACTTTTCCAATTTCGGATAATTCCTTTCAGCCCCGGTCAATCGCTTGCTGACGTAATATACTGGCTTCTGTATCCTATCTTCTTCTCGAACTAAGGCAGCACTGATAGCGTTTTCTGATATTTCCAAGTATATGTACAACTTCTCATGATCAATGGGCTTTGACAGGGTAGGTGGTGTCGATAGATGCTGAACTAGTGCTTGGAAAGCGCCCTCACAGTCCGTGGTCCATTCAAAGTTCTGTTTTCCTGTTCGGATCAGATCGAAGAAGGGAATGCATTTGTCTGTGGACTTTGAAATGAACCTGCTCAGTGCCGCTACTTTCCCATTGAGACTCTGGACTTGCTTTATATTTTTCGGAGTTTCAAGATTTCTGATCGCCCAAATCATTTCAGGATTAGCTTCGATTCCCCGAGCGTTGACGATAAACCCGAGGAATTTTCTGGATGCAACTCCAAAGTGACATTTCAGTGGGTTGAGCTTCATTTTGTATTCTCGAAGTATGTTGAACATAGTTTCCAGGTCTTTAACATGGTCAGTGGAAAATCGTGACTTCACAAGCATATCATCTACATATACTTCCATAGTTTTTCCGATTTGATTGGCAAACATCCAATTAACCAATCGTTGATAAGTAACCCCGGCATTCTTGAGTCCGAACGGCATAACTTTGTAGCAATAGAGTCCCAGATTGGTTACAAAGCTGGTCTGTTTCTGATCAGGTAAATGCATCGGTATCTGATTGTAGCCTGAATATGCGTCCAAGAAGGATAAGAGCTCATGCCCAGCTGTTGAATCTACTAGCTGATCAATTCTGGGAAGCGGAAAACTGTCTTTGGGACAAGCTTTATTCAGATCGGAGTAATCGACACATGTTCTCCATTTTCCATTTGGCTTTCGGACGAGCACGGGATTCGACACCCATTCAGGATATAGAGCATCTCGACTGAACCCGTTCGCTTTAAGTTTTTCTACTTCTTCTTTAAGGGCGGCAGATCTCTCTGGATCCATACCACGCCTTTTCTGTTTGACCGGGACATGCCGCGGGTCAATATTCAGAGTGTGGCTCGCGATGTCCAGTGAGATCTCACACATGTCAGAATGCATCTAGGCGAATACATCAAGATTCGCCCGTAGAAATTCAACCAATTCCTCTTGAGTTTGCTGGCTTAGCTGAGACCCAATCTCTATCATCTTCGAATCATCATCATCGTCAATTGGGACACCAATCGTCAGTTCGGCCAGGGATGCTTGACTTTCTTTAGATTCTTCTTCGTCTTCGGTTTCCCTTGGGTCAAGATCCCTTTGGATTTGGCTGGGGTGCCCGGGCCTAGGCCCGGGCGTTAATTGTCAATTATCAGCAAAGCGGACGCAGAGAGATTCCTCTACGCCCTTTCCTTTCTCCTTTCGCTGCGCCTCCCGCAGCTCAGCAACATAACAGGCTCTGGCAGCAGCTTGATCTCCCTTAATGATTCCCACTCCATGATTAGTGGGAAACTTTAAAGTCAAACACCACGGGGCAATGGCTGCCCTGAATTCAGCGAGGGTCGGTTGGCCCAGGAAAGCATTATAAGGGGAGTCTATGTCCAAAACAATGAACTATAACATCCGTACTCTCTGACGTTCTCCAACTCCCAACTCTACTGGCGGTTCCACCATTCCTGTGGGTATAGTAGCACTTCCGTTAAAACCATGGATTCGGGTTTGGCAAGGTTTCAAGTCTGTGGCTTCCATTCTCATTTGATCATAAGTTCGTTTGAAAAAAATATTCACAGAGCTTTCACTGTCAACTAAGATCCTTTATCCAAGCAGGACCTACTTGAGCTGAGATGACCAGTGGATCAATGGTGGGGGCTTCGACTTTATCAGCATCTCTGTTTCTGAATACGATGTCATCTATCATCGTCTTCTGTTGCTTGGCCAGGGCCCCTTCATCAAAACTACTATAGCACTCGAAGTCTGCATGCCTGATAAAGCTGGGATACGACTCCATTTCCTTCCAGCTTCGATCCGCTGGATGAGGACCACCACTTATTGTATTAATAACCAACCTCCCGCCAGTACGAGCGGGTTCCTCTTGCCTTTCCGGATTTGGCGCACAATTCTGATTTGATGGGCCCGCACCACCTGACTGCGGTGCCCGCACATACTGATCCAACTTCCGCTCACGTATCAGTTTCTCAATGAGATCTTGTAAATGGCGACACTCGTTTGTGTTATGGCCATAACTCTCATGGAATCTACAAACTTCCCAGTCTGAACTTGTCTTTCTGTTGACGGTTTCGGGGCAGGATTTTTGTATTGCATGGTGTTACAAGTCTGCAAATACACATTTTCCAACGACGTGTTCAATGGAGTATTGTTATCGTACATGGGAGCCCTACGTCGTGGACCACGATTCTGATCTCGCTTCTTGCCCTGATTTCCATTGTCCCTCTGCTGATTCTGTTTATTTTGCACATTCAACTGCACTTTCCCAGAACTCTCTCCGGATTGTTTAACGGCGATGTTACTCTAAATCCCTTCGATGTTGGGCCCTGTGTCATCCTGCTTCCTTGACTGTTTTGCATCCTCCCTTTTCAAGAATTGGGCTGCCTTGGAATAGAAACGGTCCAATGATGTAGGTGGTTTTCCAGCTAACCAATTTCCAAATTCGGAATCAGCATCAATCCCCTTAGTCAATGCCATTAGGATAGAGTTATCATTGGGATTGCTTATTTCTGCGCACGCAGCATGGAATCGCTCCAAGTAACGTCTAAGTGTTTCTCCGGGAGCTTGTGTAACACTAGACAGAGTGTTAACGTCTTTAGGCCTTGCCACGTGCATACGGAATTGTTCAAAAAACTTGGTGGCCATCTGGTCAAAGTTAGAGATGGATCGTGGTGGCAAACGAGTAAACCACATGGTAGCAATTCCCCCTAGGGAAATAGGGAAACTACGGCATTTTACTGCATCATCATCTCTTGCAGCATTCATTAGCCATTCATACTTCAGGATGTGTTGGTTGGGATCAGAACTTCCTTCATAGACTGGTAAAGTTGGTATCCTGAAGCGCCGAGGTGGTTCAGCATACAATATGTCATCGATGAAAGGGGTATGACTCCGGGAGATTCCCCAGTCGTCATTAGAGAGACCCTGACTTTCACGGATCATTTGGCAGATCATCGTTGGTATATCCGGCATTCAGATATTAGGAGAATGCTGTGCCAAGGTATGGTCGGGTTCCACAGCGTGAGTCTGGACCTGACGCGGTCGACGGTCCGTGCCTCGCCTCCTTGGTCCAACATTCTCATGGACATAAGTCTCTAGAGTATGCTCTCGCTAGCTTCGATGAGGATCAGTTTGGTTTCTAGCATCAACCCCTTGTTCAGTAGTGGTGGTGGTAGCAATGTTGCTTGTGACATGATAAGGGGCAGCACCTCCTCGGGATGAAGGTCCTGTATGATGACTAGTGGATGGTCCAGTTCTGGGTTGCTCGAGATTCGAAGCATGTTGGTGTCCTGTAGCCTGGGTATAGCTCACACCCAGCCGTGGGTGTGTGGATCGGTGATGACCATCAAATGAGGCTGAACTCTCTGTGGAAGAATAAGAACCTTGGTCTCTTCTGGATCTTCTGCGCCCTTGGCGATTTAGCTGGTTAGTCAGCTCCATGTTGGCGCGCAGTTGTTCAGTTAGCTGTTGTCGACTCTGGGTCAATTCTTGAAGCAACATCTGGAATTATTGTCTAGTGACTGGGCCTGATGGATCTGAAGGTCCGGCGGCATCTTGGTTTGATGGAGGCAGTTGCGTGGGATTCTGCCTGTCCCGTCCTCCTTGATCAGCAGCTGTAGAGGTAGTTCGTGTACTTACCATGATGGATTAATGAAAGTCCTTTCCTAGATCTGATGCAGATCTAAATAGAATGGAATGGCTTCAAAGTTCTAGATCTGGATCCTCTTCTTGGATTTATGCAATCCGATATAGATAGGAGATCCAAAGAGCAGGAGAAAAATTGGGTTTTTCTCGGTGAAAGCACCAAAGTGTTTGTACGAAAATTGGGCACAACACTCTTCGGAAGTTTTTGAAGAAATAAAGTGAAGAAATTAAATGGAAAAAGGAGGATTATCTAACAAAAACTCCAAATTTCAGATATGAAAATAATTAAAATGCAAGGAGACACAAGAATTTAGAGTGGTTCGGCGTATCGCCTGCGTCCACTATGAAGTTGTTTGCTTTATTGAACTTTCTTTGAACATTACAAGTGAATTCAGTAAGTTACAGCAGATGATTATGATTTGCAGCAGTAAATTTTGTTATTGGCAGCAGCAAGGGAGTTTAGATCTAGATCTGGCAGAGTCCGGGCGTTGGAGAGCTCAAAGAAGAACAAGAACCTCTTTTCTGTTGGCTTTGGGGGTCTATTTATGTGTAGGAGGCTGATATTTCGCTCAGATCTCGGGAGACCCCCTCTGGCACGTGACTAGGCCCGCACGCCCAAACCCGCGAAGTTTCGGTCCGATCCGTGATCGATACGAACGGATTTCGTATCGATTAAGATTGTGTCTGATGGAGTCAAAATTTGGCGTGGACATTTTTTAGCATGCACGTAGGCTTCTGTGAAAATTTCATATCATTTGGACTTGTAGATTAGGAGATATGATCGATACGAATTAGGATTTTCGGGTGGCTGTTTCGTTCGACTCCCTTATTTCAACTCGGTTCGGTTTGACTTGACCACTTCTGTTTCGTTCGACTCCCTTATTTCGACTCGGTTCTGTTTGACTCGATGACATGGCGTTTGAATCTCTGGATCACTCCGCCTTTGATGCCATTTTAATCGAGTCATTCTAGGACTTTCGCTCTGCTCGTATCGATGGTATTTCCTTGTTCGCATCGATAAGAGTGATCCACCTAGATGGATTCGAACAGCGGCTCTGAGATGGAGTCAAACTAGATGGATTCGAATAGAGGCTCTGAGATGGAGTTGAACTAGATGGATTCGAAATAGTGGCCAGGCGATGGAGTCGAACTAGATGGATTCGAAATAGCGGCCAGGCGATGGACTCGAATTCGATTGAGTCGAATAGTGGTTCTGTGATGGATGCGAAGCGAGTCGAACCGAGGCTATCTGATGGATGCGAAGCGAGTCGAACAGAGGTTGTTTTTATCCAATTTTGCATCGATCGTAACTTGAGTATACGAACTCGGATTGACTTGAAATTTGGAACGGTGGCTCTCATAGCTTCGCTTGTCCGGTCATATCAATTTTAGCTCAATCCGGACTCGGACAAAATTTGTCGATATCCATAGTGAGCCCGTGTATAACCGATCTCTAGGACGGACTGTCATTGGTTACTAGTCAATTCCTTGGTGTCACGGCCTTGCCAAAAGGCAGGATAACAGTACCCATAGCGGAGGATCTTTTTTGCTAGGGTCTGCCCCCCAGTATGGTTACTACATTCTCCTTCGTGAACTTCACTCAAGACTCGTTTTATCTCGTCGTGGGCGATGCACCGAAGTAAGGGAACCGAGAATCCCCACCAATACATTATTCCGCCCTGCATTATATATCGTGAAGCTTTGCGAATGACTTGTTGTCTTTCATTCTTTCTATCGGGCAAGGTCCCATATAGTAAGTATTGTTTGAATGGGGTTATCCATGACTCCCTTTCAATTTCTGTTTCTAGCACAAAATCTACTTCCATCTCGTTTATACTCGGAATTTGCAAAACTCCGACGGAAACCAAGCCCGTCTGCTGTGCATCGCCAGTACTTGCGAATTTTGCCAATGAATCAGCTACCCTGTTTTGTTCACGCGGGACGTGCGAAATACCGTAATATTCAAGGTCTGCCAATAGTTCTTGAACCCGAGCGTGGTATGGAACGAGCCTCTATCCCTTTTCTTGATAATCACCTCGTACTTGGCATACCACCAATTGTGAGTCACAAAAGATCTCAACCGATCTTATTCCGAGTTCTCTGATAAGCTTTAAGCCAGCAAGCAATGCTTCATACTCAACTTTGTTATTTGTAGCTGGGAAATTAATTTTCAAGGCATTACAAATTGATCGGTTTTCAGGGGTTACAAGAATGACTCTAGCCCTAGAGCAATGGTCGTTGGATGCCTCCATCGGTGTATAGTTTCCATCGAATGGAGGGAATAACATCATCACTGTTTGGTTCGTCTGATATGGTGAATTTTGCGATGAAGTCTGCTAGCGCCTGCCCTTGGATAGCCCTCCGTGGCAGGTATGTGATATCGAATTGACTCAACTCAATATTCCATTTCAGTAACCTTCCTGAGGTTTCTGGTCGTTGGAATACCTGTCGCAAAGGTTGATTGGTATAAACACTATTCGGATGTGCCTGAAAATATGGACGAAGCTTGCGTGATGCAATCACCAAGCAGTAGGCTAGCTTCTCAATTTTAGGATAATTTCTTTCTGCTCCCATCAAACGTTTACTGACATAGTACACCGGCTTTTCAACTCGGTCCTCCTTGCGAACCAAAGCTGTACTGATGGCATGTCGAGACATGGCCAAGTATGCATACAACACTTCATGATCTATAGGCTTCGACATCACCGGGGGACTTTCCAAATGTCTTACCCAAGCTCGGAATGCATCCTCACAATTGGGTGTCCATTCAAAATTTCTCTTTCCTTTCTTTATTATATCGAAGAAAGGAATACACTTGTCTGTCGCTCTAGATATGGATCGACTCAGCATGGCCACTTTTCAGTTCAGGCTTTGTACTTGCTTTATAATTCTGGGCACTTGAATGTCTCGAATAGCCCTAATCTTTTTTGGGTTAGCTTCAATTCCACGTGCATTAACAATGAAACCCAGGAACTTTCCTGACGCAACGCCAAAGGAACACTTCAAAGGATTGATTTTCATTCCATAATACATGAGTATATCAAACATTTCCGCTAAGTCTCGAATGTGGTCGTTTGACTGTCGTGACTTCATAAGCATGTCATCCACATAGACTTTCATCGTCCTACCGATTTGGTCTTTAAACATCCAATTCACCAGACGTTGATAAGTTGCTCCTGCATTTTTCAATCCGAAAGGCGTTACTACATAACAGTATAGTCCAACATCTGTGACAAAACTAGTATGTTCCTTATCTGGAATGTGCATCGGGATTTGATTATATCTCGAGTATGCATCCATAAATGACAATAACTCGTGCCCTGCTATTGAGTCGACCAGCTGATCAATTCTAGGTAGAGGGAAACTATCCTTAGGGCATGCTTTGTTCAGATCTAAGTAATCCATGCAGGTCCTCCATTTCCCATTCGCTTTCCTCACTAGTACAGGGTTAGAGACCCATTCTGGGTAGAGGGCGTCGCGGACGAACCCATTGGCTTTGAGTTTTTCCACCTCCGCTCTGAGAGCAGCGGACCTCTTCGGGTCCATACCTCTCCTTTTTTGCTTCACCGGCACGTATTTCGGGTCTATGTCCAACATATGACTCGTAATGGTGGGAGATATCCCGCACATATCGGAATGTGTCCAAGCGAAGACATCCAGATTCGCTCGGAGAAAATCAGTAAGATCCTCGATCATCGAGGGGTTGAGTTGCGATCCAATCTTTCATACCCGCGATGGATCATCGTGGCTGACTGGAATGTCATTCGTTAGTTCAGCCGGTGCTGCTTTTGCCTCCTTGGATTCCTCATCCTTCGGATCTATGTCTCTATAGATCCGATCATGTTGCCCGAGCCAAGGCTCGGGCATTACTTGTCAATCTTCAGTAACTCGGATGCGGACGGAGTTGTCCACAACCTTTCCTTTCTCTCTTCGCTGGGCCTCTCTCAGCTCAGCCACATAACACGCATGACCAGTAGCCTAATCGCCATGCACAACACCAACTCCTTTATCCATTGGGAATTTCTAGGTTAAACACCACGGGGCCAAAGCTGCCCTAAACTCTGCCAGGGCCGGTCGACCCAGAAAGACATTATATGGAGAATCGACATCCAAAACGATGAACGGTAGGATCCGCACCCTCCTACGTTCACCTTCTCCAAGTTCAACTGGCAATTCAACAAAACCCACTGCATCCGTAGCCGCACCATTAAAGCCATGAATGCGGGCTTTAGATGGTTTTAGATCCTTTGTCTCCATCTTCATTTGGTCGTATTCTTTTTTAAAGATGATGTTAACAAAACTTCCACAGTCAATCAGTATTCTTCTCACAAACGCTGGCCCAATAGTGGCTGAGATGACCATCGGGTCAATGGTAGGTGCCTCCACCTGATCAATATCTCTACTTCTGAACACTATATCATCCGTCATCAATCGTTGTTGCTTAGCCGGAGTTCCATCTTCCATGTTTGAACAACATTCAAAATCTGCATGTTTTAAGGAACTAGCATAGCGCTCCATTTCTTGCCAATTCTTGTCTACAGGGTAAGGCCCACCGACTATCGTGTTTATGACTAATCTACCTCCAGTCCGAATAGGTTCCTCAGGCCGTTGTGGGGCTTGTCCGTGATTGGGGTCAGATGTCCCTTGTCCGCTGTTTGTACCAAAATTGGGCACAACACTCTTCGAAAGGGTTTGAAGAGATAAAATGAAGAAATTAAATGGAAAAGGAGGATTATCTAACAAACACTTAAAAAACAAATAAGAAAGTACGTAGAAACACAGAGATTTAGAGTGGTTCGGCGTGTTGCCTACGTCCACTATGAAATTTATGATTTTATTGATGTTTTCTTGCTGATTACAACCGATTACATCAGATTACAATGGATTACAGTGATGAAATTCGAGTACAACAGCAGTCTTGTAGTGCAAAAATGCTTTCGGTAGAGTCTGGACGTCAAAGAGCCAAAAGATCCCTTTTATGTAAGCCCTAGGGTGCTATTTATAGGCGTACGATGCAAATATCTCGCTCAGATCACGGGAGACCTCTTCTGGCACGTGGGTGGGCCCACGCGATCGATCCCACGTGATTTGCACTCAGTCCGTGATCGATACGAACGAATTTCGTATCGATCAAGATGTGGTCCAATCGTGTCGAAATTTGGCATGGACGTTCTTTGAGCTGTACGTAAGCTCCTGTGAAAATTTCATAGCATTTGGACATGTGGATCGCAAGTTATGATCGATATGAATTTGAGTCTTCGGTAGGCTGTTGAGTTCGAATCGATCCTTTTGTATCGCTCTGTTCAAATCGATGTTGAGCATGCGCCTGCGAGTTGACATGGCGCTTGATTTTTGGATCGCTCCACTTTTGATGCCGAGTTGACTGAGTCATCCCAAGGTTTTCGCCTTGTTCGTATCAAAGACCGTTGTCTTGTTCGTATCGATGGAAGCTGCCTTGTTCATATCGATAGATGCAGCTCAGTTCGTATCGATGGAAGTTGCCTTGTTCGTATCGATAGATGCAGCTCAGTTCGTATCGATGGAAGTGACTCAGTTCGTATCGATGGAATTGACTTAGTTCGTATCGAGCACTGTGGCTTTGTTCATATCGATTGTGTGGTCTTGTTCGTATCGATCGAAGTTGTTCCAACTTGATGGATACGAACAACTGATAATATGATGGATACGAA
Source organism: Allium fistulosum (assembly GCA_030737815.1). NCBI lineage: Eukaryota > Viridiplantae > Streptophyta > Magnoliopsida > Asparagales > Amaryllidaceae > Allium > Allium fistulosum. Next base: position 1,222,880,124 of record CM060903.1, read on the forward strand.
CAGATGGATGCGAGATGATATCGATGGATGGATACGAAGAGTCAACGCTGTATGGATATGAAGAAAGCCATTTGGTCAATGGATACGAACAATGCAGTTATTCTGATCGATACGAAATCGCGCACCTCTGATCGATTCGAATAAGATCGATACGAAGTCAGATGTTCCCTGGCTGCCTTATGGATACGAAATGATGCGACTATGTTGATTTCCTTAGTTTGCATCGATCATATCTTGAGCATACGAACTCTGATTGACTTGAAATTCGAAATGTTGGCTTTCATAGCTTTGCTTGTCATGTCTTGTCAATTGTGGCTCGATCCGGACTCGGACAAAATTTATCGATGTCCATAGCAAACCTGCGTATAACCGATCTCCGGGATGGACTTTCCTTGGTTTTCAGTCAAGTTCTTGGTATCACGGCCTTGCCAAAAGGCGGGATAACATTTTCCCCCCAAAGTATGTCTTGTGAAAACACGACGTGCTTTGAAAAGTTGCAATCTTCATTCTGAATAGTTCTATCTGACTTGTTAAATAGTTATCGTCTTCTCGTCGAAAGCTGTAATCCTTTGGCTGACTTTCAGTAATATGAATTGTTGACTGCCAACTGCTGTATCGTGTACTGTTGTAACTGATTGCTGTATGATAGCGATTATTTGTTTGTTGTTGTAACCGTCATCAAGCGAATATCCAATCCCTGTGAATTTTGAAAATTGAATATTAGTCCGGCATACATGCATATAGGTTAACCTGACTCTCGTTAACGTCGCACGTTCACGAGTCGTTACCAATTCTCTTGTATCGAATTCTGTATCGATCCTCTCCTGAATTGATGTGAAATTCAAGTTGTAACAAAGCTTGATGGTTGTTTTGGAATGTTCCTTCGTATCGATCCTCTCTTGAATCGATTTGAGATGAATAAACATGAATCTCGTATCAACAGAGTTGAATTATCCAAATATTATTTTGTGATGACCTTCACATCGATGGTTGTGAACTCCTGCAACTTTCAAAGTGATGGAAACGAACAGTTCAGTTCGTATCGATGAGTCTCGGATGGAGTCGAAAACAGTGGATACGAACAAGTGTTTAGTATCAATGGAACCATGTTGCACTAGTGCAGTCTTGACATTCCTTTTGCATCGATGCATCTTTATGGATTCGAACAGTTCGCGCGAGCTTTGCCTTTGTCGCTTGTCGGGTCTCTTTTCGTATCGAGGGACTTAAGATGGATACGAATAGTCCAATCAGTCATTCGAGCGTTATTCGTATCGATGGATACGAATCTTCATGGACCGTGTGCTGATGGATACGAACAGAGCAGTTTGCATCCATGGAGTTACACGGTTCAAGTGCAACCTGGTTGTTCCCTTCGTATCGATGGATCAATGTGGAAGGTTGAAAAGTCGTTTTTGCATCGACTGTGAATGGACACGAACAGCTACGTTTGGGATCGCTCTGGATTGAGGGATACGAATAAGCTTGTCTGTATCGATGGTGGTTGTGACCTTTCCAACCGGTACTCGGCTACTGGGAGACGAATAGACACTTTCCTAGTATAAATACCTTGGCACTTAGAATTTTTCCATTTACTTATTCTCTTGCCTCGTTTTCGTATCGCTTGTGAGACCCAGGAAAAAGAAACTGCGCTTGCCTTCGAATCGAAACAGACTTTCAATCCATTAAACTAACCATTATAATTAGGCAATGAATTGATGATTCGCGTTAAGAATGACGAAATTCGAATCCAATTGCAAATCGATTAACATACATGGCCTACTTCTGGTGGTGTTGAGGTCGAAGTTGGTTCGAAATATGGTCGAAGGAGGAAGGAAATGGAGTTACGGCCATTTGAGGAAGAAGGAGTGAGGAGGGAAACGAAGGAAATGACGAAAAAATGCTTGGCTTTGATTTCGTATCGGTGAAAGGTTAAAGAAATTGGATTTTGCATCGATCTTCAACCGGGAGTCTCGTATCGACCGGATCGATACGAAACCAGCAATTTTTTTTTCCTGATCGATACGAACTTCGTGGCGACTCAACCGATGCAATGCCAGCGTGAATTGATCGATGCAAAACCAAAAGCACAGTTGATCGATACGAAATGAGAGCTTCGGATCGATGCGAAGTTAGAGCTTTGATCGATGCGAACTGAGTGCTTTGAGACCAATATGAAGTTAATGCCTTTGCGATGAATAATATGAACCTTCTGGTCTAGATGAATACAAATTTCACGCAAATTCAAATACTTGACCCCGACGAGCTTCATCTTTGCATAACTAGACTTGACCGTTTCCCTGCATACTTGACTACCTTTCGAAGCTCGTCAACGGAACCATAACTTACCAAAACTTTAATAAACTTTAGCTCGGATCGGTCTCTAAAGTCCGGATGGCACGGTTATGATGGTCAGCGATGATGGTCATTCCAATTGGATATCGAAGTCGCGTCATTTACATATGTTTTCTTTAACTCTATAGAATTTGCCAAGTAACATGTAGCACTGCACTTGCACATTCACATTCACGCACATCACACTGGGGAACACTTGGGTGTTTATAGTCTAATGATGGTTTTAATAAGTTGATTAGCTATGGAATCCACAAATCCACAACAATAAGAGCTTCAGGATTCATCTCCTTTTGTCCTAGAGATTCCGGCCATCGCGATCGAAGTATAGACCCAGCTCCGGACGAGCTGCCTGGGGCCAGGTTTATCATGAATCCACAGGATTCCATGCCGTCTAACGTGTCCGAAGACATGTTGGGCCGTATATGCCTAAGGCACGGTTTGTCGTTGGATGATGTACTATTACCGGGACCAAACAATAGACCACATGCTCCCTCAGAGGGGTTTACTACCATCAATCGCCATGCGTGCACAACAGGAACACTTCCTACGTTCAATCAATACATTAGGGAAGTGTTGTCTTTCCTCGGAATCGCTCCATCACAACTACACCCCAACGGATACGCTACGCAGAACAGTTTATTTATCGTATTCATGGAACATCTCTTTCGGCCACTAGCTCCAACAGAGATCATATATCTTTTTAACTTCAAGAGTAGGGGAGATAGTCCGTCTCTCACATTCCTGGAGGTGATCAGGAATTAACAAGTAGTAACCGGATCCTGGACAAGGCTGAGTTACTTTAAAACAGAATGGTTCTACGTCCGATGCCCCCTAGGATTTGCCAACCGATGGTTAGTCAGACATAAGTGTTGCAGTCTTCTCCAAGAGTTATCAAGATAATAGTAGTTGATGTAAAACTAATATCTTCTTTTCTTTACAGCCGCAATTTCACGACCCGAAGGCGGGTACTTCAAAGAAATAGTAAGGGTCCTTCAAGAAATTCCAAGTGAAATGAGGGACATCGATTCGGTTATAACCGACAGAAACTTGATAATTGTTGGACTGATCGAGCGGAATCAAAGCATAAGGCTTGAAGGAACACTAAGGGCGGCCCCGAAGAAGCAGTTGAAATGCAAAACACCCACGGTCGTAATAACCGAAGGAGGTGATGAAGAGAGAACACCCACGGACGATGAACTTGTCGCTGGGTCTTTAGCCGGATTTCAAACGACAAAAGGAAGAAGAAAAGGCAAGGCCGCTGCTTACAAACGTCCTAAGTCTTCGAGGTGGAAATCAGTTGTGGTTTCCTTGCTGGTTCCCGGCATTAGAATCTCAGAGGCTCCTTCCTCACCAACAGAGAGTCCTTTTGAAAGGCTTGCCGATATTCCAATTCCGGATTACGTGTCACTTCAACACGACACCGGGTTGGAGGAGCTTGATAGTGCTCTTGATTTAAGCAAGTCGCTTCCTATAAGTGCGGCCGACATTTCCGGTTGGTCGGGGGGTGGCACATACATACACACTTCACGACACTACACGATTTCGAATCACAAGTTGTTCAATTCAAGAAACCACTAACTCTGCTTCTCTTTCTCTTTTTACAGTTACGATGTCCGGACGAGGGTCGATGTTAGGAAGTCTTCGCTCAGCTCGCCGATCTTCTTCATATTATGAGTCACATAGGAGAGAAGAAGATAGAGGCCGCGATCGTGGGTACTCTAACCAGGAACGTCAAGAGAGAGATAGGGATAGGGACTACAGACATCGATCCCGTTCCCGCTCTCCTCCTTCTAGACTCCCTACACAACCCTCGGGTCAAGGGAGACAGCCAGTAGAGCCCCCTCGTCACAAACCATCTTCGCATGCTTCTCGCTCTGAGTTGCAACGCCATAGAACTGAGGTTGAGCCTCCCATCATCATTGAGCAAGCTATCACTGAGCCCACTGGGGAATGGGCTATTAAAATTGCTCAGCTAAAGAAAGATTTCCCAAATATATGCTTCGACGGCTACATTTTTCCCCCTCACTTAAAGAGAATTCCATCAGAGGCGGAGAACACAATGCATGATTACATTCATGACATTTATTCTCAGTACAAAGAGTGGGCAAAGGCTGCAGAGAAAGCGTCGAAGGTGGCCTTCGAGCGGGCTAAACTAATCGAAAAGTTAGAATCTGATCTCGCCCAGAAGGACCGCATCGTCTAAGTGCTCAATGATGAAGCCGAGTCCTCTCGGAAATCATAGATTGAGATCACCAAAAAGGCCGATGAGGCGAATTTTGCCATGGAAAGGATGAGGCAGACACACTATGCCTTGGTGGAACAGATGGGCCACCGAAACACCACGGTCACAGCTGAACGGGACGCCGCTCTGAAAGAACTCAACGAGCTCAAAGCCAATTTTTTTGAATCATCAAGGAAAAAGATGATGCAAATAGAGTGGCCCAAGAAGCTTGTGAACAGGCTGTAGTGCTCCGGGGCGAGCGGGATGCCGCAACTGCTAAGGACCGTGTGGTGGAGACTGAGGTCGAAGAGAAAGTTCGTATGGCTGAGTCTAGGCTAGAAGCTAATGTTGAAGATCTCCTCATTGTTTATAATGCTAATGTTTTGAGGCACAGAAATCTAGCCTGGCTCAACAACTATCCGACACATTTATACAACACTTGGGGCCGATTGGTTGAGGAGGAGAAGGCGGTGCATCTGGGTGAATCAATCGACGAGTTTGAGCTTGAGAATCGTGTGCTAAATGAAGACGAATGAAAGATTCTCCATGAGTCGATGATTTCGCACAAAAAAGAAAAGCTCGGCACCCAACACTTGGAGGCTGGAGAAGGTTCAGGTGTTGAGCATCACGATGCGAGTGCCGAAGTTCCTACACTAACCCAGCCTGAATCTGCACCTGCGGTTGATCCCCAGCCCATTCCTGCTTATAATCCGGATCAGCCGTAACTATCTCCGGCCAGAGAAAAAGTTTCTAAAGCCGTTCGACCGTCAACGAGCCAAATTGAGGAAGGTACTCTGAACATTCCGCATACTTGCTCAAAATCAGAAGCTTGATTTGAAATGTTTACTGACAGTCTTCCTTTTTTCTCTATCCAGTGACTGGAGTTACACTGATTGTGCCTCCTACAACTCAAGAATCACGTCAAGCGCAGGAGGCCATCATTATCGAAGCAACTACCATAACAACAACTGCGCCAGTTGAAGGAACGCAGGGGAGCATGCTTATCTTCGATGAACAGCTGATGGAGGAACTCCTCGGTCAACACAGCGACCCCTTTGCAGATCTACCATTTGTTATGGGTGGAAGTGTACCCGCTACCGGCTCTTCAATGTCAACCACTGATGCTCCCAACGAGGCCCAAGCAATTCGTGAAGAAGAAATAATGGCCGAAATTGATGCCGAAATGGAGGCAGCGGCTCGTGATGGTAGTTTTGGTGGTGGGATGGCAGCACTTGGTCCGGCTCCGTTAAGGATGACATCACCTGGTGGTACAGTTATTGATACTAGTGCGCCTATCCCGCCTCCTATAGTCGATCCGGTTCCTCCGAATCCACCTTCAAGGAACATTCCCGTGCACTTGAGCTCGAATGAGGAAGTTGATATCTTGCCCCCGACTGGAGATCAGCCGCCGAAAGGAAAAGACTCGAAAATAAAAATAAGTGGCAGCTCTAGTGGGTCCACACCGAAGGGGAAGCCGAAAATGAAGAGAGAGTAGACGTGCTTCTTCGGTTTATTTTTAGTAGATGGATAGGAATTTATCCTTGTTTTTCTTTTGCAGGCCATGTATAGATGCGGGTTCGGCCCCTGCTAGTAGGAATTTTGGAATCGACTTGTACATAATTTCTTTTCACAAATAGTTGAAATGAAACTTTATTTTGTTTTGAACTTGATGTGTGTTTATTTGCTTAAGTGTTTCAGCATTTGACTTCCTCGTTCAATACACTTGTGAAGTTTCAACTTTTGAATCTCGTTTGAGTTTATCCGTCAAGTTCTGAAATCACGACCACAAGTCATGATAGGATGTTAAGTTGAACTCCGGTGTTGTTCTGCTTCAGTCAGCGATTAACACTTAGTTCTGCCCCTAGTTTCAGGGATGAATTGAGAAGATCAGGTAGCGATCGTATTTCGCCTTAAGTGCAGCATGCTTAGCATTGTTGGATTGATGCTGAAACAAGGAGAATTCGAGTGGTCGAATCACACTTGCTCTTTTATTGATGATTGTATCAACGCTCCGGGGATTTAAGTCATTTTCATGGGTGATTGGCCATGCTCGTTTGATACTTAGCATTTCGTCCATATTCTGGGACTTGAATAAATTCGCGGGCACTCAGTCACACCCGACCTGAGTTTATACTTCGGTCCGCGCTCTGGGGACTTAGAGTCAATTGGCATTTTATAATCCAGTCCATGCTCTGGGGACTTGGAGTTGGTTGACGTTTACTTTTTGGTTCGCACTCTGGGAATCCGGATCGTTTCGATGTCTATACTTCGGTCCGCACTCTAGGAATTCGAAGTTAGGTGACGTTTTATACTCCAATTCACACTCTGGGAACTTAGATTTAGTTGATGTTTATACTCCGGTTCGCACTCTGGGAATCTGGAGTTGGTAAACAGACGGTCAATCACATCTGTTGTGAGTTTTTAAGATTTCGTTCGCACTACGGGAACGAAAGATGTATCAGGATCGTGGATGGTCGGATCACATCCACTATGAGTTAACAAGTGAGGTCGTTAGATGGACTGGTCCATCTTCCTTAAACTTGGTCTGAATATGGGCGAAGTCATTAGGTGGGCGGATCCACCCTCTTCAAAACTGTATTTGTAAGTTTATACTCCAGTTCGCACTCTGGGAATCCAGAGTTATGTAAAGGATTGTCGTGTATCAATCCTTTTTTGACTTGTGCGATGGCTTGTCCCCGAGCTCGGGTTTCACTTAGTGAGTGACCGGTCGTATTGCAGTCACTCCCTATTTGAATAAATTCCACCATATGATGGAACTTAGCTCTCCGTGCATAGTGATGATCATATGAAGTATTTCAAGTAAATCACAGCTCTGGCTCGAAGAGATTGCACTTTATTGCTGAAATAAGAAAATACGGCAAAGTTAGTTGCTGATTACAAATTCAAATTTCAAAATGCAGAAATAAATTGCAAATGAAAAATAGACTGAATAAATAAACAGAGCCTGTTATGTGTAGTAGCGACGAAGACTCTCGCTGTTCCAGGCTCTCGGAAGAGTGAGACCGTCAACGGTCGATATTTTGAATGTGCCATCTCCGAGCTTTTGTTCAATAACATATGGTCCTTCCCAAGTTGCCTTCATATGCGAAGGGACCGGATAAATTCTTGAGTACGAGATCACCAAGTTCAAAGGTTTGGGGTCGGACCTTGGCATTGTATAATCGGGCGACTCGACTTCGATATGCGGCTGCCCTCAAGTCAGCCTCTTCACGCTTCTCATCCAAAAAATTGAGAGATTCAACAAGTAATATAGCATTTGTCTTTGGATCGTAGTATGTCACATGATGAGAAGGTACTTCTAATTCGACTGGAATAACAGCTTCTAAACCATAAGAGAGAGAGAATGGAGTGTGACCGGTCGTGGACTTGTGGGTTGTACGGTAGGCCCATAAGGCCATAGGAAGTTCATTGACCCATTTGCCCCCAGCCTTTTCCAGTCATTTCTTCAAAATAGACTTTATAACTTTATTTACAGCTTCAACTTGTCCATTCGCTTGAGGGTGTGCGACTGCGGAGAATTTCTTCTGAATGTGGAATCGTTGACAGAAATCTTTGAATTCAGCACTGTCGAATTGGGTCCCGTTGTTAGTGATGATAGTACATGGGAGACAAAATCGGCAGATGATGTTGCGCACTACAAAGTTGATCACCTTCTTCGTTGTGATCATGGCAAGGGGCTCGGCTTCCGCCCACTTGGTAAAGTAATCAACTGCTACGATGGCGTACTTCGCACCACCTTTGGCTAGAGGTAAAGAGCCAATAATATCGATGCCCCATACCGCGAATGGCCATGGGTTGACCATCTGTGTTATCTTGGTAGGTGAGGCTCTAGGGATTCGAGCATGCTTCTGACACTTATCACATTTCTTGGCATAATCTGATGCATCACGATTTACAGTCGGCCAATAATATCCATATCGAAGTACTTTTTTGGCAAGAGCTTGCCCCCCGGTGTGATCACCACATTCTCCTTCATGTACATCATGCAATACTCGCTTGATTTTATCATGAGCGATACACCGGAGTAAAGGAACAGAGTATCCTCTTCTATACATAACTTCGTTTTTAATAGTGAACCACAAAGCTTTTCTAAGAATCTATCTCTTTTCACTTCTACGCTCTGGCAGGGTTCCGTGTTCGAGCTAATTTCTGAATGGAGTCATCCACGACTCCCTTTCAGAAACGACATCAAATATCCAATCGGTTTCCATCTGATCAATGCTTAGCGAAGATAATATCTCTACGGGAACAAGTCCCATTTGCTGTGCTTCACCTGTACCGGTTAACTTTGCCAACGAATCAGCTTTCTGGTTGTGTTCTCGCGGTATGTAATAAATAGCATAATAGTGAAACTAATTCAATGTCTCCTGAACTTGAGCAAGGTACGCGACCAGTCTTCGGTCTCTGGCTTGGTACTCCCCTCGAACTTGACACACGATCAATTGTGAATCACAGTAAATTTCCACTGCAATGATTCTCAAGTCTCTTGCAAGTTTCAATCCAGCCAGTAGGGCTTCATATTCGGCTTCTTTATTAGTTGCACGGAAGTTTAACTTTAGAGCATAACATATAGATTGACCTTCAGGAGTTTCAAGTGCAACCCCTGCACCTGAGCAATGGTCATTTGATGCACCATCTGTATGCAGCTTCCGTATATACTAGGGAGATTCACTGGTTTCGGGAAAGTCCTCTGGGATGGTAAATTCAGCAATGAAATCTGCTAGAACTTGTCCTTGAATGGCTCGCCTTGGAGTGTAAGTAAGGTCAAACTGACTTAACTCGATATTCCATTTGAGTAACCTACCAGACGTCTCAGGCCACGTAAGAACCTGTTGTAACGGCTGGTCGGTGTAAACAGTGATTGGGTGAGCCAGGAAATACTGATGGAGCTTCCTCGAGGCAAATAACAAGATAATAAGCCAATTTCTCTAGCTTCGGATAATTTCTCTCAGCTTCGGTTAGCCGCTTGCTTATGTAGTAGACCGACTTTTGTATTCGGTCCTCCTCCCGAACTAGGGCAGCACTGATTGCGTTTTCTGATACCGCCAAGTAAACATACAATTTCTCGTGATCGACAGGTTTTGACAAGATTGGCGGTGTGGAGAGATGTTGAATTAGTGCTCGGAATGCGCCCTCACATTCCGTAGTCCATTCAAAGTTTCGTTTTCCCTTTCGGATCAGATCGAAGAAGGGAATGCACTTGTCAGTGGACTTTGAAATGAACCTGCTCAATGCTGCTACTTTCCCGTTGAGACTCTGGACTTGCTTTATAGTTTTCAGAGTTTCAAGATTTCTGATTTCCCATATCTTTTCAGGATTGGCTTCGATTCCTCGAGCGTTGACGATAAACCCAAGGAATTTGTCGAATGCTACCCTAAAATGACATTTCAATGGGTTGAGCTTTATTCTATACTCTCGGAAGATATTAAACATTGACTCCAGGTCTCTGATGTGATCGGTGGAAAATCGTGACTTGACTAACATGTCGTCCACATATACGTCCATGGTCTTTCCAATCTGGTTAGCGAACATTCGATTAACTAACCGTTGATAAGTGGCCCTAGCATTCTTGAGTCCAAAAGGCATAACTTTATAGCAATAGAGTCCCATATTGGTTACGAAGCTGGTATGCTCCTGATCGGGCAGGTGCATGGGTATTTGATTATAGCCAGAGTACGCATCCATGAAGGATAAAAGTTCGTGTCCAGCCGTTGAGTCTACAAGTTGATCAATTCGTGGAAGTGGAAAACTGTCTTTGGGGCAAGATTTATTCAAGTCTGAGTAGTCAACACATGTTCTCCATTTCCCATTTGGCTTTCGGACTAGTACAGGATTGGACACCCATTCTGGGTATAATGCATCTCGAATGAACCCATTCGTCATAAGCTTGTCTACCTCTTCTTTAAGGGAGGCAGATCTCTTTGGATCCATACCATGCCTTTTTTGCTTGATCGAGATGTACCGCGGGTCAATATTCAATGTGTGGCTCGCGATGTCCGGCAAGATCCCACACATATCAGAGTGCGTCCAGGAAAACACATCATGGTTTACCCGGAGAAATTCAACCAATTCCTCTTGCATTTGTTGGCTTAGCCGAGATCCAATCTTTATCATTTTCGAGTCATCATTATCGTCGATTGGAAGATCGATCGTCAGTTCGGTCGGAGAAGCTTGATTGTCTTTACCTTCATCTTCACTTTCGGTATCTCTCAGGTCAAGATCTCTTTGGAATTGATTGGGGTGCCCGGGCCTGGGCCCGGACGCTAATTGTCAATTATCAGCAAAGCGGACGCAGAGAGATCCCTCTACGCCTTTTCCTTTCTCTTTCCGCTGGGCCTCGCGCAGCTCAGCAACATAACAGGCTCGCCCTGTGGCCTGATCCCCTGAACAACTCTGACACCATTGTTGGTAGGAAATTTCAAAGTCAAACACCATGGGGCGATGGCATCCCTGAATTCGGCTAGGGCTGGTCGGCCCAAGAAAGCATTATAAGGGGAGTTTATATCCAACACAACAAACTGTAGTATCCGGACTCTTCGACATTCACCAATTCCCAACTCCACTGGCAATTCCACCACTCCAGTAGGTATAGTTGCACTCCCATTGAAACCATGAATGTGAGACTGACATGGCTTTAAGTCTTTAGTCTCCATTCTCATATGGTCATAAGCTCGTTTAAACAAAATATTCATAGAGCTTACGCTGTCTACCAAGATCCCCTTCATCCAAGCAGGACCTACTTGAGCTGATATGACGAGCGGATCAATAGTGGGGGCCTCGACCCTGTCGGCATCCCTACCTCGAAATATGATGTCATCTTCCATCGTTCTTTGCTGTTTGGCCGAAGCCTCATCTTCAGAATTACTACAACATTCAAAGTCTGCATGCCTGATAGAGCTGGAATACGACTCCATTTCCTTCCAGCTTCGGTCTGCTGGATGAGGACCACCACAAACAGTGTTTATCACCAACCTCCCGCCAGTACGAGCCGGTTCCTCCTGTCTAGCCGGATTCGGTACATGATTTTGATTTGATGGGCCCGCACCTCCAAACTGCGGCGCCCGCACAAACTGTTCTAACTTCCTCTCTCTTGTCAACTTTTCGATGAAATCCTACAAGTGACGGAATTCATTTGTGTTATGGTCGTAGCTTTCTTGGAATCTACAAAATTTCCCCATCTGAATTTGCTTCTCCAATGACTGTTTCAGAGCAGGCTTCTTGTACTGAATAGTATTGCAGGTTTGTAGATATACGTTCTCTAGCGACGTATTCAGAGGAGTGTAATTATCAAACATTGGAGCTCTACGTCGTGGACCACGGTTCTGATCCCGTTTTTTATTTTGGTTACCATTGCCTTTTTGCTGATCTTGCTTATTCTGAATATTCAATTGTACTTTTCCGGAACTCTCCCTGGATTATTTAACAGCAATATTACTTTGAATTCCTTCCACACTAGGCCCCACATCATCCTTCTTCCTAGACTATTTTGCATCCTCCCTTCTCAAGAATTGAGCTGCTTTGGAATAGAAACAGTCCAATGATGCAGGGGGTTTTCCAACCAACCAGTTGCCGAATTCAGAATCAGGCTCAATTCCCTTAGTCAGTGCCATAAGAATAGAATTATCATTTGGGTTGCTGATCTCAGCACATGCAGCATGAAATATCTCTAAATAACGCATGAGTGTCTCTCCAGGAGCTTGAGTGACACTGGATAAAGTATTAACATCCTTTGGTCTCGCGACATGCATACGAAATTGCTCAATAAACTTTATTGCCAACTGATCGAAGCATGAGATAGATCGAGGTGGAAGTCGGGTAAACCACATAGTCGCTATGCCCCCAGTGAAATCGGGAAGCATCGGCACTTGACTGCATCGTCAGCCCGTGTAGCGTTCATCAACCATTCATACTTTAGGATATGCTGATTAGGGTCAGAGTTCCCTTTATAAATGGGCAAAGTCGGCATCCTGAATCGCCGAGGTGGTTCAGCATAAAGTATCTTATCAGTAAAGGGGGTATGACTTCGGGAGATTCCCCAGTCGTCATTGCTAAGCCCTTGACTTTCACGGATCATTTGATGGATAATTACTGACAAGTTGGGCATCTGGACATTTTGAGCAGGTTAGGCAAAGGTGTGGTCGGGTTCCACAATGCGAGGAGGGGCCGGTCGCTGTCGACGGTCCATGTCTCGCCTCCTTGGTTCTATGTCTTCGGAGATATAAGGCTCGAGATGGTAATCACGCTGGTGATGGTTCGGATCTGCCCGATTTTGGGTCTCAGCGCCCAAATCAGTAGCTGTCGTAGTACGGTTATCAGTAACATGATGCGGGGTAGCGCCTCCTCAGGAGGAGGGTCCAGTCTGGTGGCTGGTAGACGAGCCAACTCTCAGTTGTCCAACATTCAATGTGTGTTGATGCCCAGTGGCCTGTGTGTAGCTTCCGTCTAGCCTTAGGCATGTAGATCTGTGATGAAAATCAGAAGAGGCTGAACTCTCGGTGGAGGAATGGGAAGCCTGATCCCTCCTGGATCTCCTTCGTCGCTGACGGTTCAGTTAGTTGGCTAGTTCTGCATTAGCACGGAGTTGCTGAGTGAGCTGTTGGCAGCTCTGAGTCAATTCTTGCATCAACATCTGAAATTCTTCCCTGGTGACAAGGCCTTGCGGATCTGATGGTCCGGTAGCATTCTAATCAGCTGGGGGCAGTTGCACGGGATTCTGTCTGTCCCGTCCTTCAAGATCTGTAGTTGTGGAAGTAGTCCTTGTGTTAACCATGATGGATGATGAAGCTCTCTCCTAGACTTGTACCAAATCTGAATAGGATGAAAGAACTTCTGAAATTGAGATTTGGATCTTCTCCTTGGATGTTTGCAATCCGATATCGGCAGTAGATCCAATGAGCAGAAGGAAAAAACTGGGTTTCTCTCAATGAAAGCACCAAAGTGTTTGTACCAAAATTGGGCACAACACTCTTCGGAAGGGTTTGAAGAGATAAAAATGAAGAAATTAAATGGAAAAGGAGGATTATCTAACAAACACTTCAAAAACAAATAAGAAAGTACGCAGAAACACAAAGATTTAGAGTGGTTCGGCGTGTTTCCTATGTCCACTATGAAATTGATGATTTTATTGATGTTTTCTTGCTGATTACAACTGATTAAAGTGGGTTACAGTGATGAAATTCGAGTACAACAGCAGTCTTGTAGTGCAAAAATGCTTTTGGCAAAGTCTGGACGTCAAAGAGCCAAAAGATCCCTTTTATGTAAGATCTAGGGTGCTATTTATAGGCGTAGGATGCAAATATCTCGCTCTGATCTCGGGAGACGTATTCTGGCACGTGGGTGGGCCCACGCGATCGATCCCACGTGATTTGCACTCGGTCCGTGATCGATACGAACGAATTTCGTATCGATCAAGATGTGGTCCAATCGAGTTGAAATTTGGCATGGACGTTCTTTGAGTTGTACGTAAGCTCCTGTGAAAATTTCATCGCATTTGGACTTGTGGATCGCAAGTTATGATCGATACGAATTCGAGCCTTCGGTAGGCTGTTGAGTTCGAATCGATCCTTTCGTATCGCTCTGTTTGAATCGATGTTGAGCACATGCCTGCGAGTTGACGTGGAGCTTGATTTTTGGATCGCTCCACTTTTGATGCCGAGTTGACTGAGTCATCCCAAGGTTTTCGCCTTGTTCATATCGAAGACCGTTGCCTTGTTCGTATCGAAGACCGTTGCCTTGTTCGTATCGATGGAAGCTGCCTTGTTCGTATCGATGGAAGTTGCCTTGTTCGTATCGATAGATGCAGCTCAGTTCGTATCGATGGAAGTGACTCAGTTCGTATCGATGGAATTGACTTAGTTCGTATCGAGCTCTGTGGCTCTGTTCATATCAATTGTGTGGTCTTGTTCGTATCGATCGAAGTTGTTCCAACTTGATGGATACGAACAACTGATAATATGATGGATACAAACAGATGGATGCGAGATGATATCGATGGATGGATACAAAGAGTCAACGCTGTATGGATACGAAGAAAGCCCTTTGTTCGATGGATATAAACAATGCAGTTCTTCTGATCGATAAGAAATTGCACGCCTCTGATCGATTCGAATAAGATCGATACGAAGTCAGATGTTCCCTGGCTGCCTTATGGATACGAAATGATGCGACTTTGTTGATTTCCTTAGTTTGCATTGATCATATCTTGAGCATACGAACTCTGGTTGACTTGAAATTTGAAACATTGGCTTTCATAGCTTTGCTTGTCATGTCTTGTCAATTATGGCTCGATCCGGACTCGGACAAAATTTATCGATATCCATAGCAAACCTACGTATAACCGATCTCCGGGATGGACTTTCCTTGGTTTCCAATCAAGTTCTTGGTATCACGGCCTTGCCAAAAGGTGGGATAACATCCGCCTTCCTGAGGGTTCTTCACAAACTCCTGTAACTTTTTCTGTCGAATCAGCTTTTCAATCGCATCATGGAGGTGACTACACTCCTCAGTATTGTGCCCGTAAGTCTCATGGAAGCAGCAATACTTCCTAGTCCGCTTTTGTTTTTTGGTGGACTCTTTTGGGCGTGGCTTTCGATATTGGAAAGTATTACAGGTCGATAGGTAAATATTTTCCAGAGATGCATTCAGAGGAGTGTATTCATTGTAGGTTGGGATCCTTGGTTTCCACTTTCCGGCTTCCCTTTTCTTTCCAGAATTTCCTCCTCCGGATCCTTTTGACCGCTTAGGCTTGTTTTGAACATTGACCTGGACTTTTCCAGAGTTGTCACCAGATTGTTTTACAGCAATGTTGATTTGCACAGTCTCCTTGCCGGGTCTTGGTGCATTGTCTCGCATCATCCACCTAGCTTCCTCCCTTCTTATAAATTGATGTGCCTTCGAATAAAAATGTTCCAATGTAGTCGAAGGCTTTCCTGCCAGCCAATCACCAAACTCCGAATCTGGATTTACTCCTCACATCAAGGCCATTGGAATGGCATGGTGATTCGGGTTGCTAACTTCAGTAGCAGCAACGTGAAATTTTTGTAAGTACTCCTTTAACGACTCCCTTAGAGCCTGAATTACACTAGACAAGGACATAACATCCTTGGGACGAGTGGCATGAATCCTGAACTGCTCCACAAATTTCATCGCTAAATCATCAAAATTGGAGATAGACCGCGGAGGAAGTCGGTAAACCACATGGTAGCGATTCCAGATAAAGTTATTGGGAAACAACTACATTTAGTTGCATCATTCGCCCTAGCTGAATCCATCATCCACCCATACCTCATTACATGTTGTCGGGGATCGGTCTTCCCCTCGTAGGTCGGGATAGTCGGCATATTAAACTTCCTGGGGTAATCAGCTTGTAGGATAGCATCTGTGAATGGAGTATGACTCCTAGATACGCCCCAATCATCATTAGTTAAACCTTGATTTTCCCTCATCAACTGTCTGACCATGGCTGATAGGTCTGGGGTTTGTATGGAAGATGGCAAGTTGGAATCCGTCTTGCGGGACCATTCCGGTTGGTGCCTCCTTTGTTGGCGATCTACCAAACGTGTATCCTAGGGACCTGTTTCATCATGACCTTGGTGAGCCAATCGTCCAGCTTCCTCTCGTGCTCCAGACCCTAAGTTTACTGTTTCAGCTTGAGCGCGATTTTTCTGGTGCACTGCACCTGTTTGCGTTGTTTCAGTTTTACGGTGTCTACGCTTGGGAGGTTCATCAGATGAAGTAGAGCTGTCGAACGAGGAGTAGGAAGCGGGACTTCCTCCAGCATTCTGATGCTGTTGTTGAGTAACCTGAGTCATGAGGTTGGCATTAGCCTGAATCTGCTCGCTAAGCTGTCTCCTGCTTTCCATGAGTTCTCTCATCAGCTCGTTGAACTCTGTCCTGGTGACAACTTCCGTTCGGTTTTGGGCGGTGATGGTCCCTTCGCCCGGATTAGCTTGTTGATTGTTGGGTCCTACTTGTTGGACGCTAGCGGTTTCGTTGACATCTGCATTGTGGGAGGCTGATCTAGTACGTGGTCTTCCCAATGTAGAGTTATCGGTTGGAACTCTGAGTAGAATCAATGGACTTCTTGTGAACAAACTCAGATCTTCTTCGGGGGATTTCCTCAATCCAGTAGCAACAAAGGAGATCCTAACAGCCTGAAAATGATGTTCTTGGTGAAAGCACCAAAATGTTAGCACTAAAATTGGTCACTAACACCCAAAAAAGGATTTGTGTAGAGAGATTAATGAAGATAGAAAATTAAAATAGAGGAATGTATACAACATTAACTATAGAAACAAAAACACCATAATTATAGTGGTTCGGCGTAACTGCCTACGTCCACTTTGAGTTTAATCTTTATTGCTTCTTTAAATTATTGAATACAGATACAATCCATGCACTAACGACTTGATTACAAGTTTGGATCGAAAATAGATGAGTCTTCGAATGGTAGTCTCCCCGGAGTTCTCGAAAAAAGGTCTCTCTTCACTGCACCCCTGCCCCTCTATTTATAGACGAAGACAAGCCGGACTTCCTCCGTGGGCCCAGGAGCAAGGTACTTCGACCCATAGTAAGTGACTTTTGCGCACCGAGCCAAGCATGCCGAACGACCAATGCCGAGCGAGAAATGTCGGGCGACACTATTCGAGTGAAGGCTACCGAGCGATGCTTTGCCGATTGAAGGGAGTCGGGCGATGCTTGCCGAACAATTCTTGCCGAGCGGGAAATGCCGAACGAGGAATGTCGAACGATGCTTGCTAAATGAGTGTAGTCGAGTGACGTTGGCCGAACGAGGAATGCCGACCGATGCTTGCTGAATGAGGGTAGTCGAGCGACGTTGGCCGAACTAGGAATGCCGACCCAGGAGCATCGAACGATTACGACCATACCAGCATAGCCGAACCAACGTGCATTATCCCATATTTGTCGAACCACCAATATCGGGCCAGCCCTTCTCCGTAGATGACTCGGAGTAATCCCCTAACTGACTCAAAGTGAGGAGCGACACCAGCTAAAGCGTCAAACGGTTTATCCTCTAATGCCCAAAAACTTGCTACCTCTCTGAAGTCTAATGGGCCACACATGTCGAGCCATGAATGTCCGATCCAGAAATTACCAAGCGACAACCTAATGCTATGCCACAAATGAAATATCGATCCACACACACAAGTTGATCCATCAAATGATGCCGACCCACACTTATGCCATCCTACCGATCCACGTAGCCTTGCCGAACCACTTAGTGGAACCAAACCTTCATAGGTTCAACCCTTTCTTGGCTCGAGTTACGATCGGACCTAACTATTCATTATGCAACTATCACCTTGTAGCCGGGCTAAACTGCTGGGTAACACCCATGGACGCCTGGGTTCTCAATCTCAAAAGCGGATCCCTCATCGTCAAAGATGTTAGCAGGTTCGGGTACGATTATAAACGGGTTTCCGAGTTTGGGGTCCCAAAGTTTCCACATGGATGTCGACCTTTAGTGGTGACAGCGGCAGCTAGGAAGAAGAAGAAGAATCATGATGATGATCATTCCATTTCAGGAAAAAATAGAGATAGTTCAAACTTTGACGACTCCACCCATCATATTTCGGTCCTCAACTGGAGAGATTTCAAAGCATAACTTGTACGCGATGTGAGTTTCCTATCCATTTACATCTTCTTGTACTAAAATGTCATCCCATGAATGCAATTCCTTCCTCAGTCTCCATCATTTTTTTTGATGTCTTTCTTTTAGAGTGGCGCCAAGGGCACCGGGCTGGATGCTAGGAACTACCGCATCCAACCCGATCGGCGGTTAACCGCTGAGCAAACACTTGTTTGGTCGGCGGAGTAACATAATTTTTTTTCTTTTTTTACTGGTCAGCCATTAATCGTCGATTTTGGTAGTCTAGAAAAGAAAATGCGGTGCCCTTAGCATCACACTTCTTTTATCTCTCTATCAGGAAGTATCCAAGTTTATACATAAAATGTTACTGGAAGCTGCTTAATTCATTGGTCACTCCCGAGTCCAAAGTCAAAATCTCATAAACTGGGCCCAAAATAGGCCCACCCTCTCTCTGAAATCGAACCCGGCTGCATATTGGTTGCAACAGAGAAGCTCAACGGTGTTTGTAGCTTTGAAAGAAGCGTACTCCTCTGGTGCTTAGGCATCCGTGAGCCACTAGAAGGTCCATTTGTCGTAATTATCAACTGCCTCCTCTGTTAGGGTTGTCTCGCATGTTTAAAGGAGGAACGATGGTTCGGATTTGGAAAGTCCCACATCGCTAAATAAATTGGAGAAGTGGTGTATAAATATGGGTTAGTATGCACGTAACATTGGAGATTTTTTTGTTACAACAAAGTATGTGCCAACGTACGCCACGTGCTGGAGAGGTGGAGTTGGTCCGACCGCTGTTACACAACAATGGTATCGGAGCCGATGGTTACGGACTGGATCATGCAGACATGGTAGTACTCTCAAAGGATCGTGAATTGAGTTGATGGGAGGTCGCTACTCTGAATTGAGTTGGAAGCCGAAGAGAGATGGTTCGTGAATTGATTAATTTTTACACGCAGTGATGAAAGTAATAAAAGGGTACGTTCTGCTTCTTCAGTGGATTTTGTAGATTTAAATGTGTGATATATATGCATATATGTTATGATAATATTTTGTATATTGGTACTTTGGTTAAAAAATTGTGGGATGATGACCATCTATATGTATTTGAGAATTATTGTATGGTTTGATTGTAAATAATTACAGTTAAATTATGGGATGATGGCTGTCTAACCGTACTTGGGTTTGACTTTTTCATGGTATTGCGATCCTAAGTTGCTTAGGATTTGAACCATGTTCATAGATTTAGGTAAATACCCTTGCATCAAAAGCCAGAATATTTGATGTATGCATGTAGACAAACTGCCAGTTTAGATTTGATGTATGCGTATCTTGCATATAGCATAAGTTTACATTTACAGTTTTTGATTCAGCTGAAGTGTTACGGCAATTCATCAAATAACTTCAAATTTTGCATGGACTTAAATGGAATAATAAAAAAGAAAAATTATTCAGCACTCTAGAAGGTTTAGTCTAAACTGTTCCCAAACCCCTGCGAACCAACAAACCAACAGCAAAGCTGGTAAAAAGGACTTAAGTTACAATCAATATCTTCAATAAACAAAAAAAGATGACAATTCTTAATATAATATAAAATTTTCACATTAGTATCAGTGGCCATTCAAATGAATATGGAGTTTGGATTTCATGTCATTAACATAAGAAAATCAAATAATTAGTTGATAAATTAAGTTTATCAAACTATTCAATTACCATAGAAACTTGTTAAGTTGATAAATTAAGATTGTCCGCCCATCCAAGACTAGGAGCAAAAGTTCAGAAAAATGGAAGAAGGAATCAGAAACCTTGATGAAGAAAGGAGACAGGTCAAAGTCTTTAAACGCAATCTTCCTTTTTGCAAATTTCTTCTTAAAGATGGTAATCACGGTTTATCCTTTTATTATTCTTCTATGTACTCATTTTTCAGAATTTTATTTTGTTGATTTTGAAATATGATTGCAGTTATTAAAGGATTAAATATCGAGCTCAAGAAATGTAGAAGAAGAAACACCAATGCCTTGGAAGAATTCATGCCTGCAAGAAGTAGTAAATCAGAAGAGAAGAGGGAGAAAAACCTTTAAAAGTCGAAAATGATCGCAAGGATAAAATGAACTGGATGAACTCAGTTCAGCTGCGACCATTACAGCAGATGCATTTACAATGATAACAACAATAAGGTCGAAATATGGTAAAACAAAACTGAAATTTGAAACTTATTAAAATAAATTTTCTATCTCTGAACTGTGATTTTTTTGGATACAGAGTACAAAACCGTGGAACAATATGGTCAAAGAGGGATGTGGTCACCTCCGATGTTGAGTTACTGGATCAATCTTTAGTTCCATATGTTGCCCCTGATACAGCACAACCGATCTAAACATCCCACTTGTCAGATTCACACAGTAGCCATGTCTGTGTTCATTCTCAGCAGCAGCGACAACAGGCTTCTAGAAAGTCTCGGAAGTGTTGGTCACTGGAACTTCATTGAAGATTTGTTGCTGCTCTTTAAGCACTTTGTGATGCTTGAGGTATAAATACATTTTCTTTTTTGGTTTTATTATATAAACAATATCATTATATTTGTTTGCTAATTATATGAATAGGAACATCAATCTGCACTGTTTATGGCTTGTTTTCAGTTTATTTTTCCTTTGATAAATTTGAAATTTTTGGGATTAAGGAGTTTATTTTGCCCAATTTTGAGTTAAATGCAGATAGGATATAGCAACATTCAGATTTGATATTTTTGTTAGTTAAAACGTATATCCTAAAGTTGATATCAGAAGTTAAATTGACAATGTTTGATCCTTCACTAAAAGAAAAGTTAGTTATAACAACACACATTCAACGTTTTAATTACAACTACCGTACTCCGTTTGATTAACAAAATAAAAATTTAGTAAAACACTGCCCGTACTGTCAACAATGAAATTTTGCCTAATTATGCCTTTTTTCCTTAAAAAAATTCATATTTAGACCACTTAAAAAAAATATTATAACTATAGGCCACTTCTAAGCACATCCGCACCAACGCAATGAAGACGCATTCTAAAATTGCCCGTTGGCGATTTTTCAAAATGCACCTTTGTATAATTCATGTTTTTAACAAAGGCGCTTCTTGAAAAAACAAGACTTATACAAAGGCGAATTTTGAAAAATCGCCAACAGACGCAATTTCAAATGTGCCTTCATCGCTTTGACCAGCTTGGTGCTGATGTGGCTAGAAGTGTCATATACTTGTAATATTGTTTAAAACTAGCATAAATGTGAAACTTTTTTTAAAAAAAAAATTGGTCTAATTTGGCAAAATTTCTTGTCAACAAATATTTTTTACAGGTGGATCTAATATTATTTTGAATGCAGCTACTATTTTGTTTTAAGCCAATTCTATTTGCATCACAAGTATTACTGTCCGCGCCTTGTCTATTTTTTCCAACTTTTCCATACTTCTATATTCTCATACTTCCCTTAACCCTTCATCTTGTCATTTCACTCCTAAACCCAACATTCTCCACTTTTAAACTCAACTCCTTTGTTTGCGCCAAAAATGGTCACAAACACCCAATTGCAGATGAAAGCACCAAATCACAGTCACAGATCACAGGTAGATTGTATGTAATAGAATTAAATATGAAGAACACTCAAAAAATTAAAAGGAAAGTAGTAGAAAGACAAGATTTATAGTGGCTCGGCATTGTAGCCTACGTCCACTTTGAAGGATTTTCTGTTTTATTGATGATTCTCGCTGGTTACAATTGATTACAACAGTACACTCCAGATACAATGAAGATTTTGGCAGAATATAGGTGTAGAAGGGCCAAAAGATCCCTTTTCTGAAGCTCTTGGACTGCTATTTATGGGTGTAGGCTGCAAATATCTCGTCCAGATCTCGGAAGACTCCTTCTCTCACGTGGGTGGACCCACGTGATCGATCCCCTGACATTTCGACTCGATCCATGATCGATACGTACCAAATTTGTATCGATCCAAAATTGCTCATTTTGGTTTGGGATCGATCATGGACACTCGTGAGGTTGTACGCAAGCTCCTGTGAAAATTTGGTGGCATTTAGACTTGTAGATTTTGAGTTATGATCGATGCAAGTTTGAATTTGTTGAAGGCTGTCAAATTCGCATCGCTTCTGTTCGCATCGCTTCTGCTCGCATCGCTTCTGCTCGCATCGCTTCTGTTCGCATCACTTCCAGGCACGTGCTTGCTAGGTGACGTGGCACTAACTTTTAGGATCAATCCACTTTTCATGCCGAGTGATCGAGTCATCCACTTGACCATGCCTTCTTCATATCGATTATGTGAAGCTCTGTTCGTATCAATCATTTCACGCATCTTTCGTATCGATGACTCAGGGACTGTTTCATATCGATAGTCCTTGGCCTGTTTCGTATCGATGCCTTCATCTCCATTTCGCATCGATGTCTGTGGCCGCTTCGTATCGATGTCCCCACTCCAATTCGTATCGATATAAACTTACACTCTTCGTATCGATTGAAGATCGTATCGACGCCTTTTAAGTGTTGTTTCGTATAATTTGTTGGTGATCGATACGAACTGTGCGCAAGATGATCGATACGAACTATGTATAAGACGATCGATACGAACTGGGTATAAGTGAAAGTGATACGAAATCTCCTCAGTTGATGGATACGAAACAGGGAGGACGTGATGGATACGAAGTGGATCGATGCGAAATGATGGATACAGACATAGCGTGCTTCTCACAGAATTGGATCGATCCATAACTTGAGCATACGAACTCCGATCGACTTGAAATTTGAAATGTTGGCTTTTATAGCTTTGCTTGTCATGTCATATCAATTGTGGCTCGATCTGGACTCAGACAAAATTTACCCGCATCCATAGTGAGCTTTGTAGGTAATCGATCGTCGGGACTGATTATCTTCCGTTTTCAGTCAATTCTTTGGTGTCATGGCCTTGCCAAAAGGTGGGATAATATCCTTCATTATTGATAATCCATTTTAAATCCATATCATCATCAAATGAGTTTTTTAAGCAAATCGGAGTGGAATGCTGGAGATGGAGAGCGTATGGATTTGCTAGAGGTAAGAAATCTCCACTATTTTTGGTTTGCAGCATATTTAAAGAAATTTGTTAGCTCCAACCACTCTTGGGGGTGCCGTTGGAGTTGTATTCCACGCTTTGACCTAGCATGGTGGCTAGTATTGACCACGTTTGGGTTGGGCGTGCGTTATAGTATCCCTCCATTTTCCCTCGCCTTGGGTGATTAATTTTGAGTTTAACCATTTTCAATTGATCTCTTACGAAGAAACACATGAAAGTAATGATGTAAATACCGGTATTACCATTTTTATTTTTTAAAGTCATTTTATATATAGGTTGTTTATCTTAAACTTGTTAAGTGTAGATATTCCCGAGTTATCCAAAAAAAAAGATTGGATTATTGAAAGGGGTAGAGAGCTAGGATTTGTTATGTTTTTAGATCAGAACTTAACATTAACGGTAAGAAACACCGAATTATATTTGCTTGTGAAAAGAGTGGTTTTGATAAATCCAACTATGAATTATCATATTCTTAGCCTAAAAATGAAGTTTGTAAGGGATGCAGATAAGATAAATCTTGGGATTTTTCATATGGGATCAAATCAAAAAGAAAAAACTTTTTACAGTGGCCTTCTTACATAGCGTTGGGTTGAGGGAAGAAGGAAATAATTGTGTGGAGTTGTGCAGTTAAAGCGCTTAGCTGTTCTATAGTGGTGAAGGTGTAAAAAGTTGTAGCGGGCAAAAATGAGTATATAAAAGAAAATAGTGGATGTGTAAAAAGCTTCGTTAAATATAAAATCAAATATGTAAAGTTAGTTTATTCCCATTTTCACATTATTTGTGTAGGAAAAAAATTATTTGATCTTATAAAACAAAATCGACGAATATCATGATTTATGTGGTTCATATTTGGTGACTACAATAGATTTCTAACTTATATTGAGCACTTGTGCCTTAAAGGTTAGATTTTTATCCTAACTTTGTTGATTTGGTTTAAAAGAGAATTAGTTAAATTAACCTTTTTATACTAATGTTGCTAAAGCGAGTGCAAAAAATGTTTGATTTAGCAGATGTAGCAAAAAATAGCAGGGTTTAAAGCGGATCTACTATTTAATAGCACTAAATTGAAATAGCATAGCGGTCAATGGGCGCTACGTGCTATAAAGGAGATTTTGTGGGGCTTAATTGCACATGTGTGGAGGTGGAGGATGAATGATCTTCAAAGAGAACGAGAGGAGATTTTTTTGGTCAATTCTATTTACACCACAATTTTATTGTCCACACCCATCCATTTTTTCTAACTTTTCATATTTTTACATTCCCATACTACCCTTAACCCCTTTCATCTCACTCCTAAATCCAACATTCTCCACTCCTAAACCATACTCCTTCACAATTCTTAATCCATTTTCAATCCAAATTATCATCAAACGAGTTATTTAAGCAAATCAAAGTGAAATGGTGAAGATAGAGAACGTATGGACCCCCTCCCCCCACATTTTCGGTTTGTAGCAAATTTTAAAAAAAATGTCTAGCCTCAACCATGCTTGGGGTGTCGTGGGAGTTGTATTCCACGGTTTGACCTAGCGTGGTGGCTGATATTGACTACGTTTCGATTGGGCGTGGGTTATAATATCCCCTGTTTTTCCGTCTTGGATGATTAATTTTAAATTTAATCATTTTGGTCGATCTCATATGAAGATGCACATGAAAGTACTGAATCCAAAGAAAAAATTGCATTGGACTACAACAACGAATTCACTATATATGATGTAAGTACTAATATTACTGTTTTTATTTTTTATTTTTTAAAGTCATTTTATATAGTTGTTTATCTTAAACTTGTTAATTGTTGATATTCTCGAGTTAACAAAAAATGAAAGATTGGGTTATTGCAATGGGTAGAGTGCTAGGATTCGTTTTTATTATTTTTAGATCAAAACTTAACATTAAATGTAGGAAGGGAAGGGAAACCAAAGGACAACTAAAGCTTCATTTCTAAAGATAAAAAGAAGCTGTAAATCAAACTTTCCATCCATGTGAGTAATACTAATCCTATTTTATGTCCAATCTATTTTAATTTGGATCTCAAATGTTTTTGTTGTTTAAAATAATGATAAACATGTTTTGATAATTATAGATTGATCATATATAAATTTAATTGTTAAATAACATAATTAATGGCATGTTCATGAATAAAACTTGAGTTAATCACCATCAAATGAGTTGAAATTCGAATATGTTATTTACAATAAGAAATCAGGGATGGATTTTAATTTTCATGTTTTTCGAATGTTAAAATAAATTATTATGATTTTTTTATGATAAAAATGGGTAGGTTTGGCTGTAAAATAATGTTCAAAAATATTAAATTTTGACATTTAATCCAAAATTTATAAGAAACTCAGAGAAAAGTGATTCTGATTTACTGTGAAATTTGGGAATTTTCCTAAGATTTCAGAATTAATATGATTAAATTAAAAGAAGGGTTAAGGAGTAAATCACGACTTGTAGCTGTGATCCTACTAAAATTCTAAAAGCAACAAATAAGAAAATGACATATGCAATGATTAAGTCAAAAAGTAGTTACGTTATTAAGAAATATGTAGGTTTTTCATTAATCACAGATTTACCATTGTACGGACTCGATAGCCTTAACTTGCACATACGATAGTAAATAGAAGTTATAGGCTTGATAGCGAATAAAGGTTACGAAATCGATAGTTGTAGATGTGATATCATTAACTTGCAAACATGATAGGTATAAATATGATAACATTAACTCAAAAAATCGATAGATATAGATGCAACAACATTAACATACAAATTCAGCAGCTATAAATGCGATAACATTAACTTACAAACTTGATAGTTATAAGGCTGATAGCGTTATATTAAACATGTAATAGCCATAGGACTGATAGCATTGGATTATATATGTGATTGCTATAGAGCAAATAACTTCAATTTATATATGTGATTGCACAAGCACTTTGGGAAGTCAGTTTCCATTACGTGTGATTGAATTTTCATTGCATGAATATGTGTGCGCAAAGCTATAAAATTTATTGTAGTCGGTTAAAACGAAATAACTTATGTTGTGGGATCTAATGGATAAAGTTTATAGATGAGCATATAAAAATGATACTGATTATATCATTTTTATTAAAGATGGTGTAAGTTTTGTGTGGCGACATGTAATGTTAATATGCAACATTATTTGGAAACGATGGTGTAAGATCTATATGGCAATCTATAATGTTAAAACACACCATTATTTAGGAACGATGATGTTATGCTTGTGTGACAACCTATAATGTTAAAACTAACATTATTTAGGAACGATGGTGTATGACCTATCCAACAACCTATAATGTTAAACATAACATTATTTGGGGACGATGTTATAAGGCCTGTTTGGCAACCTATAACGTTAAAACGGAACATTATTTAGGAGATAGGCCTGTGTGGCAGCCTATAATATTTTAAAACACAACATTATTGAGGAGTGATGACGTAAGTTATGAGTGGCAACCTAGAAGTGATGATCATGATGCATAGTTTGTAATAGGATGTTAAGTGTAGGGTATACTTTGGTTGAAATTTTATTTACATGATTATGTTCATGATATGATGTTTATACTACATGATATGATGTAATTGATGATGACGAATCAGTGAGGGGAAAACCCGTTCCACTAGGCAGCATGGTTTCACCATGTCTTGTGTTAGGGTAAGTACTACTCATATCAGGCTATGAACCGTGTTTTTATTATTGTTTTCCCTCGTAATCTCATGGGTACTCATTTGAGTAGGCTAAGTTTATGAGATTAGCAATGTAGCATTTTAAAGGATGAGATAAAGGCTCTGAAGATGAAGTAGAAGGCTTTGTAGTTACTAAAGTTTATTTTTTTTATTCCTCTGTTGTAAAAGCGGGTTAATGTTTTGTATATTTACCCCTATGAGGGAAAGTTTTAGGAAACTTAAATGTAAAAAAATGTAATGGAAAAGTATTCAGGTGCTCTGTTTACTTAATGTTGTTGAAAAATAACTAGTCTCATTTGGTTGTTTGAAAATAATACTTGTGATGACTATAATATTATCGACAATCATTTTCGAGTCTCAAAGTGAGGGATGTTACAACCGCAATTGTAGGACCATTTCAGGTCCACCAAGTTCCGACTTATGTTGCTCATCTAATGATCATGGAGGAACCACATAATGAAATTCCTTTGGATGCTGCTTTGAATGGGGTTGTGATATTAGACAGTCCTCCTGATTCTCCCACCCTCATCTCCTCTTGTCTAACTGCTGCAAACATCCGATGTATATGCAAGAGGCATGAGATTCCTCTAGATGAAGTTAAACTCCCACTTCCGCATGAAAGTGCCCACACTCCTCTTATCGTCTACACTACTTGTAGCCGGTATATGTGCCTTTCCAAAGCCTTTCCACCTTTAAACCGATTTCTACATTGCATTCTACAACCCATGAGAATAATCCTCTCTTAACTGCACCCAAACTTTGAGAAGTGCTCTTGAATCTATATATGATCTTCATTCATCATTTGGGAAGAGTGTCATTGCTCGCTGACATCTAATACATAATTTCAAGGACGATCCTCAAATCCCTCGTTGGTCTTCTTTGATGCCAACCATTATATCATGGTAGTAGCTGACCTCCATAACATATTAAGATTCTCAACGAAGGAGTATTCCTTTTTCCGCCACCTTGCTAGATTCGCCCAACATTGGCTTTCAAGCTATAAGTTTCGCTTTCAGAAACTCCAACTTTGACACATTTGGATTTACTCTATCCAAGTTCCTTATCTATACTCAATCTTTCGTAGATACTCTGTCATGGGTTGAAAATGATAGCTTAAGGTGCATGGTTGTTGCGCTTAAGGCCGTCCCCAAACTGAACGTTGCACCTCCTTCCTTCTTACTGACTTGTGTCTCTGATAACGTCATCTGCTCCACGATGATCGAAGAACCTTTCTCGAATGCAATGAATCTGGTAACCGATAGGCTGGGGATCAACTCCAAAGGCAGGATCAAGCTGGTCCCGGTCAACCTAGATGAGCCCCAACACAGCATCGGGTAATTGCCGACGACACTAATGAAGATGAAGACGGTGAGGTAGAAACTCGAAGGAAGAAGAGGAATATGTTGAAGAAGGGCCAAGAGGAAGATGAAGAAAAAGAATTCGATATTGGATCGGCTGGGCAGAACGTCAATGGAGAGGATGATGGAATTCCTACTCCCTGGTTTAGACGCTTAAAGGAGGGTCTCCAAAACTTCTACTAATCCAACTACCAGTCGGATCTAAGAAAGAACTCCTCTGATCATAGCAATGAAGCTATCGGTCCTTCAAGTTTCCCAATTCTTGATGATCTTTACTCACTCTCCCGAGATCAATGAGCTTCGACACAGGATAAATCCTTTTGACCTTACTCCTTTCGAGGGCATATCCGCTCCCTCTACACCACCAACCGAGCATGGTTTACAAGCTAGATAGGTCTACACTCATGCTACTTAGGATCACGCTCACTTGCACTGCACCTGTCTCTATATTCCTTAATCTAGTGACAACTTTCATTTTTTTCATTGTTTCTAAAACAATGGGTTGTTCTATGGTGATCTAAGTAAGAAGACATCCAGGGATGAATTTATATCCCCACCAAGTACCATCTGCTTCTAGCAAAAGATGTCGCTGTGGAGAAAACCATGATGGTAATCGCAAATATATAGACGATAGGGAGCGCCATTATTGTTGTAACTACCATAAGCGACTGTGATCGCCACATGGCTACAACTCCCAGTATCCATAGTGTGCATCTCCTTCTCACATTCTCGTGAATCTCATTCTAAGAGGAGTGTAACACCTCGCAAAAATTAACATGAAATTTAATTAAATATAATAAGAGTAAAAATGAAATTTTAACAAACGTTCGAATTTGGCTACGAAACTTGCACTGTTGCGTTTGTAGCGATTTTTTGAATAATTTTCATATATAATGTTTTGAAATCGGAGCTCGTATGAAAAAAGTTATTAACTTTTAGAAAGTTCAGAATAAAAAATAATTAAATAAGGAAACAAATAATTTATAAAAGGAAAACTCCATCGGTCGACAACTTGTTTGGATCGGTCGACCCTTAGCGGTCGACCGTCCATGACCAATCGGTCGAGCGTTCTGGGCTAGGGTTTGGGCAGGCCGAATCATCCGAATTTTATATAAATTAATCTAACGGTTTATATTACTTCGTACCCTTATAAATATAACCTCAAGCTGATACTCAAAACCCTAATTTAGTCCGGTCGTAACAAAACATTGTCTCTTCCAAAACTCAACCCTCTTTCTCTTCAAATCAATTTTCCTCAAAAACAAAACTATAATTAAATTCAAAAGATTGAAGGAGGAATCAAATCAAGCAAAAAGAAGAGATTAACAAGTAGAAGAGAAGGCTATTCAACACGAATTAAAGAGGTAAAAGTTAATAAAAGGTGAGTGGGTTCATAATTAATATGATGATTTATATGTAATTAAGTTTGTTTATACCCTATTTGATCTAGAATTGGTTTAGTTGAAACAGAATTATTGTTTATCTAGTGATTGTAACAGATTGGAAATTTGATAAGAATTTAACCCAATTGAATATGATCCTTGTCTAATCAAAATTTGGTCAAAGTAAATCTACTAGATAAAAGTTGATTGAGGTCAAAACACACTCTTATTAAATTGAATATAGACTAATATATCAATACTCTGTTAATTCTAGACCCAATTTAATTTGATTTGATGACAAACATACTTATAAAATGGTTAGACGCTGAAATTAAGAACATTAGAAACTGTAGATTAACAAAGTAGAAGTTTATTGTGATTAATAGAGAGAACGATGATTAACATAAAGAGAACGATCATTAACAAAGAAGAGAACGAAAAAATAACTTCGACCAGTCGAGACTCATTGGAGCCAGTCGACCGCTCCAATAGCCGGCGGTCGACCGCCTAACAGTTTAGAGATGCAATCAGAACCTCGGCCTAAGACCCAGGTTACAAGTTTATATATATATTTATATATTTATATATTTTATATATAGATGTTAGTAAGGAAATTAGTTCCTTAAATTTATGACTCTTGGACATTTTGGGACTGGATAGATGTGTATGCGGGCAATTAGGCCTAGACACTATTTATTCGGCAAAGTCGGTATTCGACAGGGGCGATTCGATCGCAAATTGCACTCACATGAGGTTCTACGGTATACGCATAACACTAACGATGATGCCTAGAGAAGTGTATGGTCCAACACTAATGGAGGTTCCTAAGTACATGACGTCGTATTGTCGTTGGATACTTGACACTGTGCAGTAAGTGGCGTTACGTTATCATTGATATTTGACATGGATACAGCGGACCATAAGACGTCTCTAGCGCGATTCGACATTGCAGTCTCCTCCTCAATGCGTAAATATGATACGTGCAGTCATAGTTTGGGAACGTAGTCCCAAGGTTAATATTGTAGGGGATCCTATGTTGGAATAGTTTCAGTAGTTATTAGCCCGATCCGTCGTTGTTTTGAGGTTTAATTAGTTGTTTGACCCTAAGTATAAATCTTCATAAGATGTTTGGTGTGGTTTTAATTAGAACTATACCCCTTAGGTTAAGGAAACCTACATTAGTATGTAGTTCACAAACACAAGTAGGACATTCTAGGTCACATAGAGTATTAATGAAGTCAATTGTATGTGTTCACCACATATTAATGATGTAACTCGTTCACCAGACTTTTGTCTGATCCACTCTTTTCCTTTTTCCCCCACCACAAGAGGACGGGGCAGTAGGTGATTAGTCCAAATCTAGTACGTGGAAAGGTGAGCTTGACATTGCCATTGTTTTTTTACTTTTCATTACTCTCCATGTAACTATTTATTGTACTTAGTATTTATCAGGCTATAAGTTGTATTTCTATAAACTCTGGATGACTACATATGTTTTGAGATTGTGTTTTCTGGGATATTTTCTGAGATGATTATTTTCTGTATTTATATTTTTCAGCCGTCCACTGTGCGATCTGAAAGTGTAGAATGTATTAAATTTTATTCTTATGTTCTTAGTCTCTGTTTTGAAAAAAAAACCGATAGCTTGTACTTCTTGGCACAACGCGAGTCTGAAAGTCACCCAGGCTTTAGATCAGTATGTCTGGAGTTGGGGTTGTCACAAGGAGTTATTCTCCATTCTATCGCTCTTCCTCAGGGCGTGCTCATCCATTGCCAAATGATATTCCTTGTACCTCTGCGGCGAGTTCTACTCCAATCACCTCTTCTTTGCTTGTCCCTACTCAAAAAGGGAAGCAGCTTCCTAGCCCCTTTGTGCCATCCTATAAGCCTACTACTACACTTACTCCTTTGGCCACTTCCTCCGCTATCCAACAACATCGCCCTAGCAAAGGAGCAGCTCCTCTAGCCACACCTTCTGACTCCCTATCAATGCCCCTACATCAATGCAAATCGAATATCTAAACTTCGACCTTACCGCGCTAAAATTCTCTTATAACTTGAATGAAATTTTGGTGGAAAAGTAAAAGATGCTCGCAAAACCTTTGGCGCTCTTCATGAATGGTATGAGGCTTTAGGAGGGTCACGAAGCATCTTGGCCAAATAAATTCCATGAACCAACCCTTTATAATAGAAAAGGAGAAGGCCATTGAGAAGGATTAAGAGTTGATAAAATCTGTAGACCAAGAGATGGTTAATTTAAAGAAAAGATATATGACAATGAAAAAGCTTAGGGCATATAAGAACAGACTTTAGAGGGAGAAATCAAGATATACAAGCTTAAGGTTGAGCTCATGGACCAACGGGTAGAGCAAGTGCATATTCAAAATAACGACTTAGCAAAGGAAGTTGAGCAACTCAAAGCCAGCACCGTTAAGCCTGGCCGTACTTGTCGGTCTTAACAAAAAATAGCCTAGCTTAAAGCCTGTCCTGAAAAATCTAAAGCTGATTTGATAAAATTCCCGAGTTATAACCCGAGAACAAAAGTTTAATTGCCACCATAGCCGATTTGCAGAAATAGCTGGTCTTGACTCAAAAAGACAAAGAGACCACCGTCGAGGAGTTTAACTGTGCCATCTTCAAGTTCTCTATGAATGTATTCCAAACTAAATACTTATTGTAACGACCGCCCTACTCCATCGGCACCCAATAATGTGGTAATATGCATTGTAACGGTGCCCGACTGATGCAGGACGATCACCCAAAAAGGATGTAGTAAAGTAAATAAAACAATCACAGAACATGCCGCATATCCCAAAATGCATCGAATAAAATAAAATTGTAAATATCTCAAATATAAAATAGACGAGACGGTAATAACTGAATGAATCACATAAATCAGAGTACTCAGATCCATACAACTATACACCATAAATGATAGAGTTTATACAACTGATAATAAACTCAAAAATAGATAACCGTCTCTAAATAGATAATAGCACTAGTGTTTCAAAAAAGATAATAGCACTAGTAAGCTCCATAGTGCTGCACAGTGGAATAATAAGAAATAACAACTAAATATAGTAATACGAGAGTATAGCCTTCTGCTCGTCACCTGTCCAGCTCCACGTGCTTACCAGACCTAATATCCCTAATCTACTCATTTTTAAGAGTACCCGAAATAATAGGAAGCAAAATATAAAATTGTGAGTCAAACAACAGTCTGGTGTGAGCGGTAAAAAATCTCAAATACTATAAAGTCAATATACTAGGAAAAATGGTATGGAGAATTATACCTGACATATCCCTGCATCTACAGAGTTACCATAGAACACAGAATACATGCTACTCAAGATCGTAATCATCATGGTGTACTATACATCAAAGTACTAATGGATGTCTAGATATCTACGTCGATGACATCTACACCGTGTTACATCTCTAGAGTGACAAACAATCAAGAAAACATATCATCCATCTTCACATTCACTCACTTAATCGTTGGATATATGATACTCATATGACCTCGTCGCATAGTCAAGGACTACTCAACATCTCAATTTCTCGGTACTCGAATCCATGCCACTCAGTAGGCTAGGAACTAGGCTTCCATTGCACTCAGTCCAGGGTAAAACGGATCGAAACATAGTGTGGTTCGAGGCACATCACACTCCCAAGTGAGCGTCCTTACATACCCCTACTTTACGAGTACACTTTGAAACCTATGAATATTAACGATCCATTTACACACGTCATCCATAGCAGATCACATCCTGCAACTATCCTTACAACTCCCATCTGAAGTCGTCGTGGTTGGGGACTATTCCCAACAACCATCGTTAGTCATAGAATATCATCGTTTCTCCCGTAACCTTCTTCCAACAGTTCCTTCAATACGACTAAGTCCTCTACTCTACGTCTCGAAGTACAACTATCCTATCGTCAAAGCCATCACTTCCCATCATGGAACTATCATCATCGAATCACGTTGTCCTCATCGAAAATCACCACTGAGCCTCATGGTTCGGTACCAATCCGAGCCTTAGCTCAAAGAAATTCAGATATGACTTGAAGTAAATGCAAACATGAAGGCCCAAAGCAATTGCCCTTATGACTCAAAGCAAGCATACAATTGACCCGAAGCTACTCTATAACTCCAAATGGTCGAACCATACTACCCCGATCCATAAAAATCGATCCAAACACCACCGATCCGAGCCCCATCGAACCAAGCTCTACGGACCTATACTCCACCACTGATCCATGTAACCACAAACCAAGCCCCCTCACTGAACCATGCAACTCCAAAGTCTAACAAGAGCCCATACTTGAACCACCTTGGATCGGTACCGAACCAATGGTACCGATCCCACACCTAGCTATGTTTCCCTCCTGCCTTACACAACCCATGCATGCACGCGAGCGACCCGAAGCACTCCACAATGTAACTTGAATCGAACCTTCCTAAAACATGAGTACGCCTGAAGCCAACCTCACCGATTCATCTTCAATCGACCATAACTCGAACAAATGAAGCCAAACGTCTTGAAATTTGGAACATAGCCTTGCGAGGTCTTCCTTGTCGCCTCACATGGATCGCACCAAATTTGGGTCAAGTTGCCTTCATGGATCATCACCGATCCATGACTTCATTCCTAATTCTAAATCATCATTCAATCGTCGTTTTCAACCAAACAAACATCATAAATTCAAACAATCATTATGCATAATATATTCTAACAAGCATACATCCATACACATCAAAGTGAAGCCTATATATAAGGGTGGAAACTAGATAAAATATAAGAACAAGAGAGATTCATAAGGACACAATTTCATAAATCTTTTCCAAATCGTTTGAAATTAACATGTGTGATTATTTCAGGTATAAAACACATTTTAAGTTCCAAAAACCATTTTAAAACATCATTTTAAGTGTGTAATGACTAATTAGTAAGTGAGAGGTCTTAACCACACATCTAAATCCAAAACAAATCCAAAAGTGCACTAATACCGAGATGAACAGCAACTCTCTCTAATAGCAAGTCTTTAAAACCAAATGCTAATTACGATAATCTACTTCGAATGACAAGATTTGACTAACTAAAGTGATTTAGAGTGGTTTAAGGCTAGAGAATGATAATGGCGACTTCTCTAACTATTTTAGGAAATGTGAAATGATGGAGAAAAGTTCCATCAACCCCATCATGATGCTAATCCCAAAATGGGTTTTCGGTCTAGCCATTAACTAATTACTCATTAAACGGTTCAAAATCAAATGTAACTTCAAACAGCCATACATCTCAAACGGTAAATCCGTTTGCTTATCTAGCCACTCTATGGAAAGATAAACCATCATCCCGATCTAACGAAAATGGTTTCCGTACCCAATTCGGCTCCTATCAAAAGTTACAGGCCAAACAATATTTTTAGGAACAAAATTGTCCGATAAAAATTATAAGGATGGAAAATGTCTCCATTAGTCATTTCCCAATGTTATAGAATCGTACGACCCTAAATAAAAATACTAGTAATATTTTATGATCTTCTGATACATAAAGTACAGATTGTTACATTTATGGTGGCTAGAGGAGGAGTACCCCCATGTTTTGGTAGATCTCCATGATGAGATAATGAAATAAGATAAAAGAAGAGTAGAAAAAGGCCTCTCGTTTGTCGAGGTTGATATTTTAGATGAGTGCTTTGAACTTGAGGACTTCGATGCCTTAGTGGAGGGTAAGAGAAAACATGTTGCTGAGGAAGAGAAGCAAACTACTATTGAGATTCATGTTGATCTTCAAGCAGAAGAACCGGTTGAAGCTATTCTTGACCAACCAAATTTGGAATCTCTCGTAGCCACTCCAATTATTCCGATGGCCAGCTCGGAGGAGGGCGATGTGCCTACGTCTCTGCCTCCTCTTCCTATTGAGCCTCCCCATACCTGTAGATGCGTATATCCCATCATTTGTTTTTTCTCTTCCTAGCTCTTTACTATTCTAATTTTTGTGGAGGGTTAGATCCTATGTAGTTAATATCAGATAATATCGTTGATATATAACCGTCTAACTGATATATTTCATATCGCTCCTAAGACGATATTTTTTAAAATATCATTAAAAATATCGTTACCAATATATCGTCCGATATTTTCCACTCCGATATTTAGTGTAAAATACTCAATATTTTTTAAGAATATCGTTCGTTATTGTATGTGTTGGAGAAAATATCTTTGCAAATATCTTCACATTTTCAATATTTATTTTTTGCATATAGTGAATAATAATTTGTAGGCCATATTAGAAATCCCAATGGACTAATTTTTTAGATTTAACCATATAGTTTTAGGCTTGTTTATTAGTCTTTCAATAATGAAAACTCTACTTATTCCATTATTTTATATGTTTTATTTTCCTTAAAGAATTACCACTAAAAACAAGGTTATGAAAGAGCTACTTCTATTTTTAGTTATTTTTTGTTCATCATTTCTAATTGATAAGTTAGCTTATGAAAATTCATTTTATTAGTTATCATGATGCACCGAAAACTTAAAATTAAAGAGTAGTGAAGTTATATATTTAATATATCGACAAGGAACGAGCTAATGTAGTAGTTGATATCAAATCAACATTGGTTATTCGGTAAATTAAGTGAAAATGAAAACATGAAACTATAAATATGGAAAATTTGGGAAAGTAATGTAGATGATTAGATGACTAAAGAAACAATAAATATAGTATAAAAATGAAGAAAATAATAAAGATGTACATTATATGAATTTCTCAGTTTTTATGAGTCTATTATGATTTGTATTAAATAGAGTATCACATTAAATGAATTATAATCTATAAACTATATGCAATCGGTCTTTGATAATAATTTAGAATTATTTATCCAAATATTTGAATACTTAACATCAATATAACATTATAACACAGTACAATATCGCTTATAACATGTTCCTCAGATGTCCGATATTTTACCGATATTATCACGATATTTTAAAATATCTTATATCAAAACTTGTTCAATACGTACCTGGTACTGATATTAACGACTTAGGGTAGATCTCATCATTTGATGTTCTGTCTTTAGGACAACCTTCCCTCGTGGGTATAGAACTACCCTCAACTGAAGGTATTTCGATTCACTCTCCTTTCCGCAACAAGCTTAAGTTATATTTAGAAGTTATTGACTTATACCATTCTATTTTTCATGTTTCAGGACGACCTATCCAAATGCCTCCTTTCATACTTGCTCTAGGTCATTTGGCTGAGGCGATCACTACTAATGCCATTGTCATCTCCACTTCTATTGGATCCAAACATGGTCCCGATGTTGAGAAGATAGGAGCACTATTGGAAGGGGATAAGCCGAATGTTGATTTGGATTAGGATGAGGAGGTCTCTATCATGCACATTTCTGGTGCTGAGCCCACTTTTGCCAAGATTATCCAAACCCAAAAGACGTTTTTGAAGCTGGTCAAGATGGAGAAGCTTGACGATGCACCTCCTCCAATTCTTGAAGTTCCTACGCTTCGCTAATCCACTATCGAACTTGCTGTCTTCGAGGTGTCCAAGAAAAGGAGGAGAAAACCCCATATGATATCTACTGATGAATCTCCCCTTTTCGAGGATGACACCACAGCGGAGTGCAGTTGGATTCCAAAGAAACAACATCTTAAAAAGATCACAGTTCTCCACAAGTTGAAGAAATGAAGACACTCCTTAGTGTTTCCTTTTCGTTTTGCCTTTTGTTTTCCTATGTACATAAACTACCTGTTGTACGGGTACGACCCCCCAATTTTGTACCAAATGAAAAGGAAAATAATAAAATTCGTTTTGTCAAACCGAGTTATTTATTTTCCATATTTATGTATAAATGCCAGCGATGTCTTACCTACGTGCATGTGTATGTTGATCTGTATAAGAATTTCTTATTGTATCCCTATACTTACAAACAAATTTCCGCTATTACACGGTGTTATTCTTTTACATAGTTTTATTTATTGTCAGTTAAACTTGTTCGGTTCAAGCATAAATAAAACTGTGATGTCTGAATGAATTTTACATGGATTTTCACTTATGTCCACATGAGCAATAATGTAATTCTTGCAAAGTATACCTAGATAAAATTGATTATATGCTGATACTTATCTCCGTGCATTGTTATTCATCGATGCCAGCCTTCAGGCACTTATCCTTGGCATTGCCTATCTTCGCGTTAGTCAAGAGTGAGATGTGTGGACGTGAATTATCCAACCTACACCTAGTATGATTATGATCCAATTAACTGATCATGATTCAAAGGAGTATGTCGGTACCTATCTCTAGTATCAAGGCATATGGTTTTCAAAACACATGATGCCTATTCTACCGATCGCGTAGCATGACGTTTAACTTGATGAATGTTGTTCCATTGATTCAAAAAGCTATCGAAAACATCTACAATGAATGCAAATTTATTAAATCGAATCCAATATAATGAATGTCCAAATTAAAGGAAAATGTATAAATAAAATAATTAAGTGAAATAAAGGCACATATGCTCGCTCTTCCATGCTCGTTGAATTCACATTGACTTTTGATAGCTTAAAAGTGTTATCTCCAAGCTTCTATTTTATCACGTATGGTCCTTCTTATTTTGGACCAAGTGCCCTCATACTCAGAAAAACCCATTTCAAAACATTGTTAGCAATCTCAAAAATATGGTTCCAAACCTTGGTGTTGAATTGTCATGCTACTCTTTGTTAGTGAGCAGTTACCCCTAAATTTGCCTTTTCTAGTTTTTCGTCCACCACATCAAGGAATGCTAGTAATAGCTCCTTGTTCATCTTGGGATCATAATGCATGCGCCCGATGAGAAGGGACTTATGCTTCAATTGGTATCATCACTTCTGTTCCATAAGCCATTACAAACATAATATGTTCAGTTGCGGATTTCTCGGTCAACTGGTAAGCTCACAAGGCAAGTGGTAACTCATCAAACCAATTTTCTTTTGCTCATACTAAACGCTTTTTGATGATGGATTTGATCATTTTATTTACCACCTCAACCCGACGGTTTGCCTATGGATGTGCCATCGAGAAACTATTTTGACTTCGATACCAAGCGTAGAATTCGAAAAATTCTGCGCTCTTGAATTGAGCTCCATTGTTCACAATGATCTTGAGTAGAACCCCAGACCTACACAAAATATTCTTAACTACAAAGCTTATCGCTTTCGCTGAAGTGATTGTAGTGAGTGGCTCCGCCTTGACCCATTTTGTGAAATAGACTACAACTAAGGTCGCATAATTTTCTCCTCTGCATGCCATTAGTAGCACTCCAATTAAATCAATTCCCCAAACTGCAAGTGACCATGGGCTAACCATTTGCATAAGCTCGTTAGATGGGGCTCATGGTATCTTTGCAAATCTCCGGCACCTATCATAATTCTTGGAAATTTCAACTGCATCTAAATTTGACAGTTGGTCAGAAATATCCATAGTGAAATACCTTTTCGCCAGATTTTGTTCCCCAATATGTTCTCCAGAACTTCCATGATGAACATCCTTATAAGGATTTTCTTTGCTTGATTCTTTTCAACAATCTTAGTAGGGCTGCTGAGAATTCTCTTTGAAATAACAAACCGTCTTGCATAATGTAGCATGATATTTTATGCAAGAGTTTCCGCCATTCGTTCTTACACTTAAAAAGAGTTCCTATAGTCAAATATTTCTTAAATGGAGTCACCATGACTCTTCCTCAACCTCTATAATATAATTGATATCCAGCTCGCCAATACTAGGAGCCTTCGGCACATCTACCAGAACTATACCTAATAGTTGCGGATCTTCAGAGCTAACCAGTTCGACTAGAGAATCTGCATTCCTATTTTTTTCCCTAGGGATGAGCATAATCGTATGTTGTTCGATCTCATTTAGTGGTTCCAACACCTTCGATAGGTAAGCGGGGAGTCATTATCCCTTAGTTGAAATTCCTTCCTAATTTGGCAAACCACCAAGTATGAGTCATTGAAAAAGTGCAGTGTTTGTGCCGCTAACTCCTTCACTACCTTGAGTCTCACAATTAGAAATTTGTGTTCTGCTTTATTGTTTGTTGCACAAAACTCAAGGTTCAAAGCATGACACAGCCTCCGATCTTTTGGATTTTCCATGACTATTCCCAATCTAGAATTGCGGTCATTGGATGCGCCATTAAAATATAACTTCCATTTTGAAAGTTCAACCATTTCCTCTTCCATTTCGTCATCTCGAATATTGGACTCTACAATGCAATTTTCCAATGTTTGTCCATAAATCGTTTTCGTAGGATGACAAGTGACTTCATTTTAACTCGTCTCTATATTCCATTTCAATAATCATCGTGATTTCTCAGGGTGATGCAATACTTGTCTCAACAGTCTTATCAGACGAGCATGGAAGTATGGTTGTAACTTCCTCGATGCTACTAGCAAGTAGTAGGCTAGCTTCTCTAGTCTAGGATAATGGTTCTCCATGCCTGTAAACTTCTTACAAATGTAATATACCGTCATTTGAATTTTTACCTCTTCACGAACCAAGGCAGCACTTAATGCATGATTCGATATCGCCAAATAGGTATACACGTTTCTCCTTTTAAAGGCTTTGATAAAACGATGTTTCCTGGAGATGTTCCAATAACCAATGATAAGCATCTTCACATTTGTCTATCCAACAAAACTTCCCCTTTCTTCTTTTTGAGGGCATCAAAGAATGATATGCATTTTCGGTTGCTTTTAATCTGAACATAATCAAAGCGGAAATCTTACAATTCAAGCTCTGCATTTCCCTCCTAGTCCTTGGGGTGGTACCTTTTTTGATGGTTTGATCTGTTTCATGGTTCTCTTTAACGCATTCGCAATGAACTCTAAAACTTTCCTAAAGTGACTCTGAAAAAACATTTTAATGGATTCAGTCTCACTCCGTACCTTCGGAACACATCAACCATTTTTGATAAATCACCTATGTGGTCCGTTGATTTTCTTGACTTTACCATCATACCATCCACGTAGACTACCACTGCCTATCTAATTTGTTCCTAGAATATGTTGTTGACAAAATGCTAGTGAGTAGCTCCAGTGTTCATTACACCGAACTACATCACTTTGTAGCAATATTACCCCAAATCCGTTATAAAATACGTATGATCTGGGCCGGGAATATGGGTCGCAATCTGATTGTAGCCAAAATAAACATCCTTGAAAGATAACATTTTGTGTATGGTCCTTCCATCCATGAGTTGGTCAATCCACAGAAGTGGAAAGCAGTACTTTGGACATGCTTTATTCAAGTCTGAATAATCCATGCATGTTTGACACTTTCCTTTAGGCTTCCTAACCGTCATAGGATTTGCTATCCAGTCGGGGTAGAGTGCTTCATGGATAAAGTTGTTGCCAACGGCTTGTCCACTTCTTCCTTTGACGTTGTGGAGCTCACCATTTCATACTACATCTCTTTTGCTTTACAGGAGCAAATGATGGGATGACATTCAGCATATGGCATGCAACTTCAAGCCAAATCTCACATATGTTAGAATGACTCCATGCGAACACATCAGGGTTCACTCTCAACAACCCACTTAGTTCCTTCTCTGTCCTCAAGTTGAGTTGAGACCCGATTTTGACGAACCTAGTCGGGTCATTTCTTTCATTTGAATCTCATCCATTGACTCAATCGGTCTCGCCCTTCCCATATCTGAATCTTTCTGTGAGTCCATTGCTTCATACTTGTAACTATTTACCCAAGCTAAGGCTCGGATTATATTTCCTATGCATTGTGGTTCTTGATGGAGAGAGCTTTCTTTGCACCCTTTCCCTTTTCTCTTCTTTTCATCCTTTATTCCATGACATAGCATTTTCTCCTAGCACTTTGGTCATGCTGGACTACCCCGAATTCGCTATTCATGGGAAATTTCATAATGAAACTCCTTGAAGTAAGGGCATTCCTAAAATTAGCAGGGGCTAGTCACTCTAAAAAAAGTTGTAGGCAGAATATCTATCTACCATGATGAATTTTTGTACCCGTATTTCCCTGTTGGTTTTCTCTCCTACTTGAACCATAATTAATACATCCAATCAGAGATGTTTCCTCTTCATTGAAACCTAAAAGATGGGATTGATAAGGCAACGGATCCTTATCATCTAATTGCATCTC
Organism: Allium fistulosum; assembly: GCA_030737815.1. NCBI lineage: Eukaryota > Viridiplantae > Streptophyta > Magnoliopsida > Asparagales > Amaryllidaceae > Allium > Allium fistulosum. Next base: position 1,222,922,030 of record CM060903.1, read on the forward strand.
ATCGAATGCCCTTTTGACCCATCACTTAGCAACGGATCCTTATCATCTCTAGGCAATGAATCCTTATCACTATTGGATCGAAAGCTGGAGCTTCGACCCATCAGTAACCCTATTCCGAAGGATAATATCGTTATCCATCCATTTTAGTTACTTTGCGGGAGTGCCATCCTCGATTGCATATCATGTCTCTTCCAGGGCATATTTCAAGGAATTCCCATAATGATCCATCTCATTCTAGCTTTTCTTTGCGGGATGTGAGCCTACATAAATCATTTTAATCACGTAAGTGATATTTGGCTTTCTCCACTGGTCCCCTCTATATTGCCTCAAGGTGGTTGTCTCAAAGGTTGATTATGCCATTGCCCGCCCTCCTACGAATTCCTTACATCACGTTGTAGTTGCTTTATCCAGATCAGTTCTTCGATCATATTTTGAGATGTCTACACTCATTGGTATTATTTCCAACTTCTTATGGAACCGATAGTACTTTCTAGAGAATTTCCCTTCTTTGGTAGCCTCTCTCGGGGTAGGCTTCTTATATCTCATAGTGCGTTGGGTCACAAGATAAATATTTTCCATTGAAACATTCAACTTCGTATGTTTACTGTTTCATGTAAACCCAGGACACTTTTTGAGGTCCTCCTTCATGCCCATAAAATTGTTGCTCTTCCTTTTATTATCATTATTGTTACTTTTGTTTCCATTGTTACCATCTTGCTTGATAACTTCATTGTTGTTCACCACATAGCTCGGCTCTAGTTAACAACAAGCATTTAACGTATTCTCCATTTCTGCTTCTTCCAAGCACAGAAATGGATTTGCTTTCTTATAGAAGTCTTTAACGTGGCTACCTTTTTCATGGTCAATCATTTCTCGAAATTAGAATCACTATCCACTCCACCAACTAGAGTCATCAGCACCAAGCTGTCCTAAATTCCTAACTTCAATCACGGCTCCATTCAACCTTTCCAAATAGCTTTTTAATGATTATGTCTTTCTCTGTTGAATGCTTGCTAATGAACCTAATTCCTTGGGTTGTAAAGAGTGAGCCCTAAATCAATTCAAAAAGATGTTTGCCAATTGGTCATATGACCTTATGGATCTTGGCTCCAGCCTTTAGAACTACATCATTGTCAAACCTTCCAAGAATAATAGGAAACAACAACATTTCACATGATCAACGACACTCGTGCCATCTATATGCCAATCGTACCTAAGATTATGTTGTAAAGAATCCGTCGTTCCATTATAAACTTCCTTAGGTATTTAGTAGCTTTGATCTTCGTTGTAAATGGTTCCAACTAGAAATGAACGCCCAATCGTCTTCGTGATTTCCTTTTTGAAGTAATCTCTGGACTGCTTCATTGATCATATCATCAGTAACTTCATTCCATCCTCAAAGTCGGTCTTCGGATGCATCACCATGTGCTTGGCTTCACGAACGACCTTTACAGCTGTTGCCCAAGCATCCATGGCAAGCGAAGCAATGCCTAGGGAGTCCACTCGTCTTGACCTTTTATGCTATCGATTTGATTATGACCCCTAGAACCATCTCTCATATGATTATTTTTTTATCAACTTTTCTCAAGGATCTCCCAACTGAAGGACTCACGGTATGACCAACTCCTCTATCGGCATCTTGAGGATCATCATTCCTCTTCCTTGATGAATTGGTACCGATCCATAATCAATTGGTACCAATCTGTCCTGGGGAATTTTCTTTAGGTTAAATTCCTTCTCCGTTTCGCATTCTCACTCTTTTCCGTTCTGCCCTAAGCCTTCCAACAAAATTTCATTCTTTCAATCTGGCTAGAGATCTTCCTCTAACTCCTTTATCTCTTGCCCGAGACTATCACTTTAAGGTGGTTGCCTTATTGTTACAAATTGCCCATTCAGTTCTTCCATGATTGATCTGTTGCAACTGGGTCAACCCGCAGCGGAAGATATGGGTGAATTTCAAAAAATTTACCCTATTGGATCTTTATTGGGCCTTTGAAGTCTAATTCATTTAGAACATTTCTAAATTTAGCTTAGATAAAGTCATGTATTTTATTTAAATTTATGAATTGTTAGTTGAAATTTATTTGATTTGTTTTACTTTATGTATAAGCATACATATGCAACATATGCATATGTATATGTGTGCATGTGTAACATGATATGTCGTGCAAGGTATAACATGTCCGTATATAGATGTTGGGATTTACATCGTAACAAACACATTATCTCATTCTATATGTATTGTATGTTGTCCAAATATATGCATATTCTTATAATTATTTATTTAGATCTTGCTTTAATCAATCGACCAACCAACCAACCAACCAACCAATCAACTGACCAATCAATCAACCATTAATTTATACCTTAGTTTATGTTTCTTAAGTTGATTCATATATATATATATATATTATGAAAACTATTATATATATACATATATTTATATATTATGAAATTATTAATAAACACATATTAAAGTAACATGATTATATGTACACATGTATACATGTATAAATTAAAATAAATAAATATAGTAATATTTTTAAACATACTATATCAAAATACAATACATATATAAAAATTATTATAATTTTATTTTATTAATTTATATATATATATATATGTTATTAATTAATTAATCGAACTGCCATAAGTAATTAATATAAAGTAATTATTTACAAATATTTCAAAATTTATATTTTTAGAAAAACAAGAATGATATTTTTAGCTTGTGAAAGTTTTCTAGAATTTTCTAAGTTAAAATAATATTTTTAATAATTAATTACTTTTCAGCCGAAAAATAAAATAATTTTTAAAAATATAAAAAAATGATTAAAAAATATGAATTTTTTTCGAAAGCTTCTATGATGATGATTTAATTTTTGAAAATTTAAAATTGAATTTTAAAAAGATAATTTATTTTATATGAATTTATTTGTTCATACAATGATTAAATAATAATAATTAATACCTAATAATTTTCAACAATTTATTTTTAGATACTAATATCCATAATTATTGCAAATATACATTTGAAAATTATTAGATCAAATAATTATGCAATAGAGACATACATACATTAATACAATTCATGCAGGTCAATTAGTTTACATATTGCAACACGCACACGCGCGCGCACATATGGATAAAATATTATTAATAATTAAAATCATAATAATTTTACAAACCATTTCAGATTATTAATAAAAAATTATTTTTAATTTGATAAGCTTATGCACATAGCCAATCAATATTGTGGCAACATCATTACTTATAGAAATCTCGCCTAACTAATAATACAAAAAATATATAAACATGTATAGGAGAAAAATACAATAATAAAAAATTATACATCTTATATAAACTAAAAGGTTACTTGAAATTAATGCCCTCAAGTCCACGTTGAATGGTGAATTCTCTTCCTCTCGATTTGACGGATTACTAGTCATAAAACCACATACCTTTACTATCAAATACCTATTCATTTGTATTTGATTTGAGAATTAATTAGGTTAAGAAGGGTTTGGTTCGACCAGTTGAAGGAAGGAGGAGGTGGCTTCAAAATCACATTAAAGATTAAGATTAGAGATGCTTTTATAATGGCGAAGAAAGAGAAAAGGTGATCATATCTTTCCTTTTTCTTTCCTAATTTTCTCTATCTATTTTAAACCCTAATTGCCTCCATTTTTTGCCGTCTCTATCAAATAATTGCAGCCAAAAATGTCTTCCAAATCTATGGATTAATACCCCATTTAAGCCCAACCAAATATGGTACTTAAATCTAATTTAATTTCTTATCAATATCTCATATTGTAAATATATACATGTTTGTACCAAAATTGGGCACAACACTCTTCGGATGTATTTGAAGAGATAAAATGAAGAAAATAAATGTAAAATGAAGCAGATCTAACAAACACACCAATAAACAAATAAGATAATGCACAGCAACACACGGATTTAGAGTGGTTCGGCGAATTTCCTACGTCCACTATGAAATGGCTGATGTTTATTGAACTTTACTCGCTGGTTACAAAAGATTATAGCAGTACAACAGAAGTTTAATGGTGATTCCGGCAGATTATCAACGTAGAGAAGCCAAAAGGTCCCTTTTCTGTAGGTCTAGGGTCACTATTTATAGGTGTAGGCAGCAAATATCTCGCCCAGATCTCGAAAGACTTCTTCTCTCACGTGAGTGGGCCCACGGGAGCGAGTTCAGGTGATTTCGGCTCGATCTGGGAGCGATATGAATTGAGTTCGTATCGATCCATAAATGGTCCTTTGAGGCTGAAATTTGTCAGGTACATTCTTGGGGTTGTATGCAAGCTCCTGTGAAAATTTGGTGGCATTTGGACTTGTCGATCTCAAGGTATGATCGATGCAAATTTGGATTTGTTGAAGGTTACCGAGTTCGCATCGCTTCTGTTCGCGTCGCTTCTGGGCACGTGATGACCGATGACGCGGTGCTAACTTTTAGGATCGATCCACTTTTCATGTCAAGTGACCGAGTCTTTCTCTTGAATGTACCTTGTTCGTATCGAGGGACCGTAACAGCTCTGTATCGATACGAATCCATATACTTCGTATGGAGATATTCCTTTGCTCTTCGCATCAACGCAAGGCAACCTTATTCGTATCGTTCTAAGTTGTACCATTTGTATCGTTTTCCTCAACTCCATTTCGTATCGGTAGGAGGTGTTATCTCGTACCGCTTATTGGAGGACCCATTCGTATCGACCGTTGGTTGACCGATACGAACTACGCAGATGAGATCGATACGTAGTGGCTTTAGTTGATGGATACGAAGTAGAGTACATGTAATGGATACAAAATGGAGAATCGAGGTGGATACGAATGGGGCCTTCCTCCATGGATACGAACGTGGTGCTTCGGTCACAGATACGAACCACTGTTCACTTTGATGGATACGAATTGTAACTGTCTTCCTTGATTTTGATCGATCAATATCTTGAGCATACGAACTCCGATTGACTTGAAATTTGGGACGCTGGCTTTCATAGCTTTGCTTGTCATGTCATATCGATTATAGCTCAATCCGGGCTCGGACAAAATTTACCAGCATCCATAATGTATTTGTGTATAACCGATCTTCGGGACGAACCGTCCTTGGTTCCCAGTCAATTCCTTGGTGTCACGGCCTTGCCAAAAGGAGGGATAACATTTGCCCCCCAAAGTACGTCTTGTGTGAACATGACGTGCTTTGAAAAGCTGCCATCTTTATTTTGAAAAGTTCTATTCAATTCGCTGAATAGTTGATCTTTTTGCCAAAAGATGTAACCTTTGATTGATCTTCAGTGGTACAAATAAAGAATGGTTGACTGCCAATCGTTGTACTTTGAAGAGATAAAATAAAGAAAATAAATGTAAAATGAAGCAGATCTAACAAACACATCCGAAGAGTGTTGTGTCTAATTTTGGTACAAACAATACACACCATATTTGTTTCTCAAATCATATTCAAATATCATAATTAATATTTCATAAATATTAATTAATTTAATTAATTTATAACAATTATAAACTAAGTAAATCATTCGGTCTAAAGAGAATTCATCATTTCGGTTGCACGACTATTGGGTGCAAATTCGATCAGCGATTAGCACGAACTATTTGAATGTTAACGTTCACACGTCACTTAGCAAGAGGTGTGGCATTATAGCCAAATTTATCGCTTACTCGGTTTCAGTAAAATCCAATTTTAGTTTAATAAGCATTACCCGGTTGCGATATTTATTTACACCCATTCTCTTCGTCAAAACTATATCACTTTGGAATTATGGAATTTGGTAATGGTCAAAATTCCTATATCATCCATATTCAACTCTATAGTCCAAACACAATGTCCTTGGTTCAATAATAACAATTATTATTAACCGAAATGCTCTAGCCAGAGACTTTGACTTTGAGTTAACTTGAGTTGACCGTGATACTAACCTCATATAACTGAGGAGACGAATCCTCTCTTGAATAGTGCTTCACTTCCAATACTTCCACTCGACCCAACTATAGTCATTCGATGGACACCATGCCATGATATGACTATAATCAAAGTGGAGCTTTCATATTGAAGATCCACAGTATTCTCAGGTCGAGAGAACTGTGTAAATCAGCCACATTGATATTTTCTGGTTGACCATGGTTATATTAACCAACAGAAAACTATTGAGTAAGTCGTTCCATAGTTATCTAATAACTATCAGTACATAACCTCTAGGTGCCCCCCGCAGCCATGAGTAATACACTGCCCAACAATTGGAGAGCGTTGCGTACTCTAGTCTCAATGGATGCGTCGATATCCAGCTTCGATGCATCTTGACTAGAAACATTTAAAATGGCATATTTAATTTTATTGTGATAAATTACTTATGGTTACAACACTTTGTAACTACTATCGCAAAACATACAATTTATGGATTTTCTATTAGATATTCTTTTAATTGAATTAACTAAGTAATATAACCACGTTATATCAAGTATATAATAGAAAGAAAACACCTTTATTTTGAACAAGATTGGTCAACGAGTTAGATATATGTAACAAAATAAAATAATTGCCCTTAAGATATACCCCTAACTCTATCGATCTTCCACTTGCATTGGGGGTCAATTATAGAATTTTATTCCAACTCCTCCAATCGATTTTCTTAAAGCCAATTGAGTCAGTCCCTTAGTAAACGGGTATAGTATTTTATTTTAATCATCTACTCTATCGATTAACTCTCTCTGACGCTGATAAACTACCTTTATCAAGTGGAACAATTCGGTGTATGTCTCTCGACTTCTAGTGAGCACTTAGTTCTGTTATGAACTATATAGTGACATTGTTATCATATAACAATGTTGTGGGATTCTCAACATTTAGAATCACCCTCGGCTCAGTTACAAATTTGTGCATTTATTATATATATACACTATTTTTATTGTGATACTATTCAAGTCAATGAATCAGCCGTAATCTCTTTTATTTGGAACCAACTTAAAGATTATTAACATGAATTTATTATTGACATATAATACTCAATATCATTTATGAAGTTTGAGTCTGAACACTCCTTCATAAGGAGTTTATTGTTTCTGTAAACGATTCTCTAGTATTCTATAAATACACGATAACACTTCAAACAACCATTTAGTGATATCAATTTGGATTTGATACTTGCTTTATTTATCAAATAAAAAAATAGATCACAATATCGTAAACAACATAACATGTATGATAATTCTTATTGCCAATGCATAAAGAACTCATCTCATATGTTTAAAAAATTTAATAAGGTGTCTTTCCATATCGTTTTGGGGCATTCCCAATATCTTTTATACTCACTATAAAGGACATCATTTACAATCCAAAGTTAAGTATTAAAACAACTAAGGTTGATTTTAACACAAGTACATCGTTAAAATCAATAACATGTTATTTACTTATAGTTTAGAAATATCAATGTACCTTTTAACGTTTTTTCTTATGAACACACGCTTCCTCTGCATTTTGATTGATAGTCAAACTATTTGATATTTCTATCAATTTTTTTTCAATTTTGATCCTTATAAAATGATACTTTCTATCATTTCTTGGATCATATCCAAAGACTCACAAACTCAATATCGCTCTCATGGACTTCGAGACATTTTTGGTTATTATGTGTAAACAGTTTACTCTAATCATTATTTAGAATTTTCTGTTTCAATACATATGTACCAAACATAAAGTCATACTAAATGGTAATTTTGTGAGTTAATCCGAATTAACTTGAGTACGTTAAATACCGAATCTTTTACGCTAATTTCAAAAACTAAAATTTGCGATATTATTCTTATCAACCTTGCTTGTTTAATTCCAACTGCATTAGTCTTGCTCATAAAGATACAATCATGGCAGATGGATCACATCCCTTCAGTTACGACTACCAAAATCATATTTTGATAGCATACTTGGAATTCTTTTAGATTTGCGCATCATACCATATCATAGAGTCAAAACTCTTAATGATTTAATTAAACAATCGAGGATTATATATTTTCAACATTGATAAGAAACACATAATTTCTCTTTAATGTGTGAGAATACTTATTAGACACTCTAATGCGATGTGTTCGTTTAGGTTAGTCAATTTCATATCATCTCATCTAATCTGTTCTATCTATGGATCGTATCCAATTCCTTTTCAATACCAATAATTCCTTAAAGAAATTCCTTCACAATGAAGTTGGTATTTCTTAAAACAACAATTGTTTCTTAGTGCAACATTATAGGTATATATAAACATTTTATGAATTTCATTATTTATAAAACTTATTTGGTTTTAGTTTACAAAATTTATGTTCAAAACATAAATATGTCATACACTGACAGTCTTTCCAAAATCCTTTTGGGGGGATTTATAAAAGATCCCTCACGTACAATTATTATGTGCAATCTTTCGACTCGCACAACCTGCCAACACCTTAGCCTAGGATATGTTGGAGTTTCTTATAAACCCGTATCTTGTTTGATTTTGTAAATTGTTATTAGATGAAATAATATTAACCTTGTGTACTACTCTTAAGTACATGACCTTATAGAAAGAAACTAACTCAACTTCACTCACAATTAATCGTACATTGTCCAACAAAGTTCGATTACTCCTTATCAATGCATCATTATGTATCATATGGAGGAGAGACTTTTGAGGTTGAATCATTATTAATTTTTAGGTACGTTCAGAACTTTTTCCAATATACTCACTCATTCGATCAAATCGAATCCTTTCTATCGTATCTTATTTTATTTACTTCTGTTTATACTCTATGAGTTTACCATAGATATACTACATGTGTATCAAATAAACATGTGCATATCGATGATAACTCATCGGTGAATGTGACGAAGTATGTGGAACCGTTTTGATATTAATAGACTTACGATTGCATATATCTATATGTATCAATCCAAAGAGTTCATCAACTCTTATGATGCTCCCACTAAATGGATGCATAGCCTTTAATTGTTTGAGATATAATTAACCAGTATCGTATGATTTAAAATCATATAATAAAATTATGTTCTTAAAACTACAGCTTAGTCTATAATTCTGAAATAACTGTAAATAATATTAGATACTTCTGTCGTTTCTAATGGATCACTTTTGTTATGAAAACAAATACCACATTATAGTTTTATTTCATAACAAATATTCTTAATATTCATATTGAAATATAACTATGTCTATTTTTCAGTTGATACAGGAAAATAGTCATTATTTCATAAATAATGTTTGGTATGTTTTACGAAAACAATTTTCATAATTTGATGCAATCAATAAATGCTATATGGCATGCTTCCACTATTTCTGTCATTACTATAATAGCATACTAAATTCGGAGGTACATTATTCACTTAATATAGATTTATTTATTTCATATACTACAACTAATTTACCGTGGAGAGTTCTTTGATCAAATATCTTGAACTCAAAGAATCAAATCTCATAGAAAATAATTTTCTATATGTAAATACATTTTAGAATAGAAATTATATTTCTTATTCCAATATTAAGTATCAATTATTATTACAAATCTCGTTTTCGATGTTTATTTATGAAGCAAAAGTGACTATTCACTCTCTTCATCCCAACTGTACCTTAAATCACATCTACTCTTATATATTCGTTATTCTTTCTAAATGGCCAAACCATTCAAAAGAAAACCCTTACTACAATATCATAACTAGCTGTTTACAAAAGTGCATTCGATTATCCTTAACTTTTAAGGACATCAAATATGTTGCACTTTGTGTAAACTGATCAAACTAACATTTCAGTGATCGAGTTCTTAGATTTATATTGTAGTTTTGGTCATAGTGTTTAATACAATACGAACCTTTTTTAATCAATCAAATTGAATACTCGATCTCGCGTTAACGTTTATTTGGTTTTTCAAATGAACTTATTTCATCGAAATATTGTACATTACAAACTTTGACAATTCACCATATAACATTTATATGTGATTGTATATAGATTAAATATCCATAGTCTTGTATTGCTTTTAGAGTTCGAAACTCATAAAATGCAATACACGGTCTCGACCAATTAAACGCATAAGTGACCATATTACGAATGTATTTAGTAGTTGTAAAATCAGACACTTGCATAGGTGTTGAAACGTTAACATGTAATAAGCTTTTATTGGTAGGTATATGTTATATTTCTATTTCTCAATTTTCAATTCAGTTCATCTGTATATATTAATTGATAAACGTTTTATCGGTCGTATTAAATGCATAAAATTTATCATTGTAGATAATTATAACATTACTTAGCATATGTTCTTACAATATTAGAATGGTTAATTGTTACCATATCATTTTTCTAAAAAGGCTCCCACTAGTTTTTTATGTTTCTCCAAACCCTAAGATGAAACATAGAAGTCTTTCGACTTCACTAGTGGGTGTTAGGACTCGTCTGCCTCGGTATTCTGACCTTAAGTCTGCACAACAAATCATAGCCCCACAAACGATGGATAACTCCTTATCGGTTGTATCGCATACAACTCCTAACCCATCTTTCCTTGACCTAATCTCATTTCGACCTTGATTTTGCTCAACAAATCGTAATAGATTATTCACTTATACCTACCATATTGCGACAGCCTAAGTATAGTATATGTACCTTTAATTTGCTCAATAAATTCATATAGTTATCTTACCTCGTCTATTCAATGTACTAATAATACTACATATAACATCCCTAGCTTGAGTTTTCTCAACAACTAAGGAGTATGCATATAATTTATTTATGTATATATATGGTAGGGAACAACATTATATTGATGATTCATAATCTTTAATATATTATATTGATTGATATCGACTTATGAAATAATGTATTTCTTATGAAATACCCTTGTGATTCAAGTGCGAGACACATAAGAAATCATGGTATACATACATTTACGTATGTATTTATTCCTTAAGTTTATTTGGGTTTCTTTAATGTTCTATCTTTAGTTTATACATTCATATCATATAAGTTTTATTGTTATATTACTTTTATATTTCATATTGCTTATATAATAATCTTCTGTATAATATTATATTAATTAAATCTTATTTAACGAATTTTGATTAATGAACTCTTTAATTAATTTTATATTAGTATTCCAGTACAACTTTTATATTGGACATATCTAGTATAACCTTTATAGTGTATACTATAATCTTTATAGTACGACACATATATATCTCATATATGTGTATTTATATTTCATTAATTAACCTTTAATTAATTTTTTCAATTAATCAAACCTTAATTAATTAACCATTAATTTATTTATTTCATTAAAAAAATTTAATTAAATTATATTAATTTCAAGTTTTACTTTGTTTATACATACATGTATACTTATGTTATCTTAAACATTTTAAAATAACATAACATATATCAACATATATAATACATTCATATAAGTATTAATTAATTCACTCATTAAATTAATTTATTTTATTAATCTTATTAATAAATTTTAAATTTTAAAATTAATATTTAAATAGTTTTAAGCATTTTGAAATTTTTCATCACCTTTTCAAACATTTTGAAAATTTATGTTTTTATTTTAAATTTAACTTTTAAATTTAAAATCTTGCCTTAATTTTCAAAAATATTTTGAAAACTAGCCCAAGGCCCAATTCAAATTGGGCCTTTTCTATTAGGGGCAAGTTTTGGGCTCACTTCACCTTTCAGGCTAGACTGGTAACCAGGTAGGACAGGGTATTTGATTACCCAATTCTAATCCTAGACATTACATTTATAGACACCGTACTAAGTGGGCAAACTTAATTAGTTAGCCCTAACATGACTAATTTAGACCACATAGGCTATTGGGCTCTGATATCATTGTTGGAACTGGACCAGCCGACAGCTGAAGATATGAGTGAATTTCAAAAAAATTAGCCTATTGGATCTTTATTGGGCCTATAAAGTTTAGTTCATTTAGAACATTTCTAAATTTAGTTTAAATAAAATCATGTATTTTATTTAAATTTATGAATTGTTAGTTGAAATTTATTTGATTTGTTTTACTTTATATATTAACATACATATGCATCATATGCATATGTATATGTGTGTGCATGTGTAACATGATACTTCATGCATATGTATATGTGTGTGCATGCGTAACATAATATTCCGTGCAAGGTATAACATGCTCGTATATAAATGTTGAGATTTATACCGCACAGACACATTAGCCCATCCAATATGTATTGTATGTTGTCCAAATATGTGCATATTTTTATAGTTATTTATTTAGATCATCAACCAACCGATCAACCAACCAACCAATCAATCAACCAACCAATCAATCAATCGATTGATCGATCGATCAACCATTAATTTATATCTTAGTTTATGTCCCTTAAGTTTATTCATATATATATATATATATATCTATGTATATATATATGTATGTATGTATGTAGTAACTAAATAATTATACATATATTATATATTATGAAATTATTAATACATACATACATACATACATACATATATATATATATATATATTAAAGTAACATGATTATATGTACACATGTACACATGTATAAATTAAAATAAATATATATAGTAATATTTTCAAAACATACTATAATAAAATAAAGTGCAGATCTAAAAATTATTATAATTTTATTTTATTAATATATATATATGTATGTTATTAATTAATTAATCAAACTATGATAAGTAATTAATATAAAATAATTATTTATAAAATATTTCAAATTTATATTTTTTTGAAAAAAATAGAATGATATTTTATAGCTTGTAAAATTTTTCTAGAATTTTCTGAGTTAAAATAATATTTTTAATAATTAATTACTTTTCAGCCGAAAAATAAAATAATTTTTAAAAATATAAAAAAATGATTAAAAAGTCTAAATATTTTTCTAAAGCTTCAATGATGGTTATTTAATTTTATAAAATTTAAAATTGAATTTTCGAAACATAATTTATTTTATTTGAATTTATTAGTTCATGCAATGATCAAATAATAATAATAAATATCTAACAATTTTCAAAAATTTATTGTCGGATACTAATATTCATGATTAGTGCAAATATATATTTGAAAATTATTAGACTAAATAATTATGCAATAGAGAGATTAGTTTACATATTATTAGATCAAATATACATATAAGTCAGCGATTAACATTGAACTATTCGAATGTTAATGTTCACATGTCACTTAGCAGGTGGTGTGACATTATGTCCAAATTTAACACTTACTCAATTTTGGTAAAATCCAATTTCAGTTTAATAAGCGTTACCCGGTTGCGACATTTATTTACACCAATTCTCTTCGTTAAAACTATATCACTTTGGACTTCTAAAATTTGGTAATGGTGGAAATTCCAATATCGTCCACATTTAACTCTATAGTCCGAATTCAAACTCCTTAGTTCAATAATAGCATTTATCATTAATCGAAGTGCTCTGGCCAAAGACTTTGACTTTAAGCTGACTTGAGTTGACTGTGATACTAACTCCGTATAACTAAGGAGACGAATCCTCTCTTGAATAGTGCTTCACTTCCAATACTTCCACTCGACCCAACTATAGTCACTTTATTGATGCCATGCCTTGATTTGACTATAATCAAAGCGGAGCTTTCATATTAAAGATCCACAGTATTCTCAAGTCGAGAGAATTGTGGAAATCGGTCACATCGATATTTTCTGTTTGACCATAGTTATATTAACCAATAGAGAAATATCGAGTGAGTCATTCCATAGTTATCCAATAACTATTAGTACATAACCTCTATGTGCCCTAGTAGTCATGGGTAATACACTACCCAACATTTGGAAAGCGTTACGTACTCTAGTCTCAACGGATACATCGATATCCAGCCTCGATGTATCTTGACTAGGAACATTTAAAATGATATATTTAATTTTATAGTGATAAGTTACTCACGGTTACAACACTTTGTAGCTACTATCACAAAACATACCATTTATGGATTTACTATTAAATATACTTTTAAGTAAATTAATTAATTAATATAATCACATTATATCAAGTATATAATAGAAAGAAAAAACCTTTATTTCAAACAAGATTGGTCAACGTGTTAGATATATGTAACAAATTACCTAATTGCCCCTAGGGTATACCCCTAACTCTATCATGATCGTTGCGTTGCTTCCAACTCACATTAACATTAGCCATCATTTGTCAAAACTCTCTAGTCATTAGATGTAACGACCAAGAAATTTATAAATATGAACTAAAGATATAACTGAATAGAATATTCAATTATTGAATTTATTGGAATATATTAATCAGTTAATTTCATAGTGAATTAAATAAACGTTTAATTAATATAAAATAATGGAAATATTATTTATCAACTCAGGTTACATAATTATATTGAGAAAAATATAATAAGGAATAAGACTGATTTATGAAATTTAAATACACTACAGAATATCGTGTAGAAGTTGTTGAACGTCATCGGAATGTTATGTGTAACCGGTATACATACATGAGACATATGTATGTAATCACACACAAATAAACAAATAATAAAACATGCATATATATGTGCATAATGCAGAGTATAGATGCATATGAATACATACAAATATATATATATACATAAGAAAAGAATAAACAAAAGAGTATGGAAAACATCACATCAACTCACCCTCTCATTTAATGCAATCATGGCAAGGACAAGGAGGGGGTGCATACGCATGGAAAGGTGGGTGGGGGAGGCTACACGCACGACAAAGGGGGGTGTAGGCGGGTACATGAGGGTATGGAGTGAAGTGATATGGTATGGTATTGATTTGATGAAAAGAAGTGACATATACCTATAGTTTCTTCCTAAGACTAATCCTATATAAACCCTCCCTCTCATTCTCTTCTCTCCTTTATCATTTCTTCATCTTCTTCTTCATAAATACTCTCAAGCTCAAGAAACCATTAATGGCTTCCATGGTGAGAAACCATAGCTAAACAACTCAAAACTCTTTGATATATACATCAATCTTTCCTCTCTCTTCATTCTAAGAACAACCATCTAAGAATCATCCACTCAAACTCACTCTAGCTCCAAATACCACCCTGGGCCCAACCATTTAGTATTAATGGCTTGTGGTTATGCGACCTGTAATTTCAAACAGAAGTGTAAAATGCGTGTCGAGTCAGAATGACTTGAAACGAGAAATGTTTTATCCGTAAAGTTGATAGCTTTCAAATGGATCTGAAAAGTTAAGTTTTCGATTTGAAAATCTCAAGTTATGAGTAAAACAGTTTTCAAAAAGTTCAAAAAGTTAACAGGATGGGAAATCCATCTAACCTTGTTTATGTCTTAGACGAGGAGTGGAACGGATCGAAAGTTATATCCAGGTACTTGTCAAAGATCATGTAAAAGTTTTGACAAGATAAAGAAAAGGGAACTGGATAAGAGAAAAGGAATTAGAACTCGATAGTTGTGATGTTAAGTTGGGTAGTTTTCTGTGTGTCGATCTGATGTTGGTTTAGGCCTTCTAGATTTGCACTTGGGAAATTATTCTGTTAATGTGTTTCAATCAGGAACTGATTATAATTGAGAAAAAGGGGTTAAGCAATTAAATTAAATGAGGCTTAACGATTCTGTATATACATATACACATTTTATTTCGTAATTGATATCGAAGGAACCAGGGTCGGATTTAGGGTAAAGTCTCGATCCGAAGACCACTTCGAATCAATGAACAGCGTTCCAGAAATGGACAAATGATTGAAGAAATCGAGATGGAAAATCTCTATGGCGTTGAAGACCGGAGATCTTCTACAGCAAGCGGGTTGCTTGTTGATAATCTCGGAGTTGCTCCCAAGGTAAATGAATAGTAGTGATTCCTTGTCGTGGGATCTGCGATGATGTAAGTGTTGCGGCTACTGCGATTAGGGATGCAATAGGGTGGTTCCTTCGGTTCATCCTTTACCTGGATGACTTGCATGGGAGAATGTCTGACAAAGCATTTCCAATGATTACGAATGTTGACTTTTAAAAATGTACATCTGTTTGGTGGTGGAGAATGCAACTTCTCTTAGCTTAACACCCTTCTTTGAGAAGTACGAGCTCGGAGGTTGTATTTTTGTGGGAGTCAATTAGTAATTGGCGGATCTGGTAATGTGGCATTCAGAGTGAATAAGCTAGAATGCAAAGGTAATGCGTTACCTCGAGCCTCATCAAATGGGGAGTGACTGAAACAGGGCATGCGACAAGATGAGTCATGGTTTAGCACCCATGAGAACTCCCGCATTTTCCTTTCTGGATATAACTGATCTCCCATTATATTTCGGGTCTGAAGGCTGTGATGAGAGCGCTCTCGGAAGGTCGGAAACGACCGGGGGAAATGGCGTATTCGGTCTATTGGTTGGGTAGACAGTCTTGTTTAGGCTTTGGGTGGGGAACTCACATCCAGGTGCATCCCTCTAGAGGTGTACTGTACGGAAGGTGACGTTACCTTGGTTGCTAGTATGGAATCCATTATCCAATAAGAACCCGTAAGAGTTTGATTGTAGACCAAGATGCTGGAATTTAATGAATGTAACAATTTAGACTAAGATTTATAAGTTTACTTGAAAAGCATTTTCAAAAAGCACAATTTCATTAAAAATAATATCCCATTATTTTGGCGTAATCACTTTTGGTTATCATAAGGTAAAAACCTGTTTCGTGTTTCTATCCGGCGTGGTCTTATGAAATACCCTTTTTTCAAAAGTGTATTTTGAGTTTCTCACACCAGTCCCATGACTGACCTGGAGTGTTTTCCCATTCCTTAAACTCTAGGTGCCCTATTTTTCCGGGCAGCCTAGTATTTAGATTAGTATGGAGCATTTTGGAAGCTGGAGCTATGAAACCGAAGCAATGGCAAATGGAGGTTGGAGCTGGATCATTAGAAGATATTATTTACCATTATTTTTGCTATAGTGTTTATGTGTTATTGATTTATGTATTTTGTACCGGCACATGTGGGGGCAGGTAGTTATAACTGTCTCTGGCTAGGTTAGTATCTATCTTATTTCATGTGGAATGCTCTTTAAGTTAACTCTGATGTATAATTATATTTGATCCATGCATATGTGAGAATCTGCTGTTTCTATTATCTATCTTTATTTCTTTAAACCATGATTATTCAATTTTCTTGCACTAGAATTTGTGACATGGTTGTGTTAATGTCAATTCTTGGAAGTCGGAATTTTGGGTCGTCGCAGCTTGGTATCAGAGCTTAGGTTAGCGAATGCCTAAAAGCCTAGTTGGGATAAACTCTTCAGAGATAGGATCAGTAATATCCTAGGATGAGTATCTCGTTAGAGATAGGGTTAGTAACACCTTAGAACGAGTATGAGTGTATATACGAGTGCGTATTTGTAAATTTTATTCGAATAATAATAATAATACTCGGATTAAATCCTGCTTATTGTTTGCCCAAAGGTAATCTCGCTTTTATGTACTCTAAAAAGATCTTTCTATATTCAGTTGGCAGGTATGGATACTAGAAGAACCCGACGAACCATGGCAGGCAGTGGCAGTGATCATACAAATGGGGAAATCCGAAATGCAAACGTTTGAGCTCCGAATGCAAATGTGGGGGCACCGAATGTTAATGATCAAGTTCAAGAAGAAGCAGTTGTACAAGAGGTAGTGGCTGCAGTTCAGCCGGTAGTTGACTTTGTTATGCTTTACAAGAATTATACCGGACTAGGGGGTAAATCTTTCCAAGGGACTGAATCGATATCATAAGTACAAGCCTGGCTGAAAATGTGCGAAAAGCTCTTCAAGGGATTAGGTTTGGAGGATGACCAAAAGCGATTTCTGGCAACCTGGCAACTACAAGGTGAAGCGTTAGCCTGGTGGGAATCATGGACTTTAGTTGAGGCTAAGGATGACTTCTCTTGGGCGATGTTCAAGGAGGTTTTCGAGGAACAGTATATACCGGAAGCGGGAAAGCCCGGATGTACAAGAACTTCATCGATATTACTCAGGGAGAACCGTCAGTTGAGGAATACACCACCAGGTTTAATGAACTTTCCCGTTTTGACCCAGAACTGATTGGAACACCGCTGAAGAAGAATGCGAAATACATCAAAGGGATGAAAATTCAATACCAAAGCCGAATGACCGGGCATATCAAGGAAACCTTCATAGAGTTAGTCGATATGGCCTACTGATACGAGACCTTAGACAAGGAAGTTGCCACAACGGTGCAGAAGAACAGCGACTACAAGGGTCCGAATAAAAAGAAAAGCAATTAGCCGCACAAGCAAGGAAGAAGGGTGGAGAATGCTATAACTATGGAGAAAAGGGTCACTATGCAAGGAATTGCAAAAAGCCGAAGGTGCCAAAGCAACAACATGGCCAAACTGCACCAGCGGTCAAACAGAATCTCTACTACAACTGCCATCAACCAGGACATTTTAAGGACAAGTGCCCACTGTTGCAGAGAGGAAAGCAGATGAAGATGAATGCGATTGAAGACAAACCTTCTACATCCAGGGAGGACAAAGGCAAAGGCATTCTGGAGGGTAAAATTCTCGTTAAGATTGAACTAGTAAGAGTTTTATTTGATATGGGAGCCTTCGATAATTTCATTTCTGAAGCATTAGTAGAAAGATTAAATATGACCCCAACGCAAATAGATATCCCTGCTATAGTATCTAATCGATAGGAGGACCGACTGATATTTGTTTGGTATGTGAGAAAGTCCGAATTTCCTATCTTTCCCAAACCTTTCCATGCGATCTTATGGTTTTAGATTTTATTGGATTTGAGATGATACTTGGTATGGAGTGGTTGACCAAGTATAAAGCGAATCTAAATTGCGCTGAGAGAATAGTGTAATTCGAGAGCAAGCTAGGAAAGAAGTATAGACTATTGTGTAAAGGATCCAGCTCGATAAGAGATAGTTTCTTATATGCACTAAATCTATTTCAAAAGAGCCAAGAAGAGATACTGGTGGTGAAAGAATTTTCAGATGTGTTTGAAGAGGTGAAACTCTACCACCACATCGGGAGATCGAGTTTCGAATTGATTTGATTCAGGGAGCAAGAGCAGTTGTGTACCGTATGCGAAAGATGGCTCCAAGGGAGAAAGAAGAAGTGAGAATTCAAACCAATGACCTATTGATAAAAGGACTGATAAGACCAAGTCGTTCACAATGGGGAGCGGAAGTAGTCTTTGTTAAGAAATTAGATGGTTCTTATAGACTCTGTATAGATTATCGAGGCCTAAACAAACAAACCATAAAGAACAAGTATCATCTGCCTCGGATAGATGACTTGTTCGATCAATTGCATGGTGCTCGGGTATTTTCAAAGATGGATCTGGCTATCGGATTTCATCAATTAAGGATAGCAGAAGACTGCATTCCTTTTACTACTTTCAGATGTGCGGATGGATTCTTTGAATGGTTAGTTATGCCCTTCGGAATGACTAATGCATCCGCATATTTTGTAGATTTGACGAATTGAGTGTTTAGAGACGTGCTCGACAAATTCGTACCAATTTTTGTAGATGAAATTCTTATATACTCAAGAACAGAAGTAGAACACGCTGAACATCTAGAAATTGTTCTAGAAATATTAAGAAGGAATGTTCTCAAGGCTAAGTTTTACAAATGCCACTTTTGGGAAATGGAAGTAAGATTCCTTGGACATGTTGTTTCCAGGGAGTGAGTTTCAGCGGATCCGGGTAAGATCACGACTATTCTAGATTGGAGGCAACCATAAACTCCAAGGAACGTCCGAAGTTTCTTAGGTTTGGCAGGATATTATAGGAGATTCATACAAGACTTCTCAAAGATTGCCTCATACCTAACAAAGCTGACCAGAAAGGATGTGAAATTCGATTGGACGCCAAAGTGTGAGGAAGCATTCAAGACATTGAAAGAAAAGTTCACAACAGCTCCAGTATTGACGATAGTGGGTAATAACTGTGGCATGACAGTATACACCGATGCTTGTATAGATGGCATAGGAGCGGTACTTATGCAACATGGTAAGGTAATCGCCTATGCAAGCAGGCAATTGAAGACCCATGAGAGGAATTATGCAACCCATGACTTGGAACTACTAGCCATGGTGTTCGCATTGAAGGTGTGGAGACACTATCTCTTAGGAGAAAAATTTGACCTATACACGGATCATAAATCTCTGAAATATCTTTTTACTGAAAGAGATCTGAACATGAGGCAACAGTGTTGGCTGGAATTTTTGGCATCATATGATCTGGAAATTTTATATACGCCAGGAAAGGCCAATGTAGTGGCAGATGCATTGAGCAGGAAGCACGCTGTAATAGCATGCCTAGTTATAACACCAACTCTCTTAGAGAGGATAACCAATGAGCAGAAGAATGATCCATTTTTGTTAAGACTCACTAAAGGGGTAGAAAATGGAGAAAATAAAAGCTTTAGGGTAGACAAGCATGGAATGTTGAGGATGAACGGAAGAATATGTGTTCCGGAAGTGGATGACTTGAGACGGGAAGTGTTGATTGAATGCCATCGGGCTAAGCTTACTATCCATCCCGGAATCCACAAGATGTACAAGGATATGAAATGCACATTCTGGTGGAAAGGTATGAAATGAGACGTATCTATTTTTGTAAGCAAATGCACTAATTGTCAACAAGTTAAAAGCAATCAACAGGAGGTTGTTGATTACTTAGACCACTAGAAATTCCATGTTTGAAATGGGGTCGGGTATCCATGGACTTCATAGATGGACTACCAAGATCAAGGAGAGGCAATGAAGGGATCTGGGTTGTTATAGACCGCTTAACCAAAAACGCGCATTTCATCCCAGTTAAGCCCACAAGAACAGCTGCAACTCTAGCAGAAATTTATATGAAGGAAATTATTAGACTGCATGGAGTCCCAACTAGCATCGTAAGTGATCGAGACACATTGTTTACTAGTCATTTCTGGGTAGCTTTGCAAGCAGCTTTGGGAACAAAGCTGAACATAAGCACTGCATATCATCCCTAGACGGACGGGCAGACAGAAAGAGTGAACCGAGTACTAGAGGATCTTTTGAGAGCTTGTGTTCTAAACTTCAAAGGATCTTGAGAAGACTATTTGCACCTAGTTGATTTTTCATACAACAACAGTTATCAAGCAAGTATAGGGATGGCACCGTACAAAGCACTATATGGTCGCTCGTGTAGATCTCCAGCGTGTTGGATAGAAACTGGTGATCGATTGATAATTGGCCCTGACATGGTAAGAGAAGCAACAAAGAAAGTTGATATGATCCAAAAGAAATTAAAAGTAGCGCAGAGCAGGCAAAAGAGCTATGCGGATCAGAGATGAAGGAATTTGGAATATGTTGTAGGGGATCACGTATTCCTGAAAGTCTCTCCTATGAGGAAGGTAGTCCGATTCGGTAAAATCGGTAAGTTGGCGCCAAGATATATTGGACCTTTTCCTGTTCTCGGGAAAATTGGCTCATTGGCATACAAAGATTAGTTGCCAGAATGATTAGCGGTGTGCATGATGTA
Organism: Allium fistulosum; assembly: GCA_030737815.1. Lineage (NCBI taxonomy): Eukaryota > Viridiplantae > Streptophyta > Magnoliopsida > Asparagales > Amaryllidaceae > Allium > Allium fistulosum. Next base: position 1,222,943,590 of record CM060903.1, read on the forward strand.
TTCCACGTATCTCAGTTGAAGAAGTATGTACATGACCCGGGATCTGTGATTGAAAAAGCGGCACAAGAAGATTTGGAGGTAGAGCCAAACTTGATGGTTGTCAGAGAACCTCTTCGAATCATCGATAAAGATGAGAAACGGTTAATAAGGAAGGTTTTGAAACTGGTTTTGGTTCAGTGAAGTGGAGATCCTACAGATTGCATATGGGAAACTGGAGACCGGGTGCGGAAGGCATATCCGAAATTTAGACTAGACGGGTAACAGATCCATGAGTAATGGAACGATTGTAAGTGTACTCACCGTCTGTGGTGTAGTCACTAGTTATGTATCCTTTTGCATTCAAACCAGTATGAATATATATCTCTTTATTTGAAGTTATCCTCATGTGGAAATTTCGAGGACGAAATTCTTTTAAGGTGGGGGGAATGTAACGACCTAGAAATTTATAAATATGAACTAGAGATATAATTGAATAGAATATTCAATTATTGAATTTATTAGAATATATTAATCAGTTAATTTCATAGTGAATTAAATAAATGTTTAATTAATAAAATAATGGAAATATTATTTATAAACTCAGGTTACATAATTATATTGATAAAAATATAATAAGAAATATAACTGATTTATGAAATTTAAATACACTACATAATATCGTGTAGAAGTTGTTGAACGTCATCGGAACGTTGTGTGTAATCTGTATACATACATGAGACATATTTATGTAATCACACACAAATAAACAAATAATAAAACATGTATATGTGTGTGTGTGTGTATAATGTAGAGTATAGATGCATATGAATACATATATATTATATATACATAAGAAAAGAATAAACAAAAGAGTATGGAAAACATCACATCAACACACCCTCTCATTTAATGCAAGCATGGCAAGGACAAGGAGTGGGTACACACGCATGGAAAGGTGGGTGGGGGAGGCTACAGGCACGACAAAGGAGGGGTATAGGCGGGTACATGAGGGTATGGAGTGAAGTGATGTGCTATGGTGTTGATTTGGTGATAAGAAGTGACATATACCTATAGTTTATTCCTAAGACTAACCCTATATAAACCCTCCCTCACATTCACTTCTCTCCTTTTTCATTTTTTTATCTTCTTCTTCATAAATTCTCTCAAGCGCAAGAAACCATTAATGGCTTCCATGGTGAGAAACCATAGCTAAACAACTCAAAACTCTTCGATATATACATCAATCTTTCTCCTCTCTTCATTCTAAGAACAACCATCTAAGAATCATCCACTCAAACTCACTCTAGCTCCAAATACCATCCTGGGCCAAACCATTTGGGATTTAGGAAGGTCATTTCACTTGCTTCGAGACAACAGACGGTGGAGCTTTGACCGTAGGAACATCCAATGAAAGTTAGGAAAGCTTTTGGTGAGAAAACTCTGCGAAATCTAACTTTAAATAGCTTTGTATGCTAATGAATGTTAGACATGTATTATTAAGTTAAAAACGTGTTTGGATGGTTGAGTATGATGATTGGTTAATGATTTGGATAGTTAATTAACATACATGAAACGTTAGTTAAAAAAAAGTTAGTAAACAAGTATATATAAGTTCATATTCATTTACAAGTCAGTTAATGATGGTTAATGATATATGATATGCTTGAATGACTTGTTTGGATATGATGATGTGTTATAAAAGTATATTGAGAAGTTATGACAAACTTACCCTTGCATATGTATATGGAAAAGTTAAGTCTCGTATAAAAGAAATCGGTGGGGAAATAGTAATTAAAAGTTATGAAAATTTTGATAAGTGTTTATAATAACTTGTATTCACTTATAAGTGTTTGGAAGTTCTCTAGGGAAAGTCTGGAATAATTTATCAAATGGTCAAATTTGAACATTTTCCGGAGTGACAGTTCGCGGTTATGCGACCTATAATTTCGAACGGAAGTGTAAAATGCGTTTCAAGCTAGAATGATTTCAAACGGGAAATGGTTTGTCCGTAAAGTTGATAGCTTTCAAATGGATCCGAAAAGTCAAGTTTTCGATTTGCAAATATCAAGTTATGAGAAAAAACAGTTTTCAAAAAGGTCGTTGTAAGAGCGGTTAAATCTAGATTTTTATAAGTAGAGTTTTATAATTATGAAAATTATGAAATAAATTTATAAATTCATTATTAATATAATAATGAGGTTTAGGAAGAAAAAAATGAGTTTATACTTAATCAAAGGTATAATTATGGAAAATGACCTAGTTAATCACTATTCACTAGCGATTAAGGAATTGGATTTTGAAATTTAGGAATCGGAAGGAATTTTTGACCCAAATATTTTATGAATGATTTCATAATAATTAATTATGATTTTTAAGATTTATTTGGGAATTTTCTAAAGACTTAGAAAAATGGTCAAATTCTGTAGTCAAATGAATTGTTTAAATGATAATATTTGGAAATAAGCTCGGAAGTGGCATTTGACTTCAAGGTATGGAAGCGACTGTTATTTAAAGGATAAAGAATGTGATCGAACCAAGGTCTGAGAGGAAATAGTTCCCCAACTTGGAAAGCCTCATTGTTTGCTGATAAATAACTGAGTTTGAAATCGAAGACTTAAGTTATGAATGAGGTATTCTCTCTGAATGAGAAATAAAGTAAATAACAGAAAGGGCTATGCGGTAATACCTAAGAGTACATCTTGTCCCGCCCGTGAGATTTGAGAAAGCAAACAAGGTAGTTAACAGGATGGGAAATCCATCTAACCTTGTTTATTTCTTAGACGAGGGGTGGAACGGAACGAAAGGTTTATCTGGGTACTTGTCAAAGAGCATGTAAAAGTTTTGACAAGATAAAGAAAAGGGAACTGGATAAGCGAAAAGGAATTGGAACTCGATAGTTGTGATGTTAAGTTGGGTAGTTTTCTAGGTGTCATCTGATGTTGGTTTAGGCCTTCGGGATTTGCACTTGGGAAATTGTTCTCTTAATGTTTTACAATCAGGAACTGATTCTAATTGGGAAAAATGGGTTAAGAAATTAAATTAAGTGAGGCTTAACGATTATGTATACACATATACACATTTTATTTTGATAATTAATATCGAAAGAACCTGGGTCGGATTTAGGGTAAAGTCTCGATCCGAAGACCTTCTTCGAATAAATAAATGGCGTTCCAGAAATGGACAAATGATTGAAGAAACCGAGATGGAAAATCTCTATGACGTTGAAGACTGGAGATCTTCTATGGCAAGCGGGTTGCTTGTTGATAACCTCGGAGTTGCTCCCGAGGTAAATGAATAGTAGTGATTCCTTGTTGTGGGATCTGCGATGATGCAAGGGCTGCGACTACTGCGATTAAGGATGCAGTAGGGTAGTGCCTTCGGTTCATCCTTTACTTGGATGACTTGCATGGGAGAATCTCTGACAAAGAATTTCCAATGATTACGAACGTTGACTTTTACAAACGTACGTCTGTTTGGGGGCGGAGAAGGCAACTTCTCTTTGCTTAACACCCTTCTCTGAGACGTACGAGCTCAGAGGTTGTATTTTGTATGAGTCAATTAGTAATTGGTGGATCTTGCAATGTGGCATTCAGAGTGAATGAGCTGGAATGAAAAGGTAATGCGTTACCTCGAGCCTCATCAAATGGGGAGTGACTGAAACAGGGTATGTAGCAAGATGAGTCATGGTTTAGCACCCATGAGAATGCCCGCATTTTCATTTCTAGATATAAATGATCTCTCGCTATACTTCGGGTCTGAAGGTTGTGATGAGAGCGCTCTATGAAGGTCAAAAACGACCGGGAAAATGGCGTATTCGATCTATCGATTGGGTAGACAGTCATTTTTAGGCATTGGGTAGGGAACTCACACACAGGTGCATCTCTCTAGAGGTGTACTGTACGGAAGGTAGTCCCTTACCTCGGTTGCTAGTATGGAATCCAATATCCAATAAGAACCCATAAGAGTTTGATTGTAGACCAAGATACTGGAATTTAATGAATGTAACAATTTCGGCTAAGGTTCATAAGTTTACTTGAAAAGCATTTTCAAAAAGCACAATGTCATTGAAAATAATATCCCGTTATTTTGGTGTAATCACTTTTGGTTATCATAAGGTAAAACCCCGTTCCGTGGTTTTATCCGACGTGGTCTTATGAGATACACTTTGTTTTCAAAAGCGTATTTTATGTTTCTCACACCAGTCCCATGACTGACCTGGAGTGTTTTCCCTTTCCGTAAACTCTGGGTGCCTTATTTTTTCGGGCAGCCAAGTATTTAGATTAGTATGGAGCATTTTAGAAGCTGGAGCTATGAAGCCGAAGCCATGGCAAATGGAGGTTGGAGCTGGATCATTAGAAGATATTATCTACCGTTATTTCCACTGCAGTGTTTATGTGTTATTGATTTATGTATTTTGTACCGGCACATGTGGGGGCAGGTAGTTATAACTGTCCCTGGCTGGGTTAGTATCTATCTTATACCGTGTGGAACACTATTTAAGTTAACTCTGATGTATAATTATATTTGATCCATGCGTATGTGAGAATCTGTTGTTTCTATTGTCTATCTTTATTTCTTTAAGCCATGATTATTCAATTTTTTGGCACTCGAATTTGTGACATGGTTGTGTTAATGTCGATTCTCGAAAGTTAGAATTTTGGGTCGTCACATTAGATCTGGCGGAGGTTGAGTAGATTCATCACTTCTATTAGCATTCCCAATATTCCCTCTATTTTATTCTTCAATTGTTTTCCTTGGTTCTTCTTCGGTCCCACACTATCAGATCCCTTTGGAGATTTTATTAAAATCCTAGAAGCAATAGAAATCTACTCCGACCTTCTACCTCTCAATAAAAGCATGAAAAGGTATTAGCCAAAAATTTGGTTCAACACCCCCAAAAATAATTTGAAAAAATAAAAATCCTATGGTGTAGTATTATATCTTTGAATAGTAAATCAGTAAGAAAAATGCAAATTTGAAGAACTACAACAAGAAGAGCAAGTGGCAATGAGTTTATAATGGTTCAGCTATGTCTACGTCAACTTTGGACATATTTTATTACTTGATTCACTCTAGATTTGTTGTTTTTACGACTAAAACTGGAAATTCTATTCTAAAGTAGGTAATGGTAGAATCTTCCCTAAATATGAATAAGAAAAGTGTCAAGGTCATCTTCTTGTTGCAAGCAATCTCCTATTTATAACTGAAATTGGCCGTAGTTGAGCTTTTGGGTCGCCAGATAACAATAAACTCATTCAATGGTCAGATCTAGAAAGATAGGAGAAATGCCAGGACTTCCCAAAATATCTACGGATCGTTACCGATTTGTATTTGGATCGATATAGACCAATAAGCTTCTCCATTTTATTTTGTTTCTTCTTATTTTTCTCAAGTCTAGATGCATTGTTCCTTCAGTCAATCCTTCTTTGATGCTTCTAAGCTTGTATCTTTATGTATTCACCGAGAATATTTGCCATATCGAGGGAATCTATGAATTAGCACTGACCCATAGGCCTGGCTAAATTTCTCTATCTTCTTTCTTCCTTGATATCTTCACCATCATACAGAATTAAAGGGAAAATATGACAATTTATGGATTAGTACCGATCCAATATTAATCGGTATCAATCCTTGGATTTATCCGTGCTTCCCTCTTTCCATCAACTCTCCATGCTCGATCGTCGTTGAGTGACATTCATTCCTTCATAATTTCTATTTCAATCCATAGATACGTCGCTTGTAAAAAATACCGATGATGAGGAAAAATTATAATATTGTGCTTTATATGTTGATTTATCTATTACTCATGATTATTGATTGTTTATAAATTAGGAAACCATAAGTTATTGGATATCATCGATTTATTGTCTATTTTCTTCAGCGTGTTTATAGATCCATTGCTTTCACTATACCGGATTTATTTAGGTGATTCTGACCGGCTGAAACACTAAGGTCCCGTTTGGTTTGTCGTTTTTGGTTTTGGATTTTTGTTCAAACAAAAATATGCATGACGTATGTATTTTTGGATGACAACCAATCTGGAAAATGAAGTAAACATACAAAATAGAAAACAAATTTATTTTGTTTTCTGTGTTCTGAGAAACAACAAAAGCATAAAAACAATCTTTCCCAACCGCTATCCATCCACTATCGTAATAGTGATTTCGAATTATTCTCCTTCATTAACCTCATATTCTATAATGCATGTTGAAGACGAAAAACTAAAAGAGGAAATTAGTTTAAAGGAAAAAGTTTAAAACAAATTTATTTTCTGTGATGTTAATTTAAGATTACATTTCAAGGATGTGCGCATGTTTTTCAACCCCCTTTAACAAAACCACTTTTTTCCAACCTCCACTGACAAAATAATTTCACTCCATCACTACCAAAAATTCTCTCATATAATTCAAACTCAAAATCACAAATCCGTGGAAACTCGATCAAAATTATCTTCTCCAACAGGTGCAAATCTTCTTCCACAACCAGAACACAATCTTCCCCCATTGTCTACCACAATAGGAACAAAATCGACGAAACCTAAATCACTTATTAGGGCTTCAAAATTAGTAGAAAAGAAGTCGATGTCAACAAAGCCTACACAATCGAATCCAAGAGCAGCGAAGATTAAGGCTACAACATGAATGGAGAAACAAACAATAGAAGACAAAATCGGACATCAAGATCAAAATAGTACTGACAAAAACGAAATGTCGTAGGTATTGCTTATATTTAAGTTTACTCTATGGTTAATTTTCAATAAGTGAATGTCAAATGATAGTTATATATAACATTATAGATTTGAAAACAATATGCATGAAATGCATGTCTGAATGATAGTCGTCTACAGAATTTCTATTTTTGAAAAATTATAGCATGTATTGAATATGCATAATGGTAGTCAAATATAGCATTATATTTTCTCAAGTGAACTAGCATGCATTGAATATGCATAATGATAGTTGAATATATCTGTTTGTACCAAAATTGGGCACAACACTCTTCGGAAGTTTTTGAAGAGATAAAGTGAAGAAATTAAATGGAAAGAGAGGATTATCTAACAAAAACTCCAAATCTCAGATATGAAACTAATTAAAATGCAAGGAGACACAAGAATTTAGAGTGGTTTGGCGTATCGCCTACGTCCACTATGAAGTTGATAGCTTTATTGATCTTTCTTTGAAGATTACAAGTGAATTCAATGAATTACAGTAGATAATTATGATTTGTAGCAAATGAAATTCGTTATTGGTAGCAGCAAGGGAGTTTATATCTGGATCCGGCAGAGTCTGTGCGTTGGAGAATTCAAAGAAGAAGAAGCCCCTTTTCTGTATGCCATGGGGCTCTATTTATAGGTGTAGGAGGCTGATATTTCTCTCAGATCTCGGGAGACCCTCTCTGGCACGTGACTAGGCCCGCACGCCCAAGCCCGCGAAGTTTCGGTCCGATCCGTGATCGATACAAACGGATTTCGTATCAATCAAGATTATGTCCGATGGAGTCAAAATTTGGTGTGGACATTTTTTAGCATGCACGTAGGCTTCTGTGAAAATTTCATATCATTTGGACTTGTAGATTAGGAGATATGATCGATACGAATTAGGATCTTTGGTTGGCTGTTTCGTTCGACTCCCTTATTTCGACTCGGTCCTGTTCGATTCGATTACTTCGAATCGATGGGCGTGCGTAATCTGGAGGTAACGTGGCGAGCCTTCCTCATGTTGATCCACATTCTTTGCTGAGTTGGCCGAGTCATTCTTGGACCTCGCCTTGTTCGCATCGAAGTTTGTTGCTCAGTTCGAATCGATCAACAGCTTGCTCCTTCGCATCGATCTGTAGCACTCCTTGTTCGAATCGATGGAGGTACACAGTTCGCATCGATGGTTGTGCTCTGTTATGTGGATACGAAGTGGACATTGGATGATCGAGTCGAAATGTGGCTCTCTGAGGGATGCGAAGCGGAGCGTGTCGAACAGAGACTCTCTGATGGATGCGAAGCGAAGCGAGTCGAACAGAGGCTCTCTGATGGATGCGAAGTGGAGCGAGTCGAACAGAGGCTCTCTGATTGATGCGAAGTGGAGCGAGTCGAACAGAGGCTCTTTTTATTCAATTTTGCATCGATCGTAACTTGAGCATATGAACTCGGATTGACTTGAAATTTGGAACGTTGGCTCTCATAGATTCGCTTGTCATGTCATTTTAATTTTAGCTTGATTCGGACTCGGACAAAATTCATCATTATCCATAGTGAGCCTGTGTATAACCGATCTCTAGGACGGACCGTCATTGGTTACTAGTCAATTCCTTGGTGTCACGGCCTTGCCAAAAGGCGGGATAACATTTTCCCCCCAAAGTACTTCTTGTGGAAATATGATGTGCTTTGAAATGCTGCAATCCTTATTCTGAACAGTTATTGTCTTTTCGCTGAAAGTTGCAATCTTTGTATGATTTTCTCTGTAACATGAACTGTTGATTGTCAACTGCTGTACCCTATATTGTTGTAGCTGATTGCTGAGTGCTAGTGATTAGCTATTTGTTGTTGTAATTGTTATTAGATAAATTTCCAATTCCTTCGTTATTTGTTGCAGGGAAGTTGAGTTTGAGGGCATGGCAGATCGATCGTTCCTCAGTAGTCATTAACGCGACTTCGACGTTAAAAAAGCCGATTATTGGAAGTTCCATCTGTGTACATTTTTCATCGGTTGGACGGTTCACCACTATTCTTCAGATAGTCGTCTGATGTGGTGGATTCAGATATGAAGTATGCTAATATCTGGTCATGGAGAGCTCTCCGAGGGAGATAAGTGATATCAAATTGGCTTAGCTCGATACTCCATTTGAGTAACTTTTCGGACATCTAAGGTCGCTATTGGACCTATCGTAACGGCTGGTCGATATAGACGTTAACGGGGTGAGCTTGTCAATAGCCAGCCTTCATCATACACTAGTCTTTGGATTCGTTTACCTTCACATAGCATTGCGATGCTTATGGCATGTGTTGACAAGGCCCAATTGATGTATAAATCTTCGCGATCCAAAGGTTTGGATAAAATGGAAGGTCACTTTAAGCGATCTATCAGAGCTGCTTGGTTGTCCTCGGTACATGGGTGTCTCTAATTGTCGGAATTTTCTAGAAATTATTCTTGATTCCATGAGAACTGATGATGAAAACAAAGAATCTTTCTGATGTAATGGTGAAAGAGCATTTCAAAGGATCGAGTTTCATCCTGCATTTTTTAGAGAGCACTGAATACCTCTATCAAATCATCGACATGGTCGTTTGATAGTTGTGATATCACGAGCATATTAACCACATCTACTTTCATCGATCGGTCGATAAGATTTTTGAATGATCTGTTAATCAATCTTTGGTAAGTAGCATAAGCGTTCTCAAGTTTGAATCCATGGATTTCAGCATAGCACTATAGGCCCAGGTCAATAATGAAACAGTTGTATTCCTGGTCTAGGACATGCTTCAATATCTGATTGTATCTGGAGTTTGCATCCATGGATGTGAGTAATTCATGTCTGATGGTCAGGTCCATCAGTTGGTTGATCATTGGAAGTGGAAAGCTGTGCTTTGTCATACCCCATGCAAATCTGAGTAGTTGACGTATGTCCTCCACTCTCTGTTTGTTTTTCTTATAAGTAAAGGATTGGATACTCATTTTGGTTGGAGGGCATCATGGATAAACCCACTGGTTTTGAGCAGATTCGCCTTCTCTTTAAGTGCAACAGATCTCTCTAGATCCATGTCGCATCGTTTTTGTTCACCGAGACATGCCTCGGGTCGACATTTAATGCAGGGTTCTTCATGGCTAGCGAGAGTCCATATATATATGAGGTCGAGTCCAAGCGAACACATCAAGATTCACCTGAAGAAAAATGGTTGACTCTTTCTTCATAATTGCATAGAGTTGTGATCTGATCTACAATACTCGTGATGGGTTGTAGGCGCCTCATGTGTTTATTTGCAATGGTAAATGATCAGGCTTATAAGGACATTGAATCAAAGGATTAGTAGAACTTAGCCTTGTACTGCACGCTGCTACATAGCTGCCTCCAGCTTTGAGATTGAATTCACTTGTGTTTCTGAATGATGCGCTTTTCATTCAATGTACTCGCGATCTGTTGCCCATTGTAAGGGTTGGAGTGATGATCAATCGCCCATGAGTTCGGGTATTGATCTGATGATTCTATCTCTAGGCATCCTTTCAGTCATAACCTAGAGTTGTTATGAATATCAGGCATGGGTCATAGGTTCAAATTGTCATAGTCAACTCTCGGATAATTACCCTTTTGCCCCCAGTCTTGGGTTGGCGGATGCATTGCGCGGACGGTCTAGTCTCGTCCTAGCTGTGTCTATACTGTAGTTCAAGCTTTAAGAACCAGGGTTGACTGATGAATGGTTGAATCATATTAATCTTATCTTCTTGTTTGTGCCCCTAAGTCTAGGGAATATCTCGATAAGTGGTAGGGTGGATAATGTCCGCTTCAATTTTGTATTGTATCCCATTGAACCATGGGATCGAGTTAACCGATGGAAGGCTGAGTCGTGCCTATCCTGTATTATGTTCTAGTTCTTTCCTATTGGCGGAATACATTGTTACTTTGCCGACATTTCAGACATAAGCTAGATTCTGGGCGGTCAATGACATTCACTTCGCTGCTTATGTCGCCATACTTTGGGCAAAAACTGAAGAGTGAATCGTCCAGTCAAATCCAATGCAGGATTGATGCTTCCCTTGTTGAATCCAGGGTAAGAGTCAGTGTGCAGATGTTTAGGTTGCACTTGTTTTGAATTGCTCTTTTAGTCGGATCATGGTAAGAGTCAATGAATGAATGGTCGCGTTGCATTCATTTGGAGTCGGGTGATCAACCATGTCCATTTTGATTTACGTTCTCCCATCAGATTTAGGGATAAAGTTAGCTCGAATGCGGTCATGTCATGCTCATCTGGTCTCATGCTCTTCCTGACGGATCGAAGGAAGGTAACGGAGGACGAATGGTCAAGTCACACACATTCGTGGTTTATTCTTCTATCCATGCTCTGTTGGTCAAAGGTATTCGATGGAGTTTGGGTCACATCAACTTGTAGACGAAGAGGACCGATATTGACCGTCGATTCAATGGTATGATGTAGAATGCTCGGACCTCATTTCTTGTCGATCCAATGGTATGATATGAAAGGTGCAGATCGATATTGCCCGTCGATCCGGCGGTACGATATAATTGGTTGCCCAGGACTTCAGGCATCATTCTGATTGGTTGGCATTAGGGTCTCCTTGTATTCGTTGCCTTAAGTTGTAAAGGACGCTAAGCTGGAGATGCAGCGAGTCACCTTTCTCTTCTTTCGGTGATTTGTACTTCTGCCCCCAGTCTTGGGTTAGCAGAGTTAGTTCGTGGATGGTCTAATTGCACCAGTCGTGAGTTTACACTCCTCACGTCGAGTTCAGGTCAGAGTTGGAGAATGAATGGTCGAATCATATTCATTCGTTTTTATATTCTTGTAGCCACACGTTGGGGATCAGAGTCAGTTGAAGGGCCATTCATCACACCTATTTGATGTTTATACCCCTGTCCACACTTTGGGGACTGAGTTTTTTTTTGTAGAAAATGGTCAGACCGCGTTTTCCTCAATTAATCCCTCAAGCACTAGTCAATGGCGAAAGTCGAAGTGTGGTCGATCACATTACAACAACTTTAATTTGATGCTTCTCCCGTTGAACTGTAGGAAGGAATCGATTGGTAGATGGTTAGGTCACATCTGTCCATGTTGCACGAACAGCCCATTGGATCATAGGGGAGAGTTAGCAGATGAACGTTCGTGCCATGTTCGTTTGCAGTAGAATGGGTAGTCACATCCATTTAGAATAGGACATTCAGCTAGGTTCGTTTTGCGAATCTGCGTCTCCCTGTCGAATCAAGGAAGAAATTTTGTCTTGTGGGGTTGGAGTGCATCCCTATAAATTTACATTATGGGTCCCATGCCGGGGACAAGAGTTGATGCATGGACGGTTGTGTCACGCCCACTTAGTGCTGGATGGTCGGATCGCATCCAATTTTGTGTGTTAAGTATGCCCCCATGTCAGGGGAAGATTGGGCAGACGGTCGAACCACATCCGCCTTTTGTAATACAGAACTTGATGAGGAACCATAGCCGATAGATGGACAGTCTAATCACATCCCTTTTGGTATTCATATTTTAAACCATGCTTAGAGGACTGAAGTTGGTTGATGGGTTGTTAGTCACACCCATTTGGTGTTTATACTCTAGCCTGCGCTCTCGGGACCGAAGCAAGTTGATGGGTGGTCATTCGCACCCAATTGGTGTTTATACTCCAGTCCACACTCTAGGGACTTAGAGTTATTTGAAGTTTATTCTCCAGTTCGCACCCTGGGAATCTGGAGTTAGTTGATGTTTATTCTCCAGTTCGCACTCTGGGAAGCTGGAGTTGTTGATGCTTATACTCCAGTTCGCACTCTGGGAATCAGGAGTTGTTGATGTTTATACTCCAGTTCGCACTCTGGGAATCTGGAGTTGGTTGATGGATGGTCAGTCACACCCATTTTAGTGTTTATACTCCAGTTCGCACTCTGGGAATCTGGAGTTGTTGATGTTTATACTCCAGTTCGCACTCTGGGAATCTGGAGTTGTTGATGTTTATACTCCAGTTCGCACTCTGGGAATCTGGAGTTGTTGATGTTTATACTCCATTTCGCACTCTGGGAATCTGGAGTTAGTTTATGTTTATACTCCAGTTCGCACTCTGGAAATCTGGAGTTGGTTGATGTTTATACTCCAGTTCGCGCTATGGGAATCTGGAGTTGTTGATGAGTGGTCAGTCACACTCATTTTAGTGTTTATACTCCAGTCCGCGCTCTGGGGACTTAGAGTTATTTAATGTTTATACTCCAGTTCGCACTCTGGGAATCTGGAGTTAGTTGATCAGGTACGTGGACGGTCGTATCATATCCACCCTGAGTAGGCAAGCGAAGTCGTTAGATGGACGGATCCATCCTCCTCGAGCTTGTAAATATTGAAGGCGAGGTCGTTAGATGGACTGATCCATCCTCCTCGGGTTTAGGTTGAACACGGGCGAAGTCGTTAGATGGATGGATCCATCCTCCTCGAGCCCATGTTCGTAAGCTTATACTCCAGGTCACACTCTGGGAGCCGGAGTTAGTTAGAGGATTATCGTGTATCAATCCCTTATTGTCGCAGTGTGATGGCTTGTCCTTGAGCTCAGGGTTTAACTTAGCGAGTGATCGGTGGGATCCCGATTAACTTCCACTTATATGCCCCTTAACGAAGGATGAGATTTAGTTTATGGACGGTTGGATCACGTCCATGTTCGTTTAGATTCCACTTTTGCTAAGCCTAAGGAGTAAGATTAGTGTTCTGGCAAGCTTTGTGCTCGAGCATAGGAAGGGATGGTCGAACTACATCCACTCTGAGTTGTGTATTTTCCCTTAAGTCGGGTGCAAGAATTGGAGAGCAGACAGTCGAGTCACGTCCAATTTATACTTTGCATTCTTTCGATCGAGCTAAGGAAGAGAGTTGAAATGACAACTCGTGATGGTTAGCGAGTAGGCAGTCAGTCGTTGATGACTTTAAATTGAGGGTTAGCCCCTGATGAAGTCGGTTTAAGGCATGATTGTTTTGATGAATCACAGATGCAAACTGGGGAGTGAACGGTCAAATCATATCCACTTTAAACTTGTGTTCTCAAATAACCCCAAGTGTCTAATGTAGGATTGGATGCATGGATGGTGATGTTGCGTCCACCCTTGGTGTGATTCCGATTTTATCAGAAGAAGCATAAGTATTTTTGCGAGCTTCAAGTATGAGATGGAGAGTGCATTGCTGGGAGATATAACTCCAATCTTTCTTACATCTCCTAATCAAATTGCATAGGCGGATGAGTGGATGGTCGGTTGCATCCACTTTGTACTAGAGTCCTGACCTTGTCAGTGTCTTCCGCTTTGATGCCTTGCCCCTAGTCAGGGGCATATAATAGCCGATGAGTGGTTGAATCATGCTTGTCATGATGATACCTCAATGATTTGATCATAGTCCACGGAGGTTGTTTTGCACCCAATCTTAAGTACACGGTTACCTACATCATTTGCAAGTAGTTTAATTCAAGTAGGTCATATTTCGCAACGTAAATGAAATTGAATTATAAATAATTCAAAAGAGATCAGATCAAATCTCATTGATAAGTGAGGCAGCGTCGTATGCTCGCTGCTACACTTCAGTCCAGCCCTTCTCAGTTGGAAGTCTAACGCAAATGGTTCAATTTGATCAAAGTCCTTGATCGATAGGGGTCGGATGTTCCCGGTCCTTAGTTTTATGGGGCTCGCACATATTGTCGGAGCTATCCTTCCCGGAGCAGCCTTATGGCGTTGGCGTTCACGGTAGCCATCTAGAGAAGAGGAGTTTTCTGATCTAGAGTATAGAGTAGGTCCCCTCCTTATCTTGCTATGTTGATCCTTCATCTGACACATCAACTCAATATTGGCCTAGACATGTTGGTGTAGTCGTCGGCGGCTATCCACCAATTCTCTTATCAAAGTCTTGAAATAAGCTCTGGTGATGAATTCATTTAAGGGTACTGGAAGCAACTGGCTGTGGGCTTTGGATAAATTCGTTGGCTGCCAGCTTCTTTATTCCCTTCAGCAATATGAGAAGTAGAACTGGTATGTCTAACCATGAATGACAGTGTTCTTTGAGGAATGGGGGAAGACATCTGCATTTGATGGCATTCATCACTCTTGGTGGAGTCCATGTGCCATTCTCACTTCATGAGGTAGTGTCGGGGGTTGTATTTCCATAGTATACTGACATAGTCAACATATTGAATTTTCACTGGAAATTTTGCAGGTAGGATGGTTTCAATGAATAGGTCTCCACTGGGAAAGATTCTCCAATCGACATTATGATCAGGTCCATTTTATTGCCAAGGGGTCTTGTAACACTGGTGAATGATGTATGCACGATTGCCCCACGTTTGAGTGGTTGGTAACGCCGATTGGACCCGAGTTGGTTAAAATGGGCTAATAGGTTGGTGTTTATCCAAAACTTTCATCCAGATATGAGACCTATATAGGGTATTAAGGAAGTCCTCTTCAGGTTGTATGCCATTCTTTTAGTCATATGGACGTGGAATGATTAAGATGCGGGCATTTGAAGATGGTTCAGCGGTGACCAGCTATGTTTTGAGTTGGCAGAGTAGACAGTGTAGGGGAGTCGTCATATTAGCCATTATACCATAGTTGTCAATTCAGGGGTATAAAAGCTGGTCAATTGGAGGAAGTTGCATTCCACCTTAAAAGCATGATATATTAATCAACTCCAGTTCTTGACATATTAGCTAGGTTCTCCAACCTCTGGGAGTACGGTTGAGTAGTATTTCTTTACCCATTCCTTGATTGCAATTCAGCATTTGTTGTTGTGATCTCCTATGTCTTGTTTAGTCATGAAACGATTCGAAGCATGGATGGAATGTTCCTTCATTAAATAGGTGATTGAATTCACTATGCGGGTGCTCTGCGCTGCGGCTAGAGTACCCAAAATTATTATTATTTTTTTGAAATTTCGTATCGACACGAAGTGGATGTGAGTATCGATACGAATTGGACGCAGATGGATCGATACGAACAGCATGTGAAAATCGATACGAATTGGACGTAGATGGATCGATACGAACTGCGTGTGAGAATCGATACGAACAGAGCAGTTGCGATCGATACGAACAAAGCATTTGCGATCGATACGAACAGAGAAGTTGCGATCGATACGAACAGAGCATTTTCGATCGATACGAACAGAGCAGTTGCGAACGATACGAACAGAACAATTGCGATCGATACGAGTAGAGCAGTTTCGATCGATACGAGCAGAGCATTTTCGATCGATACGAACAGAGCATTTTCGATCGATACGAACAGAGCATTTTTGATCGATACGAAAGAGCATTTGCGATCGATACGAATAGAGCCATGAGTATCGATACGAATTGGACGCAGATGGATCGATACAAACTGCATGTGAGAATCGATACGAATTGGACGCAGATGGATCGATATGAACTGTGTGTGAGTATCGATATGAAATGCACATGGCTGGATCGATACGAAGTTGATCGATACGAAAACCAATCGATACGAAAAGTGATCGATACGAAAGTCGATCAATACGAATGTTGATTGATACGAAATCTGATCGATACGAATAGTCGATCGATACGAAAGCTGATCGATACGAAGTTCGATCGATACGAATGTGGTCATATTTTCTGGATGTGAATACATGGATACGAAAATCACCATATTTCTGGATACGAAATGATGGATTCGAAAATCACCATATTTTCGGGATACAAAATGATGGATTCGAAAATGACCATATTTTCTTGATATGAAATGATGGATACGAAATTGATCATATTTTCTGGATACGAAATGATGGATTCGAAAATCACCATATTTTCTGGATACGAAATGATGGATTCGAAAATGACCATATTTTCTTGATACGAAATGATGGATACAAAATTGATCATATTGTCTGGATACAAAATGATGGATACGAAAATGACCATATTCTCTGAATTCGAGAACATGGATACAAAAATCACCATATTTTCTAGATACGAAATGATGGATATGAAATTGATCATATTGTCTGGATACGAAATGATGGATACGAAAATGACCATATTCTCTGGATTTGAGAACATGGATACGAAAATCACCTTATTCTCTGGATTCGAGAATATGGATATGAAAATCACCATATTCTCTGGATTCTAGAACATGGATACGAAAATATAGATGAATGCGGTTCCTCTTAGATCTGGAGCAATCTGAATAGAATAGAAGAAACCACTGGATGACAGATCTGGATCTCCTCCTTAGATTTTTTCAATCCAACGATGGTAGTAGATCCACAGAGCAGGAGAAAAGTTGGGTTTTTCTCAGTGAAAGCACCAAAGTGTTTGTACCAAAATTGGGCACAACACTCTTCGGAAGTTTTTGAAGAGATAAAGTGAAGAAATTAAATGGAAAGAGAGGATTATCTAACAAAAACTCCAAATCTCAGATATGAAACTAATTAAAATGCAAGAAGACACAAGAATTTAGAGTGGTTCGGCGTATCGCCTACGTCCACTATGAAGTTGATAGCTTTATTGATCTTTCTTTGAAGATTACAAGTGACTTCAATGAATTACAACAGATAATTATGAATTGCAGCAATGAATTTCGTTATTGGCAGCAGCAAGGGAGTTTAGATCTGGATCCGGTAGAGTCTACGCGTTGAGGAATTCAAAGAAGAAGAAGCCCCTTTTCTGTATGCCCTGGGGCTCTATTTATAGGTGTAGGAGGCTGATATTTCGCTCAGATCTTGGGAGACCCTCTCTGGCACGTGACTAGGCCCGCGCGCCCAAGCCCGTGAACTTTCGGTCTGATCCGTGATCGATACGAACGGATTTCGTATTGATCAAGATTGTGTCCGATGGAGTCGAAATTTGGCGTGGACATTCTTTAGCATGCACGTAGGCTTCTGTGAAAATTTCATATCATTTGGACTTGTTGATTAGGAGATATGATCGATACGAATTAGGATCTTCGGTTGGTTGTTTCGTTCGACTCCCTTATTTCGACTCGGTCCTGTTCGACTCGATCACTTCGAATCGATGGGCGTGCGTAATCTAGAGGTGATGTGGTGAGCTTTCCTCATGTTGATCCACTTTCTTTGCTGAGTTGGCCGAGTCATTCTTGGACCTCGCCTTGTTCGCATCGAAGTTTGTTGCCCAGTTTGAATCAATCAATAGCTTGCTCCTTCGCATCGATCTGTAGCACGCCTTGTTCGAATCGATGGAGGTACACAGTTCGCATCGATGGTTGTGCTCTGTTATATGGATACGAAGTGGACATTGGATGATCGAGTCGAAATGTGGCTCTTTGAGGGATGCGAAGCGGAGCGGGTCGAACAGAGACTCTGTGATGGATGCGAAGCAGAGCGAGTCGAACAGAGACTCTCTGATGGATGCGAAGCGGAGCGAGTCGAACAGAGGCTCTCTGATTGATGCGAAGTGGAGCGAGTCGAACAGAGGCTCTTTTTATTCAATTTTGCATCGATCGTAACTTGAGCATATGAACTCGGATTGACTTGAAATTTGGAACGTTGGCTCTCATAGATTCGCTTGTCATGTCATTTTAATTTTAGCTTGATTCGGACTCGGACAAAATTCATCAATATCCATAGTGAGCCTGTGTATAACCGATCTCTAGGACGGACCGTCATTGGTTACTAGTCAATTCCTTGGTGTCACGGCCTTGCCAAAAGGCGGGATAACAATATCATTTGTACTTAGTAATGTGCACTTAGTATGAAGAATGATAATTGAACATAGAATCTGCATTTTTTCATTGTAGTAGCAAGCGTTGAATATACATGATAACGGAATATACCATTTATACATGATGACATATTAAGAACGATAGATTGTAACGACCCTATTTTCGATTAACATTATTTAGGACATTTAATTAGTTAAATTAAATGAAATAATTTAAATGGTTAAGGGATTGAGATTTGTGTGATTAGAAGGTAGCCGTGCCTAGTTAAAAAAAGAACTAAAGGGGATTAAAATGAAATAGGAAAGGCTAATAGATAAGGGAAAAGTAGGATTAAGTCATATTCTTATACCCTAAACCCTCTTGCACTTTCACTTTACACGTTTATAAGGAAAACTAAATTAAAGAAGAAGCCGACCACTGTTAGAAGAAGTAAGAAGAAGAGAAGCTAAAATCAAAAGGAAGGAAGCTTAATCAATCTAATTCAAGAAGCAAATCTCAAACTCCTTAATCACAAGCTAAAGGTGAATAATAGGTTACATCTTATTGTTTTCGGTTTTAGATGAGATCCGAAATTATTTTGCAAATGATTTGTCATGTTTTGATTATTTAAATGGATATATATGCTTGTTGATGATTTATGCTATTTCATATAGGTTTTATGATAAGGTTTAACTTGAAAAACCTATTAAATGACATCCAAATGCCTTGTGATTTTGATATGAGGTCAGAAATAATATTTTAGAGATGATTTTTAAGTTTCAAAATTTTCTGAATTAATGTGGATTTATTATGAATTTTCTAGTGAAGATAATGGTTAATTGGGTTTAAAATTTATTTATGGCTATTATATGTTAGCTTTGGGTCAGAAATTTATATATGTTGGAAAACATATTAAAAGTGGTTTATGGGAATTTTTGTAGAATTTTCCTAAGCGTTTTAATAAATATATAAAATTATTTAAGGTATGAGACTTAAATGTTTTATATGTTTATAAAAGGAGAAGGGGCAATTTGTAAATGTTTTAAATTATTTATTTTGAAATTCGGCAAAACTTTTACAAAAGATTTTGGAAAAGAAATTGGCAACCAATCATATGTTGACAAACAAAGCAGGCTAGTTGAAAAGAAATTACTTTTTAAAGTTGAAAATCAGTTTTACAAGGCTTTTGCTGTTTCACCACTTTCGGCAGTACATTTCGACTTCATACTTCCGCCTCCACCTTAGTTGAAACCAATAGACATGGTATCAAAGACTTAGTATGTAGTGGATTAGAGATAGGTGAAAGGTATAGAGTCGAAACAGGGCTTTCGAAGGGGTCGAGAACTTGTTTCGCTTTCAAAGGAAATTTGCTTGCTTTGCTTTCGAAAAGAATGCTTTTGAATGAAATGGCTTTCGACTTGGTCAATTGTTCTAAAGAAAAGAGCTTTTGAATGAGGTTGCCGCCTTTGTTTTAAGAAAATGCTTTCGAAGGGGTCGAAACCCCTGCTGCCGCATTCTACCTTTCGAAGCAATGCCTTCGAAAGGGTTCTTTCGCTTTAAACCTTGAGCCGCTTCTCCAATGCTTTCGAAGGGATTGGTTTCGACACCATCCACTTCTTTTACTTAGAAAATTGCTTTCGAAAGAGTTGCTTTCGATTTAGTTTTTTTAAGACCCTTTTTATATTTTGAAAGTTAAACCCAAAGGTTTCGAAGGGAAAGGTTTTAAATGGTTTCGGAAGGTTGCTCCACATGTTTTTACTTGAACTTAATGCTTTCAAAAGGTTTGATTTATGTTATGGACTTAATGCTTTCAAAAGGTGTATGATAAAGGTTTCGAAGGGGTAGTTCCCCAATGTTTTCAAAGGGTTTACCTTTAGTGTTTAAATGGAAGATTTCCAATGTTTTCAAAAGGCAAGTTTAAAGTGCTTTAAAAAGAGGATGTCTAAGGTTTTATAAAGCTTTCGAAAGGGACTTTTTCAATGTTTTCGAAAGGACTACTGTAAATGGTTTCAAAAGGTATGTTTTGGCCTATCAGCCTAATGTTACAAAGAAAAGTAGTTTACTTATTTTGAAAGTGGTACTTTCAATAGTTTCGAAAGGTGTATTTTCAATGGTTTTGAAAGAGATTGTTTAAAGGTTTTAAACAAAGGTTTTGAATGTTTTCATCAACAATATTTTGAGTAAAGCATATATCATGGCAAAGAGATATGAGTAAAGCAAATAGTATGTTTTCCTTGTTTAAGTATGATTTAAAGGGATTAAATCAATTTGAAAGGTTTTCAAGGAAAATTTGAAGGGTAGTTTGTTAACCCTAAGTAAGATGACTCGGATATTTGAATAGCATATGGGACTGGTATAGGGTTGCGCCCTATACATTAGCTATAGCCCCTAGCTGATTTAGTCCAAAATTCCAGTGTGTAGGGCTTAGTCACAAGTAAGACTTAAATGATGTTACACACAGAAAGGTATATATACAGAGAGTGAGGATAGGTTACTGGTGAGCCTGCAAAACCATTAGGATCAGGTGACCCTGAGAGAGGTAAGTTAAGGACAGACCGTTCAGAAGTATGTCTAACAGGTGTTAGATTATTTGTTATTTTGTTTGGTAGGTCCGAGTCAGCCAATGGTTAGTAGTCAGCCAAACAAAACTATATTGTTCGGACAGATGGTCCATTTATTACCTGATTTATGAGCATATATTATATTGCTATTATTGTTTTAATCAGTTGATTGCAAGATTCTAATTTGCAAAAAGATATATTTTATAGGGATATTAGTAAGGGGAAACCCGTTCCTCTAAGCGGCGTTGTCTAACCTAATATCAGATAACTGAGATGTATAGTATTATTCATACCAGGCTTTATGTCTGGCTCGAAGTTTATATTTTTTCCCTTTAACTCTTGGGTGCTCAAATTGATTTGAGTAGGTTGAGAGTTGAGGATTTACAGGTTTTAGTAGGTGGACGAATAAAGCTTCCGAAGACGTGCAGGAGGCATGGATAGCTATAGTTAGGAGTTATTTTGTTTTATTTCCCCTGTGATGTATTAAGATGGTTTTTGTCCATTTAGTACTCTGACCATCCAAGGGGGCATCTTCATATATCGCTCTTGGCGTATTTTGTAATAATTATATTTTATTAAAACTTGGGAAACGTTTGGGATTGTGTAATGGAATATGAAACATGTTTTGAAATGTAATCAGTAAAGTTGCCTTTTTTTGGAATCTGTGATTTTGTTTCATATTCATGTGCTTCTGATATTATGGATACCATTAACATTACCATATTTTGTCACCAGAAGTTTATACTATGGATGACTGCAGCATCTGTAGCGCTTAGCTTCGGGCCTCAAGATAGGGGATGTTACAACTTGGTATTAGAGCGTAGGTCATGAAAAACTTAAAAGAAATTTCAAATTTAAAATTATTTTGAAAACATAATCCTAAGGAATTAGAGAAAAGATCGGGGTATGAGATAACGCTATAGTAACGTACTTGTATTTGCTATATATAAGTATACGCTTTATCTCTATTCTCCCATCTCTCTTCGGGTATTCTTCTATATCTTACGAAGGCTCGAATGCAGATATGGATGCTAAAAGTGAAAGAGTTAAAATTGGTGGGGGAAGCACCACAACAAATGGAAATGCTAGACCAAACACCAGGAGGAACCCAGGTCGGGCACAAGCTGCAAATGTGGGTGCTGGAGTCCCGCAAGAAGATATGGGAGCGATGTATCTGTTCTTCGTAAACATGATGCAAGCAGGAGTTGATACGGGGTTAGCTGGAGGAAATGCTAGAGGTGGAAATCAAGAAGTTCCAGTGGTTAATAACTGTGTTGTGTAGAGATTATGCTCGGTTGGGAGGAAAGGTGTTTATTGGTATTGAGGACGCAATTGAAGCGGAGAATTGGTTTCTTCATTGTGAGAGGATTTTCGTTGATTTAGGGCTCAATGATGAGCAGAAGAGGAGACTCACTTCTAGACAGCTATAAGGAGTGGCACTGTATTGGTGGAACAGTGTTACTGTTGGAGTCAATGAGGAGACTATGACTTGGGCTGAGTTTAGGAGGAGGTTTGAAGAAAGGTTTATGTCAGAGATTGCTAAGTCTACACTGCTTAGGATGTTTGCTGAGTTGGAGCAGGGAGACATGATAGTACTTGAGTATGTGACCGGGTTTGAGGAGCTAGCGAGATATAGCTACACTACAGTCGATACTGTTATTAAGAGGAATGAAAAGTTCATTCGTAGGTTGAAGCCTGAGCTTGCTAAGCCGCATTACTTCATATTAGGGATCCATGTGATGTTGTTGAGATGACCTTGAGGCATGAAGAGATGCTTTTCTTAAAGGAAATAAGGTAAAGGAAGCTCAAGGAGGGTAGAGTCAAAAGAGAAAGTTTTCCCATAAGAAAGGAGCTTAGAAGGGTGGAGCTACTAAGAAAGGAAAGGCAGAAGTTGTCTGCTATAAATGTGATAAGAAAGGACATTATGCCTATGAGTGCCAGACAGGCAAAGGAAAGAAAGCTGCTGAGAAGAAAGGGGTGAGGTGTTTCAGCTGCGATCAGATTGGACACTATAAGAACCAGTGCAAGAATCCAGCCAAGGATTGAAAGGCAAGATGTTTGCATTGGAACCAGCTACCTCAAGACCAACGGTAGAGGAAAGGGGAAAAGCTGTGTTGGGAGGTACGCTTTTGATTTATGGTATGTCAATTAGAGTTCTATTTGATACGGGTGCATTGCATTCTTTTATATCTCATTCTTTGGTAGATAAGCTTAACCTAGAACCCTCATACCTAGTTACTTCCTTAAGGGTTGCCAATCCGATAGGAGGTTATGCGACTCTTGGGATGAGATGTGACCACCTAGAGTTTGAATTGTTAGGTCATACATTTGTTTGTAGTTTGCATGTGTTTTATTTTGTAGGGTTCGGAATTATTTTAGGAATGGACTGGTTAAGTAAATACGATGCTCGGATATTTTGCCATGATAGGAAAATATCGCTTAGATACCCTGACTGTAGTGATCGGATTGTATATTCTGTAGAAAACCCTAGTTTTGAGATTAATGCTTTGTTAGGTCTTGTGGAAGTAGAAGACAGGTTGGATCGATTTTTTTTGTTAGAGAATTCGCAGATGTCTTTGAACCTGTAGTGGAATTGCTGCCGAACGAGCCATTGAGATTCGGATATATTTGGTACTAGGAGCAGAACCGGTGTGTAGACCGCCAAGCAGAATGACACCTACCGTGATGAGGGAGCTCAAGGTGCAGTTGATGGATATGGAAGGCAAAAACTTTATCAGACCAAGTAGTTCGCCTTGGGGTGCAAATGCAGTGTTTTCCAAGAAGCCGGATGGATCGTTAAGGTTACGTATCGATTATCGTAAATTGAATGAGAGAACGATAAAGAATCGATATCGGTTACCTAGAATCGACGATTTTTTCGACCAGTTGAGTGGAGCCAAAATATTTTCTTAGTTAGACTTAGCAACAGGGTTCCATCAGCTCAGAATGGCAGAGGATAGTATTCCTTTGACGGTGTTTAGAACCAGATATGGATCGTACGAATGGTTAGTAATACCGTTCGGACTAACTAATTCGCCAGCATTCTTTGTAGATTTGATGAACCAAGTTTTTTGAGAGCACTTGGATAGGTTCATATTGGTTTTTATATATGATATTTTGATATATTCTAAAGATGAAAGGGAGCATGAAGTTCATCTTGGAGTGGTGCTTGAGACGTTAAAGCAGCATCAACTGAAAGCGAAATTTTCGAAGTGTCATTTCTGGAAGAAGGAAGTGAAGTTTCTTGGTCATGTAGTCTCAGAAAAAGGGTTATCTGTAGATCCGGTTAAGATCGAGGCAGTGAGTAATTGAAAGAGACCCGAGATAGTGACTAAGACAAAGAGTTTTCTTGGATTAGCTCGTTACTATCGAAGATTTGTTAAGGATTTCTCACGGATAGCGGCATCGATGACTAAGCTAACTTAGAAAGATGTGAAATTCATCTGGACTGATAAGTGTGAGGATGCATTCTAGAAGCTGAAACACTTATTGACGAACGCACCTGTGTTAGTTGTTCCAGAGGGGAATCAGGACTTAGTGGTGTATATAAATGCATGTGGAATAGGTGTTAGGAGCTGTGTTAATGAAAAGAGGTAAAATGATTGCCTACGCTTCTCGACAGCTTAGAACGCATGAGGTTAGAGATCCAATGCATGATTTGGAATTAGAAGCGGTAATTTCTGCATTGAGGGTGTGAAGACATTACCTTTTGGGAGAGAGATTGAGCTGTATTCAGATCATAAGTCGTTGAAGTATTTATTCTCTCAGAAGGAGTTGAATATGACACAACTGAGGTGGTTAGAGTTTTTAGCCGCTTTTGACTTCGGTATTGAGTACACACCAGGAAAAGGCAACAAGGTTGCATATGCACTTAGCAAGAAACATCAGAATGCAGTATTGGCAATGATAGCTGAGTGGAAAGATTTAGAAGCGTTGACTGCATGCAGGGTACAGTGGAGATCTAAGAGTAGTTCTAGTATAGAAACTGCCATGTTGTCATGTTTAGAGGTTCGATCGGTGATGATCGAATGCTTCTATGCAAGGAGAGGATCCAGTATTAGCTGAGCAGATCAGGAAGTTAAGAGATGGAACAAAGAGCGATGACTTGAAAGTTTTCGGTCTTGACCAGAATGGGTGGTTGAGGAAGAAAAGAAGGTTGTGTATTCCGAATATGAGAAACATAAGGAAGGAAGTTCTTAAGGAATGCCATCGTTCGAAGTTAACTATTCATCCAGGAGGAACTAAGATGTATCAGGATATGAAGAGGAGTTTCTTCTGGGAAGGTATGAAGAGAGATATAGGCTTGTGGGTAAAGCATCGTCTGAACTGTCAACAGGTAAAAGCCGAGCATCAGAAACCAAGTGGGTTACTTCAACCTTTAGATATTCCCGTATGGAAATAAGATTCTATCTCAATGGATTTTATAGCGGGTTGCCAAGGTCAAACAGATGAAATGAAAGTATATGGGTTATAGTGGTAGGTTGACCAAGAGTGCCCATTTCATTATAGTTAAATCAACTAGAACGGCTTTTATTTTAGCTAAGTTATTTATGAAGAATATAGTTAGAATGCATGAAATTCCTAGTAGTATAGTAAGTGATAGAGATTCCTTATTCACTAGCGAGTTCTGGAAGAGTCTACAGGAGACTTTGGGTACCAAGCTCAGGATGAGTATTGCTTACCATCCGTAGACAGATGTGCAAACGGAAAGAGTTAACAAAATCTTATAAGATTTGTTAGGAGCTTGCGTGCTAGATTTTAGGGGACCATGCGAAGACCATCTACACTTAGTCGAGTTTTCATACAACAACAGTTATCGGGCTAGTATAGGGATGGCACCGTTTGAAGCTTTGTATGGAAGGCCATGCAAATCTCCCGTTTGTTGGATAGAGACCGAGGATAGTTTAGTTCTTGGTCCCAATTTGGTTAGAGAAGCTGCAGAAAAGATTGAGTTAATTAGAGCTAGAATGAAAGAAGCTCGGTCTAGGCAGAAGAGTTATTCTGATAAGAGATGGAAAGATTTGGAGTTCTCAGTTGGAGATCACGTTTTCATCAAGGTATCGCCGATGAAATGTGTAATCCGATTTGGAAAATCAGGAAAATTGGCATCGAGATTCGTTGGACCATTTCCTATTGAAGAAAAGATCGAAAAACTCGCATATAGGGTAGAGTTACTAAACAGTTTGGCAAGAGTCCACGATGTTTTTCATATCTCTCATCTAAGGAAGTGCATTCGAGATCCAGAGACTACTATTGCACCGACTATGTTAGATGACTTAGTAGTGGAACCGAATTTGACTATAGTTAGAAAACCGGCTCGTGCAGTTGTGAGAGATGAGAAGAGGCTAAGGAACAAGACAGTCAGATTAATTAAGGTCCAGTGGAGCGACAACGAGAAAGACTGTACTTGAGAAACTGAGAGCGGATTAGAGACGCTTATCCTGACTTGTTTCATAGTATGTTTTACCTTTATGATTGATTTTGATTAGTGCCTTATCTTAATTTCGAGGATGAAATTCTTTAAGGAGGGGAGTCTGTAACGACCCTATTTTTTATTAACATTATTTAGGACATTTAATTAGTTAAATTAAATGAAATAATGTATATGGTTAAGGGACTGAGATTTGTGTGATTAGAAGGTAGTCGTGCCTAGTTTAACAATGAACTAAAGGGAATTAAAATGAAATAGGAAAGGCCAATAGATAAGGACAAAGTAGGAATAAGTCATATTCTTATACCCTAAACCCTTATGCACTTTCATTTTACACATTTATAAGCAAAACTAAACTAAAGAAGAGGCCGACCACCGTTAGAAGAGGTAAGAAGAAGAAAAGCTAAAATCAAAAGGATGGAAGCTTAATCAATCTAATTCAAGAAGCAAATCTCAAACTCCTTAATCACAACTAAAGGTGAATAATAGGTTACATCTCATTTTATTATTTTCGGTTTTAGATGAGATCCGAAATTATTTTGCGAATGATTTGTCATGTTTTGATTGTTTAAATGGATATATATGCTTGTTGATGATTTATGCTATTTCATATAGGTTTTATGATAATATTTAACTTGAAAAACCTATTAAATGCCATGTGATTTTGATATAAGGTTAGAAATAATATTTTAGAGATGGGTTTCAAGTTTCATAATTTTCTAAATTAATATGGATTTATTATGAATTTTCTAGTGAAGAAAATGGTTAATTGGGTTTAAAATTTATTTACAGCTATTATAGGTTAACTTTGGGTCATAAATTTATATATGTTAGAAAACATATTAAATGTGGTTTATAGGAATTTTTGTAGAATTTTCCTAAGTGTTAATAAATATAAGGTATGAGACTTAAATGTTTTATATGTTTATAAAAGGAGAAGGGGTAATTTGTAAATGTTTTAAATTATTTATTTTTAAATTCGACAGCACTTCTAGAAAAGATTTTGGAAAAGAAATTGGCAACCAATCATATGTTGACAAACAAAGCAGGTTAGTTGAAAAGAAATTACTTTTTAAAGTTAAAAATCAGTTTTACAAGGCTTTTGCTGTTTCGCCACTTTCGGTAGCACCTTCCGACTTCATAGTTCTGCCTCCACCTTAGTCAAAGACTTGGTACGTAGTGGATTGGAGATAGGCAAAAGGTGTAGACTCGAAATATGGCTTTCGAAGGGGTCGAGACCTTGTTTTGCTTTCAAAGGAAACCATGCTTGCTTTGCTTTTGAAAAGAATGCTTTTGAATGAGATGGAATTCGACTTGGTCAATTGTTTTAAAGAAAAGAGCTTTCGAATGAAGTTGCAACCTTTGTTTTAAGAAAATTCTTTAGAAGGGGTTGAAACCCCTGCTGCCGCATTCTACCTTTCGAAGCAATGCCTTCGAAAGGGTTCTTTCGCTTTAAACCCTGAGCCGCTTCTTCAATGCTTCAATGGGATTGGTTTCGTCACTGTTGGGCGAATTCTCACCACCGAACCAGAATAGCCGAACCATCCACCCACCAAATTACAGCAAACCAACTCATTCACCTACCACCGGTCCAATCCCACTACCTACCGAACCAGCCAGCTCACTCCTGGACCAAGATGCTGGACCAACTCAAACTCACTGCCGGACCAAGATGCCGGACCAACTCAAACTCACTGCCGGACCAAGATGCCGGACCAACTCAAACTCACTGCCGGACCTAGATGCCGGACCACCTCAAACTCACTGCCGGACCAAGATGCCGGACCAACTCAAACTCACTGCCGGACCAAGATGCCGGACCAACTCAAACTCACTGCCGGACCTAGATGCCGGACCACCTCAAACTCACTGCCGGACCAAGATGCCGGACCAACTCAACTCCGGACCAACTCAATACCGGACCAACACGTGCCAGGCCAGATCACATCAGCCCAGGCCCACCAGCGGCTATATACATCCCAGACCCCTGCTCCCAACCTCACTCTATAAATAGAGGGGCAGGGGTACAACAATGGGAACAAGTTTGAGAGCTCAAGCACGGAGAGAATTTTCAAACAACTTTCGATTACTTGTATCAAAACTTTGTACTTGTAATCTAGACAAGAGAAGGGAAATAACATATAAAGTGGACGTAGGCACATTCTGGCTGAACCACTATAAATCTGCGTGTCTTTTTACAGTTTAGCCCCTGCTTTTCATATATTTGCATAAATCACCCAAACCACTAAGAACAACATAAGATCTACTAAATCATACGACTTTGAGGTGTTTGTCCATTTTTTATGCAAACATTTTTGGTGCTTTCACTGAGAACTAGAAGCTCGAAGCTTCAGCTTCTTCACTTAACCTTTTTCCTAACAGCATCATCCATCGTTTGGAAAACATGCCTCCCAAGCAGAAAAAAGATGTTAACAAAGGAAAAAACATCGCTTCCAGCAGTCTTCCAGATCCAGCGGTCATGGATCAAGTAAATCGTCCTCCTCTAGCAGTAGTATCGAATGAAGGACAGACTAATCTGACCACTCCTACCGCAGAACAGCCCGCAGCAATTACTAGGGCAGATCTAGACAGGGTTGTGGTTGAAGTAACTAATCGCTTCACGTCCCAGCAGGAAGCCTTTGCGGACCACCTCATGTCACGCTTAAGGGATGCTGAAGAGTCCACCTGCAACACTGAATCATGGGGTGAGTCCCAGTCTGGAGGATCTCAGAGACAACAAAGATCTTCCTTCTTCGAAGGAGCTAACGGCAGAAGCAGCCATGGTAGGAGCCGAGATCGAGCACAGCTCGAAGTTAGGCCTGAAGAAACGCTTGGAACCGAACCCCACGGGGGAGGTACCGGGCGGAGGTCAACTATAGCTGAGCCTGTCATACTGCCTAACCACGGAAACGCCAGTGAACAGGGCCGAGCTATAGTCCATCCCGAAGTTGGACCCGAGGAAGTGCTTAGATCAGAACCCAGCAGGGGAAGATCAAGGCAAGGGCCAACTGTAGCTGACCCTAGCATGCTCCCAGAAGACCAAAGGCAGCCACCGGAAAATATGAGGAATGATAGACGATACCATCCCTACAGGTCATCTGGACGGAATCAATCCCACAGAACAGAACCAAACTCGTTTCTATCTGCTCCAAATTCTGTTGAAAGGATGGCACGCTTATTCAGAGAGTGCGTCCAATGGGAGCAAAGAGATTGAGGGATAGGCGCTAGGGTAACCAGCCCTTTCGCCCACAATATCGAAATTGCTATCACCCCCCGAGAATGGAAGATGCCAACAATGGAACCTTACAAAGGAACCTCCGACCCCGTTGTACACTTACAGAGATACACACAACATATGCTCATGAGTGGAGCGACAGAGGGAGTACTGTGCAAATGCTTTCCACTCTTCTTAGCAGATCTCGCTACCTCCTGGTTCCGTCATCTACCCCAGGGATCCATCAGCTCGTGGGAAATGTTGAAAGAAAAGTTTATCAGTCAGTTCCGCATTCATGTGGAACAACCTAAGGACGCTTATTCCTTATCCAGCGTCAAACAGAAACCTGGAGAGAAACTGCAGCAATACCTAACCCGATTCAATGCCACAGCGGCCGCAGTCCAAGATGCCGATGAGAAGCTTATCCTAATGGCCCTCTGTAGTGGTGTGCATCCGGACACTAAATTTGCTAGAAGGTTGACAAAAGAAAAGCCAGCTACTTTACCCGATTTCTTCCATGAAGCCGGGAAATATATGAGGCTTGAGGATGCTGCCGTTGAGGGGCAGTCAGGACAGCAAAATAAGGCAACTCACAGCAACGCACCTGCTGTGGCAAGGGACGTTCGAAGAAATGATTCCAGAGACAATGCTGGGGGCAAGAAGGGAGAAAAGCGCCTATATCGGCCAGGACCGAGATTCGATACTTACACTCCTTTGAACGAAACCGTCGAGAACATCTTCCTTGCCACCCAAGGCGAAGTTAGATACAAACGCCCACCATACAAGAAGGAATCAGATAACGCGCAGAAGTCTGGAAAGTTCTGCCGCTTCCACGAATCTCATGGGCATGATACCAATGAATGCCATCATCTCCGGGACTTGATTGAGGAACACATCAGATGGAAGAAACTGGAACGCTATGTAAAAGGTCAGGACAGGACTCCAGCTCCTGCCAATGAGAACCCAAGGCTACCCTCACCGGAGATCGGCAGAGGAAACCGCAACGCTAGCGGCTCTAGTCAAGAGAAGATAGTGGTCCATACCATCTCGGGAGGACCGCACATCGCAGACAGAAGCTGGAAAGAGATGGAAAGATATGGAAAGTCGCTCAGAGACAATAAAGATTGTGTCAATTCGGTTATAGAAGAGCGCCACCCAAAGCGGAAAGAAAGTGATGACATCACATTCGGTAAGCGTGACCTAGAAGGAAGGCAATACCCTCACATGGATCGCATGGTTATCTCTGCCCGGCTCGGTCCCGCCGAAGTTTATCGAATTCTAGTAGACACTGGAAGCTCAGTAAATATCCTGTTCAAACATGCATTCGACAAAATGAGACTGTCAATGAAGGATGTATCTCCCTACAATAAACCACTACACGGTTTTACTGGAGATGCGAAGATGCCCCTCGGGCAACTGGACCTCTATGTTGAAATTGGAAGTCATCCCTGCTCCGTTGTACGGAGACAGACGTTTGTGCTAATAGAAAACCACTCGGCCTACAATGCCTTCTTAGGAAGGCCAGCCTTGTCTGACTTCCAAATTGTCCTAGCCTCATGGTGCCTAAAGATGAAATTTCCAACGGACAATGGAGTATGGGAAGTAGAAGGAGACCAGGACGTTGCTCGAGACTACTATGTAACTGAAATTCGCAACAACCTCAGGAAGGATAAAGGGAAGGGTGTAGAGGTTGCCCTCTGCACGAAAAGTCTAGAAGCATAGCAACTAAAGAAAGCTCCTCCTCTTCGATATACCAGCGACCCTTTCAATGAATTAGACCCTAGGGACAAAGAGGAGGAGGCCACCGCCAAGCCTGCAGAGGCTATGGAGTTTGTATCTATAGACAAGCACGACTCGAGTAGACTATTGAAAATTGGGTCCCAACTAAAAGCAGAGTTGAAGGAGCAACTCATCGACTTTCTCCGCCACAACTTGGATGTATTCGAATGGTCACACGCTGACATGACCGGAATCTCCCCCGACGTAGCATGCTACATGCTAAACATTGATCCTACCAAGGCGCCCGTAAAACAAAGAAAGAGGAGTATGGGGGCAGAGCGATCAGCAGCCCTTGATGAAGAGGTAAAGAATCTACTCGCCAATGACTTCATACGAGAAGCCACCTACCCAGAATGGATAGCTAACCCGGTGCTGGTAAAGAAGGCTAATGGGAAGTGGCGAACGTGCGTTGACTTCTCCAACCTAAACGACGCCTGCCCAAAGGATTGCTTCCCACTTCCCCGGATCGACCAACTTGTCGACAGCACAGCCGGGCACGAGCTCTTATCTTTTATGGACACATACTCAGGATATAACCAAATTCCCATGCATGCTCCCGATCAAGACCACAGTAGTTTCATCACTGACCGGGGTTTATACTGCTATAAGGTAATGCCTTTCGGACTTAAAAATGCAGGAGCCACCTACCAATGCCTCGTCAACAAGATGTTTGCAGGGCTAATAGGGCAAACTATGGAAGTATACGTGGATGACATGCTGGTAAAGTCAAGGAAAGCCGACAATCACGTAAGCCACCTAGGCGAGATGTTTCATGTACTTCGCCAGTATGGAATGAAGTTGAATCCTCTAAAATGCTCCTTCGGAGTATCATCAGGAAAGTTCTTAGGATTCATCGTCCATGCCAGAGGGATTGAAGCAAACCCTGAACAAGTCCGAGCGCTAAGGGATATCAAGATACCTTCCACTCGAAAGGAAATGCAAAGCCTGAATGGAAAAGTGGCCGCCCTAAGCCGATTCATCTCCAAAGCAACGGAGAAGTGCATCCCCTTTTTCGAAGCTCTGAAGAAAGACAAAGGAAAGTTCGAATGGACTGACGAATGCTTAACCGCTTTCCTTAACCTAATCGAACACCTCCAGAAACCACCGGTACTCTCGACTCCAAGCAAAGGCGAAGAGTTATACCTATACCTTGCTGTGTCATCTCACGCCCTAAGCGCTGCCTTGGTAAGGGAAGACAACCGCACGCAGCGGCCAGTTTACTACGTAAGTAAAAGGTTTACGGGGGCAGAAGTCAGATATCCTAAACTTGAGAAGCTAGCATACTGTTTACTAATCACATCACGGAAACTGCGTCACTACTTCCAGTCCCATTCCATCAAAGTTCTGACCGATCAACCACTGAGGCAGGTACTCCATCGTCCCGACACTTCTGGGCGACTACTTAAATGGTGCATTGAACTAAGTCAGTATGATATCACCTATCACCTATGCACCGCCATCAAGGGACAAGCCATGGCTGATTTCATTGCAGAATTCACTACCAACGAAGACAAGGAGCAATTGGAAATAGCAGAAGACATCAAGTGGAATCTCTTTGTGGATGGTGCATCAAACGAACAAGGCTCGGGGGCAGGTGTTGTAATAATCAGTCCCAGGGGAAATAAGCTGCACTATGCTATAAGGTTGGATTTCGCTGCCACCAACAACGATGCAGAGTATGAAGCAGTGATAGTTGGATTAGAACTTGCCTTAGAAATCGGAGCCAATTCTTTGCGTCTTCATAGCGATTCTCAACTTATTGTTAATCAAATACTAGGAGAATTCCAAGCTCGAGAAGAACGACTTATAGCGTATTTAAAAAAGACCAAGTTACTTCTCAACCGATTGGACCACTACTTAGTCAAACACATCCCTCGGGAAGAGAACCAAGAGGCCGACGAATTGGCAAAGCAAGCAAGTGTGAGAGACAGCGCCCTCTTCGGAGCAGTAACCATCTCAAAAGAACTGACCCCAAGTTTTGAGCAAGTGAATCTGATAGCTGCAACTGAAGAAGCAACTTGGATGACTCCCATCCGAGACTACTTACAAAGCGGCACACTACCCAACGGGCGTAACGAAGTCAAGAAAATCTTGAGGAAAGCTTCTCGCTACACAATACAGGAAGACATCCTCTATCGGTGCGGATTCTCTAACCCGTTATTAAGGTGTGTCGCAGGGAGGGAAGCCAAGGAAATCTTATCCAGCATTCATCAAGGAAGCTGCGGAGATCACACCGGAGGGCAAACTTTAGCAAAAAAGATACTCCGATATGGATATTTCTGGCCCACCATAAGCAAGGACGCCTTAGATTTCGTCAAAAAATGTGACAGATGCCAGAAGTTTGCTAAGATTCCGCGGCTACCAACAACCGAGATTACTCAAATGACCAGCCCTTGGCCCTTCGCAATATGGGGAATTGACTTAATCGGCGAGCTACCAATGGGCCGAGGCGGGGCCAAATATGCTATAGTGGCAGTCGACTATTTCACCAAATGGGTGGAAGCAGAACCTCTGAATAAAGTATCTTCAGCAAAAGTTATTAACTTCTTGATCAAAAATGTTCTGTGCAGGTACGGAGTCCCATTCAAAATCATATCAGACAATGGACTTCAATTTGACAGCGAGGAATTCGCCAACTGGTGCCGAGAGCACGGAATTCACAAAAGCTTCTCATCCGTAGCGTATCCCCAGGCAAACGGACAAGTCGAAGCCGTCAACAAAATTCTAAAAACCCTAATAAAAAAGAAACTCAAAAAGTCAAAGGGCGCTTGGGTGGATGAACTCCCTACGGCACTGTGGGCCTATCGCACATCTTTCAGAACATCAACGGGGCATACTCCTTTCTCTTTGGCATACGGATCGGAGGCTATGCTCCCAGTTGAAACCATTGTGCCTTCCCACCGTAGGATCCACTATAACCCAGAAGAGAACGAAGAACTCCTTCACATGTCTTTGGATCTAGTTGAGGAGAGAAGAAATGATGCAGTCCTTAAAGCAGCATCCCACAAGCAAAAAGTGGCAGCACAATACAACTCCAAAGTCAAGCATCGTACCTTACAAGAAGGGGATCTTGTCCTCAAGCGAATCTTCCCTCGCCCCGGAGCACTAGATCCAATCTGGGATGGACCATATGTAATTCATAAAGATCTCCACAATGGAGCTTATATTTTGTCAACAGTAGACAGAGAGGTGTTCCAGAGGGCATGGAACATCCAACACCTCCGTCGATACTTTTATTAACTTGTACTGCCCATATGAAGTGAATTAACAAAGAGAATCAGTGGACGTAGGCCTTTTCGTGCCGAACCACTTTAAAAAACTTTGTCTCTTTTTTAACTTGTTCCTTTATATCTTGGCTACTTGTTAACTTTATCCTTTTCTGTTGAACAAAATCCTATGCGTATAGCATCTCCACCCGAAGCGCTCCACAGCGCAACTCAACCTGGACAAGACCTAACAGGTACTACGCGAATCTATGCCCTCGCCAATGAGACACTTTTGCTCCGGCATCCCTCTGCTGCGGGTTAACTCATTGCTCGCGACGGCCCTTAAAGCCAACTGTAATAAGCCGATTATAAGCCACCGAGAAGGCCGACTATAGCCGAGGCAGCTCATTACGGCGTTCGACTCGCCGGCAACTGTGAACCGACTATAAGCCCCAACATAAGGTATGGCCAGCCAGGAGCAGTTCATGGTTGACGATCGGCACCCACGCTAGCCGGCCACAGTAAATCGAATAATACCCACGATTACGGGCCATAATGGCCCGGGTAGTTACTGTGCGCGATCTCGGCTCCGATGTGTCTTAAGTGCGGCTGTGGTAAAAAAGAATTAACTCCCCGCGGAGGCGTAAGATGGGTGACAAATGTCTCCAAGACCCACAGCTAGGGAAAGTGACTACAAAGCCCGTTTTCCACGAACTTAAGCGCATCGAAGGCCTTCCGTGATTGGAAGTTTTACTTTTTCGCATATTTCAATTTTACTTAAGCAACTTTTCTTCTATCCTCTGTAACGATCCCTGAAGTACAGGACACAGAGCAGGAGACATTCACTACTGGAAGCAGATGCTCACGACAAGATAATGGACCGCATCCCATACTCGGTCACACAGGATATTCAAAGCTGCCATCTACAAGCAAAATATAAAGGGCGGTATTTCCTTCTTTCATAAATACGTGCCTATAATTTATTCACACCTCACGCTAACATTGCAAGTCATGAAACTATGTTTTAAACAAGAACCTGACATCAAACACAATTTAATTACAAGAATATGCATAGCTATATTTATCATACAACATGTCAAAATAGCAAAAACATTCAAAAGACGACAAAATCAGCTTAAGTTAAAGAATTACATGTCAAGAATAGAGCTATTTATTACAAGTAGGAAAAATTACAACCTAAGAGTTACTTTACTGTTCTAAGACTAACATATACAACCATGTCAAGACCGCAAAAAGAATTTTCCAGGTCTAATCAAGGAGCCGGCTGCGTCGGAGTCTTATCCTTGTCCTGTTGCCCACCCGTCCGGTCAAAAAAAGAATTCATTAGTGATAAGCAACCAAGTTAACGGAAAGACTAGAAAGGAAGACTTACCAGCATCTGCTCCTTGATCATCATCCTCCGCTTGCACACCTGTCTCCTCAGCTGCAAGCAACCGCATGCCCTCCTTCACCGCCACCTTCTCCTCCTTGGTAAACTGGGCGGTAACAGCATCCATCCTAAAGGCCACGCCACCCTCCTTATCTGCCTCAGCCTGGGCCTCCTCTAGAGCCCTGAGATAGATCCTAGCCATAACCCGAGGGTAATCATCCATCCAGGACAAGTTACCCTGCCTCCAAGTATGGAAGTACATATCCTGGAGCATCCCCTCCATCAGCCCCTCGTTCTCTTCAAACTCCCTCGCCCGGGCCTCGGAATCCGACAACCTTACGACGACGACATCTCTCTCCAATTGGTATCTCGAGCAGTCAGCCTGAAGGGATTTCCACATTGCCTCCATCTCCTCCCTCAACTTGGCTTGAGCAATCTCTGCAGCCTCAAGCTTCCCAGATAACTCCTCTATCTGCTCAAGATCCGCTTTCCGAACCTTGTCCACTGTGGCAATGGCCATATCGATCCATTCCTTGCAAGTAGCCTCCATTTTCCGCAGTTCGGCCCGGCTGGCCTCTTCCATAGTTTTCTTTAGACGTCCGGAGGTGGCATCGTGCTGAGAGATCTAGATGGCTTGATCAGCGAGTTGCTTGGCCTGGTCGGAAACCACTAACCGCAGTCTTATGTTGGCACTCCCAATTTCCTCCCCGGCCTTGACCAATCGGGCATGATGCCCCATCAACTTCCTGGTCTCCTCAACAACCCGGTCGATATTTGCTTTAGCTTCGTTTCCCATAGCGACGACCCGAGTAGTAAGCAAATCAAGGTCCAGGGATTTGGCCTCATCAAGCACCTTTACCATAGGGTTGCGAGGAAGAAGGTGCTCACCGGTAACCTCGTCGAAGGAAATATCATGAGAACTTGGATCCAGATCAGGATGACCCGCAAATGGATTACGAGCCAAGCCAGGACGGTCAATCTGAGTAACGGTAGGATTTTCAGACGGGTGCGGAGAGGGTGTGAACTCAGCATCCTCCTCCGTGATATCATGAAGAGGCTGAATTGGGGGCTGAGGACCAGGTGAAGGCTCGGATAGGGAGCGACTCCTCTTTCTCTTTTGAATATCCTCTCCAATAACCCCGAGAAGGGGACGGTAGCCGACTACATCCCTGGAACGGTGGGTCGGAGGCTTCGGCTTGGCGGAAGCTTTGGAGAGCTTGTATTGTTCAAGCCTGTGCCGAAGATCTGAGGTCTTGGCCGTTTTACCTGCTCCTGATATGAAAATCAAGTGTCACCAACATGTATTGAGCCATCATTCAAGAATTAAAAGAGTAAAGTGAAATTCACCTTGAACCGCCGAAGTTGCTTTAGTAGAGGCGCTCTCGGAAGATAAATCAACGCAGGTCCCAACTTTATCGGCTCTCTTAGATTTCTCCGTCCCCTCCAGACCTTTGAAGGCTTGGCGGAAAGCATCATCCGTCCACTCTTGCATCTCGCCTACTTGCCCAGAAGACAAAGCCCCAACACCGTCGCCACCTCCGGCGCCCTCTCCTCCATCTTCGTCTTGCTCCTCCTCCACCTCTCCCTCCTCTGGGATATCTGGACATGTGCTGGGAGAGGGACCGTCAGACTTTTTAAGCTTCTTCCCCCCGGCAATCGGATGTTTCGGAAAGGGCCTCCTTTTACTGCTCTTCAACTCGGTCCCTTCTTTAGCTTGAGCAGCCTTCTCTTCAGCTGTGTCCCTCTGCTTGACCGCGGACTGCTGTGGAAGGATCAAGCTGTACTCCAAGAGTGTAGCGTTCCTGATCAGGTAGGCAGCCGACCTATCTCTCCCAGTAATAGCTTCTATTTCTGCTGCCGTTTGAACCAGGCGGTCATTCTCCATGACCGCAAAACCACCTATCGCTAGCAAAAAATAAGAACACATAAGAAAAAATATTGCAACCAGAACGGGAATTAAAAATAAAGCTTTGACTTACATCTGGAGGTGAAGCGCCGAATAGAAACGGAGTCATCCCTGACAAAGAACCATTCCTTCTTGAACATGCTGTACTTGGAGTATAAATCCAGGACCGGCTTAAAGGTTACGGCCGATTCCAAGCTGATGTAGGGAGACCCCTTCTTATAACCTCTCAAGTTGTACAAATACCGGATCTCCCGGTTGGAAGGAGGACGCCCATATCTCCTCTGGAAGATGACGAAGAGACTCACCAGAATGGCATAGGAGTTGGGCTGAAGCCTGAATGGGGCTACCTTTAGATAGGTGAGAAAGCTGACTAGCCAGGCGTTGAGAGGCGGGATGGCCCCGCACATGCAATGGTATCTGCTGTAGGCAAAATATCCTTCGGGAGGATCATACGGCATCACTCCCGCATCCAGCAATAACATGCGTGCTCGGTCGATCCCGAAGGAGCGAGATATAACATCGAGTTGCTCGCCCTTGAGTAAGCTAGGGAAGCAATCAGGAGGCGAGTTAAGAAGTTCCTGAGGACCGTATCCATCCACTAATGATCTCGGGGTGGGCCCGTGACGGACAGGTCCTGGCTGAGCTGGGGGCACGGCGGAAGGCTCTTCTCTGTCATGAGATCTCTTTTTCTCCGATCGGGTTTCCACTCTTTGAGACATTTACCTACAAACACAAAAAAGCACGTTGTTAGAACAAAGGATGCAGAAGTATAAAACAAGCAAGTCTATACAAAAGTCCATCCGATAAAAAACTCATTCGGCATTCTCAACTAAGGTTCATTCGACTTCCTCAGGATAGAGTCCATCCGGTAAAAAACTCATTCGGCATTCTCAACAAAGGTTCATTCGGCTTCCTCAGGATAGGGTCCATTCGGTAGGCATTCTCAACTAAAAATTCATCCGGCATTTCTCAGTAAAGGCTCATTCGGCATTCTCAACTAAGGTTCATTCGGCTTCCTCAGGATAGGGTCCATTCGGTGTTAAAACTTCAAGCCCATTCGGTAAAAAAAAAATTCGGCGGCAAAGAATTCTCACCTGGTTCGGCTGGCACTTTGGTTAGGCGAAAACAAGAGTTTGATTCGGCAAATGATTTGGCTCGGTTAGTGAAGAATGACGAAGGCCTAACACCTCTACTTATAGGCAAATAAAGGACACCGGACCAACTGGACCGGCACTCAGGAACCGAATGAAGATGACCAAGAAACAAAGTAAGCCGTATGCCAGCATACACCCCACTTTAGGGGGCAAATGTTGGGCGAATTCTCACCACCGGACCAGAATAGCCGAACCAGCCACCCTCCAAATTACAGCAAACCAACTCATTCACCTACCACCGGTCCAATCCCACTACCTGCCGAACCAGCCCGCTCACTCCCGGACCAAGATGCCGGACCAACTCAAACTCACTGCCGGACCAAGATGCCGGACCAACTCAAACTCACTGCCGGACCAAGATGCCGGACCACCTCAAACTCACTGCCGGACCAAGATGCCGAACCAACTCAACTCCGGACCAACTCAACTCCATACCAACTCAATACCGAACCAACACGTGCCAGGCCAGATCACATCAGCCCAGGCCCACCAGCGGCTATATACATCCCAGACCCCTGCTCCCGACCTCACTCTATAAATAGAGGGGCAGGGGTACAGTAATGAGGACAAGTTTGAGAGCTCAAGCACGGAGAGAATTTTCAAACAACTTTCGATTACTTGTATCAAAGCTTTGTACTTGTAATCTAGACAAGAGAAGGGAAATAACATATAAAGTGGACGTAGGCACATTCTGGCTGAACCACTATAAATCTGCGTGTCTTTTTACAGTTTAGCCCCTGCTTTTCATATATTTGCATAAATCACCCAAACCACTAAGAACAACATAAGATCTACTAAATCATACGACTTTGAGGTGTTTGACCATTTTTTGTGCAAACAGTCACCATCCACTTCT
This sequence comes from Allium fistulosum, assembly GCA_030737815.1. Classification (NCBI taxonomy): domain Eukaryota; kingdom Viridiplantae; phylum Streptophyta; class Magnoliopsida; order Asparagales; family Amaryllidaceae; genus Allium; species Allium fistulosum. The sequence goes on from CM060903.1 coordinate 1,222,983,411, forward strand.
TTAACTTAGGAAATTGCTTTCGAAAGAGTTACTTTCGACTTAGTTCTTTTAAGACCCTTTTTATATTTTGAAAGTTAAACCCAAAGATTTCAAAGGGAACGGTTTTAAATGGTTTCGAAAGGTTGGTCCATATGTTTTTACTTGAACTCAATGCTTTCGAAAGGTTTGATTTATGTAAAGGACTTAATGCTTTCAAAAGGTATATGATAAAGGTTTCGAAGGGGTAGTTCCCTAATGTTTTCGAAGGGTTTACCTTTAGTGTTTAAATGGAAGGTTTCCAATATTTTCGAAAGGCATGTTTAAAGTGTTAAAAAGAGGATGCCTAAGGTTTTATAAAGCTTTCGAAAGGGACTCTTTCAATGTTTTCGAAAGGACTATTGTAAATGGTTTCAAAAGGTATGTTTTGGCCTATCAACTTAATGTCAAAAAGGAAAGTAGTTTACTTGTTTCGAAAGGGGTACTTTCAATTGTTTCGGAAGGGGTACTTTCAATGGTTTCGAAAAAGATTTTTTAAAGGTTTTAAACAAAGGTTTCAAATGTTTTCATCAACAATGTTTTAAGTAAAGCATATATCATGGCAAAGAGATTTGAGTAAATAAAATAGTATGTTTTCCTTATTTAAGTATGATTTAAGGGGATTAAATCAATTTGAAAGGTTTCTAAGGAAAATTTGAAGGGTAGTTAACCCTAAGTAAATTGACTCAGATATTTGAATATCAGATGGGACTGATATAGGGTCGCGCCGTATACATTAGCTATAGCCCCTAGCTAATTTAGTCCAAAATACAGTGTGTACGGCTTAATCATAAGTAAGACTTAAATTATCTTACACACAGAACATAATATATACAGGGTATGAGGATAGGTTACTGGTGAGCCCGCAAAACCATTAAGATTAGGTGACGCTGAGAGAAGTAAGTTAAGGATAGACCGTTTAGAAGTATGTCTAACAGGTGTTAGATTATTTGTTATTTTGTTTGGTAGGCTTGAGTCAGCCAATGGTTAGTAGTCAGTCAAACAAAACTATATTGTTCGGACAGATGGTCCATTTATTACCTGATTTATGAACATATATGATATTGCTATTATTGTTTTAATCAGTTTGATTGCAGGATTCTAATTTGCAAAAAGATATGTTTTAAAAGGATATTAGTGAGGGGAAACCCATTCTGCTAAGCGGCGTGGTCTCACTTAATATCAGATAACAGAGATGTATAGTATTATTCACACCAGGATTTATGTCTGACTCGAAGTTTATGTTTTTTCCCTTAAACTCTTGGCTGCTCAAAATTGATTTGAGTAGGTTGAGAGTTGAGGATTTATAGGATTTAGTAGGTTGACGAATAAAGCTTCCGAAGACGTGCAAGAGGCATGGATAGCTATATTTAGGAGTTATTTTGTTTTATTTCCGTTGTGATGTATTAAGACGGTTTTTGCCTATTTAGTACTCTGACCATCCAAGAGGGCATCCTCGTATGTCGCACTCGGCATATTTTGTAACAATTATATTTGATCAAAATCTGGGAAACGTTTGGGATTGTGTAATGGAATATGAAACATGTTTTGAAATGTAATCAGTAAAGTTACTGTTTTTTTTTTGAATTTGTGATTTTGTTTCATATTCATGTGCTTCTGATATTATGGATACCATTAACATTACTGTATTTTGTCACTGGAAGTTAATACTATAGATGACTGCAGCATCTGTAGCGCTTAGCTTCGGGTCTCAAGATAAGGGATGTTACATAGATGCATATAGCATTTGAAATTTTGAATAGCATTCATTGTATATGAAGAATGATAGTTGAATATATCATTTTAATTTTTTCAATGTGGTGGCATGCATTGCATATGCAGAATAGTAGGTGAGTATAGCATTTGAAAATTTTGAAATATAGTAGTGTGCATTGCATATGTAGAATAATAGCTGAATATGACATAACTATTTTTGAAATAAAATAGCATCCATTTCTTATTTAAAATGATAGTAGCATGCATTGCATATGCAGAATGATAGTTAAAAATGGCATATCTATTTTTAAATATAGTACATGATTTTAAACTCAGAAAGCACAACAACAAAGAAAAGGAAAAGAAATTCTCTAAAAAAGGAGCAAGACAAAAATCGGTACAGATGCAGTTTAATGGCCATGTTAAGAAAAAAAATAAGAAAAGCAAAAGGATTTACTTTAAATCAGATGGAATTTTTGAACAAAACTTCTTTTGAAAAGTTTATGTATGTTTTATTTTCAGAGCGACAACCTTACCATTCAAGCTCTGCATTTCCCTCCTAGTCCTTGGGGTTGTGCTTTTTTTAATGGTTTGATCTGTTTCATTGTTCACTTTAATGCCCCTTGCGTTCACAATGTACTCTAAAACTTCCCTAAAATGACTCTGAAAGAACATTTTAATGGATTCAATCTCATTCCATTCCTCCAGAGCACATCAAACATTTCTGATAATCGCCTATATGGTACCATCATACCATCCACGTAGACTACCACTGTCTATCTAGTTTGTTCCTTGAATATGTTGTTGACAAAACGCAGGTGAGTAGCTCCAGTGGTCTTCAAACCGAACTACATCACTTTGTAGCAATATTATCCCAAATCCATCATAAAATGCGTGTGCTCTGGGTTGGGAATATGGACCAAAATTTAATTGTAGCCAAAATAAACATCCATAAAATATAATGTTACGAGTATGGCTATTCCTAAAAGAAATGGACCAGCCCGCAGCGGAAGAAATTGATGGATTTCAATTTTTTTACAATTTTGGTTCTTTAATGGGCTTATGAGGTCTAAATTTCATTTAGAATTTTCTAAATTTGGTTTAACTAAAATTAGGTATTCAATTAAATTTGTTAAAGGGAAGTTTAAATAAATTAATTTTAAATGTGTAGTGTATCAAATACACCTAACATTTATTTCTTTTCCTAAAACAAGTAATTAATTGAGAACATTAATTGCATTAAATGGAGAGATAAACTTTTCATCTTCTCTCTTTAATTTGAATTGATTGATTCATAAATGTCATTAATTGATAATTTATTCATGGCATGAAATATTACTTATGTACTTTAACTTTACAAATTATAGTTTAAAGATTGTGTACATATATTTCATTAAATTTATAAATTACAGTTTTGGATTTGTTTAGTTTTGTTTTATTTATATAAGTATACATACATACATACATACATACATACATACATACATACATACATACATACATACATACATACATACATACATACATATATATATATATATGTGTGTGTGTGTATGTATCATATACATATATGTGTATGTGCACGCGCGCGCATGTGTAATATAGTAATCCGTGCAGAGAATATCATATCTGTATATAGACGTTGGGATTTACATCGCAACGGACACGTTAGCTCATTTTGTATGTATTGTAAGTTGTCAAATATGTGCATGGACATATAATTATAAATTTCAAATGATCATACATATATATAATATATTTTATCTTTCAAATATTGCAGGAAATAGTTATTTATTTATATACCTATATATATTACCATAAATAACAATATAGAAATACACACACACACACACACATATATATTTACTAATTAGAAATAAGTCAAATATGAAATTACAATAATTTCAAATAATTAATACATATGAATGTTATATTGAATTAAGCAGTTTTGGCCATATTAAATTAATATATATTAATTATATGATAAAAATTCAAGTTTAATCATTTTTGAAAATCTGAAAACATATTTTAGGGCTTAGGAAATTTTCCCAATTAATATAATATTTTTAATTAAATAATTATTAACAGACTGAATTTAAATTAATTTTTAAAAATATATAATAAAGTTGGAAAAATCGAAAAAAAAATCCTAACGCAGCTGACATGATGACTTAACTTCAAAAAATATAAAATTGAATTCTTTAGGCACAAATTATTTTACATGAATTATTGAATCAGATAATCATTAAATAATAATAATATATAAATTAATAAATATTATTTTCAGCACTTATAATTCATTATTGACAAAAACAAGTGTTAACAAAATTTCAGACCAATATTATACAACAAAAATGAAAACATATGTTTTAACTCAAATTGTATATGAATATTTAAATCATAAATTAATATATATATATATATAAACATATATAATTTTAAACTAAAATTTATTTTAATGTTTAGCATCAGATTACAAACATAAAATACGAATTAGATCTATAAACTTTATACACATATCCAATCTCCATTGTGACAACAACAATACGTACAAAAATCTCACTTAACTAACGAAATAACAATAATCTAAATTGTGTACATAAGATTAAATGATTAACAAATCTTAAAACCACAATAATATGATTAAGATATAGAAAAAAATTACCCAGAATAGATGCCCTAAAGTCCACTTTGAAGTAATGAAGTCTCTTTCTCTAAAATTCTTTGATTCGTGAGATTGCTAGTTTAGAATCAACGACCGCTCACTATCAAATAGTTATTTGTTTTAATTTGAATTGGATTTGAGATTTTGGGATGCATTTAGAGAATAGTTGTTGCCATTAGAAGGAAGATGAAGAAGAAGACAGCGGCGACTCAAAAAAGGGAATTAGAATAAGATTAGGGTTTTGAGATTAGTATTTATATGCATAGGATAAGAGAGCAAACTATGTAAGTTTCTTACTAGATCTTAGCCACACATCTCCAAACCCTAATCCTGTGTTGTAGCCACCTCTAACCCTAGCCAAACTAGCGTCTATCATCTCCGAACATCATGGGTTGTAAGCCCATTTAACCCAAATTAAATATTTACAATCATTTTAACCTATTTTGTTATCGATGTCTCATATCGATCAATATATTCATAACTATTATGAATATATGCAACAATTTTATTTCTCAAATCACATTCAAATTTCATAATTAATATTTCTTAAATAATATTTAATTTAATTAATTTATAACAATTATAAACTAATTAAATCTTTTGGACTAAAGTGAATTCATCAATTCGGTTGTGCGACTCTTAGGTGTAAATTCGGTCAGTGATTAACATCGAACTATTCGAATGTTTACGTTCACACTTCACTTAGCAGGTGGTGTGACATTATGGCCAAATTATCGCTTACGTACTCTGCTTTAGTAAAATCTAATTCCACTTTATTAAGCGTTACCCTGTTGTGACAATTATTTACAAAAATTCTCTTCTTCAAAAATATATCACTTTGGAGTTATTGAATTTGGTAGCGGTCAAAATTCCAACATTGTCCATATTCAACTCTATAGTCCAAACATAAAGTTCTTGGTTCAATAATACCAATTATTGTTAACCATACTACTCTGGCCAGAGATTTTGACTTGGTTTGACCTGAGTTGACCGTGATACTAACCTCATATAACTGAGGAGAAGAATCCTCTCCTGAATAGTGCTTCACTTCCAATACTTCCACTCGACACAACTATAGTCACTTGATGGATGTTGTGCCATGATTTGGCTATAATCAAAGCGGAGCTTTCACATTGAAGATCACAGTATTCTCAAGTCGGAAGAACTGTGTAAATTATTCACATCGATATTTATTGTTTTACCTTAGTTATATTAACCAATAGAAAACTATCGAATGAGTCGTTCCATAGTTATCCAATATATCCAATAACTATTAGTACCTAACCCCTAGGTGCCCCCAGTAGTCATGAGTAATACACTGTCCAACATTTGGAGAGCGTTACGTGCTCTAGTCTCAACGGATACATCGATATCCGGTCTCGATGCATCTTGACTAGGAGCATTTAAAATGGTATATTTAATTTTATTATGATAAATTACTCACGGTTATAACACTTTGTAACTACTATCACAAAACATACCATCTATGGAATTTTTATTAAATTTACTTTTAATTAAATTGATTAATTAATATAACCATATTATATCAAGTATATAATAGAAAGAAAACACTTTTGTTTCGAACAAGATTGGTCAGCGAGTTAGATATATGTAGCAAATTACATAATTGCCCCTAGAGCATACTCTTAACTCTATCAATCTCCCACTTGTAATTAGGGTCAATTATGGAATATTATTACAACTTCTCCAATTGGTTTTCTCAAAACCAATTAGGTAAGTTTCTCTGTGAATGTGTATGCTATTACGTTTTAATTATCTACTCTATCATTCAACTTTCTTCGATGGTGATTAACTGTTTTATCATATGGAATAAATCAGAGTATGTCTCTCCACTTCTAGTGAGCTTTACGTTCTGTTACAAACTATATCGCAACATTGTTATCATATAACAATGTTATGAGATTCTCAACATTTGGAATAAGCTAAGTAATAAATTTGTGCACTTATATACATTGCTTTTATTGCGGCACTATTCTAGACGATGTACTTATCCTTTTTCATTGAATCGACCACGGTCTTTAATTTGGAACATTTCAACTTAAAGATTCTTAACTTGAATTTATTATTAACATATTATACTCAGTATCACTTATAAATTTTGAGTCTGAACACTCCTTTATAAGGTGTTTTGGTTTATGCAAACAATTCTCTAGTATTTCATAAATACACGAGAACACTTCAAACAACCATTTAGTGATATCATTTTGGATTTGATATTTGCTTTATGTATCAAATACACAAATAAATCATCATATCATAGACAACATGACATGAATGATATTGCCAATGCATAAAGAACTCATCTCACATGTCCCATATTAAATAATTTAATAAGGTGTCTTTCGATTTGGTACATTCCCAATATCTTTTATACTTATTACAAAAAACATCATTTATAATCCAAAATTGAGCATTAAAACAACTAAGGTTGATTATAACACAAGAACATTGTTTAAAATCAACAACATGTTATTTATTTATAGTTTAGAAATATCAACATACCTTTTAACATTCTTTCTTATGAACACACGCTTCCTCAGCATTTTGATTGATAATCAAACTATTGGGTATTTCTATAAAAATATTTTTTCAATTTTGATGCTTATAAAATGATATTTTCTATCATTTATTAGATCTTATCCACAGACTCACAAACTCAATATCGTTCCCACTGACTTTGAGACATTTTGGTTATTATGTGTAAACAGTTTACTCTAAATCATTATTTAGAATTTTCTTTTTCAATACATACGTACCAAACGTAAAGTCATACTAAGTGGGAATTTTGTGAGTAAATCCGAATTAACTTGAGCACGTTGAATATTGAATTTATTACGCTAATTTCAACAGTTGAAATTTGCAATATTATTCTTATCAACATTGCTCATTTAATTTCAACTGCCTTAGTCTTGCTCATAAAGACACAATCACGGCCGATGGATCTCATCCCACGGTCACGACTACAAAAAGCATATTTTGATAGCGTACTTGGAATTCTTTCGGATTTGCGTATCATACCATATCATAAAGTCAACACTCTTAATGGTTTAAATAATCGAGGATTATATATTTTCGACATTGATAAGAAACTCATAGTTTCTCTTCAGTGTGCGAGAATACTTATTAGACACTCTAATGCATTGTGTTCATTTAGGTTAGTTAATTTCATTTCATCTCATCTAATCGATTTTATCTATGGATCGTGTCCAATTCCATTTTACTACCAATAAATCCTTAAAGAAATTTCTTCACAACAAAGTTGGTATTTTTTGAAACAACAATTGTTTCTCAGTACAACAGAATAGGTATTCATAAATGTTTTATGAATTTCTTTATTTATAAAACTGATTTGGTTTTAGTTTACAAAAATTATGTTCAAAACATAAATATATCATCCAAAAATTTTTTTGGGAGATTCTTACAAGATCCCTTATGAACAGCTATTACGTGCAATCTTTCAAATTGTACGACCTGCCAACTCCTTAGCGAAGGATATGTTGGGATTTCTTATAAACCCTTATCTTGTGTGATTTTGTAAACTATTAGTTAGACAAAATAATATTAACCTTTGTACTACTCTTAAGTACATGAACTCAACTTCGCTCACAATTAATCGTACATTGCCCAACAAAGTTTGATTACTCGTTATCGATGCATCATTATGTATCACATATAGGAGTGACTTTTGAGATTGGATCTTTATTCATTTTTAGGCACGTTTGGAACCCTTTCCAATATACTCAACCATTCGATCAAATCGAATCATTTCTATTACAAGTTATTTTATTTACTTCTGTTTTATATTCTATGAGTTTACCATAGACATACTACATGTGTATCAAATACACATGTCTATGTCGGTGATAACTCATCAATGGATATTGCGAAGTACGTGGAACCATTTTGGTATTAATAGACTTACGATTGCATACATCTATACATATCAATCCAAAGAGTTCATCAACTCTTATGATGCTTCAATTGAATGGGTGCATAGCTCTTAATTGTTTGAGATATAATTAACTAGTATCATATGATTCAAAATCATATAATAAAATTATTTTCTCAAAACTATGGCTTATTCTATAATTCCAAAATAATTGTAAATAATATTAGATACTTCTGTATTTTCCAATGCATCACTTTTGTTATGAAAACAAATACCACATTATAGTTTTATTTCATAATATTCTTATTGAAATATAACTATGTCTATTTCTCAGTCGCTACCGAAAAATAGTCATTATTTCATAAATAATGTTTGATACATTTTACGAAAACAATTTTCGTAATATGATGCAATCAATAAGTGCTATATGGCATGCTCCCACTATTTCCGCCACTACTATAATAGCATACTAAATTCGAAGGTCCATCATTCACTTAACATAGGTTTATTTATTTCACATACTACAACTAGTTTAACATGGAGAGTTCTTCGATCAAATATCTTGAACTCAAGAGAAATAGATATCAAAGAAAAAATATTTCTATATGAAAATACATTTCGGAATAAAAATCATATTTCCTATTCCAATGTTAAGTATCAATCACTATTATTACAATTTCTGTTCCGTTGTTTCTTTAGAAAGCAGAAATGATTATTCACTCTCTTTATCCCAACTGTACCTTAACTTACATCTACTCTTGTACATTCTTTATTCTTTCTAAATGGATAAACTATTCAAAAGAAAACCCTTACTCCGATATCATAACAAACTCTTTACAAAAGCGCACTCGATCATCCTTAACATTTAAGGACATCAAATATGTTGCCCTTTGCGTAAACTGATCAAGCTGACATGTCAATGATAGAGTTCTTAGATCTATTTCGTAGTTTCGGTCTAATGTTACAGTAACACAATATGATCCTTTTGTAATTAATCAAATCGAATACTTGATCTTGCACTAAGGTTTATTTGGTTTTTCGGATGAACTGATTTCATCGAAATATTGTACACAAACTTTGATTGTTCCCCATATAACATTTATATGTGATTGTATATGGATCAAATATCCATAGTCTTGTATTGCTTTTAGAGTTCGAAACTCATAGAATGCAATACATGGTCTCGACCAAATAAATGCGTAAGTGATCAAAATACAAATGTATTTAGTAGTTGTAATATCAGGCACTTGCATGGGTGTTGAAACGTTAACATGCAATAATCTTTTATTGGTAGGTATATGTAATATTTCTATTTGTAAATCTTCAATTCATTGGTATATCTTAATTGTTAAACATTTTATCAATCTTATTGAATGCATAAATTTATCAATGTAGATTATTATAACATTATATAGCATATGCTTACAATATTTGAAAAGTTAAATGTTATCATTTCATTTTTCTAATAAGGCTCCCACTAGTCTTTTATATTTTACCGAACCATAAGCAAAATATAGAAGTCTTTAAACTTCACTAGTGGGTGTTAGGACTCATCTGTCTTGGAATTCTGACCTTGAGTTTGCTCAATAAGTCATAGCTCCACATACGATGGATAACTCCTTATCGGTTGTATCACATATAACTCCTAACCCATAGTTCATTGTCCTAATCTCATTTCGACTTTGAGTTTGCTCAACAAACTGAAAGAGATTATTTACTCATATGTACCATATCGCGACGGCCTAAGTATAGTATATGTACCTTGAGTTTGCTCAACAAATACATATAGTTATCTTACCTCTTCTATTCAATGTATCAATGATACTACATATAACATTTCTAGCTTGAGTTTTCTCAACAACTAAGGAGTATGCAAACAATTTATTGATATATATATATATATATGGTAGAGGACAATATAATACTGAAGATTCATAATTTTCAATATATTATATTGAGTGATATTGACTTATGGAATAATGTATTACTTATGAAATACCTTCGTGATTCAAGTATCAAGCACATCTGAAATCACAGTATACATGCAATACGTATTTATTTATTCCTTAAGTCTATTTAGAGTTTCTTTAATGTTCCATATTTAGTTTATACATTCACACTACATAAGTTTTATTATTATATAACTTTTATATTTTATATTACTTAAATAATAGTCTTATGTATAACATTATATTAATTAAATTTTATTTAATTAATATCAATTAATTAACATTTTACTTAATTTTATATCAATATAACATTTATATTTAATATTTATTATATACTATAACCTTTATAGAATAACACGTATATCATATACATGTGTATATTATTTAATTAATGAACCGTTAATTATTTATTTAATTAAACAATTTTAATTAAAGTATATCAATTTCCAAATTTATCTTACATGCAGACAAGTATACTTACGTTACCTTAAACACTTTTAAAATAACATAATATATATCACCATATATTGTTAACCCGCCTTTTGGCTAGGCAGCATAAAGGCGGATTTAACCCAATCGACTGCATAGTGATCGAAGCTGGATTGTCATGAACTTGGTTCAAACAAATGGATAGACGATCAATCATGGATAATAAACAAATTATGGGGCCAGGATATAGCATAGCCGATGGACAAACAACACAGGATACTAGAGTATGGGTTTTTGGCAAAGGTTGAGCTGCTCCGGGATCACAATGGGTTTACTTCGGGTTTTCAGGAGGATTGCTTCGAGTCAAAGAGGTGTTTGCTTCGGGTCACGATAGGGCATTCTTTGAAAGGGATGGCATTGGACCTCCTTGGATTAGCATTGTCTTGCTTCGGGTCATCTCAACATTCACTTCGACTCATTGAAGGGGTTACTTCAGGTTAGAGTCATGGATCGATCAATATCCATATGATCCACATCAATTTCGTATCCATCCTACTTCATATTCATCATTCTTCATCCATCCCCTTCGTATCCATCAAGCAATAGCGCCTCTCGGATCGATCACAGTTTGTTTGTTCAACAGTAGTCCATTTCATATCGATCATACCTCTGTGTATTTCATATCGATCGGCCAATCGATCGAATGAAGCACGGGGTCAAGCATCAATACGAAACCACAAACCAAGTATCGATACGAAGGAAAAGATGAAGCATCGATGCGAAGGACAATATGCTAGATGGATACGAAAGAAGCATTTAAGCCAAAGGAAACGGTCTCTCGGCATGAAATATGGATCTCCCCAAAACTCTCGCGCCACGTCATCGACACACAACTGATCGATTCAAACATATCGATACGAATCCATTAACCTACTTGCAATCTCAACCTTCGATCGATCATAACTCAAAAACTGCAAGTCCAAATTCCATGAAATTTTCACATGAGCTTGCTTATCATCTCAAGAGTCTCCCTGATCAATCGCAGCTTGAATGGAGCCAAACTTGATCGATACAAAGACAATAGGGATCGATCAGGGATCGATCCCAACCAACCCTAGATCAATCTGGTAGGCCCACCCACGTGTGAGAATAGGTATTCCGAGGTTTGAGGGAGATATTTCCAGATCTACTCCTATAAATAGCACCCCTACGCCTACTGAAAAAGGACTTTTGGACCTTCTACGCCGTTACTCTACTGAAACTCCATTGTAACTTGAGTGCTATCGATTGTACTATTGTAAATCAGTTGAGAATCATCAATAAACAACAAACTCTTCAAAGTGGGCGTAGGCTACAACGCTGAACCACTATAAATCTCATCTTTCTACTGCTTTCATTTTAATTTTTGTTGTTCTTCATATTTATATCCTCTTCATATATTCTATATGTGATCCGTGACTATGAATTGGTGCTTTCATCTACGATCAGGTGTTTGTGACCAATTTTGGTGCAAACATTTTGGTGCTTCCACCGAGAAGGCTAGAACTGAGGGATTCTGAAGCTTGGATTTTAGATTTAAAGGCTTAGGAACTTGGATCTGGAAAGCCATGGCTAAGAAATCAACAAGGAGACAAAGCGCGGAGAGGAGCCATCATGAAGGAAGTCAGGAGGCTTCTTCAAGAGCTAATCAGACCTCAATTTTCATCACCAGAGATGAGATGGAGATGATGATGGATGTTATGCAGGAAGGGATGCTAAAAAGGCAGAAGGAAATGATGCAGAACCTATTCCGACAGGTTGGACAAGTTGGAGTGCAAAATCAAGAGAACGGAGTTGTAGCGAATGCTGTAAATGTGGATCGTGAAGCCGGAGCTGCAGGAGCAGAGGAAGTCCAGAGCTAGAGTCAAAGGAATGGAGCAACCAGGATACGGGATAGAGTGGGGCCATCGAGAACAGCCCCTGAACAAGGGGGCATGCCCCCGAATCATGTTGGATCAATTCCAGGTAGGATACCAGGCGGTGCCGTGCAATTTGGCATCTATAGAGGAATGAATGCTCATCCAGGAGAGCAGATTTTAGGATTCCCTCGAGAACTCGGGGGCAAGTCGGAGGCAAAAAACAAAGACCACCGCTTGGTGACAATGACAGATTGGCAGAAATGGTCAGACGGGCCATGAGAGGAGGATTGGTGAATAAAGATTTGGAGGACGTGAACAGGAGCCCATTCGCTCCCATAATTAGGCAGGCTAGGATCTACCTGAATTCAAGCTACGAACACTGGAGACGTATGATGGAAGGACGGATCCCGTTGTTCATCTAACAAGGTATATGAGGCACATGGAACAACTAGGGGCATCGGAGGAGGTCATGGCCCGGTGTTTCCGTTTGTATTTGACGGATATAGCAGCACTGTGGTTCAGGCAATTGGAAAGCGACTCCATTGGAACGTGGACCGAGTTGATTGAGAGGTTTATGAAACAGTTTAGAGTTCACATCATAAGACATAAGAATGTTATGAGTTTGACAACACTGAAACATAGGACCTAAAAGTTTCTGAAGAATTTTTTAATGCGATTTAATGCAGCGGCAGCATCGGTAGATCACCTAGATCCGTCCATGGTTCTGATGGCAGCTGTATCTGGCATAGCCGATGGCACAAAATTCAAGAATTCATTGACAAGGGATCCACCTATGAATCTAGGAGAGTTTTACCATGAGGTAGAAAAGTTTCCGTGATAGGAAGACGCGAAGGCTGAAAGAGAGGAAGGAGAGGAAGTTGATGTTTATGCGGTTAAAGGCGGAGATCCACTCGGGAAAGATTCAAACAAGGATAAAGGGAAGCGAAAAGCAGAGAATGGCTTTGATGAGCTGAGGCGGCCATGAAAAGAACTGAGATTCACCTATTAGAGTGAGACTTTAGAATGAATATACAAAGACACTAGGGGCGGGTTCCCTACCGAAGGCCAATCAGGAGGGAGCCAAGCAATAATGAAAGGAAATCAGACGAATACTGCCTATTCCACGAGCTAGGCGGCCATAGTACAAGATTGCAGGCACTTGAGGGATGAGATCGAAGGACATATCCAGAACGAAATGCTATTACATTACGTGAAAAGGCAAGCAGCGACGGTGGAACAGGAGCGACCACCATCTGCATCAAATGAAGACAGCCCCAGATCAAGGTGTCAGCTTATCATCAACCGATCAGGATGATAAAGAATAAGTAATAAACTCCATGGAAAAACGGTTAAGTCACATACACATGTACCAGATCACGAACGGTCTTCGTGCATGCTCTGAGATGACTATAAACTGCTACAGTGGAGATGCTTGCACTTTGATGTTTCTGTTTTTCTTTTGTTTTCACTTCTTTATATCTGGACTTGATTTTCTTAGTTGGACGTTTCAATTATAAGACTCATTTGAATGTAAAATCTGATATTTATAATTCCAAAACCCGACCTCGAACGGTCGCAATTCGCCTCGAACGGCACCCGACCTCGAATGGTCGCAATTTGCCTCGAACGGCACCCGACCTCGAACGGTCGCAATTCGCCTCGAACGGCACCCAACCTCGAACGGTCGCAATTCGCCTCGAATGGCACCCGACCTCAAATGGTCGTAATTCGCCTCGAACGGCACCCGTCCACAAATGGTCACATATCACCTCGAACGACCTACAATCTCGAACGATCGCTATTCACAATCATGTAAGATTATCGATCTCTTCACAGGTCATCATTAGATTCCAAACATGAGGTTTATGGCGCTGCAAAACACACCTTCCTATTGCAAGGCAAGTTTTGGGGGGCAAAGTGTTAACCCGCCTTTTAGCAAGGCAGCATACAGGCGGTATTTACCCATTCGACCGCATAGTGATCGATGTTGGATTTTCACGGACTTGGTTTAGACAAATGGATGGACGATCAATCATAGATAATAAACATAATTATGAAGCTAGGATATAGCATAGTCGATGGACAAACAGCACATAATATTTGAGTATGGGTTTTTGGCAAAGGTCGAGCTGCTCCGAGATTACAATGGGTTTACTTCGGGTTTTCAGAAGCACTGCTTCGAGTCAAAGAGGTGTTTGCTTCGGGTCATGATAGGGCATTCTTTGAAAGGGATGGCATTGAACCTCCTTGGATGAGCATTGTCTTGCTTCGGGTCATCTTAGCATTCACTTCGAGTCACTGGAGGGCTTGCTTTGGGTCAGAGTCATGGATCAATCAATATCCATATGATCCATATCAATTTCATATCATCCTACTTCATATCCATCATTCTGCATCCATCCCCTTCGTATCCATCAAGCAATAGCGCCTCTCGGATCGATCACAGTTCATTTGTTCAATAGCAGTCCATTTCATATCGATCATACCTCTGCGTATTTCTTATCTATCAGCTAATCGATCAATACGAAGCACGGGGTCAAGCATCGATACGAAACCACAAACCAAGTATCGATATGAAGGCAAAGACGAAGCATCGATGCGAAGGACAATGTGACAGATGGATACGAAGGAAGCAGTTAAGCAAAAGGAAACTGTTTCTCAGCATGAAATATGGATCACCCCAAAACTCTCGTGCCACATCATCGACACACAACTAATCGATGCAAACGTATCGATACGAATCCATCAGCCTTCTTACAATCTTAACCTTGGATCGATCATAACTCAAAAACTACAAGTCCAAATGCCATGAAATTTTCACAGGAGTTTGCTTATCATCTCAAGAGTCTCCCTGATCGATCGCAGCTCGAATGGAGCCAAAATTGATCGATAAGAAGACAATAGGGATCGATCCCAACCAACCCTAGATCGATCTGGTGGGCCCACCCACGTGTGAGAAGAGGTATTCCGAGGTTTGAGAGAGATATTTCCAGATCTACTCCTATAAATAGCACCCCTACGCCTACTGAAAAAGGACTTTTGGACCTTCTACGCCGTTACTCTACTGAAACTCCATTTTAACTTGAGTGCTATTGATTGTACTATTGTAAATCAGTTGAGAATCATCAATAAACAGCAAACTCTTCAAAGTGGGCGTAGGCTACAACTCTGAACCAGTATAAATCTCATCTTTCTACTGCTTTCATTTTAATTTTTGTTGTTCTTCATATTTATATCCTCTTCATATATTCTATCTGTGATCCGTGACTGTGAATTGGTGCTTTTATCTACGATCGGGTGTTTGTGACAAATTTTGGCGCAAACATATATAATACACACATATAAGTAAAAATTAATTAACTCATTTAATTAATTTATTTTAATAATATTATTAATAAATTTTAAATTTAGAAATTAATATTCAAATAGTTTCAAACAATTTGATATTTTCATTGCCTTTTCAAACATTTTGAAAATTTATGTTATATTATAACCTTTTATAATAAACATGCATGTTTTTATTTTAAATTTAACTTTTAAATTTAAAATCATGTCTTAATTTTCAAAACTATTTGAAAATTAGCCCAAGGCCCAATTCAAATTGGGCCTTTTCTATTAGGGGCAGCCTTTGGGCTCACTTCGCCTTTCAGGCCAGGCTAGTAACCAAGCAGGACAACGTACTTGATTATCCAATTCCAATCCTAAACATTTTCTTTCTAGACATCGTACTTTGTGGAAAAGCTTAATTAGTTAGCTCTAACATAATTAATTTAGACCACATAGGGTATCAGGCTCCGATACTATTAAAGGAACCGGCCCAGCCCGCAGCGGAAGAAATGGAAGAATTTCAAAAAAATTTACCATTTTGGATCTTTAATGGGCCTATGAAGTCTAATTTTCATTTAGAACTTTTCTAAATTTGGTTTAAATAAAATCTTTTGTTCTATTTAAATTTGCTAAAGGGAAGTTTAAATAAATTTAATTTTAAATGTATAGTGTATCAAATACACCTTACATTTATTTATAAGAGTTAATATATATGTAAGGAAACTTTTTATTTCTTTTCCGAAAACAAGTAATTAATTTAGAACATTAATTGCATTAAATGGAGAGATAAACCTTTTATTTTCTCTCTTTAATTTGAATTGATTGATTCATAAATGTCATTAATTGATAATTTGTTCTTGGCATGAAATATTACTACGTCCATATGTGTTCTAACTTTACAAATTGTAGTTTACAGATTGTGTACAAAGATTTCATTAAATTTATAAATTGTAGTTTAGGATTTATTTAATTTTGTTTTATTTATATAATTATACATATATACAAATACATATATATATATATGTATGTATGTATGTATGTATCATATACATATATATGTGTATGCATGTGTAACATAGCAATTCGTGCAGTAAATAACATGACCGTATATAGATGTTGAGATTTACATCACAACAGACACGTTAGCTTATTTTGTATGTATTGTATGTTGTCAAATATATGCATGAACATATAGTTATAATTTTGAAATGATCACATATATATAGATAATGTATATTTTATCATTCAAATATTGCAGGAAATATTTATTTATTTATATAACTATATATATATATATATTACCACAAATAATAATAGAGAAATATATATATATATATACACGTATGTATATAAGTTTTTCTTTAATATACTAATTAGAAAATAGCCAAATCTGAAATTACAACAATTTCGAATATTTAATATATATGAATATTATATTTAATTAAGCAGTTTCGGTAATAATAAATTAATATAGATTAATTATATGATAAAAATTCAAGTTTTATAATTTTTGAAAATTTGGAAACATATTTTAGGGCTTAGGAAAAAAATCTAGAATTTTCTCAATTAGTATAATATTTTTAATTAAATAATTATTAATAGGCCGAATTTAAATTAATTTTAAAAAATAAAAGTTAAGGTTGTAAAAATCTAAAAAAAAATTCCTACAGCACCTGACGTGATGACTTATAAAATTGAATTTTGTAAGCACATATTATTTTACACAAATTATTGAACCAAATAATCATTAAATGATAATAATAATATATAAATAAATTAATAAAAATTATTTTCAATGCTTATAATTCATAATTGACATAAGCAAGTATTATGAAAATTTCAGATCAATGTTATACAATAAAAATGAAAACATATGTTTTAATTCAAATTGTATGTGAATATTTAAATCATAAATTAATGTATGTATATATATAATTTTAAACTAAAATTTATTTTAATGTTTAACATCAGATTATAAACATAAAATATGAATTAGATCTATAAACTTTATACACATATCCGATCTCCATTGTGACAACAATAATACGTACAAAAGTCTCACCTAACTAATGAAATAACAATAATCTAAATTATGTATATAAGATTAAATGATTAACAAATCTTAAAACCACAATAATATGATTAAGATATAAAAACACTACCAAGAATAGATGCCCTAAAGTCCACTTTGAAATAATGAAGTCTCTTTTCTCCAAAAAAATTTGATTCATGAGATTGCTAGTTTATAATCAATGACCGTTCACTATCAAATAGTTTTATGTAACTTGAATTGGATTTGAGATTTTGGGATGTTTTTAGAGAATAGGCTCTACCATTAGAAGAAATAATAAGAAGAAACTAACGGCTCAAAAATATGAATTAGAATAAGATTGCGATTTTGAGATTAGTATTTATATGCATAGGAT
Organism: Allium fistulosum; assembly: GCA_030737815.1. NCBI lineage: Eukaryota > Viridiplantae > Streptophyta > Magnoliopsida > Asparagales > Amaryllidaceae > Allium > Allium fistulosum. The sequence continues at coordinate 1,223,001,746 of CM060903.1, forward strand.
AAGAGAGCGAACTATATAGGTTTCTCACTAGATCTTAGCCACACATCTCCAAACCCTAATCCTATGTTGTTGCCGCCTCTAACCTAGCCAAACCAGTGTCTATCATCTCCAAACATCGTGGGTTGTAAGCCCATTTAACCCAAATTAAATATGTACAATCATATTTATCCTATTTTGTTATCGATGTCTCATATCGATCAATATATTCATAACTATTATGAAAACATGCAACAATTCTATTTTTAACTCACATTCAAATTTCATAATTAATGTTTCTTAAATATTAGTTAATTTAATTAATTTGTAATAATTATAAACTAATTAAATCTTTTGGTCTAAAGAAAAATTCATCATTTCAGTTATGCGACTCTTGGGTGTAAATTCGGTTAGCGATTAACATCGAACTATTCGAATGTTAAGGTTCACACTTCACTTAGTAGGCGGTGTGACATTATGACCAAATTTATCGCTTACTCAGCTTCGGTAAAATCTAATTGCACTTAATTGCGTTACCCAATTGTGACAATTATTTACACAAATTCTCTTCGTCAAAACTATATCGCTTTAGAGTTATTGAATTTGGTAGTAGTCAAAATTCCAACATCGTCCACATTCAACTCTATAGTCCAAACATAAAGTCCTTTATTCAATAATAACAATTATTATTAACCATACTACTCTGGCCAGAGATTTTGACTTTAGTTTGACTTGAGTTGACCGTGATACTAACTCCATATAACCGAGGAGACGAATCATCTCTTGAATAGTGCTTCACTTCCAATACTTCCACTCGACCCAACTATAGTCACTTGATGGATGGTGTTCCATGATTTGACTATAATCAAAGTAGAGCTTTCATATTGAAGATCATGGTATTCTCAAGTCGGAAGAACTGTGTAAATTATTCACATCGATATTTTCTGTTTTACCTTAGTTATATTAACTAACAAACTATCAAATGAGTCGTTCCATAGTTATCCAATAACTATTAGTACGTAACCCCTAGTTACCCCCAGCAGTCATGAGTAATACATTGCTCAAAATGTGGAGAGTGTTACATACTCTAGTCTCAACGGATATATCGATATCCAGTCTCGATGCATGTTAACTAGGAACATTTAAAATGGTATATTTACTTTTATTGTGATAAATTACTCACAGTTATAACACTTTGTAACTACTATAACAAAACATACCATCTATGGATTTTCTATTAAATTTACTTTTAATTAAATTGATTAATTAATATAACCACATTATATCAAGTATATAATAAAAAGAAAACACCTTTATTTCGAACAAGATTGGTCAATGGCTCAGCTGGTTGAGGACTACCTTGCAACCATGGAACAAAGTTCCTGGAGGTTGTGGGTTCGAGTCCCGCAGCTGAGATATGTTTCCCTTAAGGATTGGAGCGGTTATCCTCAATTAAACCTAACCCGGTAGAGGATTGATGCTCTGGGCTGGGTTAATTAAAAGGGGGATCAGTGTGGCGGGCAGCTGAATTTCCTAGCTCTACTCTCCGGAGTAGGGTTTTATAAAAAGATTGGTCAATGAGTTAGATATATATAACAAATTACATAATTTCCCCTAAGGCATACTCCTAACTCTATCACTCTCCCACTTGTACTTGGGGCCAATTATGGAATCTTATTACAACTTCTCCAATTGATTTTCTCAAAACCAATTGGGTAAGTCCATCTATGAATGGGTATGCTATTATGTTTTAATTATCTACTCTATCATTCAACTTTCTCCGAAAGTGATTAAGTGTTTTATCATGTGGAACAATTCGGACCATGTCTCTCGAATTCTAGTAAGCTTTAAGTTCTGTTACGAACTATATCGCAACATTGTTATCATATAACAATGTTATGAGATTCTCAACATTTGGAATCGGCTCAGTTATAAATTTGTGCACTTAAAACATTGCTTTTATTACGGAACTAATAAAATCTTTTGGTCTAAATAGAATTCATCATTTCGGTTGTGTGACCCTTGGGTGTAAATTCAGGATTAGCATTAAACTATTCGAATGTTAACGTTCACACTTCACTTAGTAGGTGGTGTGACATTATGGCCAAATTTGTCGCTTACTCGGCTTCGGTAAAATCTAATTTCACTTTATTAAGCGTTACCCAGTTGTGACAATTATTTACACCAATTCTCTTCGTCAAAACTATATCACTTTGGACTTGTTGAATTTGTAGTGGTCAAAATTTCGACATCATCCACATTCAACTCTATAGTCCAAACATGAAGTCCTTATTTAATAATAACAATTATTATTAACCGTACTACTCTGGTCGGAGATTTTGACTTTGGTTTGACATGAGTTGACTGTGATACTAACCCCATATAACTGAGGTGACGAATTCTCTCTTGAATAGTGCTTTATTTCCAATACTTCCACTCGATCCAACTATAGTCACTCGATGGATGTTATGCCAGGAGTTGACTATAATCAAAGCGGAGCTATCATATTGAAGATTCACAGTATTCTCAAGTCGAAAGAACTTTGTAAATTATTCACATCGATAGTTTCTGTTTGACCTTGGTTATGTTAACCAACAGAAAACTATCAAATGAGTCGTTCCATAGTTATCCAATAACTATTAGTACGTAACACCTAGGTGCCCCAAGTAGTCATGTGCAATAAACCACCCAACGTTTGGAGAGCGTTACGTACTCTAGTATCAACGGATACATCGATATCCGGTCTCGATGCATCTTGACTAGGAACATTTAAAATGGTATATTTAATTTTACTATGATAAATTACTCATGGTTACAACACTTTGTAACTACTATCACAAAACATACCATTTATAGATTTTCTATTAAATATACTTTCAGTTAAATTTAGTATAACCATATTATATCAAGTATACAATAGAAAGAAAACACCTTTATTTCGGACAAGATTGGTCAATGAGTTAGATATATGTAACAAATTACATAATTACTCCTTGGGCATTCTCCTAACTCTATCAGTTCCAGCCATAAATTGGCCAATCCACATAAGTGGCAAGCAGTACTTTGGACATGCTTTATTCAAATCTGAATAATCAATGCATGCTTGACACTTTCCTTTAGGCTTCCTAACCATCACGGAATTTTCTACCCAGTCGGGGTAGAGTGCTTCACAGATAAAGTTGTTTGCCAACAACTTGTCCACTTCTTCTTCCAACATTGTAGAGTTCACCATTTCCATACTACCTCTCTTTTGCTTTACAGAAGCAAATGATGGGATGACATTTTGCATGTAGCATGCAAATTCAGACCAAATCTCGCACATATTAGAAAGAGTCCATGTAAACACATCAGGGTTCACCCTCAACAATTCACTTAGTTCCTTCTTTATCCTCAAGTTGAGTTGAGGCACGATTTTGATGATCCTAGTCGGATCATTTGTTCCATTTGAATCTCATCCATTACCTCAATCGGTCCCGCCCTTCCCTCATCTTAATCTTTCTTTGGGTCCATTGCTTCATACTTGTACCTATTTACCCAAGCTATGGCTCAGATGATATTTGCTATGCATTGTGGTTCTTGATGGAGAGAGCTTTCTTTGCACCCTTTCCCTTTTTTTACGCTTTTCTTCCCTCAAATCCATGATGTAACATTCTCTCCTAGCACTTTGGTCGCCCTGGACTGCCCCTAATTCGCTATCCATGGGAAGTTTCATAATGAAACACCATGAAGTAAGGGCAATCCTAAAATCGGTAAGGGCCGATCGCTCCAAAAAAAGTTGTAGGCAGAATACCTATCCACCATGACGAATTTTTGTACCCGTATTACCCTGTTGGTTTTCTCCCATAGTTGAATCATAGTATAACGCATCCATCAGAGATGTTTCCTCTTCAGTGAAACCTAAAAGATAAGATTAATAAGGCAACAGATCCTTATCATCTAATTGCATCTCATCGAATGCTCATTTGAACATAATGTTCATTGAGCTTCCGCTTTCAATCAACACTCAGCACATAGTGGTTGACCGAACTATGGGCATTATGACTATTGGATCGAAGGTTGGAGCTTCGACCCATCAGTAAATCTATTTCGAAGGATGATATCGTTATCCATCCATTTTAGTTACTTTGCGGGAGTGTCATCCTCGATTGCATATTATGTCTCTTCTAGGGCATGTTTTAAGGAATTCCCATAATGATCTGTCTCATTCCAGCTTTTCTTTGCGGGATGTGAGCCTACATAAATCATTTTAATCACTAGATCATGTATATGTGATTATTGGTTTTGTCCACTGGTTCCCACTATATTACCTCAAGGCGGTTGTCTCAAGGGTTGATTATTCCACTGCCCACCCTCTTCCGGATTCCTCACATAACGTTGTAGTTGCTTTATCCAGATCAGTTCTTTAATCGTATTTTGAGATGTCTACACTCATTGGTATTATTTGCATGCTTCTCATGGAACCGATAGTACTTTCTGGAGTATTTCCCTTCTTTGGTAGCATTTCCCTTCTTTGGTAAGTAGCTCCAGTGTTCATCAAACCGAACAACACCACTTTGTAGCGATATTATCCCCAATCCATTATAAAATATGTATGCTCTGGGTCAAGAACATGGATCTTAATCTAATTGTAGCCAAAGTAAACATCCATAAAAGATAACATTTCGTGTATGGTTGTTCCATCTATGAGTTGGTCAATGCACAGAAGTGGAAAGCAGTACTTTGGACATGCTTTATTCAAGTCTAAATAATCAATGCATATTTGGCACTGTCCTTTAGGCTTCCAAACCATCATGGGATTTGCTACCCAATCGGGGTAGAGTGCTTCACGGATAAAGTTGTTTGCCAACAACTTGTCCACTTCTTGCTTCAACGTTGTAGAGCTCACCATTTCCATACTACATCTCTTTTGCTTTACAGAAGCAAATGATGGGATGACATTCTGCATGTAGCATGCAAATTCAGACCAAATCTCACACATGTCAGAATGACTCCATCCGAACACATCAGGGTTCACCCTCAACAACCCACTTAGTTCCTTCTCTATCCTCAAGTTGAGTTGAGACCCAATTTTGACGATCCTAGTAGGATCATTTCTTCCATTTGAATCTCATCCATCGACTCAATCGATCTCGCACTTCCCACATCTTAATCTTTTTGTGGGTCCATTGCTTCATACTTGTAGCTATTTACCCAAGCTAAGGCTCGGATGATATTTGATATGCATTAAGGTTCTTGATGGAGAGAGTTTCTTTTCACCCTTTCCCATTTCTCTACGCTTTTCTTCCCTCAATTCCATGGCGTAGTATTTTCTCCTAGCACTTTGGTCGCCTTAGACTACCCCTAATTTACTATATGTGAGAAATTTCATTAATGAAACATAATGAAGTAAGGGCAATCCTAAAATCGACAAGGGCCGGCCTCTCCAAAAAAAGTTGTAGGCAGAATATCTATCCACCATAACGAATTACTGTACCCGTATTACCCTGTTGGTTTTCTCTCCTAGTTGAACCATAAGTTTAATTCATCCAATCAGAGATGTTTCCCTTTTAGTGAAACCTTAAAGATGGGATTGATAAGGCAACAGAGCTTTATCATCTAATTGCATTTCAACAAATGCCCTTTTGAACATAATTGTAACACCCCGTATTTTTGGTAACATTATTTAGGATATTTAATTAGTTAAATTAAATAAAATAATGTGTTGATTAGGGGATTGAGATTTGATTTTATTAAGGGTTAGTCGTGCCATTTAACCAATGAATTAAAAAAAGAGTTAAAATGAAATAGAGGAGGGGTTAAATAGGAAAGAGGCCAATCTTATACCTTATACCCTTGGCCGTGTATCCCATGCACGTTCATTTTCATTTATCAAAATTTTAAAACTTGAGACCAGCCACCATTAACCAGAGAAAGAGGAGAAGATTAAGAAAAGCTAAGGAAGAAGCTAATTCAAATCAAATCCATTCACATCTCAATCTCTTTAATCTCTAAAGCTAAGGTGAATAATGTTTACATCTTATATTTCTTTTGTTTCGGTTTTAGGATGAAATCCGAAGTATTTTGCATTAATTTGCCATGTTTTTGAATGATGGAATGATTATATATACTTGTTGATGATTTATGGTTGTTCATATAGATTTTATGACATGTTTAGATATGAAAACCATAGTAAATGACATCCAGATGCCCTATGAATTTTTATGAAGATCAGAAATAATATTTTGGAGATGGGTTTCAATTTTTAGAATTTTCAGAATTTTTAGGAATTTTTGTAGAATTTCCCTAAGTATTTTGATGGATATATAAAATTATTTAAGGTATGGGACTTAAATGTTATATATATTTATAAAAGGAGAAGGGGCTTTTTTGTAAATAAATTCAAATTGTTAATTCTGGAAAGTCGAGAGTACTTTTAGGAAAGAGAAACTTGCAACCAATCACAATTTGACAAACAAGGCAGGTAAGGTATAAAGAAATAGTTTAAAAGGACAAATAAACATGTTTTTCACAATTTCGATGCTTTCAGTACCAGGTTCCACCTCCTTACCTTCGCTTCCAACTCCATCGAAACCAATGCATATTGTATCAGGGAACTTGTACGTAGTGAATTGGATGTAGGCGGAAGGTAAAGGGTCGAACCAGGGGTTCCGAAGGGGTTGTGGCACTACATTGCTTTTAAAAGAAAATGCGCCTGCTTGATTTCAACTGAGTAGCTTTCGACTAGGTTGGCTTTCGATCGGGTCAAATGGTTTTAAAGGAAAGGGTTTCGATTGGGTTGCGCTTTTGTTTTCAATGATTGCTTTCGACTAATTCGAAACCTTTAGCTGCCGCTTTCTTCCTTTCGATCCAGATGGTTTTGGAAGGGTTGCTTGGTTTTCTAAAACTTTGGCCACTTCTCCATTGATTTCGAAAGGATGGTTTCGACACCATCACTTGTGTACTTAGGAAAAGGTTTCAAAACAGATGCTTTCGACTTAAATGTTTTAATGATCCTTTTTCTTTGAATTGAATTATAACCTAAATGGTTTCAAAAGAGACAGTTTTTATGGTTTCGAAAGGTGTTTCCATATGTTTTAAATTGAACCCAAGTGCTTTTGAAAGTGTTGAGTTTCGATGCTTTCGAAAGGTTTTAATGAATGGTTTCGAAGGGGTGGTTCCCCAGGGGTTTTGAAAGGGTTGAAAGGAAAGGTTTTTCCTATGTTTTCGAAATGCAATATTTAACGGTTTTAAAGAAGGATGTCTAATATTTTAAAGATTTTGAAGGGAAGGTTTTTCTATGCTTTCAAAAGGAGAGATTTGGAATTTCGACTTAGTTTAAGTAAAGGATTTTACTAGGTTTCGAAAGAGTTAATTTAAATGGTGTCGAAAGGGGTACTTTCAATGGTGTTGTTTAAAGGTTTTAAACAAAGGTTTCGAATGTATTAACTAGACAATATAGCCTAAGTGTTTTCAAGTTATAAAGGGTTTTAACTTGTTTTGAAGGATAGGGAATTTCTATTAATTTTCGTCAACGTTATTTTGGGCAAAGTATATATAACATGGAAAAATAGCTTAGAGTAAAGCTAAGAAAATATTTTCCTTGTATAAGTATGATTTAAAAGGTTAAATCATTTTGAAAGGTTTTCAAGGAAAAAGATGAAGGGTAGTTAACCCTCAGAGAATGATTAAAATTAAAAGACCAGATAGGACTTGTGTAGGGTCGCACCCTATGCTCATTAGCTATTAGCCCCTAGCCAATTTAGTCCAGAATTTCAGTGTGTAGGGCTTAGTCACAGGTAAGACTAAAATGTTGGTTACACACAGAAAGGAATATTTATGCACAAAGATAGGTTATTGGTTAACCCGCAAAACCAGGAGGATCAGTTGACCCTTGGAGAAGTAAGTTAAGGACAGACCGTCTAGAAGTTTTGTCTAACATATGTTTAGACCATTTGATATTTTATCTGGTAGGCCCGAGTTAGTCAAAGGGACAGTTATTCCATTTTAAGGGCAATTAGCCTAGATCATTTATTACCTATTTTTAGCATAATAGATATAGCTATTATTATTATATTATTATCCGTTTGATTAACCAGTTTGGTTGTAGGATAAGATTTGCAAAATATATGTTTTGAAAAGGATATTAGTGAGGGAAAACCCATTCCGCTAAGCGGCGTGGGCTCACTTAATATTAGTAAACCGAGTTGTAACAGTATTATTCACACCAGGCTTTATGTCTGACTCGAAGTTTCTGTTTCCCATTAAACTCTCGGGTGCTCAAAATTGATTTGAGTTGGCTGAGGGTTGAGGTTTTCAGGTTTTAGTTGTTTTGGCGAATAATGCTTCTGGAGATGAGTAGGTGGCTGACGGATAACTAAATTGGAGTTACAGTTTATTCTGTTTATTTTCGATGCGTATATTAAGTCATATATGACTATATTGACTCTGATCAACCAAGGAGGCATCGTCATATGTTGCCCTTGGCGTATTTTGTAATTGATATATTTGATCATTGCTTGGGAAATGATATGGGATTATGTAACTTGGATATGAATTTGTTTTGAAATGTAATCAGTAAAAATGTTGTTTTTGAAAATCTGTGATTTTGTTCATATTTAAGTGCTTCTGATATTATGGATACCATTAGCATTACTTATTTTGTCATGGGAAGTTAATACTATGGATGACTGCAGCATCTGTAGCACTTCGCTTTTGGCCTCTAGATACGGGATGTTACAACTTGGTATCAAAGCATAGGTTTATGAAAAACTTTAACTAAAAATGGTTTGAAAACATAATCCTAAGGAATTAGAGCAAGATCGGGGTTGGGATAATGCTATAGTAACGTACTTGTATTTGCTATATATAAGTATACGCGTTATCTCTATTCTCCTATCTTTGTTAGGGTTATTTTTCAATATCTCATGAAGTTTGAATACAGATATGGATGGTAGAAGAGGAAGAGTTAACCTAGGAGGGGAGGGAACTGATGGGAATGCTAGACCTAATACGAGGAGAACCCAAGGTCAGGCACAAGTAGAGAATGATGGTGTTGGAGTCTCGGAAGTTGGAATGGAAGCTATGTATCAGTTTTTCATGAATATGATGCAAGTGGGAGTTGCAGCTGGAGTGTTAGGAGGAAATGCTGCAGGAGCAGGGGTTCCGAAAGTTTTGGTAGTTAACCAATATGCTAAGCTGAGCGGAGATTATACTAAGCTTGGAGGGAAACCGTTTATTGGAACTTAAGATGCCATTGAGGTGGAGAATTGGTTGCTGCATTGTGAGAGAATCTTTGCAGACTTGCGGATCAATGATGAGCGATAGAGGAGGCTTGCTTTGAGACAGCTTCAGGGAGCAGCTTTGTTTTGGTGGAATAGTGTGCCTGTGGCAGTGGATGAGGAGACAACGATCTGGGAAGATTTTAAGAGGAGGTTCTAGGAGAGGTTCATGTTTGTGATGGCACAGTCTTCTCTGATCACAAAGTTTTCTGAGTTAAAGCAGGGAGAGATGTCTGTCTTGGAGTATGCCAGAAGGTTCGAGGAGTTGGCCAGATATAGGTATGCTTTGGTGGATACAGCGATGAAGAGGAATGAGAAGTTTATCAGGGGGTTAAAGCCTGAGTTGGCCAGGGCTACATTGTCTCATATTAGAGATCCTTCTGATGTTGTAGTGGAGATGGCCTTAAGGCATGAGGAGGTACTTGATTCTCTATAGAAGAGTAAGGCTAAGGAGGTCCAGGTTGGGCAGGGCCAGAAAAGGAAGTTCTTTCCAAAGAAGGGTGTTCAGAAGGGTGGAGCAGCTAAGAAAGGGAAGACTGAGATTGTTTGCTTCAAGTGCGACAAGAAGGGCATTTTTCTAATGAGTTTCGTGCTGCAAAGGCAAAGGAAGTGGCTCGGAAGAAGAATGCCAGGTGCTTCAATTTCGACCAGATTGGCCACTATAAAAACCAATGCAAAGAACCCGCTAAGGATGGCAAGGGCAAGGTGTATGCATTGGAGCATGCTGCTTTGAAGCCTACAGCTTCGGAGAAAGGAAAGGAAGTTTTGGGAGGTACGCTTCAGATCTATGGTATGTCTGTTAGCGTTCTATTTGATACTTGTGCATCGCATTCTTTTATATATAGATGTTTGATAGATAAGCTTAACCTAGAACCCACATATTTAGTTACTTCCTTATGGGTTGCGAATCCAATAGGAGGGTATGCAACTCTAGGGTTGAGATGTGACCAGTTAGAGTTTGACTTGTTATGCATAATTTTGTTTGTAGTTTGCATGTGTTTGATTTTGTGGGGTTTGGAATTATTCTTGGTATGGATTGGTTAAGTGAGTACAATGCTAGGATATTTTGCCAGGATAGGAAAATATCACTAAGACACCCTAATTGTAGTGAAAGGATTGTTTATACCGTAGAAGCTTCTAGCGGTGAGGTGAATGCTTTGTTGGGTGTTATGGAGTTGGAAAGTGATCTGAGTCGAGTTTTCGTGGTTAGAATTCATAGATATTTTTGATTTCCATCGAAACGAGCCATTGAGTTTTAGATAAATTTGGTTCCTGGAGCAGAACCAGTGAGTAGGCCGCCAAGCAGGATGACCCCTACAGAGATGAGGGAGTTAAAGGTGCAGTTGGTGGATCTGGAAGGCAAGAGCTTTATCAGGCCGAGTAGTTTGCCTTGGGGAGCAGCTGCAGTGTTTGCAAAGAAGCCGGACAGATCGTTGAGGCTATGTATCGATTATCGTAAGTTGAATGTGAGGACGATAAAGAATCGATATCCATTACCCAGAATTAATGATTTGTTTGACCAGTTGAGTGGAGCCAAGATGTTTTCGCAGTTGGATTTAGCGACCGGTTTCCATCAGCTTAGAGTAGCAGAGGATAGTATACCTTTGATGACATTTAGGACCAGATATGGGTCGTCTGAATGGTTAGTTATGCCGTTCGGACTGACTAATGCGCCAGCTTTCTTTGTGGATTTGATGAACTGGGTTTTCCGAGAGCATTTAGATAGGTTCGTATTGGTTTTCATAGATGATATCTTGATATACTCTAAGGATGAAAGAGAGCATGAAGTTCATCTTAGAGTGGTGCTTGAGACGCCGAGGCAGTATAAGCTGAAGGCGAAGTTTTCGAAGTGTCATTTCTGGAAAAAGGAAGTGAAGTTTCTTGGTCATGTAGTCTCAGAGAAAGGGTTGTCAGTAGATCCAACTAAGATTGAAGCATTGAATAGTTCAAAGAGACCCGAGACAGTGATTAAGATAAAGAGTTTCCTTGGGTTGGCTGGTTATTATCAGAGGTTCATTAAGGATTTTTCGCAGATATCAGCACCGATGATCAAGCTAATGAGAAATGATGTGAAGTTTGTGGGGACCGATAAGTGTGAGGAAGCATTCCAGAGTTTGAAACACTTATTGACCCATGCACCTATTTTGGTTGTTTCAGAAGGGAATTAGGATTGGTGGTTTGTACATATGCATATGGAACATGGTTAGGAGTTGTGCTGATGCAGAAAGGTAAAGTGATCGCCTATGCTTCTAGATAGCTTAGACCGCATGAGGTCAGATATCTGATGCATGATTTGGAATTGGCTGCAGTGATTTTTGCATTGAAGGTGTGGAGACATTACTTTTGGGAGAAAGGTTTGAGTTATATACAGATCATAAGTCACTGAGTTATATACAGAGGTGGTTAGAGTTTATAGTCGCTTATGATTTTGGAAATGAGTATACACCAGGGAAAGGCAACAAAGTTGCAAATACACTTAGCAGAAAGCGTCAGAATGTAGTGTTAGCAATGATTGCTGAGTGGAAAGATTTGGAAGCATTGGCAGATTGCAGAGTGCGGTGGAGATTCGAGGCTGGATCTAGCAAAGAGATTGTTGTATTATCTCATTTGGAAGTTCGACCGGTGATGGTCAAAAAGATTGCTTCTAAACAAGGGGAGGATCCAGTGTTAGCTGAATGGATCAGGAAGTTAAGAGATGGAACTGAGAACGATGACTTAAAGGACTTCAGTCTTGACCAGAATGGGTGGTTGAGAAAGAAAGGAAGATTATGTTTTCCAAGTGTAAGAAACATAAGGAAAGAAGTCTTGGAGGAATGCCAATCGTTCGAAGTTCTCTATTCATCTATGGGGAACTAAGATGTATCAGGATAAGAAGAGAAGTTTCTTTTGGGAAGGTATGAAACAGGATATTGGCTTATGGGTAAAGCAGTGCTTGAATTGCCAACAGTCAAAGGATGAACACCAAAAGCCAAGTGGATTACTTCAGCCATTGGATATTCAAGTATGGAAGTGGGATTCTATTTCTATGGATTTTATTGATGGGTTACCAAGGTCGAATAGAGAAAATGAAAGTATATGGGTCATAGTGGACAGATTGACCAAGAGTGCCCATTTCATTCCAGTTAAGTAAACCAGAACGGCACCTGTTTTGGAGAAGTTGTTCATGAAGAATGTGGTTAAACTGCATGGAATTCCTAGTAGTATAATAAGTGATAGGGATTCCTTATTCACTAGCGAGTCTGGAAGAGTCTATAAAAAGTTTTGGGAACCAAGCTCAAGATGAGTACCACTTACCATCCACAGACAGATGGGTCAACAGAAAGAGTTAACAGAGCCTTGGAAAACCTATTAAGAGCTTGTGTGCTAGATTTCGGGGGATCATGGGAAGACCATCTGCATTTAGTCGAGTTTTCATATAACAACAATTATCAGACTAGTATTGCGATGGCACCGTGTGAAGCTTTGTATGGAAGGCCATGCAAATCTCTCGTATGTTGGTTGGAGACCGATGATAGGTTGGTTCTTGGTCCAGATTTTGTTAGAGAAGCTGCAGAAAAGATTGAGGTCATTTGGGTTAGAATGAAGGAGGCTCGGTCTAGGCAGAAGAGTTATGTAGATAGCAGAAGGAAAGACTTAGAGTTCTCCGTCGGAGATCGGGTATTTATTAAGGTGTCACCGATGAAGGGTGTGGTCAGATTTGGAAGATTAGGGAAGTTGACACCGAGGTTCGTTGGACCTTTTACTATTGTTGAGAGGATCGGGAAACTCGCATATAGGGTTGAGTTACCGAGCGGTTTGGCAGAAGTCCACAATGTTTTTCATGTTTCTCATCTCAAAAAGTGTGTTAGAGACCCGAAGACAACTATTGCACCGACTATGTTAAATGACTTAGTAGTAGAACCGGACTTGACTATAGCGAGAAAGCTGATTCGCATTGTTGCAAGAGATGAGAAGAGGCTTAGAACCAAGACGGTCAGATTAGTCAAAGTCCAGTGGAGTGACGATGACAGGGACTGTACATGGGAGGTTGAGAGCAGAATTAGAGATACTTATCCTGAATTGTTTGATGGTATGTTTTACCTCTTTGATTGATTGTTGTGTACCTTATCGTAATTTCGAGGACGAAATTCTTTAAGGAGGGGAATTTGTAACACCCCATATTTTTGGTAACATTATTTAGGATATTTAATTAGTTAAATAAAATAAAATAATGTGTTAATTAGGGGATTGAGATTTGATTTTATTAAGGGGTAGCCGTGCCATTTAACCAATGAATTAAAAGAAGAGTTAAAATGAAATAGAGGAAGGGAAAAATAGGAAAAAGGCCATTCTTATACCCTAAACCCTTAGCCGTGTATCTCATACACGTTCATTTTCATTTATCAAAATTTTAAAACTTGAGGTCGGCCACCATTAACAAGATAAAGAGGAAGAAGATTAAGAAAAGCTAAGGAAGAAGCTAAATCAAATCAAATCCATTCACATCTCAATCTCTTTAATCTCTAAAGCTAAGGTGAATAATGGTTACATCACATATTTCTTTTGTTTCTGTTTTAAGATGGAAATCAAACGTATTTTGCATTGATTTGCCATGTTTTTGAATAATGGAATGATTATATATACTTGTTGATGATTTATGGTTGTTCACATAGATATTATGACATGTTTTGATATGAATACCATAGTAAATGACATCCAAATGTCTTGCGAATTTCTATGAAGATCAGAAATAATATTTTAGAGATAGGTTTCAATTTTCAGAATTTTTTGAGTTTTGTGGATTTTATTTAAATTTTCTAGTGAAGAAAATGTTATTTTGGGTTATAAATTATTTACGGTTAAATAATAATTGGTTTGGGTTTGAAATTAATATATGTTAGAAAACATATAAAAAGTGATTTTTAGGAATTTTTGTAGAATTTTCCTAATTATTTTGATGGATATGTAAAATTATTTATGGTAAGAGACTTAAATGTTTTATATATTTATAAAAGGAGAAGAGGCTTTTTTGTAAATAAATTCAAACTGTTAATTCTAGAAAGTCGGCAGTACTTTTAGAAAAGAGAAACTTGCAATCAATCACAATTTGACAAACAAGGCAGATTAGGTACAAAGAAATAGTTTAAAAGGACAAATAAACATGTTTTTTCACTATTTTGATGCTTTCGGTACTAGGTTCCGCCTACTTACCTTCGCTTCCAACTCCATTGAAACCAATGCACATGGTATCAGGGAACTTGTACGTAGTGAATTGGAGGTAGGCGGAAGGTAAAGGGTCGAAACTAGGTGTTCCGAAGGGGTTGGGGCACTACTTTGCTTTTAAAATAAAATGCGCCTGCTTGCTTTCGACTAGGTTAGCTTTCAATCAGGTCAAATGGTTTTAAAGGAAAGGGTTTCGATTGGGTTGCATTTTTTTTAAATGATTGCTTTCAACTAAGTCAAAACCTTTAGCTGTCGCTTTCTTCCTTTCGATCCAGATGGTTTCGAAAGGGTTGCTTAATTTTCTAAAAATTTGGCCACTTCTCCAATGCTTTCGAAGGGATGGTTTCGACACCATCACTTCTGTACTTAGGAAAAGGTTTCGAAATAGATGCTTTCAACTTAAATGTTTTAATGACCCTTTTTCTCTGAATTGAAGTATAAACCAAAATGGTTTCGAAAGAGACAGTTTTAATGGTTTCAAAAGGTGTTTCCAGATGTTTTAAATTGAACCCAAGTGCTTTCGAAAGGGTTGAGTTTTGATGCTTTCGAAAGGTTTTAATGAATGGTTTCGAACGGGTGGTTCCCCAGAGGTTTTGAAAAGGTTGAAAGGAAAGGTTTTTCGTATGTTTTCGAAAGGCAATATTTAAAGGTTTTAAAGAAGGATGTCTAATATTTTAAAGCTTTCGAAGGAAAGGTTTTTCTATGCTTTCGAAAGGAGTGATTTGGCCTTTCGGCCTAGTTTAAGTAAAGGGTTTTACTAGGTTTCGAAAGAGTTACTTTAAATGGTGTCGAAATGGGTACTTTCAATGGTGTCGTTTAAAGGTTTTAAATAAAGGTTTCGAATGTATTAACTAGACAATATAGCCTAAGTGTTTTCAAGTTAGAAAGGGTTTTAACTTGTTTTGGAGGATAGGTAATCTCCATTAATTTTCATTAATGTTATTTTGGTTAAAGTATATATAACATGACAAAATAGCTTAGAGTAAAGCTAAGAAAATATTTTCCTTTTATAAGTATGATTTAAAAGGTTAAATCATTTTGAAAGGTTTTCAAGGAAAAAGATGAAGGGTAGTTAACCCTCAGAGAATGACTCAAATTATAAGACCAGATAGGACATGTGTAGGGCCGCGCCCTATGCTCATTAGCTATTAGCTCCTAGCTAATTTAGTTCAAAATTCCAGTGTGTAGGGCTTAGTCATAGGTAAGACTAAAATGTTGGTTACACACAGAAAGGAATATTTATGTACAGAGATAGGTTATTGGTTAGCCCGCAAAACCATTAGGATCAGTTGACCCTTAGAGAAGTAAGTTAAGGGCAGATCGTCCAGAAGTTTTTCCTAACAGATGTTTAGACCATTTGATATTTTATCCGGTAGGCCCGAGTCAGCTAAAGGGACAGTTAGTCCATTTTAAGGGCAGTTAGCCCAAATTTCGGACAGATAGTCCATTTATTACCTGTTTTTAGCATAACAGATATTTTTTTTTGAAATGGTACTTTATATGCAACATGTCACTAGGAAAACGTAACACATGTCAATAAATGTTCTAATCACACTACGCAAGTTTCGAACTTGTGACCTCTCGCATTGAAGCCAAATCACTTAACCACCGGGACAATGGTGCTTATCAATATAACAGATATTGCTATTATTATTATTATAATCAGTTTGATTAACAAGTTTGGTTGCAGGATAAGATTTGCAAAATATATGTTTTGAAAAGGATATTAGTGAGGGGAAACCCATTCCGCTAAGCCCTCCTGCAGATTCTTAAAGTGGCTATGATGTAGGATCGTGCAATATGGAATATATATACTAAACTTATTAGTGCGAAAAGTAACTATAAAATAAAATAGCAGTAAATTAAAAATGACACCAGAGATTTTTATACTGGTTCGAACTTCCCATTCTACGTCCAGTCCCAGACTCCTTCTGGAATTAAAACTAGCAACCCTCACTTAACCCGGAGGAATAGGTTTACACCGCCTAAGCAACCGAACAGGACTTGACCGCCTGAGCAACCAAATAGGACTTGACCGCCTAAGCAACCAAACGGGACTTGAATACAAATTAGATTGATTGTCTTGACCTTTCGTGTTCTTTTCACAACACATGTTTGTCAATTGTAGTACACCCTTCCTATGATCTTTTCCTCAAGTATAATGTGTGTAGTTGTGTGTATATGAAGATTAGGAAGTTTCAGATTGCTTAAGAAATATAGATTTATGTTCGTAAGCAATGAATATATGAATTCAAGAGAGTAGTAATTTCAGAAAAGATGAATCAAGTAAAAGCAAGAAAGTTGAGTAATTTGATCTTAAAATTCATGCATATATATAGTAGATAGAAAGTTACAACTTCTGGTGAAAATATGTTATCAAACAGCAATGGTCATAACCTTATGTGAAGAAGAAAACTGTTCATGAAAGGAAGTGTCTATTCAGAAAATGGAAGTTGGAACCAGGTCAGTCGACTGGTCTATGAACTTCAGTCGGCTGAATTTGAAAATATAAATGTGGATACATATGTGCGCAAGTTCAGTAGACTGCCTATAGATATTCAGTCGACTGAATGACCTTATTCAGTCGACTGAATGACCTTATTCAGTCGACTGAACTCTATTGATAAACAAAAATTACCATAGCTCATTTGGTTAGAGCACTTGTCTTCTATACTAGTGACCTGGGTTCGAGCCCTGCTCCATGCATTTTTTGAAAACTTGATTTTTTATTTATTGAAATATGATTTTACCAATGATTCAAGTCTTGCTTCATATATTATTGTTATTATTTTATTTTGTTTTTTTAATAAAACTTTTATTACTTTTATAGAATGTTTCGAATGTGTATGTTTGTGAACTACTTGAGGATAGATTTTAACATAGCTAAAACTGGACTTTGACTCAAAACAACATATATATATGAACCATACTTTATATTGTTGAGTCTGGTCTTCGTAGTTCTTTGTCGTAGATTCATGAATCTTCGTGTTGGTTGAATTTCTTGTCATTAATCAAAACATAAGATCCAACATTCTCCCCTTTTTGATGATGACAACTCCATTTGTGATATGAATGAATCTCGACAATATTGCTCCGTAGTTCTATATCTCTCCTTGAATATATCCTAGCCTTATCGTTCAGTTTCTCCCCCTGAATCTGTGCATTTATTCATGTTGCAAATAGTGCTAGAGCAATATCTTTCTCCCCCTTTGTCATTGACAAAAAGGAGAGTTTATATGATGACATAATTCTATTAAATATATGGAACATCCTTTTAAAATTCCAATATCTATCATTTTCCTTTTGTTTCTCCAAGTACCTGCAATAAATAATAATTGTTTTGGTACCCCCCCTTACTATGTTAGGGTTCAAGGGTTAAACATTGGATGAAAACCTTACCAAAATAGGTGTGGTTGTACCCTCAAAAAAAATAATGAAACAATTTTTAAAAATAACTACTACCTATAATCTAAGGTTTCAGAAAAAAAACATTCAAAGCATATGATACCCAGGTTTCTTATAATTTCCAAATTTTTAGGAAACCATACCCAGTTGGGTGCGGTTGAACCTTTATAGATATAGTTTTCATTATAAATCACATTCTTATAATAGTTGCTAATATAAAGTTGTTTATCATGATCAATCATATTAGCTGGAATCCGTATCTTAATACTATCGGTCATTAGCTTAGTACTTGAAAAATAATTTCTATCATTTCTAAACAAAGTACTATTATGACTGTAACTGGTTTTAAAACTATCTTGGTTACTAGTACTAGCACTAAAATTAGTATACAAGAATGCATATATAGTATTGTTTTTACTTTTAGCTTGTTTATAGCCCAAACCGCTTTTATCATTGTGAGCTTTTGAATTTGTAACTAAGGAAGATAAGATATCTTTACCTTTGTTAAAATTAACGATTTTTTTTATTTAATCCTTTAAAAAAAATTATAATTATAAACTTCTTTTTGCAAAATATTATTATTATCTTTTAAAATCTCGCATTCTTTAGATAATTCTAAATTCTTTTTAATTAAAGATTCATTCTCTTTTTCAAGAAACAAAATAAAAGAGCTAGAATTATTTAAAGAATTTTCCAAAAATGTATTTTTATTTTGCAAAACTTTGATTTCCTCTAAAAAATCGTTGTTTTTATCTTCTAACTGCTCATTTTCTTTTTGTAGGAAATCTTTTTGTAAAACAAGTTCTTCTACGGTATTTTCAAAATATTTAGTTTGTTTTACCAAAAAATTATTTTCCTCTTTTAAATTGGAAATTTCTTGCTCACAATCTTTTAACTTAGCTAAAGCAATTATGTTAACTTTATTCTAAGTTTTACAGTCTTTTAATAATTCATCGTGGGCTAACAAAATATCTTTATATAAAGAATCTAAGCATATTGATTGTGATCTGAGTTTAGCCATGAAGCATTTGTTTGTTTTCTCCTTTGATTCTTCTTTATTGCTCTTCCTCTTCTTATTGCCTTGACTAGATCTCTTTATGGCCATTTATTCTCAGATGTTGTTACGATCTCTAGAATCCCAGGCTGTGATACCAATGAAAGTGACTATGCTATAGGATCGTGCAATATGGAATATATATACTAAACTTATTAGTGCAGAAAGTAACTATAAAATAAAATAGTAGTAAAGTAAAAATGACACCAGAGATTTTTATACTGGTTTGAACTTCCCGTTCTATGTCCAATCCTAGACTCCTGGAATTAAAACAAGCAACCCTCACTTAACCCGTAGGAATAGGTTTACACAGCCTGAGCAACCGAACAGGACTTGAATACAAAGTAGATTGATTGTCTTGACCTTTTGTGTTCTTTTAACAACACGGATTTGTCAATTGCAGTACACCCTTCCTATAATCTTTTCCTCAAGTATAATGTGTGTAGTTGTGTGCATATGAAGATTAGGAAGTTTCAGATTGCTTAAGAAATATATATTTATGTTCGTAAGCAATGAATATATGAATTCAAGAGAGTAGTAATTTCAGAAAAGATGAATCAAGTAAAAGCAAGAAGTTGATTAATTTGATCTTGAAATTCATGCATATATATATAGTAGATAGAAAGTTACAACTTCTGGTGAAAAGATGTTATCAAACAGAATGGTCATAACCTTCTACGAAGGAGAAAACTGTTCATAAAAGGAAGTGTCTATTCAGAAAATGACAGTTGGAACCAGGTCAGTCGACTGGTCTATAAACTTTAGTCGACTGAATTTGAAAATATAAAAGTGCATACATATGTGCGCAAGTTCAGTAGATTGCCTATAGATATTCATTCGATTGAATGACCTTGTTCAGTCGACTGAATTCTATTAATAAACAAAAATTACCATAGCTCATTTGGTTAGAGCACTTGTCTTCTAAACTAGTGACTTGGGTTCGAGCCTTGCTCCATGCATTTTTTGGAAACTTATTTTTTTTATTTAAAATATGATTTTACCAATGATTCAAGTCTTGCTTCATATACTATTGTTATTATTATTTTTATTATTTTTTAAAAAAACTTTTATTACTTTTATAGAATGTTTCGAATGTGTATGTTTGTGAACTACTTGAGGATAGATTTTAACATAGATAAAACTGGACTTTGACTTTAAACAACATATATATATAAACCATACTTTATATTGTTGAGTCCGGTCTTCGTAGTTCTTTGTCGTAGATTCATGAATCTTCGTGTCGGTTGAATTTCTTGTCATTAATCAAAACATAATATCCAACAGATTCCTCACATAACGTTGTAGTTGCTTTATCCAGGTTAGTTTTTCAATCATATTTTGAAATGTCTACATTCATTGGTATTATTTCAATGCTTCTCATGGAACCAATAGTACTTTCTGGAGCATTTCTCTTCTTTGGTAACCTCTCTCAGGGTAGGCTTCCTATATATCACAATGCCTTAGGTCACAAGACGAATATTTTCCACCGAAACATTCAAATTCGTATGTTTACCGTTTTGTGTAAACCTATGACATTTTATGAGGTCCTCATTCATGCCCACAATATTGTTGCTCTTCCTTTTATTATCGTTATTGTTACTTTTATTTCCATTATTACCATCTTGCTTAATAACTTCATTGTTGTTCACCACACAGCTCGGTTCTAGGTGACCACAAGCATTCAACATCTTCTTCATTTCTGCCTCTTCCAAGCGTAGAAATGGATTTAGTTTCTTATAAAAAGTCTTTAATGTGGCTACCTTTTTCATGTTCAACAATTTCTCGAAATCAGAATCACTATCCACTCCACCAATTAGAGTCATCAACACCAAGCTATCCTAGATTCCTAACTTCGTCGGTGGTATATTCAACCTTCTCAAATAGCATTTTAATGATTTTGTCTTTCTCCATTGAATGCTTGCTAATGAACTTGATTCCTTAGGTTGCAAAGGGTGAACCCTAAATCATTCAAAAACTTTTTTGCCAATTGGTCATATGATCTTATGGATCTTAGCTCCAGCCATTAGAACTACATCATTGTTAAACCTTCCAAGAATAATGAGAAACATCAACATTTCATATAATCATCAGCACTCGCGCCATCCATATGCCAATCGTACCTAAGATTATGTTGCAAAGGATCTGTCGTTCCATTATAAACTTCCTTAGGTATTTAATCGCTTTGATCTTCGCCGTAGATGGTTCCAACTAGAAATAAATGCCCAATCGTCCTCTTGATTTCCTTTATGAAATAATCTTTGGACTGCTTCATTAATCATATCATTGGTACCTTTATTCCATCCTCAAAGACGGTCTTCGAATGCATCACCATTTGCTTCGTGAATGACCAATACACATGTTGCCCAAGCGTCCATGGCAAGCAGACCAATGCCTAGGTCTCCCATTGTCTAGGGAGTCCACTCGTCTTGACCTTTTATGCTATCGATCTAACCATGTCCCTTAGATCCATCTCTCGTAAGATTATTATTTTTATCAACTTTTCTCACAGATCTCCCAACTGCAGGACTCACGGTATGACCAACTCCTTTATCGGCATCTTGGGGATCATCATTCCTCTTCCTTCATGGATTGGTACCATTCCATAATCAATTGATATCAATCGATCCTGGGGCATTTTCTTTAGGTTAAATTCCTTCTTTATTTTGCATTCTCAAACTCTTTCCCGTTCTGCCCTAAGCCTTCTAGGAAAATTTGGTCTTATGATCTTATGGATCTTAGCTCCAGCCATTAGAACTACATCATTGTTAAACCTTCCAAGAATAATGGGAAACATCAACATTTCATATAATCATCAGCACTCGCGCCATCCATATGCCAATCGTACCTAAGATTATGTTGCAAAGGATCTGTCGTTCCATTATAAACTTCCTTAGGTATTTAATCGCTTTGATCTTCGCCGTAGATGGTTCCAACTAGAAATAAATGCCCAATCGTCCTCTTGATTTCCTTTATGAAATAATCTTTAGACTGCTTCATTAATCATATCATTGGTACCTTTATTCCATCCTCAAAGACGGTCTTCGAATGCATCACCATTTGCTTCGTGAATGACCATTACACATGTTGCCCAAGCGTCCATGGCAAGCGGACCAATGCCTAGGTCTCCCATTGTCTAGGGAGTCCACTCGTCTTGACCTTTTATGCTATCGATCTAACCATGTCCCTTAGATCCATCTCTCATAAGATTATTATTTTTATCAACTTTTCTCACGGATCTCCCAACTGCAGGACTCACGGTATGACCAACTCCTTTATCGGCATCTTGGGGATCATCATTCCTCTTCCTTCATGGATTGGTACCATTCCATAATCAATTGATATCAATCGATCCTGGGGCATTTTCTTTAGGTTAAATTCCTTCTTTATTTTGCATTCTCAAACTCTTTCCCGTTCTGCCCTAAGCCTTCTAGGAAAATTTCGTTCTTTCGATCTGGCTAGAGTTCTTCCTCTAACTCCTTTATCTATTACCCGAGATCCATCTCCTTAAGGAGGTTGCCTTATTGTTACAAATTGCCCATTTGGTTCTTCCATGATTGATCGTTGTGTTGCTTCCAACTTTCATTAACATCGGCTATCATTTCTTGAAACTCTCTAGTCACTAGATCTGGTGAAGGTTGAGTAGATTCATCACTTCTATTAGAATTCCCAATATTCCCTTAATTGATTGTTCAATAATTAACTTTCCTTGGTTCTTCGGTCCTACACTATCATATCCCTTTGGAGACTTTATTCAAATCCTAGAACCAATAGACATCTACTCTGACCATCTACCTCTCAATGAACGCACCAAATGATATTAGCCAAAAATTTGGTCCAACACCCTAAAAAGCTAATTTGAAAAAAATAACAATCCTATGGTGTAGAATTATATCCATGAATAGTAAATCAGTAATAAATATACAAATTTGAAGAACAACAACAAGAAGAGTAAGAAACAATGATTTTATAATGGTTCGGCTATGTTTACATCCACTTTGAACATATTTTATTGTTTGATTCACTCTAGATTTTTTTTTACAACTAAAACTGGAAATTCTATTCCAAAGTTGGCAATGGTAGAATCTACCTTAAATATGAATAAGCACAGTGTCAAGGTCACCTTCCTATTGCAAGCAATCTCCTATTTATAGCTGAAGTTGGTCATAATTGAGGTTTTGGGTTGCCAGATAGCAATATAATTCATTCAATGGTCAGATCTAGAAAGATAGGAAAAATGCTGAGACTTTTCCAAAATATCCATGAATCGTTGTTGATTCATATTTGGATCAATACCGACCGATAAGCTTCTCCATTTTGTTTTGTTTCTTCTTATTTCCATTGAGTCTAGATGCTTTGTTCCTTCAGTCAATCCTTCTTTGATGCTTCTAAGCTTGTATCTTTATGTATTCACTGAGAGTATTTTCCTTACCAAGGGAATCTATGGATCAACAGCGACCCATAGGCCTAGTTAAATTTCTCTATCTTCTTCCTTCCATTGATATCTTCACCATCATACAGAACTAAAGGGAAAATATGACAATTTATGGATTAGTACCAATCCATTTTTAATCGGTATCGATCTATGGATTTAGCCATGTTTCCCTTTTCTTTCATCTACTCTCCATGTTCAATCATCATTGAGTGACATTCATTCCTTCATTATTTCAATTTCATTCCATAGATATGTCACTTGTAAAAAACACCAGCAATGTGAAAAAATTATAATATTTATATGTTGATTTATCTATTACTCATGATTATTGATTGTTTGTAAATTTGGAAACCATAAGTTGTTGGATACCATTAATTTATTGTCTATTTTCTTCAACAAGTTTATAGATCCATCGCTTTCGCTATATAGTATTTATTTAGGTGATTCTGGCCTACTGAAACTCTAACGTCCCATTTGGTTTGTCATTTTATTTTTGGATTTTCGTTCAAAAAATATATGCATGGCGTATGTATTTTTGGAAGACAACCAATCTGGAAAATGAAGTTAACATACAAAATGAAAAACATTTTTTTTTCTGTGTTCTGAGAAACAACAAAAGCATGGAAACAATCTTTCCCTACCGCTATCCATCCACTATCGTAAAAGTGATTTTTAAATATTCTCCTCCATTCACCTCATATTCTATAATGCATGTAGACGACGAAAAACTAAAAGAGAAAATTAGTTTAAAGGAAAAAAATTAAAAAAAAAATATTTTCTACGATGTTAATTTAAAAATTAAATCTCAAGGATGTGCACATGTTTTTCAACCCTCTTTTAACAAAACCACTTCATTTTCTAACCTCCACTAACAAAATCATTTCACTTCACCATTACCGAAAATTCTCCCGTATAATTCAAATTCAATCACAAATCCATGGAAACTCGATCAAAATCATCTTCTCTAACAGATATGAATCTTCTTCCATAACTAAACACAACCTGCCCCCATTATCTACCACAATAGAAACAAAATCGACAAAACCTAAATCGCTTATTAGGGCTTTAAAATTAGTAGGAAAGAAGTCGACGTCAACAATGCCTACACAATCAAATCCAAGAGCAGCTGAGATTAGGGCTATAAAATAAATGGAGAAACGAACAATAGAAGACAAAGTCGAACATCAAGATCGAAATAGTACTAACAAAAATGAAACGTCGAAGGTATTGCTTACATTTAAGTTTACTATGCGGTTAATTTTCAATAAGTGAATGTCAAATGATAGTTATACATAACATTATAGATTTAAAAACAATATGCATGAATTGCATGTCTGGATGATAGTCGTCTACAGCATTTCTATTTTTGAAACATTGTATCATGTATTGAATATGCATAATGGTAGTCAAATATAGCATTTAAGTGAACTAGGATGCATTGAATATGCATAATGATAGTTAAATATATCATTTGTACTTAGTAACGTGCATTTGGTAAGAAGAATGATAATTGAACATAGAATCTATAATTTTTCATTGCAGTAGCATGCGTTGAATATACATGATGACATTTGAAAATACCATTTTATATTTTTTTAAATTAGTAGCATGTATTGAATATGCA
The DNA here is from genome assembly GCA_030737815.1 of Allium fistulosum. Taxonomy (NCBI): domain Eukaryota; kingdom Viridiplantae; phylum Streptophyta; class Magnoliopsida; order Asparagales; family Amaryllidaceae; genus Allium; species Allium fistulosum. The sequence continues at coordinate 1,223,026,696 of CM060903.1, forward strand.
TATGATAATTGAACATAGCATTTTTATTTTTCAAATGCAGTAACATACATTGACTATGCAGAATGATTCTTAAATTTATTACATTCATTTTTAAAGTAAAGTAGCATACATTGACAATGCAAAATCATACTTGAAAGTATCATCAACATTTTAAAAATGCAGAAATATACATTGAATATACAAAATGATAGTTCAATGTAAACTTTTTTAAATGCAGTACAATAAATTGAATGTGCAGAATGATCGTTATATCATTGTTATCTTTTAAAGTGCACTGGTATCACTGAAGAGGTAGAATGATAGTTAAATATAACATTTGTATTTTTAAACTACATTAACATATCTTGCATTTCAACAATGACAGTTGGATATAACATTTAAAATTTTGAAATACAATAGCATGCATTGCATATGAAGAATGATAGTTGAACATAATGTTTGAATTTTTGAAATACAAAAGCATATATTGCACATGAAGAATGGTATGTGGATATAACATTGGAATCTTTGAAACATAGTAGCATGCATTACATATGAAGAATGATAGATTCATATAGCATTTAATTTTTGAAACATAATAGCATGCATTGCAAATGATAGTCAGATATAGCATTTGAATTTTTGAAATACAGTAGCATGTATTGCATATGAAGAATGATAGTTGAATATTGCATTTGATTTTGAAATACAATAGCATGCATAGTATATGCAAAATGATAGATCAATGTAGAATTTGAATTCTTAAAATACAATGGCATGCATTACATATGAAGAATGATCGATGAATATAGTATTTGAATTTTTGAATAAAATACCATATATTGCATATGAAATATGATATATCAATATAGCATTTTAATTTCTGAAATACAATACCATGCATTACATATGCAAAATGATAGATGGATATAGCATTAGAATTTTTGAAATAAAATATCATTCTTTATATATGAAGGATGATAGATGAATATAGCATTTTAAATTTTGAAATACAGTAGCATGCATTGCATATAAAGAATGATAGTTGGATATAACATTTATTTTTGAAATACGTTAGCATGCATTGCATATGAAGAACGATAGTCGAATATAGCATTTAAATTTTTAACTACAATAGCATGTGCTGCATATTAAGAATGATATATGGATATAGCATTAAATTTTTTGAAATACAATAGCATGTGTTGCAAATGAAGAATGATAATGAATATTGCATTATAGTTTTTGAAATACAGCAGTATGCATTGCATATGAAGAATGATAGATGCATATAGCATTTGAAATTTTGAATTACTATAGCATTCATTGTATATGAAGAATGATAGCTGAAATATCATTTGAATTTTTTAAATGCGGTGGCATGCATTGCATATGCAGAATGATAGATGAATATAGCATTTAAAATTTTGAAATATAGTAGCATGCATTGCATATATAGAATGATAGCTGAATTTGGCATAACTATTTTTGAAATAATATAACATCCATATCTTATGTAAAATGATAGTAGCATGCATTGCATATGCAGAATGATAGTTGAATATAGCATAACTATTTTTTAAACATGGTATATGATTTTGAAGCATAATTTATACAAAACTTAAAAAGCACAACAAAAAAAAAGTAAAAGAAATTCTCTAAAAAAAGAGCAAGACAAAAATCGGTACAGATGCAGTTTAATGGCCATGATAAGAAAAAAATAAGAAAAGCAAAAGCATTTACTTTAAACTAGATGGAATTTTTCAACCAAACTTCTTTTGAAAAGTTTATATATGTTTTATTTTAGAATATATAATACAAGTAAATTTACAAAATCATCACCACTTTAGATGATATAATAGTAGTATTTTCTATAGAAGACGACTCTTTCAAAATTGGGAAAAAAGTTTAAAATATACACCACAAGATATTTCTATTATATTCAGTTTACTTTACCTGGAAAAAATACTTCCCACTACCAAAAAGATCTTTACAAGCAATACCAGATAATTGTAAAGAATTTGTCTTAAGAAACTATGGAAATGTTGAGCACATAACAAAAGTTAATACAACTTCAAGAATAAATAATCAAATTGAAATAAATGAAATTCAAAATGAAAATGATTTACCAAAACTACTTATAATTCTTGCAATGATAACATTCTTCTTCCCAGACAATCAACGATATTTTACCCTTTGGGTATGTTCCATATATACTAGATGTAGAAAAAATAAACGAAGTATCATGTCCATTATCCATTCATCATTCTTTGGTATGAGCTTTGAAAGATTTTAAAACAAAGCTGAGGAATATGCCTGAATGCTCTATATTTCCACGGTAAGCACAAAACATAAACTTTACATATTTTTACTATGTCTAGATTACATATGCTATACATTATACTTTAACAACAAATTATTTACTTTATGTCGTAATATATACGGAATATAAGGGTGAATATTATAAATGTTATATGGACATTATTGTAATCTTCATTTTCCATCACAAGCCTATAATAGAGCTCCATTGTATTGTACGTTCAGACCTGTAGTGGATAAAATATCTCATCTCTCTTTCTTTAATGGTTTCTTATGTTCTTATAGTTTACAACATGTTATCAGCACGATCTCTAAATGAAAATTATAGATATAGAGTTGTGATAATTTAGAAGATCTGATCCATCTTTTTTCATGCAAATTAATCTCTATCTCTTAATCAATTGATGAAATCAGATATGACTTCTAAGATTACTTTTATTATTCTCTAATTGAAATCAATATTGTTTATTCTTTCAAAATTAGTATTTGATCAATATCAAAGTTTCTAATAAGTGGTATTAGATCCACCCATCATTGATTTCATTGAGAATTTTTTATTTTTTTAATATATTTGAGTAATTTTAAATGGACTTTGTTTATTAGTCATTGAGTTCATGTAATATCTTACTCAAATTACACATCTACTTGATCTATGTATGAAGAATTTTTTTGTGATAATTTTGGACTTGAGCTGGTACTAAAGCTATTTTTCTAAATTAAAAGGTTGAAAAACTATTTTAATGTAGAAAGATAGATCTTAACGATCAATATGTGGTTTATGAAACAAAATAAAATTTCCAAATAATTTTATTTCTAGGAAATAATCTTGATTCCCTAAATTTTCTAAATTTTGGAAATAACTTGCGTTGTTTTGAAGATCTACATGTTTATTTTGATATATTTGGTAAAGAATCGTGGGGTTATTCTTTTTATGAGAGAAATAATTTGGATTTATGATGTATAGTTATCTTTATTTATGTTTCTGAATGGTATAGAAAGATCTACATAATTTAGAACCATTTATGTAGGAGAATATAAAATTTTAGTTCTATGATTAAATTATTTTACTCAATTTTTGATTGAGCATTATATGTAAGAGGTATTTTGGTTTTTTTAGAAACTTTGATTATTAAGAAATAAAGTATCACTTTAAGGCATTCATTTTGATTTTATTATTGGATAATATTGTAGCTAAATCTTTAAGGTGTTCAATAATTCCAGTCCAACAAACAGAATAAAAAGAAAATCAAAGTGCGCAAATTATAAATAAAAGACAGAGGAAAGAACACACTGATATAACAAGGTTTGGCTATGCCTACGTCCTCGGACCCAACAACCTTTATTATTTCTTCACGTCAAGAGGGAGTACAACATGAGAAGAATATAAATCACTCAATATAAATTTCTCACCCTACAATAGATACAGAAATAGGAATGTTATTGAAGTTGTTTTGTAGTGAACTCTCTTGCCATCTTATGTTGAAAAGATGAACAAATGTCTTCATATATATAGATGGAAGGATGAAGACTGGCTTGGAGATAAGGATGAATCTTTTTGGATTTACTTCATTTCAACAAAAATTTAGCATATTGGTATTTGTTTCCACATACATCCTTATTTGATTTATTCCTCAAATCGATTAATATATCTTCTAACATTAATTGATTGTCTTCCTATTTGTTTTCTATATTTGATTGATTGGGGGAATCAATTAATATCTTCTCTCTTTTAATATTTGGAATAGATTTAAATCATCCAAATTTAACACTCCAACTCAATTTAAATACATAAATCGATCAACTAAACTGGTTGTTGGGTTAGCGCCCCATTGGGCTGAGTAGCTCGTACCACACTAATCAAGTTTGAGCAATGCTCAAACTTGTCCTTTGGAACCAAATTTTTTAAATATCAGCTGGATTTTCTTTTGTGTATCTTCGATAGCTTTATCTTATTTCTCTCATCTTCAAGCTTGAGAAAGAAAATCGTAATATCAATGTGCTTTGTTCGTGAGTTATAGGCATGGTTCTCAACAAGATGAATGGTGCTCTAAGTATTTGAAAGCAACTCCACTATCTTCAGCATCATTGATAAATCCTCCAAAAGCTGCAACAAATACAATCCTTCCTTGGTCGCTTCCATAACAGAAATAAGCTCTATCTCTGTAGTTGATAAAGCTATAATGGATTGTAGCTTGGATCTCCAAGAAACTGGGCCTATGGCAAGTGTATAAACATAGCCCGAAATCCTTTTCCTACCATCTTTATCCTGACCATAATCTGAATCACAAAAATCCCTTAGAGTTATGTTGCTACCACCAAACAACAAGCCAATATCAGAAGTGCCTCTCAAATATCATTAAATCCACTTTACCGCTTTCCAATGAGTCTTGCCTAGGTTAGATATGTATCTGCTAACAACACCAACTGCATGAGCTAAATTAGGCCTTATGCATACCATAGCGTACATCAGACTTCCAACTGCACTAGAGTAAGGAATATTAGCCATATCCCTTTTGTCTTCATCCAACGTGGGACATAAATCTCTGGATAGTTGAAATTGAGAGCCTAAAGGAGTAGCCACCGGTTTAGCATTATGCATACCAAATCGAGATATGACTTTCTCGATATATTGAGTTTGAGTGAGACTCAAACTCTTTGCTTTCTATCCCTCTGATTCCCAATCCCAAAAAAAAATTGTGCCTTTCCTAAATCTTTTATATCAAACTCCTTGCTGAGCTTCATCTTCAACTCTGAAATTCTAGTCATGCTCTTAGAAGCTATCGACATATCATCAACATAAAGCAACAAATAGATGGTGTCTTCATTACACTTCTTAAAATAGACGCATTGGTCCTTAAAGCTTCTAGAGTAATCATGTAAGATCATAAACTTATCAAATTTAATATACTACTGTCTAGGGGACTGTATTAAACCGTAAAGAAATTTATTAAGCTTGCAAACATGACTGGGCCTACTACTTTCAGTGAACCCCTTGACCTGCTATAGGTCAATGTCCTCCTTAAGGTCACCATGAAAGAATGCTATCTTGACATCTAATTGTTCAAACTCCATGTCGAAGTGGGAAACCAATGCCAAAATAATGTGAATGGAAGTGTGTTTGACAACTGGAGAAAAAATATCGTGGAACTCCACACCTTTCCTCTGAACATTACCCTTCGCTACTAATCTTGCCTTATACCTCAAGTCAACATTACCGTCGTCTTTCACCCTATAGATCTACTTACACCCAATTGCTATCTTGCCGGAAGGAAGTGGCACTAAATCCCAAGTGTGATTTTTGTGTAAAAATTCAATTTCCACTCCATAGCTACTAACCAACTGGAACTATCAACTGAACTAATGGCATCTCTATAGTCTTTGAGCTCATCATGAAATATGCTTAATGCATAGGCTGCCATGTCATCAAAGTCAATATCTTTAATGCTCAATCCCACAAAATCATCAAGTCATCTAGTTCTTTTCCTCTCTTTGATTGGTTGAGTTTGAATTAGAGCTCCACCTTGAGATTGATCCTTTGTCCTTTCCTCATCAACCACGATGTCATCGAAAACACCATTTTTACTTGTATGGAAGTCCGATGGTATACTTTGTGTCCGGTACTCTGAATTTTTCCTTGCAACATCATCATTAACTGAAGAAGAAGGCTCCACCTTCAACATAGTATTTTCATCAAATGTAACATGTTTGCTAGTAACAATATTCTGGGTAGTAGGGCATCACAACCTATAACTCTAAACTCCTCTCCTATAGCCAAGAAAAATAAACTTGCGCGATCTTGGATCCAACTTCCTTTTGCTCTCATGCACATAAGCTGGACAACCAAACACTCTAAGAAAGGAGTATGAAATAGGGTTTCCCTTCCATACTTCTTCAGGAATCTTCATATCTATTACGGTAGAAGGTGTATGGTTGATGAGGAAAACCGCCGTAGATAATGCTTCTGCCCAAAATCTCTTCTTTAATCCAACAATCAGACGTAAGCAATGAGTTCTTTCTAACAAATTCCGATTCATCTTCTTTGTAACCCCATTTGACCGAGGGTCCCCTGGTGTGGTGTAATGCCTTTTGATTCCCTCAGACTCACAAAATTTGGTGAATTTTTTAGAACTAAATTCACCACCATTATCTGATCAAAGAACCTTCACTTTCTTTCCAGACTATTTTCCAACAAGAGATTTCCAACTGTGTAACTTATTAAAAGTTTCGTCCTTGGACTTCATAAAGTAAAACCACACCTTTCTAGAAAAATCATCAAAAAAGGAAACAAAATACCTAGCTCTTCCAAAAGATAGGCATGGTGTGGGGCCCCAAACATCAGTGTGAACATACTCTAAAACATCTTTAGACTTATGCTCTGCAATGCCGAAAGAAACCTTCGTTTGCTTTCCAAGTATGCATCCCTCACAAAAGTCAAGTTTTGAATGATGAATACCGTCAATCATCGATTTTTCAACACTTCCAAACTATGCTCTCCTATGTGTCCCATATGAAAATGCCACAATCTGGTAGAATCGGAATCAATGGGATCAACAACCAAAAAAGACTCTGCAACAATAGTGGTACTCTTCAGCAAATATAGATTTCTAGCTTTTACCCCTTTCATCACTATCAATGAGCCATTTGTAATTTTAAATGAATCATTTTCTATTGCACACTTCAAGCCAAGATTGAACAATACTCCATTGAAGATCAAACTATGCCTCAAATCAGGCACATGCCTGACATCACACAAAGTACGAACAATACCATCAAACATCTTGATCTTTATCATTCCAATACCAATCATGCGACAAGTAGCATTATTTTCCATGAAAACCTCTCCTCCATCAAACTAACGATAAGTGAAAAAATGTTTCTATCAGGTGTCATAGGATAGGATGCTCCAGAGTCAATAATTCACATAGTGCTCTTCATAGAAGAGGAAGAAATTGTAAAAATGCTAGGATCACTATCTGAATATGATGTCTCCGCTGTAGAAGTTGAAGCCTTTTGGGTAACAACTTTGTTTTTATTCTTCAACATGGGGCTAATCGCAATATAATTTTCGGGCCTTCTACAACAATGACAAACTCCCTTCAGAGCTCCCCTCGACTGAGATCTTGACTTGGCTCTATCTCCAACATATTTGGGCCTACTCTTACTTCTTCCCCTTTGCGTAATAAGGCCTTCAGAATCATTCTCCATGCTTATGTTTGCTAACTTTCCCCTCAACATCTCATTATGAAAAATTTTCTTCACATCTTTTGAGCAAATAGAAGAGCACCTCATAGATCATAGAGTTAACAAAAGTGTTATACTCCACAGACAAAGAACATAAAAGAATGACAACTTGCACTTCATCCTCAATTTTTACTTCAACTGCTCAAAGATTCATAACAATTGTGTTTAGGACATCCACGTGAGCTAATACATCAATTCCAGGCTTTTTCTTGAGCGAGTAAAGTTGTTATTGTAGGATGACGTGGTTGGTGAGAGACTTGTCGTAGAACTTTTTTGAAGAGCATCCCACAATTCCTTAGCGGTTTTCACATGATAAAACTCTCTCGGTACTTCATCTAAATGGCTAAGCTGGATGGTAGTAATAGCATCCTCTTCAAATTCCATAACCTCTTTAGGTGCTAATTTCTTTAGTTTTTATGGATCTGTAACAACCTTAAAAGTCCTCTCTTTCTTCAACACTATTTCCATATTTATCTTCCATGTGCCAAAATCACCCTTTCCATCAAATCTAGCGACTCCATAATATTTAGAGCTTCTACTAGTGCTATTCTTTGTAGAATTAGACATAGCTGAAATAGTCTTCAAATAGAACAACAAGCTCTGATACCAAACTGTAGTGAATAATTCAAGTTTGGCAGTGGAAGTAGAACACCCAATGATCTAGTCTGTGGAAAATCTCAACAATTGCAATCCAACAAAGAGAATAAAAAGAAAATCAAAGAGCGCAAATTATAGATAAAAGACAGAAAGAAAAGAACACGTCGATATAACAAGGTTCGTCTATGCCTACGTCCTCGGATCCAAAAACCTTTATTATTTATTCACTTCTAGAGGGAGTACAATATGAGAAGAATATAAATCACTCAATATAAATTTCTCACACTACAGTAGATACAGAAATAGGGATTTAATGAAGATGGTTTATGGAGAACTCTCTTGTCGTCTTATGTTGAAAAGATTAACAAATGTCTTCATATATATATGTAGAAGGAAGAATACTGCCTTGGAGATAAGGATGAATCTTTCTGAATTTACTTGATTTAATTTCAACACAAATTTATCATATTGGTACCTGTTTCCACGTATATCCTTATTTGATTGATTCCTTAAATCAATTAATATATCTTCTGACATTAATTGATTATCTTCCTATTTGTCTCCCATATTTGATTGATTACGGGAATCAATTACTATCTTCTCTCTTTTAATATTTGGAATAGAATTAAATCATCCAAATTTAGCATGTATAATATTTTTAACATCTCCAGATTGAAAAAATTAATTATAAATTTAGCCTCGGAAAGGGGCGTTCATTATTTATAAAGTATGAATTCAAATGACGTTTCAATTTATATTCTCCTATTTCACTTCAGTTTATATGTTTTAGTTAGTTTAAACTATTTTTTCTCCATTTTTTTATTTCTAGTTATGGAAAAGTATTATTGGCTAATTTATAGATTTTTATATAATACACAGTCTAATTTCATTTCAATATGTGTAGCTTCGATTTATTATTCTCTTTGTTGCTCCCTTATTGATATATCAAATACAACTCAAACTTGAAGTTTGAGTGAGTACTATAAAAAAATAAAAAATAGTGTATCCAATTTTTACTAATCGCGCTATGTTATAAAACCTGAAGTTTTGATAAATTATTTTTATGTATATATGCCTAGCTATTTTGTGAATAAATACATTTTAATATTCTCTGGAAGAGATAATCCATATGACATACTATTTATGTTTATGAATTTGTGTGTCTATATATATATATATATATATATATATATATATATCTTGAAGAGATGTTTCAAAGTTTTATTTATATTAATATTACAGAATCCAACATCCTAGAAGAGATTTTTATTTTATTGTTAAATTGCAATTCCTTAAAAAGTAACATCATGTCCACTAAAGGAACGTCATGTAAAACTCCAGAAGTAGTGATATAATTAATCTCCATAAAAGATATTATATAGCCATACTACACCCCATAAGTAGTGGTTTTATTTCTCGTGCCTAACTTTTGTTTAGCGCATCTAATTTGTTGCTAAATTTAAAATTTAATAAGACATTTCATAATAAGTGATAGTAAATATGTCCAGAAGATATATTTTATGATACTCTGAAAGTGATAATTATGTAATTTATATAGAAAAAGATATTATATATTTATATGACATTCCAAAGGTAGTGCATATAAAGTATCTCTAGAAGAGATACGTGACACTCCAGAAGTGGTAATGATAAAATATCTCTAGAAGAGGTTTATAAAATGTCCCTGAAAGAGAAAATATGTATTATTATAATACTCTACAAGTAGTACTGACATAATAATTTTACTATCACACACCAAAAGTGGTGTTCATAAATTATCCCCACAAGTGACATTATATCCTCGTATAGCACTATAAAAGAATTGCCTATGCAATATTTTCAAATATGACATAGCACTTTTAAAAGTGATGTGATAATAAATCACCTAAAGAATTTGTAAATAAAAATAGAACCGGTAGTAGGTACAAAATACATTTAGAAAATTCAATCATCTGTTATCATGAACCTGTAGCTCCACTAGACAAATTTAAGAGTAAATAGTGATCTATGATCTATTACTTTGCAAAACTTACTATGAATTGTTTATCATATACATAATTATTCTTGAAGAAATATCTTTAGATTTCTGGTAAAGAGATAATCTATATGTCATATCATAATTTTCACGAAAGCTATAAATACAGTCTTGAAGAGATCCGTATGTGTAACTAATATAATAGCATATTTCCACAATATTTCAAGTGTCTAGAAGATACTCTAATTTATGTTGTAAATATATCCTCTTTATTAGACTCTCCAAAAGAGATGTCTATATGTAATTTAAACCTATGCAGTTAAAGCCTTGCTAAAGCCCTACAAAATTCCCGCTATAGCACATAGCGCTCTTCGACCGTTGGCTATTTCAATTTAGCTCTATTAAACAATAGATCTGCTTTAAACCTTGCTATTTTCTGCTACAATTGCTAAATCAATATTCTTTAGCACTCACTTTAGCAACATTAATTTACAAAGGTTGATTTGACTAGTTCTCTTTTAAACCAAATTAACAAAGTTAGGGTAAAGACCTAATTTTAATTTATAAGTGCTCAATATAAGTTAGAAATCCATTGTAGTCATAAATTTAGTCTGCATAAATCATGATATTCTTCAGTTTAGTCATATAAGGTTGACAAATATTTCTTTTTCCTACAAAAATGATGTGAAAATGAGAATAAATTAACTTTAAATATTTTGTTTTATATTTAGTGAAGCTTTTTGCACCTCCGCTATATCCCCGCTATAACGTTTTGCACCTCCTCCGCTATAGAACCGCTAAATGCTTTAACTACATAGATTTAAACTATGTATTATTCTCTGATAAATAATTATAAATAATTTTCAAAAGAGATATTTGAAATATAATTGAAGAATAAACCTTAACAACTCGAAGTTATATATATGATTTATTTAAACAAGAAGTTCAACAGTATTTGGATTGAAACCATCAAGTTATATTAGAATTATTAATCGAAGGACGTTGTTCTTTAGCATATTCGAGTAAAAATATGTAGAAAATCTCAATTATATTATATATCTACATAGATTTATATATTTAAGTAGACAAAGTTGAACATAAGTTCAAAATATCCAAAATTATACTCAATTTTGATACTGGAAATAAACAAGAAGTTTATAGTTTAAAATCTTTAAGGTATCAACAAAGGATTCTGATTAATTAAAGCGAACTTGAAATCATATGAAATCTTGAAAATTTTGTTATCAAACTAGAAGTTTAATATCTATTACACAGAAAAGTTTGACTTTAATATTAAGCTATGAAGTTTTGACAAAATATAAGACTTAGATGTTGAAGATCTTTATTGTTAATACGTCAACATAAGTTGAAGTTATCATATCCAAAAACTAGAAGTTATAATACATCCACTAACTTGAAGATATTATTGATAAGTCAACCTGATGCATATATTTTTTCAAACCAAACATTTTGAACATTATCATGCAGTATTTAAGGATTACATTGACATTGATTGATCAACGAAAATTAATAGTTTGGACATTTATAATAACTTGTTCTTAAATCGCTACTAAAATGGAAAAAATATATGCAAAACTATAATATGCATATATAATACGTGGATGCACGTATATATCCATATATGCAAATATATAACTAAAAACCTAAAGATTTTTTGACCAAATAGATATGAACTCGTCTTATAGATTATGCATAGATATCATGTAGTGATTTAAAAATCAATCAACATAAATGTTGAACAAACTGAAGTCATGTATGTATTCAAATGATCTATGTAATGATGAATAGATTTCTCCAATTGGTTAGATCAATGAATGCTAACAAACTCTAAAAGAAGCAATAGCACTTGAATGCATCTTATCAACTAATAAAAGAATTATCCTGCTATAATTAAAATGTATAATGTATTTACTAGTAGAAATATCATAATAGATCAAAATGAGAATCAAAAAATGATTATTATTCAACATGATAATGTTTTGTAGGTGAGAATAAAAAGCATACGAGTTCACTTTGATTATCATGATTAAATATTTGTTAACATATACAATGATGCAAAATATTAAATTATCGATAATATCCCTAGAAAACTTGCTCTAATATAGGTTTAAATCCTTCAAGGATCAAAACGTATAGACAATATTTGAAGTGTGGTAAAGAAGTCATTTCGATATATTTTTGAAGTAAGTAAAAAAGGTGTCAAATACAGGAGGTGTGTGTACTTGAAGAAACAATGGAGGGTGCTCTAGAAGAGACTATGAGATAATTATCAAATAACGCTAGAAGTGGTGTAGATACCTAAACTTGGTAAATAAAGCGATCTTGATAAATTATGTTTAGAACTAACAAGAAATAATCATCGATGACAAATTTGTAAATAATCAAGCGTTTATGTTTATAAATAGATTAAAGATCTTTAACTAGAGAAAACATGATTAGCCATCATGAATCTTTCCCTAAATGAGAAATGTGGACATGTAGTCCGCAAAATATAATTAGAAATATATATATATATATAAAGAGGCAAAAGCACACTGAAATTATTGAAGCGCATATAGTATCAGCAATATGTTAAGTGCCACAGGCATGATAGTTTTAGAAATAATTGAATTGTTTGAAGTAATGAAAACGTTTAAAGCACTTAAAATACCTGATGGAATAAATATTGGTTAAATCATACTAAATGGTGATGATATATATGTTCCTGAAAAATATATATAGCTTTGCTAGTTTTAAAGAATACAAGGCACAAGGAGCGTAGATTACAACCTTCTTTTAAGTATTATTGTGATGAAAATCCTGATATACTTCACGATGAGTAGATTACTTCCTACTTTTAAGTATTTTTGTAATGAAACTCTTGATATCCATCGAAGTGGTAGTTGCAATATGCAAAACTTATTTAAAGCTCCAAAATGAAATCACATGAACTGTTTTTCATAAAAGTAGCATACAAAATGCATAAAATGTAAATCATATTTGGAAGAAACAATCTTAGAAAACCAATGTATCAAAGACATATACATATATGTAATTAAGAATGTTGATGGTAATGAATGGTTCGATTAAGGAACTAGATATTCTTTGGATAGAAAAACATGCTTGAAGCATGCAAATGCACGTGAGATGGCTAAAAGAGTGTTCATTATATATCAATTGTATTGTACTCTTTTTTCCTTCACTATGATTTTTCCCATCGAGTTGTTCTTATTAAGGTTTTAGTGAGGCATTACAATGATCCAGAAGTATCAAACTTCAGTTGATACAATAAGATATTAAAATATGTCATGCTATATTATACTATTTTTCTCTTCACTAAGATTTTTTTCCACTGGGTTTTTCTCGGTAAGGTTTTAATGAGGCATTACTTTGATTCAAAAGTGTAAAACTTCTCAAGAAAATAATATCAAAATATGTTATTAAAATTATGAAAGTTGTACTCTTTTTCCTTAACTAGGATTTTTTCCACTGGGATTTTTCTTCGTAAGGTTTTAGCGAGGCACTATTTTGATCCAAAAGTATCAAACTCCTTTGTAAGAAGTATCATTTTTAATATGATATTTGTGACATTACAAGTTGTACTCTTTTTCTCGTTCAAGCTTTTTTTCCACCAGGTTTTCCTAACAGAGGTTTTATAATGAGGCAATAAATAATATATTTATTGATGGAATAAATATATGTAAGCAAGATAATAATGAGGGGGAGCAATCATGACATATGTTTCAAAAAGGATAGCTGCAAGTTAAAATACGAGCATCCAAAATTTCGAAGACGCGTATTCAAATAGGAGTGTTATAATATATACAAAATATAAGAGTGAATATGCTAAATGTTATATGAACATTATTGTAATCTTCATTTTCCATCATAAGCCTATAAATAGAACTACATTGTATTGTATATTCAGACCTGCAATGAATAAAATATCTTCCCTCTCTTTCTCTAATGGTTTCTTATCTTCTTATAGTTTACAACACTTTAAAGTTTTTCTTTGCGAGCATGTTGACATAGTTGAACCAAATCTATCTTATTCCAATGATATGCTAAGAATTGTAAAATGGAACTTCGGCATTCTAAAGAATGCTATATCAAAAAATGAATTGAAGACCGAGAGAGAACAAAGGTTACTTATTAACTGCATAGTTCAATGATCTTCATTTATTATAATATTTTCATCTACTGTTATGCTAGAAAAAACACCTTGACTGAAATGCTAATCTATTTTAGCATTAACATATTAAATTTTGATATCATAACAATTAGTATAGAATGCTAAATAATATAGCATTCTAAGGTCTAACAACTTTATCATAAGCACATTGCATAAAATGCTATATTATATTAGCATTAGCATGTAATAATCTTGTATAATATAAAATAAATACAAAATGCTAACTTAATTTAGCATAGTCATCATCTATTATGCTAAATACACCTATTGTGCTACCCTAAATTTGCATTAGCATATGAAATTTGACATCGTACACGGTGATAATAGGTTACTAAATAATTATATCATTGTAACTGCTAGTAAAGTTAGCATAAGCACATTGAATAAAAATGCTAAATTATTTTAGCATTATAATGTAATAATCTAATATAAAACACATACAGAATGCTAACTTATCATATCGTTGTAATTTACTTTATGCTAGAATGTTACATTAACCGAAATGCTATTTAGAATTAAGATTATCATATTAAAATTTAACATTTAATTTATAACATATAATTTTCTTATTATACAGATTTCTGTGGACATTAGAAACATATCTGAAACAGAGAAATCACTTCTTGAAAAACCAAAAACTAGAACAAATATGGAAGCTAATAGAGAGCCAAATAGAAATGAAAAACTAACATTGGAACCGTAGGCCGAAAATCAGATTCAATCTACCAAATAATACATCAAAGTTTTGCAAAGAAAGCTTGATAACGATCAAAAATAGCTACAAAAAGAAAGAGAAAAGAGAAAAATATAGAGAAAATTATACAAAAAAATGAAAAATTAAATAAAGTTCATGGAATCAAAAATTCAAAATTTTGAAAAGGAACAAAAAAAGATGAAGAAGAAATTCAGCGTCCTTCATTTGATTTAAATATCCCACAAATTCAAATGATACCTGAAGAACAAAAATCCAAAAATGAAGAAAAAGAACAAAACGAAAGGAAAATGTTCAAGACTTCAAAAGAAAATACCACGTTCATTGGTACAAAGGATGAAAGGATGAATAAGAAAGAAAAAAGTTGATCCTAAGCATAAATATGAAGTTGTATTTCATAAAAAACCGCAAAAAGAAGATAACAAGAATGAAGCCAAAGAAGAACGAAAAAGAAGTGAGAACAAAGGAAAAAACAAAGAAGAAATTCCAAAAGAAAGTACTAATAATGGAAATGAAAGTGAGAACCAAGAGAAATATGAAGAAGAAATTCACGAAGAAAGTACTAATATCGAAAGTGAAGAACAAAATGTAGAAACTGAAAATGAAGAGGGAAATAAAGAAACTGACAATGATAGCAACCGCGAAAAGAAAATTAAAGAATCTGAAAATAAATCTAATGATAAAGAAGAAACTGAAACAGTGGATGTGGATGCATACTCACCAACAAGGAAAGAATATTCAAAAAATACATCAGAAAAGGTAGAATTCTACCCCTACTTACTAAACAGAAAAAGAACATAGTTCTTACATTTTTCAGCAATGAAAATAACAAGATTTATGCCTTAATTCTATGATTAAATTACAAATTACATAGATTTGAATATACTAACTTCTTAATTATTAATTCTTAATATCAACACAGTAGCTTGGATGAAGCATGATGGAAACAAATGAGGAATAACAATAGTAAAGTCAGTGTTGGAAGCTATGTTGTTTGAACAATTCACATACGGACATGTATATAAATCTTACAAAAATTATTTGTTAATGGTGAATTTAAATATAATGCATTTATACATTTAAAATACATCATAATGTGTTTAATATGCAAATGCAATTATACACTTAAAGTACATCAATAACCGTAGCATTTTATTTTTGAAATCCACTAGCATGAATTAGTAATATAAAATGATAGACAAACATAACATTTGTATTAATAAACTCCATAGCATGTATTACTAATGCAGAATGATAAGACATAGCATTTCTATTAATAAAATCCACTAGCATGTATTGGTATTAAAGAATAATAGATAAACATAGAATTTGTATTTACAAAGTCCACTAGCATGTATTACTAAGCCAAAATTATAGATAAACATAACATTTGTAAAGTCCAGAAGCATGTATTACTAATACAAAATGAGAGATAAACAAAACATTTTCATTTTTAAACATGTATTACTAATGTAGAATTATACAAATTAATTATTGCTGCATAAAACTTACAATTGATATTTGTTTATTCATATTATTGATTGGTTTGCTGAAGTCGTGAGCTATATGAGCATAAATACATATACAACACAATCACGATTGTGACGACCCACCTCCTCGACCCTTAGAAATTGACACTAATACATCCTCGGTATTCACATGTCATAAATCCAAGTGTCGAGGAGGCAGATTATCATGGGGTAAAGAAATAAAGATAGAAGATGAGACAATAATAGAATCTCACATCGTATTCAACACATAATTATACATATGATTAGTACATGCAATTACTCCAAATTGTTCCATCAAAGTTGCGACAGGTACTAAACCAGCTAGGATAGTTATAACGGCCTATCCGTACAGTGCTGGTAGATACTAATACATAATACAGACACGGCGGAAAGTGATTGATGAATTCAAAAAAAACCCAAAATGATCCATGCTCCATTCCAAAATTCTCCAAGCTTACCCACTAGTTGGCTGCCCAGGAAAACAGGGCACCTAGAGTTTAAGGGGAAAAGAAAATATACTCCAGGTCAGTGATGGGACTGGTGTGAGAAACTCAAAATACAATGTTTGGAAACAAAAGGTATCTCATAAGACCATGCCGCACATAAACACAGAATAAGTTTGTATCTTATGATAACCAAAACATTTGCTACACAGAGTATGGGGATATTATTTTTAATGACATCCTTATTGAAAACACTTTTCAAGTAAGTATACATAATCTTAGCCGAAATTGTTACATTATTAAATTCCATCATACTAGGCTCTACAGTCAAATCCGAAGGCACTTATTGGAGAATGGATTTCCATATGATGACAAGGTAAGGGACTACCTTCCGACAGTACATCTCTAGAAAAATGTACCTGAGGCTCCAAACTCTACCAACATAGAACCGACCTACCATTACCATAGATAGTACCGAATATGCCATCACCTCGGACGTTCCCGACCTATCCGAGAGCTCTCTTTGCATACACCATATTAATTTAAAACCCGACGTCATAGCGGGAATAAATATATCTAGAAAGGTGATGACTATATCCTAATGAGAGCGACACACTTAGCTCTACAGCATCTACCATGTTTATGTCATTACCGAGTGATGAGGCTCGAGGTAACGATTACCTTACTCATAGCACATTCCACTTTGAATGCCACATTGCCAATCCATAATCACACAACTGATTTCTACAAACGTATAACTCCTGAGCTCATATGTCTTAGGAAAGGGTATTAAGCTAAGAGAAGTTGCCTTCTCTGCCACCAATCAGATGATACGTTCATAGAGATCAACCAATGTAATTACAATTGCGACGTCAGACATTCGTCCATGCAATTTGTCCAGGAACAGGACAAACCGAAGGCACTCTCCTACCACATCCTGTCGGGAGCTACTCCTAGGATTAGTAGCGATTAGTCCTTGCATTGGATATTTCATAACAAAGAGACTACTGCTACTATATGTATATTGGGAGTTTATCCCCAAATTATCAACAAGTAGTCCTTCTTTATGAAAATCCCAAATATCATATCCATGTCTTCACTTCGAATACGTAAATTGGTCTAAAGTGGTCTTCGGATAGGAATTACCCAAATCCGACCTCGGTTCCTTCGAATCCAATCATCGATAAAAAGATGTTCTGTGAATAAGGAATCACTATTTAATTGATTAAGTTCTTTATATCAAAATTTCTTTTGGAGATATATATTTCTAAAACATTCTTTTCGGTACATACGAAATCATTAAACCTCTCTTATCAAATCCTTTGATTACTTTAAACACTTTTTGAACTGGAAATAAATTCAAAATCATCTCTTTTTTCACTTAGGAAAACATTTCCAATTCATTTCATTTAAATCTTAACAAAGATTTCTTAATTCAAAACTCATAATTTTAATTGGGTTAAAACCATGTTATCTAGGATGTTAATCCAAAACTAGTAAATATTAAGTGAGCGGAATCTATAAAAATCATCTAATTCCACTCAATATCAATTCCCGTATTCAACAAATACTATGGGTGGAATAACGGTGAAAGCACCTTTTAAATTCCATGAATAGTATGAGTTCCCTTTTTAGGCTTTAACACCGAGTACTAGAAGATTATCTCCATAAAATCCAAGTTATTTATATTTGGAGAATTATATCCTTTATACTTTGAAAATTTTTGATCCGAGTAAATCAAATTTACTAACCCATCCATCGGGCTAGTCTGGATAGCCAGGGAGAGCAGGAAACTGGTTTTCCAAACCCAAGCCTAAACACTACCTCTCTAACACCCAAAAGGCAGTCAAGTAATTTGATCGACTCTAAATCATTTAATATTTCCATACATCATTCAAATCATCTTTAAAATAATTTATTAATCATTTGAAAACATTTACAAAAGATTTGGAAAAGAACGATTGCGTTTAAAACTACATTTCAAAAATTATAGAAAAGTGCTGCAGAAAAGTGCTGTGGAAAGTGCTTTTTAAGCTATATTGATCAAAACGACTTTTCTACATTTCGAAATTCATTTTTATAACTCAAATCACTTTCTAAAAATTTTAGTAATTTATTTCATATTTTTTTAAAAATTTAAAATATCATTTTCAAAGAAATTCTTTTGTGGATTCCGAACTACAAAACCGCGATTTTTCCAAAAACTTGTTTTACTCATATTTCAAAATCTACTTATTGAAATCTCAATTTTCTTCCTTTGTTTGAAAACTATGGATATAATAGTTCGGAAAATTCTTATCTCGAAGAATTATGAGCTAAATTCCATTCTATATACTCATTTGACTTTTATGGCGCGAAATCGCAAACTATCGTTATGCGACGCGCCTAATTTATTTTCAGTATTCATTTAAACTTTGCCAAACCACTTTTAATGTTTATAAAACATTTCTAAATCATATTAAACCATTTTTAAGGGGTTTAAACATTACATGTACACCAATTCATTAAATAAAGGAAAGTGATTTCCTTCGTGCTTATCGATGTGTATTTCCATGACTTGCGTATATATTCAATGTTCATATTAAGCAACCATCATCAACAATCATAATCAAACACATATAACATCCAATAGCATATAATACTATAGGTTAGGAGTTACTCACGTTGGGTTTAAACGATTAACTAAAAATTGGCTATAGCTTCGCTAATTCGAACTTTTGGCTCACGATCACTTGGATGATTGCTCCTAGATGGCTCGACCTAGGCTTGGAATGGCTAGAGGAGCTCAAGTCCTAGGGTTGGGGGGGAGGAAGGCTCGGCCTATGGTGGAGGAAGTGGAGGCCGTGGATGGTAGAGAGGAAAAGTTGGAATTTTGGAATAGTTGAGGTGTTTATGTATGTATGTGTGTGTGTATATATATATATATATATCTATGTGTGTGTGTGTGTGTGTATATATAGGTATGTATGTATGTATTATAATTTAAATATCTTTTGAGAAATATTTTGGCATTATTTTCTTTAGGTTGGAAGACATGAAAAGAAGAGAGAAAGCTTAGGAAATGGAAGGAGAGGAAATGAGGAAATGAGAGGGAAGAGGGGTGATATTTATATGTGAATGGAGGAGAAAAATATCTGAGATATTTTACACATATGCATCATTATCCATCACTTCAACATGCCCTATCTTCATCACTTTATGGCCGAAATGACTCCACCCCATGGGCTTGCAATGATGCTTGTACCATGGTGTAAGAGGGTGGACTTTTGGTTAGCTTAGTTGGTAAGGAATTGATAATATCTTTGATATTTTGTTTATATATATATATGTATGTATGTCATGTGTATATTTATGTTGTGTATGTGCGTATGAACATGTCTTGTATATGTACATGTGTGTGTGTTTATGTATCTTACATATCCTTACAATGTTGCACAACTCTTACACGTCGAATCGTTACAAATTCTGATTTTGATTTCCGATTATATTTTTACTTTTTAGTTAATAAACATATATTGGTAGACAAAGTTTAAAATAATATTTTTATCATTATATAAGAAATTAAAGAGCTTACTTAATAATTAAAATAATTATTAAATCATTTAAACTAAATTTAAATTCAAAAATCAATTAATTGGAAATGATAACATCATTAATGATGTCATAAATACATTTAAATTTTTCCATAAATAAATAAATTATTTTACTTCATATTCGCATTCATATATACAAATGAGTGTATGCATTCAGCTTGGCGTGCGATGTCGGATGGCCGAGGAGCTGTTTATCGGTAAAATAATTTTCGGTTATTTTATCGATATTTAACGCAGTGTATATATTTCTTTTATAAATATTTCTTCAAAATAAGATCACCAATATTATTTTTTTATTCAAAACATCATCACTTATATTTAAAAATCTTATTTTTGAATATTTTGAAATTTTTCTGAAACGATGAATTTATGGGTCGTTACATACTTCCCCCCTTAAAAGAATTTCGTCCTCGAAATTAAGGATAAGAAGAAGATAACTCAAAGACAAATATATATATATATATAACGAAGTGATACATATTTATAAGATATAGCAAGTGACATCACCACAAGCCGGTGAGTACACCACACACATACAACTATGTATCCATTCTAAACTCGGGATGGGCTTTACTCATTCTTTCTTCTGTCTCCCATGTGCAGTCTGCTGCGTCACCACTCCACTGGACTTTAACCAACCTTACAACTTTCCTCCTTAATCGCTTCTCGTCGTGATTTACAATTCGCACTGTTTGCTTGATAACTGCCAAATTAGGTTCAACTTCTAAATCTTCTTGGGCGGCTGTTTCTATAATTTGCTCTGGATCATGCATATATTTCCGTATGTGAGATATGTGAAAGACATTGTGCACACTAGATAACCTTTCGGGCAATTCCACACGATAAGCTAATGGGCCAACCCTTTCGAGAATGGGAAAAGGTCCAATAAATCGAGGTGCTAACTTCCCTGCCCGACCAAATCTTACCACTCCTCTCATTGGAGAAACTTTCAGGAATACATAATCTCCAACCGAGAACTCTAAATTCCTTCGCCTTTGATCAGCATAGCTCTTCTGCCTACTCTGGCCTTTTTTCATTTTTTTTCTAATCATGTCAACCTTTTCTGAAGCTTCTCTAATCATGTCAGGACCTAGAACTAATTGATCTCCGTTCTCGATCCAACATGCTGGGGATCTACACGGACGACCAAACAAAGCTTCATATGGGGCCATGCCAATGCTAGCCTGATAACTGTTATTATAAGAGAATTCTATCAGATGAAGGTAGCTTTCCCATGAACCTCCGAAATCTAAGATGCAAGCTCTTAGAAGATCCTCCAACACCCGATTTACTCTCTCAGTTTGCCCATCGGTCTAGGGTGATATGCGGTGCTTATGTTTAGCTTAGTTCCTAAAGCCGTTTGCAATGCCTCCCAGAACTTACTAGTAAAGATAGGGTCTCGATCACTAACTATACTACTTGGGATACCATGCAATCGAACTATTTCCCTCATGTATATTTCTACCAAACTTGCAGCAGTTCTCGTTGGTTTTACTGGGATAAAATGTGTGCTCTTTGTTAATCGATCTATGATAACCCAAATGCCTTCATTTCCCTTTCTTGATCGTGGTAAGCTGTCGATGAAATCCATCGATATTTGGTCCCATTTCCAAGTCGGAATTTCAAGAGGTTGGAGTAATTCAGTGGTCTTTTGCTGATCACTTTTGATCTGTTGATAATTTGCACATCTGCTAATATGGATAAAGATATCCCTCTTCATGTCATCCCACCAAAAGGTCTTCTTCATATCTCGATACATTTTAGTAACTCCGGGATGTACAGAAAGTCGAGAATTATGACATTCTGTTAAAACTTCTTACCTTATCCCATCAACATTGGGAACACATATCCTTCCATTCATTCTTAAGATTCCCTGCTTATCTACTTTGAATCCCATCCATCTTCCCGGTATTATATTCTTCTCTACTTCCCCGGCTAGTCTTGAAATGATTGGATCCTTGAGCTGACTTTCTTTTATACGATTAATCAAGTTTGGATGTACCACTAAATAAGTGATAACGGTAAGCCTTCTGGTTAGCACATCCGCCACTACGTTGGCTTTCCCGGGTGTGTATAAGATATCAAGATCATATGATGCGAGAAATTCTAACTAACGTTGTTGTCTCATATTTAAGTCCTTCTGAGTGAAAAGATACTTCAAAGATTTGTGATCCGTGAATATCTCAAACTTTTCACCTGTTTAAAGAAGGAACGTTATTTACTAGGGTCAATTAAAGTTTATTTATAATAAACTGTAAGGAATTCTTACCCAGTAGATAATGCCTCCATATTTTTGATGCGAACACAACAGCTAATAATTTTAAGTCATGTGTTGCATAATTTCTCTCATGAGTCTTTAGTTATCTTCTTGCATAAGTGATGACCTTTCCATGCTACATCAGAACAGCGCCTACTCCTTCTCCACAAGCATTAGTATATATAGTTAAATTGCCGCCTTCATCAGCAATAACTAGGACTTGAGCGGTAGTTAACCTTCTCTTGAGTTCCTTGAATGCTTTTTCACATTTTGGTGTCCATTAGAACTTAACATCCTCCATAGTCAACTTTGTTAGATGGGAGGAAATTTTGGAGAAGTCTTGAATGGATCTCCGATAATATCCTGCCAATCCTAAGAAGCTGCGAATGTCCTTCGGGGTTTGTGGTTGCTTCCAATCTTGTATAGCTGAAATATTTTCTAGATCTACTGAGATCCCTTCTCCTGACACAATACGCCCAAGGAATCTTACTTCTTTCTACCAAAAGTGACATTTCTAAAATTTAGCTTTAAGTACATTTCTCTGCAATATTTCCAACACAATCTCCAAATGCCTTTCGTGCTCTTCCTCAGTTTTGGAATAGATAAGAATATCATCAATAAAAACCAACACGAATTTGTTTAGCACATCTCTAAATACTCTATTCATAAGGTCTATGAAATAGGCGGGTGCATTAGTCAACCCAAAATACATAACTAACCATTCGTAAAAGCAATCTGGACCCCTGAATGTAGTTAATGGAATGCCATTCTCAGCTATTCTTAGTTGATGGAATCATGTGGCTAAATCCATTTGTGAGAATACTCGGGCACCATGAGGTTGATCAAACAAGTCATATATGCGGGGTAGAGGATACTTGTTTTTAATCATTTGCTTATTTAGGTCTCGATAGTCTACACAAAGCCTTAGGGAGCCATCAGACTTAGCTACGAAACTACCGTTGTGCCCCAACTTGAGCGACTAGGTCTAATTAGTCCTATTTTTTAACAACTCATCAGTTTGGTTTGCCAACTCAATCTTTTCCTTCGGGGCCATCCTTCAAATAGGGTGAATACCGGGTTTTGCACCAGGAATTAAGTCGATTCGGAACTCAATTTCCCGATGCGGGAGCAAACTTTTAACTTCCTCAAAAACGTCCTAAAATTCCTTGACAATTAGTATTGTCTCCAAACCTTTTTGAGATGAGTCTAGTGCATACATGAAACTATCCCTTACCGGACTAGGTTCTTCACAAGATATTTCTATAAATTTCCCTAAGCTGGTCCACAAAGTTACCATCCTTTTAACGCAATCAAGGACAGCTTTATTCTTGGATAACCAATCCACACCGAGCAAAACTTCAAACTCAATAAATTTAAGAACAAATAGGCCGCATGAAATTTTTTGGGAGAGGTGAGTAACTCAGACGTTTTCACAAATCATACAAAGATTAGTTATACCGCCTATAGGATTTGACACGCAAATAGGGGTATCTACTATTTTTGTGATCAATTTTAATCTATCAACCAATCCTTTAGCAATAAAACTATGGGAAGCCCTAGTATCAAATAATACTTTAACAAAATCATCATTGACATAAATATTACCTTCAAGAACTCCCTTGCCTTTTACATCAGTAGAGGTTGAATACTCATCTTTGATAGCATAGACCTTAACCTGCTCTCCTGTAACAACCCGCATATTTTACAATTTTATATTTAAATAATTTATTTAAATATAACGTCGTTAGTCGGATTAAGGTCTGAAAAGCTAATTTTTGCAAACGATCAAATCAGGACTCGGGACCACTTCCATTGAGTCCAAAATGACGTTTGCGACTTTTTTGAGTATAAGCTTCAATATGGTTGGAGTAAGTTGAATTTTGCTATTTTATGTTGGACTTTTGGGTTTGGGTTTGACCCAACTCAACGTATACTCTAGCTCAGCCCCTCTCTTCATCCATTCTTCCTCATTTCATTTCTTCTGCTCTAGCTAAACTGAAAATGGTGGAAGAGAAGAGGAATTAGAATTGCCAAGCCCTAGATCCAATTGCAAACTCCAAATTCTTGCTCCAAATTGAAGTAGAAGCTAAGGTAAGCTCCATCTTCATCTTCTCCATCTCTTCTCCTCTTCAATTTCAGAAATTTCCTAAGCCCTAATTTAGGACATGGTTGTTTTGAGCTTAGATTGAAGCTTGTGGAGTTGAAGTGAAGAGTGGTTAATCTTCTTCTTGTGTTCGTGCTTCTTACCTTTGTTTTTGAGTTAAAAAGGTGAGTTTTTGGAACTCACATCTAAGTCTATCGTTTTGCTATGGTTGGGAATTAATTCCTAACCCCTATTCATGTTCATTGCTTTTGTTTTGGATTGGCTTGTTCTGATATGTTTTGGCCACTTCGGCCTAGGAAAATTGTAGCCCAGACCAGGTGACCAAACGTCTGGAGGCCAAGCTCAAACGTCTGCTTTGGACCTGGAGTGAAAATAAACATACGGCAGATAGAAGAAAAAGGGTAGTAACTATTTCAGTCGTCTGAACTAGCGTTTCAGACGTCTGTATGGAGGCTAGACGTTTGTTTTGCAATGTCAGACGTCTGGTAGGGTTTCTGGAATATTTCCAGAAACCGAAACCAGAAGTCTGGATAAACACCCAGACGTCTGGATGGTCTCAGACGTCTGGTTTGACGGACCAGACGT
Organism: Allium fistulosum; assembly: GCA_030737815.1. NCBI lineage: Eukaryota > Viridiplantae > Streptophyta > Magnoliopsida > Asparagales > Amaryllidaceae > Allium > Allium fistulosum. The sequence continues at coordinate 1,223,052,204 of CM060903.1, forward strand.
CTGGTTGGCTTTTCTGGAATTTTTCAGAGGCCAAAACCAGACGTCTGAATTGACCCCCAGACGTCTGGATTTCCCCAGTTCTGCCTAATTGCCTATTTTTGGTTGAAGTTTCACTGTTTATTAATTTTTGTCGACTTGGTTTGTTGTTATCATTCATGATTGATTTTGATGGCTTCTTTTTAGATTTCATTCACGGGTTTTATAAATGATCCATTCAAATCGTATTAAAAGCTCTCTTCTCCAATTTATATATATTCTAATTAAAACACACACGCTTTTGCACTTCGAGCGAAGAGGGAGAAGAATTAAATGATTGGATAAAACGCGTGCTATGAACACGTGCGTTCATCCTTTCAATTAATTCCCAATCTATTCGTTTGACCGTTTTGACCTTTGGGTCTGGTTTACCGACGAGATGAGGTGAACTTTATACTGCTTTGAGTGTGAAGTTGACTAACGGTTAGTAAACCGTTTAGTGCGAACGTGGGTTATGGGACTCACGTTAACATTTTTCGGGTTCCTCTCCAAGAGTTTATGACACATTAGCTTCGGCGGCCAGTACTGGACCTATATGGGTCATTGATTGTCTATGTGGACAATTACTCCTGTGTGGGAGTATTATATTGGCTTTGTCTATGTGGACAATTGCTCCTATGTGGGAGTAGAGCCTCCGTGTGTATCGCCCTTGGGCGTATGATACCACTAAATCAACAGTACTTGGCATAAAGACTCTGGTCTTAGCACGTGCGACTTTCTGATGTTTTATTATTATATTTCCCTTGAGTAGCGCCTTTCGACGATGGTTATATGGAACCACACGATATGAGTGCGACTACCCCGTGTAAATTTATATTGCCTATGTGGGCACTATTCGTTGCTATGTTGCATTGATTTTTGGATATGTTTCCATGTATGCTTGTGATTGCCGATATGGCGAGTTTTGGAATATCTCCCAAGTGGGAGTAACATTATTCTTTGTTTTGGGATATGATGTCCTTTGTTTATTTGAATTGCCGATGTATGCGGCTTGTTTTGATTCATCTTATGATAGATGATTTGGATATATCTTTTGGAGATAATTGGGGTATTTTATGATCTTGTATGTTCATTATCATATAGTTATCTAACTGATTTGTTTAGCCAGACTGGCCCGTGTATTTTATACTCGGATCAGACCGAGATGTTTCAGGTTAGGTACTTTGGACTTAGCCTATTTTGCTTCCGCATGGACTACTCCGCTAGCTCCTTTTTGTCATAGCTTTTTGTGTAGTCCTTTTTGTCTGTATCTCTGATATGTATTCTTTTGACTCGTCTATATATAGTGGTTTGCTTTACCACTTGACATGTCTCAATTTGTAAACTCTGTAATGTATCTGTGTATGTGTAAATGTAAGTGATGATTTACTATTCTGTGATGTGTATTACATTTGAGTTGTTATATTTGTTCTGATAGACCCTTCAGCCACCTATGGCTTTGTGTTAAGTATTTATTGGATATGTCGATCCACTTGAGAAAAATAGATATATGCTACCTTGTCCACGTATTCAGTAGGTAATTAAGGCAAGGCTATAGATGGTCGCTCCTAACCAGCTCTATTCTCCGCATTAGCAGACGGTGTTACCTAGTAATACTCTTTGCTAATGTGGGTCTCGGAGTGAGGCGTCACAGCTTGGTATCAGAGCTGAGTTCAGAACAAAATATGATAAGCATAGAATAGAGACACATATTATGGTACATTTAAGTGTTGTACGAATGTTACGAATCTTTGAATCACCGTGCCTTTGGGGTAGATAGAATTTTGGGAATACGTCTAGGAATGCATTTTTATTCCGTAGTATCCCATAATTGAATTAATGATATCTGCCTTTTGAATAATCTTTTCTCATCTTATCTTTCAGCTAATGACCGGAAGAGGCCGAGGACGACGCTCGGATGCTGGGCAATCTAGTGGCTCGCATCCGGACGGCGTTTATATGTCTGCTGATCAGTTCATGGAGTTATTTAGGAGCACTCAGCCTCCAGCTCCTATTCGTGCATCTCCTCCGCGCAAGTCTGCTTTTGCACGCCTGTGTAGTGATTTTTCTCATCTTGGTGGAAAGCCATTCAAAGGCTCCGAGTCCGTTCTTGAAGTTCAAGCTTGGATTCGCACATGTGAACGTATCTTCTCTCGCATGGATCTTTCTGACCATGATCGAGTTCTTGTAACTTCTAGCTTATTGCAAGAGTGTGCCCTTGATTGGTACGAACTTCTTATATCTGAACTTGATGAGTCTGTTCTTTCTTGGACTCAGTTCAGGGAATGCTTCGAACTCAAATTCATTCCTGAATCTGAGAAGTTTTATTAGCCCGTCGCTTCCTTGAGTTGAAGCAAGGGAAGTCTTCCGTTTCTGATTATGTTGCATCTTTCGAGGCCTTATCTAAGTATGGTCTTGAATTCATTAGCACTTCTTATAAGAAGAATCTGAAGTTTGTTTCTGGTCTTAAGAAATATCTTAAGAAGTCCGTAATGCTCCAGCTTAAGCTTTCTTTTGAGGAGTTGGTTGATTCGGCCCTTCATCTTGAGGCCATCGAGAAGGAGTGTGATAGTGGTGATGATGTTGAGGTTCACAAGAACCCCAATAAGAAGAAGTTTCCATTTAATAAGCAGGGATTTCTTCCTTCTAAGAAGAAGAAGCCGGTTGAATCTGGTTCTAACTCTCAATCTGCTGGAACACCTTCCATTCGGAAGTGTTTCAATTGTGGTTCTTCTGATCATATGATTCGAGCTTGTCCTAAGCCTCTCTTCTGTCATTATTGCAAGAAGGAAGGTCACCGTGTTTCCACTTGCCCTACTGCTCCTGCTAGTGCTAAGTCTGGCAAGCTTTATGTTGCTAAAGCTTCTGGAGGTCCTTCTCAGCCCAAAGGTACATCTCCATCTATTTTGGAAGGTTCTATTTTGTTTCATGACCGTAGTATTCGAGTTCTTTTCGATACGGGTGCTTCGCATTCATTCGTATCGAAGACGCTCGTCGATTATTTGTCTTTGGATGTTTCTTGTATGATTACTTCGTTGAGGATTGCGAATCCTATTAGGGGGTCTGCAACCCTTAGCATGCTTTGTGATGATGTTGAGATTGTTTTATGTGGCTTTTCTTTTCGTGCGAATCTACATGTTATTTCTTATTTGGATTTTGATATGATTTTGGGTATGGACTGGCTAGTGAGATACGATGCCAGGATTATTTGTTCTGAAAGAATTTTATATCTTCGACATTCGGATTCGTCTATGCAGCTATCACCTGTTCTTCAAAATGTGGATAATTCCGAAATGGCTTTATATTCTCTTGACTCACGAGATGATGATGATATATCTCGTATTCCGATTGTTTGTGACTTCTTTGATGTTTTTGAGCTGGTTTTGGGTTTGCCACCCAAGCGGGAGATCGAGTTCCGCATTAATCTCATTCCAGGCGCGAAGCCAGTTGGGCGTCCTCCCACGAGGATGTCTACAAAAGAAAATGAGGAACTCAAGAAGCATCTTTTAGAGCTTGAGTCCAAACAGTTGATCCAATCCAGTTTTTCATCGTGGGGTACCGCGGTCGTCTTCGTGAAGAAGTCCGATGGAACTCTTAGGCTCTGCATCGACTATCGCAAGCTTAACGAGTTGACCATCAAGAATAGGTATCCTTTGCCGAGGATCGATGATATGTTCGATCTATTGAGTGGCGCTAAGGTCTTCTCTCAGCTCGACCTTGCCACTGGTTTTCATCAGCTCCGAGTCGCGGAAGATAGCATACCACTTACAGCTTTCCGCACTCGATATGGTTCTTTTGAGTGGCTCGTTATGCCGTTCGACTTGACGAACACTCCGGCTTTCTTTGTTGATCTTATGAATCGAGTATTCCGGGAATATCTCGATAAGTTCGTCCTTGTGTTCATTGACGACATTCTTGTTTATTCTAAGTCTGAAGCCGAGCATGCTAATCATTTGAGAATTGTCTTGAGTACTCTTCGTCACCATCAGCTAAAAGCCAAATTCTCCAAGTGCCATTTTTGGGAGAATAAGGTTAAGTTCTTAGGCCATGTTGTATCTTCCGACGGCATCTCTGTCGATCCCTCAAAAATCGAAGCCATTCAAAATTGGAAGAGGCCTGAGAATATTCATGAGATTCGAAGTTTCCTTGGATTGGCGGGTTATTACCGTCGGTTCATTAAGAATTTTTCTCGTGTTGTGCTTCCTCTCACCAGCCTTACTCAGAAAGGCATTCGTTATATTTGGTCTGATAAGTGTAAAGCTTCCTTTCAGACATTGAAGGAACTTCTCACTAATGCTCCTATTCTCGTGGTTCCGGAGGGGAATCATGATCTTGTTATCTACACCGATGCTTGTGGTAGTGGTCTCGGTGCCGTGCTTATGCAGAAGGATCGGGTAGTTGCTTATGCTTCTAGGCAACTGCGTCCGAATGAAATTCGCTATGCCACTCATGATCTTGAGTTAGCCGCCATCGTCTTCGCCTTGAAGATTTGACGACACTATTTATTAGGCGAGCGCTTCATTCTTTATACCGATCATAAATCGTTGAAATATTTGTTCACTCAGAAGGAACTCAATATGTGGCAACAGCGTTGGCTTGAGTTTCTTGCCTCCTATGACTTTGATATCCAATATACCCCTGGTAAGGGAAATCGTGTTGCTGATGCGCTTAGTCGCAGACATTCGGCTGTCGTTTCTATGATGCTTGCCGAATGGGATATTCTTAAGACTCTATCTTTTTGTGATATTCGTGATCGAGCTTCATCCTCTGATTCTTCGATAGCATTATTCAGTTTGGAAGCTCGACCCTCTTTATTGGATCGTATTGCCGATGCTCAGCGGCGTGATCCTGATCTTGTGCATCTTATTCAGATTTGGGAGACTGGATCCAGTGACGAGATGTCATTGGATTACAGTATTGATTCTCATCAGTGCCTTTGCAAGAAGAACCGGGTTATTGTGCCTTCTGATCCTTCACTTAGGCATGACATTCTTGACGATTGTCATCGTTCTAAGTATACCATTCATCTTGGTTCTAGCAAGATGTATGCCGACATGTGTCGCTTATATTATTGGGAAGGCATGAAGCGCGATGTAGCAAGTTATGTGAGCAATTGCATGACTTGTCAACGTATTAAAGTCGAGCATCAGCGCCCTTCTGGTCTTCTTCAGCCGTTAGAGATTCCATTGTGGAAATGGGATCAAATTTCGATGGATTTCATTGATGGTCTACCTCGATCGAGGTCGGGCCATACTTCTGTTTGGGTCATAGTTGATCGATTGACCAAGTCCGCTCACTTTATTCCGATTAAGTCCACTCGGACTGCTTCTCTTTTGGCTAAGTTATTTATCAAGGAAATCGTGAGACTTCACGGTGTTCCTAGTTCGACTGTTAGTGACCATGATCCTTTATTCACCAGTCATTTTTGGAAGAGTCTTCAGCAAGCTTTGGGAACAAAGCTTAATTTCAGCACAGCTTATCATCCGCAGTCTGATGGACAGACTGAGCGGGTGAATCGTATCTTGGAAGATCTCCTCCGTATTTGTATTCTTGATTTTGGAGGTAGTTGGGAGGATCATTTACCCTTGTAGAGTTCTCCTACAACAATAGTTTTCAGTCCAGTATCGGTATGGCTCCTTTCGAAGCCTTATACGGAAGGCCATGTCGATCACCTTCATGTTGGTTGGAATCTGGGGAGAAGCTTATTCTTGGCCCAGATTTTGTTCTTGATTCTTCTGAAAAGATTGTTCTTATTCATCAGAGAATGAAAGAGGCACAAAGCCGCCAGAAATCCTACGCGGATAACCGTAGGAAGCCTCTCGAGTTCTCGGTTGGTGATCTTGTCTTTATTCGTGTTTCTCCTTTGAAGGGGGTTATGCGCTTCAGTGTGACAGGGAAATTGGCTCCTCGCTTTGTAGGACCATTTCCTATTACTGAATGTATTGGCCCTGTGGCTTATAGAGTTTCACTTCCAGCTCATCTATCCGGAGTTCACAACGTGTTTCACGTCTCTCAGCTTCGGAAGTGTCTCCGAGAATCGGATTCTGTTATCGACTCTCCTGATTTGCAAGGGCTTGAGATCTCACCAGACTTATCTATACAGCAACCTATTCGCGTACTTGCCACGGAGGTGAGACACCTTCGAAACAAGGACGTGCCGCTCATTAAAGTTCAATGGTCCGCTAATCCCAATGACTGTACTTGGGAAACCAGAGAGTTTATCGAGCGATCCTATCCGGGTTTTCTATCTTTGCTTAGAAACGGTGAGAATATCTTTTCTATCTCAAGCTTATTTTCCTTCCTTTTGGATGTAAGTGTGTAGTTGTTGCAAATTCTTCTCTAGAAATTGCGTGGACGCAATTTTGTTAAGGAGGGGAGATCTGTAACAACCCGCATATTTTACAATTTTATATTTAAATAATTTATTTAAATATAACGTCGTTAGTCGGATTAAGGTCCAAAAAGCTACTTTTTGCAAACGATCAAATCAGGACTCGGGACCACCAAAATTGAGTCCAAAATGACGTTTGCGACTTTTTTGAGTATAAGCTTCAATATGGTTGGAGTAAGTTGAATTTTGCTATTTTCTGTTGGACTTTTGGGTTTGGGTTTGACCCAACTCAACGTATACTCTAGCTCAGCCCCTCTCTTCATCCATTCTTCCTCATTTCATTTCTTCTACTCTAGCTAAACTGAAAATGGTGGAAGAGAAGAGGAATTAGAATTGCCAAGCCCTAGATCCAATTGCAAACTCCAAATTCTTGCTCCAAATTGAAGTAGAAGCTAAGGTAAGCTCCATCTTCATCTTCTCCATCTCTTCTCCTCTTCAATTTCAGAAATTTCCTAAGCCCTAATTTAGGACATGGTTGTTTTGAGCTTAGATTGAAGCTTGTGGAGTTGAAGTGAAGAGTGGTTAATCTTCTTCTTGTGTTCGTGCTTCTTACCTTTGTTTTTGAGTTAAAAAGGTGAGTTTTTGGAACTCACATCTAAGTCTATCGTTTTGCTATGGTTGGGAATTAATTCCTAACCCCTATTCATGTTCATTGCTTTTGTTTTGGATTGGCTTGTTCCGATATGCTTTGGCCACTTTGGCCTAGGCAAATTGTTGCCCAGACCAGGTGACCAGACGTCTGGAGGCCAAGCTCAGACGTCTAGTTTGGACCTGGAGTGAAAATAAACATATGGCAGATAGAAGAAAAAGGGCAGTAACTATTTCAGCCGTCTGAACTAGCGTTTCAGACGTCTGTATGGAGGCCAGACGTCTGTTTTGCAATGTTAGACGTCTGGTAGGGTTTCTGGAATATTTCCAAAAAACGAAACCAGACGTCTGGATAAACACCCAGATGTCTGGATGGTCTCAGACGTCTGGTTTGAAGGACCAGACGTCTGGTAGGCTTTTCTGGAATTTTTCAAAGGCCAAAACCAGACGTCTGAATTGACCCCCAGACGTCTGGATTTCCCCAGTTCTGCCTAATTGCCTATTTTTGGTTGAAGTTTCACTGTTTATTAATTTTTGTCGACTTGGTTTGTTGTTATCATTCATGATTGATTTTGATGGCTTCTTTTTAGATTTCATTCACGGGTTTTATAAATGATCCATTCAAATCGTATTAAAAGCTCTCTTCTCCAATTTATATATATTCTAATTAAAACACACACGCTTTTGCACTTCGAGCGAAGAGGGAGAAGAATTAAATGATTGGATAAAACGCGTGCTATGAACACGTGCGTTCATCCTTTCAATTAATTCCCAATCTATTCGTTTGACCGTTTTGACCTTTGGGTCTGGATTACCGATGAGATGAAGTGAAATTTATACTGCTTTGAGTGTGAAGTTGACTAACGGTTAGTAAACCGTTTAGTGCGAATGTGGGGTATGGGACTCACGTTAACATTTTTCGGGTTCCTCTCCAAGAGTTTATGACACATTAGCTTCGGCGGCCAGTACTGGACCTATGTGGGTCATTGATTGTCTATGTGGACAATTACTCCTATGTAGGAGTATTATATTGGCTTTGTCTATGTGGACAATTGCTCCTATGTGGGAGTAGAGCCTCCGTGTGTATCGCCCCTGGGCGTATGATACCACTAAATCAACAGTACTTGGCATAAAGACTCTGGTCATAGCACGTGCGACTTTCTGATGTTTTATTATTATATTTCCCTTGAGTAGCGCCTTTCGACGATGGTTACATGGAACCACACGATATGAGTGCGACTACCCCGTGGAAATTTATATTGCCTATGTGGGCACTATTCTTTGCTATGTTGCTTTGATTTTTGGATATGTTTCCATTTATGCTTGTGATTGCCGATATGGCGAGTTTTGGAATATCTCCTAAGTGGGAGTAACATTATTCTTTGTTTTGGGATATGATGTCCTTTGTTTATTTGAATTGCCAATGTATGCAACTTGTTTTGATTCATCTTATGATAGATGGTTTGGATATCTCTTTTGGAGATAATTGGGGTATTTTATGATCTTGTATGTTCATTATCATTTAGTTATCTAACTGATTTGTTTAGCCAGACTGACCCGTGTATTTTATACTCGGGTCAGACCGAGATGTTTCAGGTTAGGTACTTTGGACTTAGCTTATTTTGCTTTCGCATGGACTACTCCGCTAGCTCCTTTTTGTCATAGCTTTTTGTGTAGTCCTTTTTGTCTGTATCTCTGATATGTATTCTTTTGACTCGTCTATATATAGTGGTTTGCTTTACCACTTGACATGTCTCAATTTGTAAACTCTGTAATGTATCTGTGTATGTGTAAATGTAAGTGATGAATTACTGTTCTGTGATGTGTATTACATTTGAGTTGTTATATTTGTTCTGATAGACCCTTCAGCCACCTATGGCTTTGTGTTAAGTATTTATTGGATACGTCGATCCACTTGAGAAAAATAGATATATGCTACCTTGTCGACGTATTCAGTAGGTAATTAAGGCAAGGCTATAGATGGTCGCTCCTAACTAGCTCTATTCTCCGCATTAGTAGACGGTGTTACCTAGTAATACTCTTTGCTAATGTGGGTCTCGGAGTGGGGCGTCACAGCTCCTTTCTTCATTAACGGGCACTTGTTCTTCCAATGGCCGGGTTGATGGCAATTATGGGAGAGACTTTTCTGCACCATAGGAAAGACGGTTCCTTGTTGCTGCCTTTGAACCTTGGGACTCCTGGAGTAATTTAAATAATTGCCTTTCTTTCCACGGTTAAAACATTCAACATCTTTAAAATGGTTTTCCTGAGACCCTTCTCCAGGCTTGCCTTTCCATGGCTTCTTTTCATTGTTATTGAACTTCCTCTTGTTGTTTTGGGTTGCGACTGGATTCCTCTTATTCAAAGCTTCATAACGGAAACCCATATCAATTAAATCCACAAAGGTTCCTTTAACATGGGCGGTCATCCTATCCTGATATTGCTCCTTCATCCCAGAAATGAACATCTCATTTTTCTTCAGAGGCGTGTTTATCAATTCAGGCCCAAAGCGAGACAGTTCATTGAATTTGTGAAAATACTCTTCCATGGACATCGCTTCTTATTTTAGATCCATGAAACTTCTATAGAGGTAGCATTTGCCAACGGTGGGCATGTATTGTTTTTCAAAAACTTCTTTAAACCTTGCCCAAGAGAAATTATCTTCAGATTCATTAAGAGTAATGGACTCCCACCAAGCTAGAGCCTCATCCTTCAATTGCTAGGAGGCCAAGAATCTCTTTTGATTATCATCAATGTCTAATCCATTAAAGATTTTTTCATAGGATCTGAGCCAAGCTTGAACTTCAATAATAGATTATGTGCCTTGGAATGACTTTCCTCCCAATCTAGTATAATCTTTGCAAAGAGCGGCAAAGTTAACTTGAGGTGGCATAGGAATTACCACTTCCTCCATTACTGTAGCATTTGATCGACCATTAGTGGTCGTAGTGTTGCTACGTCCCATTCGTCCTCTTCTATTACTCATCACCTGCTATCTACATATAGTAAGGGAACATCTTTAGAAATATAGATGAAATTATTTTAGGGAATGGGTATAAACATATTGGGATAAAATTTCAAATATGCGCTCTCTCAGACTAAACTCATCCTAGGGTAATACTAACCATATCTCTAATGATTTGACCCCATCTAGGCTTTGGTATTCGCTCAACCATAAGCTCTGATACCAAATGTGACGACCCATCTCCTCGACCCTTAGAAATTAACACTAATACATCCTCGGTATTCACGTGTCGTAAATCCAAGTGCCGAGAAGGCAGATTATCATGGGGTAAAGAAATAAAGATAGAAGATAAGACAATAATAGAATCTCACATCGTATTCAACACATAATTATACATATGATTAGTACATGCAATTACTCCAAATTGTTCCATCAAAATTGCGACAGGTACTAACCCAGCTAGGATAGTTATAACGACCTATCCGTACAGTGCTGGTAGATACTAATACATAATACAGACACGGCGGAAAGTGATTGATGAATTCAAAAAAAGACCCAAAATGATCCATGCTCCATTCCAAAATTCTCCAGCTTACCTCACTAGTTGGCTGCCCTGGAAAACAGGGCACCTAGAGTTTAAGGGGAAAAGAAAATATACTCCGGGTCAGTCATGGGACTGGTGTGAGAAACTCAAAATACAATGTTTAGAAACAAAAGGTATCTCATAAGACCATGCCGCACATAAACACGGAATGAGTTTTTATCTTATGATAACCAAAACATTTGCTACACAGAGTATGGGGATATTATTTTTAATGACATCCTTATTGAAAACACTTTTCAAGTAAGTATACATAATCTTAGCCGAAATTGTTACATTATTAAATTCCATCATACTAGGCTCTACAATGAAATTCGAAGGCACTTATTGGAGAATGGATTTCCATACAATGACAAGGTAAGGGATTACCTTCTAACAGTACATCTCTAAAAAAATGTACCTGAGGCTCCAACCTCTACCAACACAGAACCGACCTACCTTTACCGTAGATAGTACCGAATATGTCATCACCCCGGTCGTTCTTGACCTATCTGAGAGCTCTCTTTGCATACACCACATTAATTTAAAACCCGACGTCATAGCGGGAGTAAATATACCAAGAAAGGTGATGACTATATCCCAATGGGAGTGACCCACTTAGCTCTGCTACATCTACCCTGTTTATGTCATTTCTGAGTGATGAGGCTCATGGTAACGATTACCTTACTCGTAGCACATTCCACTTTGATGCCACATTGCCAATCCATAATCACACAACTGATTTCTACAAACATATGACTCCCGAGCTCATATGTCTCAGGAAAGGGTGTTAAGCTAAGAGAAGTCGACTTCTCTACCACCAGTCAGATGATACATTCATACAGATCAACCAATGTAATTACAATTGCGAGGTTAGACATTCGTCCATGGAAGTTGTCGAGGAACAGGACAAACCGAAGGCACTCTCCTAGCACATCCTATCGGAAGTTACTCCTAGGATTAGTAGCGATTAGTCCTTGCATTGGATATTTCATAACGAAGAGACTACTGCTACTATATGTACATTGAGAGTTTATCCCCAAATGATCAACAAGCAGTCCTTCGTTACGAAAATCCCAAATATCATATCCATGTCTTCACTTCGAATACGTAAATTGGTTCGAAGTGGTCTTCGGATAGGAATTACCCAAATCCGACCTCGGTTCCTTCAAATCCAATCATCGATAAAAAGATGTTCTGTGAATAGGGAATCACTCTTTAATTGATTAAGTTCTTTTTATCAAAATTTCTTGTGGAGATATATATTTCTAAAACATTCATTTCGATACATACGAAATCATTAAACCTCTCTTATCAAATCCTTTGATTACTTTAAACACTTTTTGAACTGGAATTAAATTCGAAATCATTTCTTTTTTTCACTTAGGAAAACATTTTCAATTCATTTCATTTAAATCTTAACAAAGATTTCTTAATTCAAAACTCATAATTTTAATTGGGTTAAAACCATGTTATCTAAGATGTTAATTCAAAACCAGTAAATATTCAGTGAGCAGAATCTATATAAATCATCTAATTCCACTCAATATCAATTCCCGTATTCAAAAAATACTATGGGCGGAATAACGGTGAAAGCACCTTTTAAATTCCACGAATAGTATGAGTTCCCTCTTTGGGATTTAACGCTGAGTACAAGAAGATTATCTCCATAAAATCCAAGTTATTTATATTTGGAGAATTATATCCTTTATACTTTTGAAAATTTTGATCCGAGTAAATCAAATTTACTATCTCATCTGTCGGGCCAGTCCGGATAGGCAGGGAGAGCAGGTAACTGGTTTCCCTAGCCCAAGCCTAGACATTACCTCTTTGACACCCATAAGACGGTCAAGTAATTTGATTGACTCTAAATCATTTAATATTTAACCATTCCATACATCCTTCATATCATCTTTAAAATACTTTATTGATCATTTGAAAACATTTACAAAAGATTTGAAAAAGAACGGTTACGTTTAAAACTACATTTCAAAAGTTATAGAAAAGTGCTTTTTTAAGCTATATTGATCAAAACGACTTTTCTACATTTGGAAATTCATTTTTATAACTCAAATCGCTTTTAAAACATTTCAAAAGGTTTTTAGAATTTATTTCATATTTTAAACAATTTTAAAATATCATTTTCAAAGAAATCCTTTTTATGGATTCCGAACTGCAAAACCACGATTTTTCCAAAAACTTGTTTTACTCATATTTCAAAATCTACTTGTCGAAATCTCGATTTTCTTTCTTTGTTTGAAAACTATGGATATAATAGTTCGGAAAATTCTTATCTCGAAAAATTCCGAGCTAAATTTCATTCTATATACTCGTTTGACTTTTATGGCGTGAAATCGCGAACTATCGTTACGCGACGCACCTAATTTTGACTAAATTTTCAATATTCATTTAAAATTTGCCAAAACACTTTTAAATGTTTATAAAACATTTCTAAATCATATTAACCCATTTTTAAGAGGTTTAAACATTCCATATACACCAATTCATTAAATAAAGGAAAGTGATTTCCTTTGTGCTTATCGACGTGTATTTTCGTGACTTGCATATATATTCAACATTCATATTAAACAATCATCATCAACAACCATAATCAAACACATATAACATCCAATAGCATATATTACTATAGTTTAGGAGTTTCTCACCTCGGGTTTAAACGACTAACCAAAAATTGGCTATAGCTTCACTAACTTGAACTTTTGCTCACTATTACTTTGAATATTGCTCCTAGATGGCTCGGCCTAGGCATGGAATGGCTAGAGGAGCTCACGGCCTAGGGTTGGGGAGGAGGAAGGCTCGGCCTATGGTGGAGGACGTGGAGGCCGTGGATGGTACATAGGAAAATGTGGAATTTTGGAATAGTTTGAGGTGCTTAAGTGTATATATATATATACACATATACATACATACATACATGTATGTATGTATGTGTGTATGTATTATAATTTAAATTTCTTTTGAAAAATATTTTGGCATTATTTTCTTTAGGTTGGAAGACATGAAAAGAAGAGGGAAAGCTTAGGAAATGGAAGGAGAGGAAATGAGAGGGAAGAGGGGTGGTATTTATAGGTGAAAATGAGGTGTAAAATATCTAAGATATTTTACACATATGCATCATTATCCATCACTTAAACATGCCCCATCTCCATCGCCTTTATGGCCGAAATGACTCCCCTCATGTGCTTGCAATGATGCTTGTACCATGGTGTAAGAGGGTGGACTTTTGTTAGCTTAGTTGGTAAGGAATTGATAATATCTTTGATTTTTTGTTTAAATATATATATATATATATATATATATATATATATGTGTATGTATGTATGTATGTGTGTGTGTGTGTGTATATATGTATGTATGTATGTCATGTGTATATTTATGTTGTGTATGTGCATATGAACATGTCTTGTATATGTATATGTGTGTGTTTATGTATCTTACATATCCTTACAACGTTGCACAACTCCTACGCGTCGAATCGTTACAAATTCCAATTTCGATTTCCGGTCATATTTTTAGTTTTTAGTTAATAAACATATATTTGTAAACAAAGTTTAAAAATAATATTTCTATCATTATATAAGAAATTAAAGAGTTTACTTAATAATTAAAGTAATTATTAATCATTTAAACAAAATTTAAATTCAAAAATCAATTAAATGGAAATGATAACATCATTAATGATGTCATAAATACATTTAATTTTTTTCATAAATAAATAAATAATTTTACTTCATATTCGCATTCATATATACAAATGAGTGTGTATCCAGCTAAGCGCGCGATGTCGGATGGCCGAAGAGCTGTTTATCGATAAAACGATTTTTGGTTATTTTATCGATATTTAACACAGTGTATATATTTCTTCTATAAATATTTCTTCACAATAAGATCACCAATATTATTTTTTTATTCAAAACATCATCACTTATGTTTAAAAATCTTATTTTTGAATATTTTAAAATTTTTTTGAAGCGATGAATTTACGAGTCGTTGCAACGATAATAACTCTAAGCTTTTGAATATTAATTTTAAATAATAGTATGAAATATTCCAATATTCATTAATATGCAGAATGCTATAACTGATGACTCAGAAAATGTGCTATAAGATATAGTTCTACCTGCAATACAAGCCATTGTCACAAATGAATTTAGAAATAATTTTCTTCCCTTTGCATCACATAATTCATTAGACTTTAATGACTTTGGACTATGTTACAATGCAATGGAGTCATTTCGACTCACGGGCCACAAACCAGATCAACACAAAGATCAAACCAAGTTTCAAACAAGCTCAAGAAGTGGTAAAAAAAATCTTTAAAATATCATTCTAGTATTAAGTAACAGAATTAAAATCGGTTTTTTTCTTTGCAGAGGAATAAATTGAAAAATCGCTTAAGAAGAAGTGGGTAGACGGCGAAATCCTAAACAGAGAATTTGGAAGAAAAAAAAACAAGAAGCAACCCAAACAAAATGCCCATAACAATAAGCAGATTTATAAGTAAATATTTATTTTACTTAAAAGTAAAATATACAAATTAAACTTTAATTTAAATAACATATGGTATGCTTATATGCTTAAAATAATAGTATCATATGCTTATATACAAAATGATAGTCAAGTACATAATGATATACACACACATAATGCTAATACATTGCAAAAATAAAGTATTATAAAGACTTATTATGTTAACATAAACACCTTAACGAAAATGATATATTATATTAGCATTGTCATGGAAACTACTAGTAACACAATAAATTCTAAACTATTTTAGCATTATACCTAATATACTATTATCTTACCTAAAATTTTTATAATAGTAACAACAATAATTGTGCATTTTTCATCATGGTAAACATTAAAAAGATGGATAAGTAACAGCTTCCAATCCAACATGAAAAGAAGGAAATTGATATGCTTAGAGTTGAAACATTTTTTCAAATACTCAATGATGCTGAGAGCAGCTGATCAGTGCACAGATACTTTGCAAACTTATACAAGACAAAGAGATAGAAGAATCCAAAAAACAAACAACTCCAATAATCATTAAATTTGATTTGAACTGTTTCTCATTATATTCAAAAACAACTAGCAGGATATTTGACTGAACATTGTTGTCATCATTACTACGAAACAAGGAAAAAATTTGGTAAAACAAAATAAAAACAAATAAATACAAAATATAAACATGATATATAATATAAATTAGTAATGTAGAATGATAGAGAAACATAGCATTTATTTTTAAAATCCATCAAACTGACTTATTAATGAAGGCTGACAAGTATGCATAACATTTTATGTTTGTAATTCATCATAATGAATTAGTAATGCAGAAAGATAGATAAATATAGAATTGCATTTAAAAGAAAACTCGAAAATAATTCTGCAATTGTTTAAACCCAAATCAGCTATCAACATATCAAAAAAAAATCTGACAATGAAAGAATGGCAAAATAAAAATCAACAAAATAGAAAAACAGATCTAAAAATGAACGTAATAATGAACGTAGTTCAAAATTTAAAAAAAAAACTAAAACAAATTTGAACTCGTTGAGATCGTTGAGATGGATACCAGATCGAAATCCATGAAATAAATTGAAGTCGTTGAAGTAAATTGAAGTACCTGGAAATTTTGATGATATTGAAGTAAATTGAAGTCATTGAAGTCCTTGAATGAATGCAGAAGATTCGACGTTGTGAAATCAGAGAAGATTCGACGTAAAGATCATAGAGAAAAAGAAACAAGGTTAAGGGGGAAGATTTGACGGCATGAAGTTGAGACAGAAGAAGACGACGTCATGATTTATATTTTTGTTAATGTTTTTTCCTTCAGTCTAAAAAAGAAAGCCCATGTCCTTAGGATTAAAAACAAAACCTAAGTCCATGAGCCTAAAAACGTAAATAAGTATTACCTTCAGCCTATTTTCCTAAAACAAAAAACTCAAAATGAAAAAACAAGTGTAGTGGCAACATCCTATATTTTTTAACTAAGCACTAGAAGTAAGACTGCACTTACATAGAAGATAAAAAACTATTCGAGGACATCCACACTCTATCTAGAGCTGCACAAAGGTTGGGTCGGGTTGGGTTACACCAAACACTTCACCCGACCAGTATAAGTATGGGTTAAAGATAGTTCAACCCGTACCCAACCTCATATGAAGTCGGGTATGAGATTAATCGAAGTATGGATTCGGTTGGGTTTAGCAAGGCTGGATTGAGTTACATGAACCTAATACAGAAACAAGAATTCAAAAAAAATTCAAAATATTCAACTCAAAAATGCATATTTTAGCTAGCATAATGTATTAAATCTAATTGATTCACGACAATACATATTTTATTAGAATTTTATCATAAAAGACATCACATAGAATTGATTGAGTGCATATTAGGGTAGAAGTTTCATTTCAAAATATATTAAAATGCTCCCAAAATACTCCTCAAAATCTCTCAATCAATCATATGTGTTTTGATCGTTTGAATTTTACTCAGACTGATATCGAATATAAATTTTGAACATATTTTTTTAGTATATTTATTATAAAATACATATACTTTATTATAGATTTTGGCTACTCTAATTTTACATGAATTGATACTGAATGAGTTTTCTAAATATGGTTGTGTTGGATTAAAATAGGATTGGGTGGAATAAAATACCCATCCGACCTGTACATAGTATGAATTACAAATTTTAAATCCGTGTAAATTAGAAACACGTCCTTCTTTTCTAAACTTATTATTTTACATCCTTCCTTTGTAGAAACTATTTTCTACACCCGTCTTTTTTTGAATTTTGTTTTTTTTTTACTTCTCTCGTTTTCAAATTTAAAAGCACCCGTTTCGACATGTATTCAACGGTTATGAGTTATAGATGTATACCCTAAAAACACGTTATTAAGATTAGTAAAATTATCCAAATACCTCTGTTAATTTCACCTTTCAAAAAAATTAATAATGTAATTTATAAAAGAAAATTAAAAGGAACCTAAGCCTAATATTTTATGATCATAATGATGTATGACAAAATTTCTCTAGTAATTCATATCCGATCCGAACTAGGTTGGATTGAATCAGGTTATGTGGATTGGGTTGAATCGGTGAATTCCCCAACTCTAACTCATTAAACGCAATTTGCTTACAACACACAAGTATCATTAACTTGGTAAAGTGCAGCTTCCCTTCATCTAATAACCACAAATTGGCACACATTATGAGCGATTTGGCCAAAAAGAAATTTGCAAGCATATGACCCAACCAAATTAATTGTGTATTTGACCTCGATGAAAATAAAAGGCAGTTAACACACATTAACATCCAGAATGGCATTCAAATTCATATTGCATGGCTAGGCTACCATACAATTTAGAAATCAAAGAATTGAATAATAGCAGCCAATCTGATTGCTCAACTGCTTCAAAAGAAATATATCCTTATTCATAGCTAAAATAAAAAACGCTCCAACTCGATAGTGTCTCTCTCTGTTTTTTTTTTCTTTTTTTTTTATTACAGCCAGGGTAAAAAATAAAGAGCATATTAACATACAACCAGCTGATCCTTCACAAAACGAGTCATTAGCTCATTCATACACATTAAGCAAACGTGTACTACCCTAAAAGCCTTATACTATATATATGCGAATACAGCAAAGGTTCATAAACAAGCCAAACTCCAAGCCATGTTTCTTTCACCGAACCACCATACCATCAACTTCTGCGTTTACGCTACCATTGACTAACATAATTTACAAAATGTAAAGCACACATCAACTTATAAGTTGAAACTATTATTTCCCTTAATGGGTTAAACTACCGACCAATGTTTGATGAATTATCATGGCGTTGCTCTCGCAGATATCTAAGAAGTGTTTCAGCCTGTAAAATAACATGCAAAAAATAATCAACATCAAGCTAAAAGTTTCACTCTAAACGATAGGTATTGAGTATATCTAATAACATGAAAATCGAGCCGTTAAGTCAAATATCCTAATTAGTATGTGTAACATTTAAATAAACAAACAAGGAAAGAAAATTAATACCAACTGTTGTTTACAGTTTACACTGTGACTTGCTGTTATTTTTGAGTGACAGCATGACAAACTTTCATAATTTATGGACACTAGATAGTGCATCATGAAGTAATATTCAAGCACCCGTCCACTTGTAATCATGTATATTTGAAAGAGTAAGACGGTTTTAAATATAGAACCAATAATTTGAAGCTAACTAGCAAACCCAGCTACCATGCAACTGTCTAATAATTGGAAGCCTATTCAAAGCCAATAACCGGCTAGATTAGGACATGGTTTAGCGACAATTACTTTATTAAATTCTCAAAAAAAATAGTTGAAGGCACATGATAGATTGCAAGCTTAGTTAATAAAACATATAGGCTAAACAATGTTAACTTGGCAACTAATTTATTTTACACAATATCCTAATGGTCTCCTGAAATAAATAAGTTATTCTATGTCTTTGTGGCACTTCCAATTTATAAATTGGATAACCAAACAGCACCTAAAACTTCAAACATATCTTAAACCATAATACACGTTCATATACTGTCTTATTTTCTACCCTCTAATTAAAAACTTCAGGGATATTTTAAATTGATACCGGATGATCTCACAAGTCTGGAATTTTAGT
Organism: Allium fistulosum; assembly: GCA_030737815.1. Classification (NCBI taxonomy): domain Eukaryota; kingdom Viridiplantae; phylum Streptophyta; class Magnoliopsida; order Asparagales; family Amaryllidaceae; genus Allium; species Allium fistulosum. The sequence goes on from CM060903.1 coordinate 1,223,071,421, forward strand.
TATATGGTACCATTTGGCTAAAATACAACCAAATTATAAATTGGATAACCAAACAACACCTAAAACTTAACGTATCTTAAACTATAATGCATATTCATACGAGTGTCTTCTTTTCTACCCTCAAATCAAAATCTTCAGGGATACTTTAAATTAATACTCAACATTCTTACAAGTCCGGAGTTTTAGTTATATGGTAAAGAGTTCAGTTGTGCCATTTGTTTCAAAAAAAAACCACTATTATCAAAGGAAAAATAAATGGCCAAGTTTGACATTGTTTGGTTTGCACTTCTAACAATCGGAATGCATTGAATTTTCAAAATAGCCAACTTAGAAAATTGTTCTAAATTTGAAAACGACTTTTTTTAGTTTTTGTTTTCCCCGACAATATTCTCCTTTTCTTTTCTCCCCTTTGTCGTAATGATTAGGATTTTTCCACCCTTCCTCCTCTTCCATTCCTTTTTAAGTATAGATCGGTTGAAAACGCAAAACACGAAACTCAAAACGTCAAACCAAGCAGGTCCTTAAATTCTGATTTTGACCCAAAAGAATTGGGATGTGTTTGAATGCACAAATAAACAAATCTCAAGCTCCATATCAGCTTTAAATTGCTCTGAATAGCCGAGACATGCAGATTTGTATCTAAAAAGGTTCCACAAAATACTTTAAAATTGACGACGTCTGAAATGAAAAGCACATTGAATCTAACATGATTATTGGTTCCCTTTACAAATGGCAGAAAAGGTCTAAATCTGGACTTCAGAATCTAGAAACAAGTAAATCTGGGTTAAGAGCCCCAGAGATAAGTAAATTCGGGTTCTAAGTGAATCCAGGTTCTAGGAACACAATCATAAGTAAACCTTGGTTTTTCGAAACCTGGAAATATGTCCTGTATAAGTGGAAGTAAATCCAGATTTTAGAGACCCGGACTTAGCCACTTAGAAACCAAAAAGTGGAACATTTAGACTTTCTCTTTGATCCAGAAGGAAAATGCAAGAATTCTTTCCTATGGCCATTGTCGATGGTCTTAATCCAACAAATATCTTGGCTATAACACAAAAACATTCAGACAATCATAACAACTCTAAGCAGTAAAAAAAAAGAGTAACCGGACCGTGAGTCGAACCGTGACAACTCAAGGTTTAAGGTTTTGACGGTTCAACCAGTCAAACCATGATTTCGTTTTTCAAATAATTTGCACATTTAACTATAAGATATATACAAAAATATTGAAATAATAATGCTTTGCACATGAGATGTAGATGGTTTTCAAGGTCTGCAATCGAAGTTGTGTGCTGTTGTAGCGGTTGCAGCGTGCACTACACCAACATAACTACAGCTGTGTATACAGTAGAGCAGTGTTTAACGATAGAAGTTTAATGACAACAAACTTGACGAATCTTGCAGTGGTATTATAGGAGTTTGCAGAGTGGTGGAGTTTAAGTTTAGATTTTGGAATGATTATGATTTTTGGCATATAGATTTACTTGTTTTTTTCAAAACAATGCAAAAAATGAAAATGAGAGAGAATTACAGTATGAGAAAGTAAGAAAAAACAAATGAACCATGGTTAAACGGGTAAAATTGACGGTTGGACCATTGGTTTGAAGATCCGACCAGGATTCATGCATGACTGAGGTGTAATTGAGTTCCGAACTGTGGTGATTCAAGGTTCAAGGTTATTCGAGTCGGACCGAGACAGGGTCGGGTCGTCAAAACATTGAAAAAAAGTATATAGATGTAAATAATCACCTTATGCTTAGCCCTAGCTGGGCCAGATTGTGAAAGAGCAACAAGGGGAGGAATAGCCCCTTCCCTAACAAGTAGCCCTCTATTTTTCACACTTTCCGAGCACATCTGCAGCAAAGTCACAACTGCAAACTCTTTTCCTTTACTTGGCCCATCTTCCATAGCTTCCACCAAAACCTGCAACCCACCTTCCTCGACAATTGCATCTCGCCCTTCCTGAATCCCCGCCAAGCAATTCATGACCACCATGGCCTTCTCCGCTATCCCGCTCCCATGTTCTCCAATCAACCCTACTAGTAAATATATGTTTTATTTTAGAATATATAATACAAGTAAATTTACAAAATCATCACCACTTTAGATGATATAATAGTAGTATTTTCTATAGAAGACGACTCTTTCAAAATTGGGAAAAAAGTTTAAAATATACACCACAAGATATTTCTATTATATTCAGTTTACTTTACCTGGAAAAAATACTTCCCACTACCAAAAATATCTTTACAAGCAATACCAGATAATTGTAAAGAATTTGTCTTAAGAAACTATGGAAATGTTGAGCACATAACAAAAGTTAATACAACTTCAAGAATAAATAATCAAATTGAAATAAATGAAATTCAAAATGAAAATGATTTACCAAAACTACTTATAATTCTTGCAATGATAACATTCTTCTTCCGAGACAATCAACGATATTTTACCCTTTGGGTATGTTCCATATATACTAGATGTAGAAAAAATAAACGAAGTATCATGTCCATTATCCATTCATCATTCTTTGGTATGAGCTTTGAAAGATTTTAAAACAAAGCTGAGGAATATGCCTGAATGCTCTATATTTCCACGGTAAGCACAAAACATAAACTTTACATATTTTTACTATGTCTAGATTGCATATGCTATACATTATACTTTAACAACAAATTATTTACTTTATGTCGTAATATATACGGAATATAAGGGTGAATATTATAAATGTTATATGGACATTATTGTAATCTTCATTTTCCATCACAAGCCTATAATAGAGCTCCATTGTATTGTACGTTCATACCTGTAGTGGATAAAATATCTCATCTCTCTTTCTTTAATGGTTTCTTATGTTCTTATAGTTTACAACATGTTATCAGCACGATCTCTAAATGAAAATTATAGATATAGAGTTGTGATAATTTAGAAGATCTGATCCATCTTTTTTCATGCAAATTAATCTCTATCTCTTAATCAATTGATGAAATCAGATATGACTTCTAAGATTACTTTTATTATTCTCTAATTGAAATCAATATTGTTTATTCTTTCAAAATTAGTATTTGATCAATATCAAAGTTTCTAATAAGTGGTATTAGATCCACCCATCATTGATTTCATTGAGAATTTTTTATTTTTTTAATATATTTGAGTAATTTTAAATGGACTTTGTTTATTAGTCATTGAGTTCATGTAATATCTTACTCAAATTACACATCTACTTGATCTATGTATGAAGAATTTTTTTGTGATAATTTTGGACTTGAGCTGGTACTAAAGCTATTTTTCTAAATTAAAAGGTTGAAAAACTATTTTAATGTAGAAAGATAGATCTTAACGATCAATATGTGGTTTATGAAACAAAATAAAATTTCCAAATAATTTTATTTCTAGGAAATAATCTTGATTCCCTAAATTTTCTAAATTTTGGAAATAACTTGCGTTGTTTTGAAGATCTACATGTTTATTTTGATATATTTGGTAAAGAATCGTGGGGTTATTCTTTTTATGAGAGAAATAATTTGGATTTATGATGTATAGTTATCTTTATTTATGTTTCTGAATGGTATAGAAAGATCTACATAATTTAGAACCATTTATGTAGGAGAATATAAAATTTTAGTTCTATGATTAAATTATTTTACTCAATTTTTGATTGAGCATTATATGTAAGAGGTATTTTGGTTTTTTTAGAAACTTTGATTATTAAGAAATAAAGTATCACTTTAAGGCATTCATTTTGATTTTATTATTGGATAATATTGTAGCTAAATCTTTAAGGTGTTCAATAATTCCAGTCCAACAAACAGAATAAAAAGAAAATCAAAGTGCGCAAATTATAAATAAAAGACAGAGGAAAGAACACACTGATATAACAAGGTTTGGCTATGCCTACGTCCTCGGACCCAACAACCTTTATTATTTCTTCACGTCAAGAGGGAGTACAACATGAGAAGAATATAAATCACTCAATATAAATTTCTCACCCTACAATAGATACAGAAATAGGAATGTTATTGAAGTTGTTTTGTAGTGAACTCTCTTGCCATCTTATGTTGAAAAGATGAACAAATGTCTTCATATATATAGATGGAAGGATGAAGACTGGCTTGGAGATAAGGATGAATCTTTTTGGATTTACTTCATTTCAACAAAAATTTAGCATATTGGTATTTGTTTCCACATACATCCTTATTTGATTTATTCCTCAAATCGATTAATATATCTTCTAACATTAATTGATTGTCTTCCTATTTGTTTTCTATATTTGATTGATTGGGAGAATCAATTAATATCTTCTCTCTTTTAATATTTGGAATAGATTTAAATCATCCAAATTTAACACTCCAACTCAATTTAAATACATAAATCGATCAACTAAACTGGTTGTTGGGTTAGCGCCCCATTGCGCTGAGTAGCTCGTACCACACTAATCAAGTTTGAGCAATGCTCAAACTTGTCCTTTGGAACCAACTTTTTTAAATATCAGCTGGATTTTCTTTTGTGTATCTTCGATAGCTTTATCTTATTTCTCTCATCTTCAAGCTTGAGAAAGAAAATCGTAATATCAATGTGCTTTGTTCGTGAGTTATAGGCATGATTCTCAACAAGATGAATGGTGCTCTAAGTATTTGAAAGCAACTCCACTATCTTCAACATCATTGATAAATCCTCCAAAAGCTGCAACAAATACAATCCTTCCTTGGTCGCTTCCATAACAGAAATAAGCTCTATCTCTGTAGTTGATAAAGCTATAATGGATTGTAGCTTGGATCTCCAAGAAACTGGGCCTATGGCAAGTGTATAAACATAGCCCGAAATCCTTTTCCTACCATCTTTATCCTGACCATAATCTGAATCACAAAAATCCCTTAGAGTTATGTTGCTACCACCAAACAATAAGCCAATATCAGAAGTGCCTCTCAAATATCATTAAATCCACTTTACCGCTTTCCAATGAGTCTTGCCTAGGTTAGATATGTATCTGCTAACAACACCAACTGCATGAGCTAAATTAAGCCTTATGCATACCATAGCGTACATCAGACTTCCAACTGCACTAGAGTAAGGAATATTAGCCATATCCCTTTTGTCTTCATCCAACGTGGGACATAAATCTCTGGATAGTTGAAATTGAGAGCCTAAAGGAGTAGCCACCGGTTTAGCATTATGCATACCAAATCGAGATATGACTTTCTCGATATATTGAGTTTGAGTGAGACTCAAACTCTTTGCTTTCTATCCCTCTGATTCCCAATCCCCAAAAAAATTTGTGCCTTTCCTAAATCTTTTATATCAAACTCCTTGCTGAGCTTCATCTTCAACTCTGAAATTCTAGTCATGCTCTTAGAAGCTATCGACATATCATCAACATAAAGCAACAAATAGATGGTGTCTTCATTACACTTCTTAAAATAGACGCATTGGTCCTTAAAGCTTCTAGAGTAATCATGTAAGATCATAAACTTATCAAATTTATTATACTACTGTCTAGGGGACTGTATTAAACCGTAAAGAAATTTATTAAGCTTGCAAACATGACTGGGCCTACTACTTTCAGTGAACCCCTTGACCTGCTATAGGTCAATGTCCTCCTTAAGGTCACCATGAAAGAATGCTATCTTGACATCTAATTGTTCAAACTCCATGTCGAAGTGGGCAACCAATGCCAAAATAATGTGAATGGAAGTGTGTTTGACAACTGGAGAAAAAATATCGTGGAACTCCACACCTTTCCTCTGAACATTACCCTTCGCTACTAATCTTGCCTTATACCTCAAGTCAACATTACCGTCGTCTTTCACCCTATAGATCTACTTACACCCAATTGCTATCTTGCCGGAAGGAAGTGGCACTAAATCCCAAGTGTGATTTTTGTGTAAAGACTCAATTTCCACTCCATAGCTACTAACCAACTGGAACTATCAACTGAACTAATGGCATCTCTATAGTCTTTGAGCTCATCATGAAATATGCTTAATGCATAGGCTGCCATGTCATCAAAGTCAATATCTTTAATGCTCAATCCCACAAAATCATCAAGTCATCTAGTTCTTTTCCTCTCTTTGATTGGTTGAGTTTGAATTAGAGCTCCACCTTGAGATTGATCCTTTGTCCTTTCCTCATCAACCACGATGTCATCGAAAACACCATTTTTACTTGTATGGAAGTCCGATGGTATACTTTGTGTCCGGTACTCTGAATTTTTCCTTGCAACATCATCATTAACTGAAGAAGAAGGCTCCACCTTCAACATAGTATTTTCATCAAATGTAACATGTTTGCTAGTAACAATATTCTGGGTAGTAGGGCATCACAACCTATAACTCTAAACTCCTCTCCTATAGCCAAGAAAAATAAACTTGCGCGATCTTGGATCCAACTTCCTTTTGCTCTCATGCACATAAGCTGGACAACCAAACACTCTAAGAAAGGAGTATGAAATAGGGTTTCCCTTCCATACTTCTTCAGGAATCTTCATATCTATTACGGTAGAAGGTGTATGGTTGATGAGGAAAACCGCCGTAGATAATGCTTCTGCCCAAAATCTCTTCTTTAATCCAACAATCAGACGTAAGCAATGAGTTCTTTCTAACAAATTCCGATTCATCTTCTCTGTAACCCCATTTGATCGAGGGTCCCCTGGTGTGGTGTAATGCCTTTTGATTCCCTCAGACTCACAAAATTTGGTGAATTTTTTAGAACTAAATTCACCACCATTATCTGATCGAAGAACCTTCACTTTCTTTCCAGACTATTTTCCAACAAGAGATTTCCAACTGTGTAACTTATTAAAAGTTTCGTCCTTGGACTTCATAAAGTAAAACCACACCTTTCTAGAAAAATCATCAAAAAATGAAACAAAATACCTAGCTCTTCCAAAAGATAGGCATGGTGTGGGGCCCCAAACATCAGTGTGAACATACTCTAAAACATCTTTAGACTTATGCTCTGCAATGCCGAAAGAAACCTTCGTTTGCTTTCCAAGTACGCATCCCTCACAAAAGTCAAGTTTTGAATGATGAATACCGTCAATCATCGATTTTTCAACACTTCCAAACTATGCTCTCCTATGTGTCCCATATGAAAATGCCACAATCTGGTAGAATCGGAATCAATGGGATCAACAACCAAAAAAGACTCTGCAACAATAGTGGTACTCTTCAGCAAATATAGATTTCTAGCTTTTACCCCTTTCATCACTATCAATGAGCCACTTGTAATTTTAAATGAATCATTTTCTATTACACACTTCAAGCCAAGATTGAACAATACTCCATTGAAGATCAAACTATGCCTCAAATCAGGCACATGCCTGACATCACACAAAGTACGAACAACACCATCAAACATCTTGATCTTTATCATTCCAATACCAATCATGCGACAAGTAGCATTATTTTCCATGAAAACCTCTCCTCCATCAAACTAACGATAAGTGAAAAAATGTTTCTATCAGGTGTCATAGGATAGGATGCTCCAGAGTCAATAATTCACATAGTGCTCTTCATAGAAGAGGAAGAAATTGTAAAAATGCTAGGATCACTATCTGAATATGATGTCTCCGCTGTAGAAGTTGAAGCCTTTTGGGTAACAACTTTGTTTTTATTCTTCAACATGGGGCTAATCGCAATATAATTTTCGGGCCTTCTACAACAATGACAAACTCCCTTCAGAGCTCCCCTCGACTGAGATCTTGACTTGGCTCTATCTCCATCATATTTGGGCCTACTCTTACTTCTTCCTCTTTGCGTAATAAGGCCTTCAGAATCATTCTCCATGCTTATGTTTGCTAACTTTCCCCTCAACATCTCATTATGAAAAATTTTCTTCACATCTTTTGAGCAAATAGAAGAGCACCTCATAGATCATAGAGTTAACAAAAGTGTTATACTCCATAGACAAAGAACATAAAAGAATGACAACTTGCACTTCATCCTCAATTTTTACTTCAACTGCTCAAAGATTCATAACAATTGTGTTTAGGACATCCACGTGAGCTAATACATCAATTCCAGGCTTTTTCTTGAGCGAGTAAAGTTGTCATTGTAGGATGACGTGGTTGGTGAGAGACTTGTCGTAGAACTTTTTTGAAGAGCATCCCACAATTCCTTAGCGGTTTTCACATGATAAAACTCTCTCGGTACTTCATCTAAATGGCTAAGCTGGATGGTAGTAATAGCATCCTCTTCAAATTCCTTAACCTCTTTAGGTGCTAATTTCTTTAGTTTTTATGGATCTGTAACAACCTTAAAAGTCCTATCTTTCTTCAACACTATTTCCATATTTATCTTCCATGTGCCAAAATCACCCTTTCCATCAAATCTAGCGACTCCATAATATTTAGAGCTTCTACTAGTGCTATTCTTTGTAGAATTAGACATAGCTGAAATAGTCTTCAAATAGAACAACAAGCTCTGATACCAAACTGTAGTGAAAAATTCAAGTTTGGCAGTGGAAGCAGAACACCCAATGATCTAGTCTGTGGAAAATCTCAACAATTGCAATCCAACAAAGAGAATAAAAAGAAAATCAAAGAGCGCAAATTATAGATAAAAGACAGAAAGAAAAGAACACGTCGATATAACAAGGTTCGTCTATGCCTACATCCTCGGATCCAAAAACCTTTATTATTTATTCACTTCTAGAGGGAGTACAATATGAGAAGAATATAAATCACTCAATATAAATTTCTCACACTACAGTAGATACAGAAATAGGGATTTAATGAAGATGGTTTATGGAGAACTCTCTTGTCGTCTTATGTTGAAAAGATTAACAAATGTCTTCATATATATATATATGTAGAAGGAAGAATACTGCCTTGGAGATAAGGATGAATCTTTCTGAATTTACTTGATTTAATTTCAACACAAATTTATCATATTGGTACCTGTTTCCACGTATATCCTTATTTGATTGATTCCTTAAATCAATTAATATATCTTCTGACATTAATTGATTATCTTCCTTTTTGTCTCCCATATTTGATTGATTACGGGAATCAATTACTATCTTCTCTCTTTTAATATTTGGAATAGAATTAAATCATCCAAATTTAGCATGTATAATATTTTTAACATCTCCAGATTGAAAAAATTAATTATAAATTTAGCCTCGGAAAGGGGCGTTCATTATTTATAAAGTATGAATTCAAATGACGTTTCAATTTATATTTCTCCTATTTCACTTCAGTTTATATGTTTTAGTTAGTTTAAACTATTTTTTCTCCATTTTTTTATTTCTAGTTATGGAAAAGTATTATTGGCCAATTTATAGATTTTTATATAATACACAGTCTAATTTCATTTCAATATGTGTAGCTTCGATTTATTATTCTCTTTGTTGCTCCCTTATTGATATATCAAATACAACTCAAACTTGAAGTTTGAGTGAGTACTATAAAAAAATAAAAAATAGTGTATCCAATTTTTACTAATCGCGCTATGTTATAAAACCTGAAGTTTTGATAAATTATTTTTATGTATATATGCCTAGCTATTTTGTGAAGAAATACATTTTAATATTCTCTGGAAGAGATAATCCATATGACATACTATTTATGTTTATGAATTTGTGTGTCTATATATATATATATATATATATATATATATATCTTGAAGAGATGTTTCAAAGTTTTATTTATATTAATATTACAGAATCCAACATCCTAGAAGAGATTTTTATTTTATTGTTAAATTGCAATTCCTTAAAAAGTAACATCATGTCCACTAAAGGAACGTCATGTAAAACTCCAGAAGTAGTGATATAATTAATCTCCATAAAAGATATTATATAGCCATACTACACCCCATAAGTAGTGGTTTTATTTCTCGTGCCTAACTTTTGTTTAGCGCATCTAATTTGTTGCTAAATTTAAAATTTAATAAGACATTTCATAATAAGTGATAGTAAATATGTCCAGAAGATATATTTTATGATACTCTGAAAGTGATAATTATGTAATTTATATAGAAAAAGATATTATATATTTATATGACATTCCAAAGGTAGTGCATATAAAGTACCTCTAGAAGAGATACGTGACACTCCAGAAGTGGTAATGATAAAATATCTCTAGAAGAGGTTTATAAAATGTCCCTGAAAGAGAAAATATGTATTATTATAATACTCTACAAGTAGTACTGACATAATAATTTTACTATCACACACCAAAAGTGGTGTTCATAAATTATCCCCACAAGTGACATTATATCCTCGTATAGCACTATAAAAGAATTGCCTATGCAATATTTTCAAATATGACATAGCACTTTTAAAAGTGATGTGATAATAAATCACCTAAAGAATTTGTAAATAAAAATAGAACCGGTAGTAGGTACAAAATACATTTAGAAAATTCAATCATCTATTATCATGAACCTGTAGCTCCACTAGACAAATTTAAGAGTAAATAGTGATCTATGATCTATTACTTTGCAAAACTTACTATGAATTGTTTATCATATACATAATTATTCTTGAAGAAATATCTTTAGATTTCTGGTAAAGAGATAATCTATATGTCATATCATAATTTTCACGAAAGCTATAAATACAGTCTTGAAGAGATCCGTATGTGTAACTAATATAATAGCATATTTCCACAATATTTCAAGTGTCTAGAAGATACTCTAATTTATGTTGTAAATATATCCTCTTTATTAGACTCTCCAAAAGAGATGTCTATATGTAATTTAAACCTATGCAGTTAAAGCCTTGCTAAAGCCCTACAAAATTCCCGCTATAGCACATAGCGCTCTTCGACCGCTGGCTATTTCAATTTAGCTCTATTAAACAATAGATCTGCTTTAAACCTTGCTATTTTATGCTACATTTGCTAAATCAATATTCTTTAGCACTCACTTTAGCAACATTAATTTACAAAGGTTGATTTGACTAGTTCTCTTTTAAACCAAATTAACAAAGTTAGGGTAAAGACCTAATTTTAATTTATAAGTGCTCAATATAAGTTAGAAATCCATTGTAGTCATAAATTTAGTCTGCATAAATCATGATATTCTTCAGTTTAGTCATATAAGGTTGACAAATATTTCTTTTTCCTACAAAAATGATGTGAAAATGAGAATAAATTAACTTTAAATATTTTGTTTTATATTTAGTGAAGCTTTTTGCACCTCCGCTATATCCCCGCTATAACGTTTTGCACCTCCTCCGCTATAGAACCGCTAAATGCTTTAACTACATAGATTTAAACTATGTATTATTCTCTGATAAATAATTATAAATAATTTTCAAAAGAGATATTTGAAATATAATTGAAGAATAAACCTTAACAACTCGAAGTTATATATATGATTTATTTAAACAAGAAGTTCAACAGTATTTGGATTGAAACCATCAAGTTATATTAGAATTATTAATCGAAGGACGTTGTTCTTTAGCATATTCGAGTAAAAATATGTAGAAAATCTCAATTATATTATATATCTACATAGATTTATATATTTAAGTAGACAAAGTTGAACATAAGTTCAAAATATCCAAAATTATACTCAATTTTGATACTGGAAATAAACAAGAAGTTTATAATTTAAAATCTTTAAGGTATCAACAAAGGATTCTGATTAATTAAAGCGAACTTGAAACCATATGAAATCTTGAAAATTTTGTTATCAAACTAGAAGTTTAATATCTATTACACAGAAAAGTTTGACTTTAATATTAAGCTATGAAGTTTTGACAAAATATAAGACTTAGATGTTGAAGATCTTTATTGTTAATACGTCAACATAAGTTGAAGTTATCATATCCAAAAACTAGAAGTTATAATACATCCACTAACTTGAAGATATTATTGATAAGTCAACCTGATGCATATATTTTTTCAAACCAAACATTTTGAACATTATCATGCAGTATTTAAGGATTACATTGACATTGATTGATCAACGAAAATTAATAGTTTGGACATTTATAATAACTTGTTCTTAAATCGCTACTAAAATGGGAAAAATATATGCAAAACTATAATATGCATATATAATATGTGGATGCACGTATATATCCATATATGCAAATATATAACTAAAAACCTGAAGATTTTTTGACCAAATAGATATGAACTCGTCTTATAGATTATGCATAGATATCATGTAGTGATTTAAAAATCAATCAACATAAATGTTGAACAAACTGAAGTCATGTATGTATTCAAATGATCTATGTAATGATGAATAGATTTCTCCAATTGGTTAGATCAATGAATGCTAACAAACTCTAAAATAAGCAATAGCACTTGAATGCATCTTATCAACTAATAAAAGAATTATCCTGCTATAATTAAAATGTATAATGTATTTACTAGTAGAAATATCATAATAGATCAAAATGAGAATCAAAAAATGATTATTATTCAACATGATAATGTTTTGTAGGTGAGAATAAAAAGCATACGAGTTCACTTTGATTATCATGATTAAATATTTGTTAACATATACAATGATGCAAAATATTAAATTATTGAAAATATCCCTAGAAAATTGCTCTAATATAGGTTTAAATCCTTCAAGGATCAAAACGTATAGACAATATTTGAAGTGTGGTAAAGAAGTCATTTCGATATATTTTTGAAGTAAGTAAAAAAGGTGTCAAATACAGGAGGTGTGTGTACTTGAAGAAACAATGGAGGGTGCTCTAGAAGAGACTATGAGATAATTATCAAATAACGCTAGAAGTGGTGTAGATACCTAAACTTGATAAATAAAGCGATCTTGATAAATTATGTTTAGAACTAACAAGAAATAATCATCGATGACAAATTTGTACATAATCAAGCGTTTATGTTTATAAATAGATTAAAGATCTTTAACTAGAGAAAACATGATTAGCCATCATGAATCTTTCCCTAAATGAGAAATGTGGACATGTAGTCCGCAAAATATAATTAGAAATATATATATATATATATATAAAGAGGCAAAAGCACACTGAAATTATTGAAGCGCATATAGTATCAGCAATATGTTAAGTGCCACAGGCATGATAGTTTTAGAAATAATTGAATTGTTTGAAGTAATGAAAACGTTTAAAGCACTTAAAATACCTGATGGAATAAATATTGGTTAAATCATACTAAATGGTGATGATATATATGTTCCTGAAAAATATATATAGCTTTGCTGGTTTTAAAGAATACAAGGCACAAGGAGCGTAGATTACAACCTTCTTTTAAGTATTATTGTGATGAAAATCCTGATATACTTCACGATGAGTAGATTACTTCCTACTTTTAAGTATTTTTGTAATGAAACTCTTGATATCCATCGAAGTGGTAGTTGCAATATGCAAAACTTATTTAAAGCTCCAAAATGAAATCACATGAAGTGTTTTTCATAAAAGTAGCATACAAAATGCATAAAATGTAAATCATATTTGGAAGAAACAATCTTAGAAAACCAATGTATCAAAGACATATACATATATGTAATTAAGAATGTTGATGGTAATGAATGGTTCGATTAAGGAACTAGATATTCTTTGGATAGAAAAACATGCTTGAAGCATGCAAATGCACGTGAGATGGCTAAAAGAGTGTTCATTATATATCAATTGTATTGTACTCTTTTTTCCTTCACTATGATTTTTCCCATCGAGTTTTTCTTATTAAGGTTTTAGTGAGGCATTACAATGATCCAGAAGTATCAAACTTCAATTGATACAATAAGATATTAAAATATGTCATGCTATATTATACTATTTTTCTCTTCACTAAGATTTTTTTCCACTGGGTTTTTCTCGGTAAGGTTTTAATGAGGCATTACTTTGATTCAAAAGTGTAAAACTTCTCAAGAAAAAAATATCAAAATATGTTATTAAAATTATGAAAGTTGTACTCTTTTTCCTTAGCTAAGATTTTTTCCACTGGGATTTTTCTTCGTAAGGTTTTAGCGAGGCACTATTTTGATCCAAAAGTATCAAACTCCTTTGTAAGAAGTATCATTTTTAATATGATATTTGTGACATTACAAGTTGTACTCTTTTTCTCGTTCAAGCTTTTTTTCCACCAGGTTTTCCTAACAGAGGTTTTATAATGAGGCAATAAATAATATATTTATTGATGGAATAAATATATGTAAGCAAGATAATAATGAGGGGGAGCAATCATGACATATGTTTCAAAAAGGATAGCTGCAAGTTAAAATACGAGCATCCAAAATTTCGAAGACGCGTATTCAAATAGGAGTGTTATAATATATACAAAATATAAGAGTGAATATGCTAAATGTTATATGAACATTATTGTAATCTTCATTTTCCATCATAAGCCTATAAATAGAACTACATTGTATTGTATATTCAGACCTGCAATGAATAAAATATCTTCCCTCTCTTTCTCTAATGGTTTCTTATCTTCTTATAGTTTACAACACTTTAAAGTTTTTCTTTGCGAGCATGTTGACATAGTTGAACCAAATCTATCTTATTCCAATAATATGCTAAGAATTGTAAAATGGAACTTCGGCATTCTAAAGAATGCTATATCAAAAAATGAATTGAAGACCGAGAGAGAACAAAGGTTACTTATTAACTGCATAGTTCAATGATCTTCATTTATTATAATATTTTCATCTACTGTTATGCTAGAAAAAACACCTTGACTGAAATGCTAATCTATTTTAGCATTAACATATTAAATTTTGATATCATAACAATTAGTATAGAATGCTAAATAATATAGCATTCTAAGGTCTAACAACTTTATCATAAGCACATTGCATAAAATGCTATATTATATTAGCATTAGCATGTAATAATCTTGTATAATATAAAATAAATACAAAATGCTAACTTAATTTAGCATAGTCATCATCTATTATGCTAAAAACACCTATTGTGCTACCCTAAATTTGCATTAGCATATGAAATTTGACATCGTACACGGTGATAATAGGTTACTAAATAATTATATCATTGTAACTGCTAGTAAAGTTAGCATAAGCACATTGAATAAAAATGCTAAATTATTTTAGCATTATAATGTAATAATATAATATAAAACACATACAGAATGCTAACTTATCATATCTTTGTAATTTACTTTATGCTAGAATGTTACATTAACCGAAATGTTATTTAGAATTAAGATTATCATATTAAATTTTAACATATAATTTATAACATATAATTTTCTTATTATACAGATTTCTGTGGACATTAGAAACATATCTGAAACAGAGAAATCACTTCTTGAAAAACCAAAAACTAGAACAAATATGGAAGCTAATAGAGAGCCAAATAGAAATGAAAAACTAACATTGGAACCGTAGGCCGAAAATCAGATTCAATCTACCTAATAATACATCAAAGTTTTGCAAAGAAAGCTTGATAACGATCAAAAATAGCTACAAAAAGAAAGAGAAAATAGAAAAATATAGAGCAAATTATACAAAAAAATGAAAAATTAAATGAAGTTCATGGAATCAAAAATTCAAAATTTTGAAAAGGAACAAAAAAAGATGAAGAAGAAATTCAGCGTCCTTCATTTGATTTAAATATCCCACAAATTCAAATGATACCTGAAGAACAAAAATCCAAAAATGAAGAAAAAGAACAAAACGAAAGGAAAAAGTTCAAGACTTCAAAAGAAAATACCACGTTCATTGGTACAAAGGATGAAAGGATGAATAAGAAAGAAAAAAGTTGATCCTAAGCATAAATATGAAGTTGTATTTCATAAAAAACCGCAAAAAGAAGATAACAAGAATGAAGCCAAAGAAGAACGAAAAAGAAGTGAGAACAAAGGAAAAAACAAAGAAGAAATTCCAAAAGAAAGTACTAATAATGGAAATGAAAGTGAGAACCAAGAGAAATATGAAGAAGAAATTCACGAAGAAAGTACTAATATCGAAAGTGAAGAACAAAATGTAGAAACTGAAAATGAAGAGGGAAATAAAGAAACTGACAATGATAGCAACCGCGAAAAGAAAATTAAAGAATCTGAAAATAAATCTAATGATAAAGAAGAAACTGAAACAGTGGATGTGGATGCATACTCATCAACAAGGAAAGAATATTCAAAAAATACATCAGAAAAGGTAGAATTCTACCCCTACTTACTGAACAGAAAAAGAACATAGTTCTTACATTTTTCAGCAATGAAAATAACAAGATTTATGCCTTAATTCTATGATTAAATTACAAATTACATAGATTTGAATATACTAACTTCTTAATTATTAATTCTTAATATTAACACAGTAGCTTGGATGAAGCATGATGGAAACAAATGAGGAATAACAATAGTAAAGTCAGTGTTGGAAGCTATGTTGTTTGAACAATTCACATATGGACATGTATATAAATCTTACAAAAATTATTTGTTAATGGTGAATTTAAATATAATGCATTTATACATTTAAAATACATCATAATGTGTTTAATATGCAAATGCAATTATACACTTAAAGTACATCAATAACCGTAGCATTTTATTTTTGAAATCCACTAGCATGAATTAGTAATATAAAATGATAGACAAACATAACATTTGTATTAATAAACTCCATAGCATGTATTACTAATGCAGAATGATAAGACATAGCATTTCTATTAATAAAATCCACTAGCATGTATTGGTATTAAAGAATAATAGATAAACATAGAATTTGTATTTACAAAGTCCACTAGCATGTATTACTAAGCCAAAATTATAGATAAACATAACATTTGTAAAGTCCAGAAGCATGTATTACTAATACAAAATGAGAGATAAACAAAACATTTTCATTTTTAAACATGTATTACTAATGTAGAATTATACAAATTAATTATTGCTACATAAAACTTACAATTGATATTTGTTTATTCATATTATTGATTGGTTTGCTGAAGTCGTGAGCTATATGAGCATAAATACATATACAACACAATCACGATTGTGACGACCCACCTCCTCGACCCTTAGAAATTGACACTAATACATCCTCGGTATTCACATGTCATAAATCCAAGTGCCGAGGAGGAAGATTATCATGGGGTAAAGAAATAAAGATAGAAGATGAGACAATAATAGAATCTCACATCGTATTCAACACATAATTATACATATGATTAGTACATGCAATTACTCCAAATTGTTCCATCAAAGTTGCGACAGGTACTAAACCAGCTAGGATAGTTATAACGGCCTCTCCGTACAGTGCTGGTAGATACTAATACATAATACAGACACGGCGGAAAGTGATTGATGAATTCAAAAAAAACCCAAAATGATCCATGCTCCATTCCAAAATTCTCCAAGCTTACCCACTAGTTGGCTGCCCAGGAAAACAGGGCACCTAGAGTTTAAGGGGAAAAGAAAATATACTCCGGGTCAGTGATGGGACTGGTGTGAGAAACTCAAAATACAATGTTTGGAAACAAAAGGTATCTCATAAGACCATGCCGCACATAAACACAGAATAAGTTTGTATCTTATGATAACCAAAACATTTGCTACACAGAGTATAGGGATATTATTTTTAATGACATCCTTATTGAAAACACTTTTCAAGTAAGTATACATAATCTTAGCCGAAATTGTTACATTATTAAATTCCATCATACTAGGCTCTACAGTCAAATCCGAAGGCACTTATTGGAGAATGGATTTCCATATGATGACAAGGTAAGGGACTACCTTCTGACAGCACATCTCTAGAAAAATGTACCTGAGGCTCCAACCTCTACCAACACAGAACCGACCTACCATTACCATAGATAGTACCGAATATGCCATCACCTCGGACGTTCCCGACCTATCCGAGAGCTCTCTTTGCATACACCATATTAATTTAAAACCCGACGTCATAGCGGGAATAAATATATCTAGAAAGGTGATGACTATATCCTAATGAGAGCAACACACTTAGCTCTACAGCATCTACCATGTTTATGTCATTACCGAGTGATGAGGCTCGAGGTAACGATTACCTTACTCATAGCACATTCCACTTTGAATGACACATTGCCTATCCATAATCACATAACTGATTTCTACAAACGTATAACTCCTGAGCTCATATGTCTTAGGAAAGGGTATTAAGCTAAGAGAAGTTGCCTTCTCTGCCACCAATCAGATGATACGTTCATAGAGATCAACCAATGTAATTACAATTGCGACGTCAGACATTCGTCCATGCAATTTGTCCAGGAACAGGACAAACCGAAGGCACTCTCCTACCACATCCTGTCGGGAGCTACTCCTAGGATTAGTAGCGATTAGTCCTTGCATTGGATATTTCATAACAAAGAGACTACTGCTACTATATGTATATTGGGAGTTTATCCCCAAATTATCAACAAGTAGTCCTTCTTTATGAAAATCCCAAATATCATATCCATGTCTTCACTTCGAATACGTAAATTGGTCTGAAGTGGTATTCGGATAGGAATTACCCAAATCCGACCTCGGTTCCTTCGAATCCAATCATCGATAAAAAGATGTTCTGTGAATAAGGAATCACTATTTAATTGATTAAGTTCTTTATATCAAAATTTCTTTTGGAGATATATATTTCTAAAACATTCTTTTCGGTACATACGAAATCATTAAACCTCTCTTATCAAATCCTTTGATTACTTTAAACACTTTTTGAACTGGAAATAAATTCAAAATCATCTCTTTTTTCACTTAGGAAAACATTTCCAATTCATTTCATTTAAATCTTAACAAAGATTTCTTAATTCAAAACTCATAATTTTAATTGGGTTAAAACCATGTTATCTAGGATGTTAATCCAAAACCAGTAAATATTAAGTGAGCGGAATCTATAAAAATCATCTAATTCCACTCAATATCAATTCCCGTATTCAACAAATACTATGGGTGGAATAACGGTGAAAGCACCTTTTAAATTCCATGAATAGTATGAGTTCCCTTTTTAGGCTTTAACACCGAGTACAAGAAGATTATCTCCATAAAATCCAAGTTATTTATATTTGGAGAATTATATCCTTTATACTTTGAAAAATTTTGATCCGAGTAAATCAAATTTACTAACCCATCCATCGGGCTAGTCTGGATAGCCAGGGAGAGCAGGAAACTGGTTTTCCAAACCCAAGCCTAAACACTACCTCTCTAACACCCAAAAGGCAGTCAAGTAATTTGATCGACTCTAAATCATTTAATATTTCCATACATCATTCAAATCATCTTTAAAATAATTTATTAATCATTTGAAAACATTTACAAAAGATTTGAAAAAGAACGATTGCGTTTAAAACTACATTTCAAAAATTATAGAAAAGTGCTGCAGAAAAGTGCTGTGGAAAGTGCTTTTTAAGCTATATTGATCAAAACGACTTTTCTACATTTCGAAATTCATTTTTATAACTCAAATCACTTTCTAAAAATTTTAGTAATTTATTTCATATTTTTTAAAAAATTTAAAATATCATTTTCAAAGAAATTCTTTTGTGGATTCCGACCTACAAAACCGCGATTTTTCCAAAAACTTGTTTTACTCATATTTCAAAATCTACTTATTGAAATCTCAATTTTCTTCCTTTGTTTGAAAACTATGGATGTAATAGTTTGGAAAATTCTTATCTCGAAGAATTATGAGCTAAATTCCATTCTATATACTCATTTGACTTTTATGGCGCGAAATCGCGAACTATCGTTATGCGACGCGCCTAATTTATTTTCAGTATTCATTTAAACTTTGCCAAACCACTTTTAATGTTTATAAAACATTTCTAAATCATATTAAACCATTTTTAAGGGGTTTAAACATTACATGTACACCAATTCATTAAATAAAGGAAAGTGATTTCCTTCGTGCTTATCGATGTGTATTTCCATGACTTGCGTATATATTCAATGTTCATATTAAGCAACCATCATCAACAATCATAATAAAACACATATAACATCCAATAGCATATAATACTATAGGTTAGGAGTTTCTCACGTTGGGTTTAAACGATTAACTAAAAATTGGCTATAGCTTCGCTAACTCGAACTTTTGGCTCACGATCACTTGGATGATTGCTCCTAGATGGCTCGACCTAGGCTTGGAATGGCTAGAGGAGCTCAAGTCCTAGGGTTGGGGAGGAGGAAGGCTCGGCCTATGGTGGAGGAAGTGGAGGCCGTGGATGGTAGAGAGGAAAAGTTGGAATTTTGGAATAGTTGAGGTGTTTATGTATGTATGTGTGTGTATATATATATATATATATCTATGTGTGTGTGTGTGTGTGTGTGTGTGTGTATATAGGTATGTATGTATGTATTATAATTTAAATATCTTTTGAGAAATATTTTGGCATTATTTTCTTTAGGTTGGAAGACATGAAAAGAAGAGAGAAAGCTTAGGAAATGGAAGGAGAGGAAATGAGGAAATGAGAGGGAAGAGGGGTGATATTTATATGTGAATGGAGGAGAAAAATATCTGAGATATTTTACACATATGCATCATTATCCATCACTTCAACATGCCCTATCTTCATCACTTTATGGCCGAAATGACTCCACCCCATGTGCTTGCAATGATGCTTGTACCATGGTGTAAGAGGGTGGACTTTTGGTTAGCTTAGTTGGTAAGGAATTGATAATATCTTTGATATTTTGTTTATATATATATATATATATATATATGTATGTATGTCATGTGTATATTTATGTTGTGTATGTGCGTATGAACATGTCTTGTATATGTACATGTGTGTGTGTTTATGTATCTTACATATCCTTACAATGTTGCACAACTCTTACACGTCGAAACGTTACAAATTCCGATTTTGATTGCCGATTATATTTTTACTTTTTAGTTAATAAACATATATTGGTAGACAAAGTTTAAAATAATATTTTTATCATTATATAAGAAATTAAAGAGCTTACTTAATAATTAAAATAATTATTAAATCATTTAAACTAAATTTAAATTCAAAAATCAATTAATTGGAAATGATAACATCATTAATGATGTCATAAATACATTTAAATTTTTCCATAAATAAATAAATTATTTTACTTCATATTCGCATTCATATATACAAATGAGTGTATGCATTCAGCTTGGCGTGCGATGTCGGATGGCCGAGGAGCTGTTTATCGGTAAAATAATTTTCGGTTATTTTATCGATATTTAACATAGTGTATATATTTCTTTTATAAATATTTCTTCAAAATAAGATCACCAATATTATTTTTTTATTCAAAACATCATCACTTATATTTAAAAATCTTATTTTTGAATATTTTGAAATTTTTCTGAAACGATGAAATTTATGGGTCGTTACATACTTCCTCCCTTAAAAGAATTTCGTCCTCGAAATTAAGGATAAGAAGAAGATAACTCAAAGACAAATATATATATATATATATATATATAACGAATTGATACATATTTATAAGATATAGCATGTGACATCACCACAAGCCGGTGAGTACACCACACACATACAACTATGTATCCATTCTAAACTCGGGATGGGCTTTACTCATTCTTTCTTCTGTCTCCCATGTGCAGTCGCTGCGTCACCACTCCACTGGACTTTAACCAACCTTACAACTTTCCTCCTTAATCGCTTCTCGTCGTGATTTACGATTCGCACTGTTCGCTTGATAACTGCCAAATTAGGTTCAACTTCTAAATCTTCTTGGACGGCTGTTTCTATAATTTGCTCTGGATCATGCATATATTTCCGTATGTGAGATATGTGAAAGACATTGTGCACACTAGATAACCTTTCGGGCAATTCCACACGATAAGCTAATGGGCCAACCCTTTCGAGAATGGGAAAAGGTCCAATAAATCGAGGTGCTAACTTCCCTGCCCGACCAAATCTTACCACTCCTCTCATTGGAGAAACTTTCAGGAATACATAATCTCCAACCGAGAACTCTAAATTCCTTCGCCTTTGATCAGCATAGCTCTTCTGCCTACTCTGGCCTTTTTTCATTTTTTTTCTAATCATGTCAACCTTTTTTGAAGCTTCTCTAATCATGTCAGGACCTAGAACTATTTGATCTCCGTTCTCGATCCAACATGCTGGGGATCTACACGGACGACCAAACAAAGCTTCATATGGGGCCATGCCAATGCTAGCCTGATAACTGTTATTATAAGAGAATTCTATCAGATGAAGGTAGCTTTCCCATGAACCTCCGAAATCTAAGATGCAAGCTCTTAGAAGATCCTCCAACACCCGATTTACTCTCTCAGTTTGCCCATCGGTCTAGGGTGATATGCGGTGCTTATGTTTAGCTTAGTTCCTAAAGCCGTTTGCAATGCCTCCCAGAACTTACTAGTAAAGATAGGGTCTCGATCACTAACTATACTACTTGGGATACCATGCAATCGAACTATTTCCCTCATGTATATTTCTACCAAACTTGCAGCAGTTCTCGTTGGTTTTACTGGGATAAAATGTGCGCTCTTTGTTAATCGATCTATGATAACCCAAATGCCTTCATTTCCCTTTCTTGATCGTGGTAAGATGTCGATGAAATCCATCGATATTTGGTCCCATTTCCAAGTCGGAATTTCAAGAGGTTGGAGTAATTCAGTGGTCTTTTGCTGATCACTTTTGATCTGTTGATAATTTGCACATCTGCTAATATGGATAGAGATATCCCTCTTCATGTCATCCCACCAAAAGGTCTTCTTCATATCTCGATACATTTTAGTAACTCCGGGATGTACAGAAAGTCGAGAATTATGACATTCTGTTAAAACTTCTTACCTTATCCCATCAACATTGGGAACACATATCCTTCCATTCATTCTTAAGATTCCCTGCTTATCTACTTTGAATCCCATCCATCTTCCCGGTATTATATTCTTCTCTACTACCCCGGCTAGTCTTGAAATGATTGGATCCTTGAGCTGACTTTCTTTTATACGATTAATCAAGTTTGGATGTACCACTAAATAAGTGATAACGGTAAGCCTTCTGCTTAGCACATCCGCCACTACATTGGCTTTCCCGGGTGTGTATAAGATATCAAGATCATATGATGCGAGAAATTCTAACTAACGTTGTTGTCTCATATTTAAGTCCTTCTGAGTGAAAAGATACTTCAAAGATTTGTGATCCGTGAATATCTCAAACTTTTCACCTGTTTAAAGAAAGAACGTTATTTACTAGGGTCAATTAAAGTTTATTTATAATAAACTGTAAGGAATTCTTACCCAGTAGATAATGCCTCCATATTTTTGATGCGAACACAACAGCTAATAATTCTGAGTCATGTGTAGCATAATTTCTCTCATGAGTCCTTAGTTGTCTTCTTGCATAAGTGATGACCTTTCCATGCTACATCAGAACAGCGCCTACTCCTTCTCCACAAGCATTGGTATATATAGTTAAATTGCCGCCTTCATCAGCAATAACTAGGACTGGAGCGGTAGTTAACCTTCTCTTGAGTTCCTTGAATGCTTTTTCACATTTTGGTGTCCATTCGAACTTAACATCCTCCATAGTCAACTTTGTTAGATGGGAGGAAATTTTGGAGAAGTCTTGAATGGATCTCCGATAATATCCTGCCAATCCTAAGAAGCTGCGGATGTCCTTCGGGGTTTGTGGTTGCTTCCAATCTTGTATGGCTGAAATATTTTCTAGATCTACTGAGATCCCTTCTCCTGACACAATACGCCCAAGGAATCTTACTTCTTTCTACCAAAAGTGACATTTCTAAAATTTAGCTTTAAGTACATTTCTCTGCAATATTTCCAACACAATCTCCAAATGCCTTTCGTGCTCTTCCTCGGTTTTGGAATAGATAAGAATATCATCAATAAAAACCAACACGAATTTGTTTAGCACATCTCTAAATACTCTATTCATAAGGTCTATGAAATAGGCGGGTGCATTAGTCAACCCAAAATACATAACTAA
The DNA here is from genome assembly GCA_030737815.1 of Allium fistulosum. Classification (NCBI taxonomy): domain Eukaryota; kingdom Viridiplantae; phylum Streptophyta; class Magnoliopsida; order Asparagales; family Amaryllidaceae; genus Allium; species Allium fistulosum. Next base: position 1,223,095,268 of record CM060903.1, read on the forward strand.
CCATTCGTAAAAGCAATCTGGACCCCTGAATGTAGTTAATGGAATGCCATTCTCAGCTATTCTTAGTTGATGGAATCATGTGGCTAAATCCATTTGTGAGAATACTCGGGCACCATGAGGTTGATCAAACAAGTCATATATGCGGGGTAGAGGATACTTGTTTTTAATCATTTGCTTATTTAGGTCTCGATAGTCTACACAAAGCCTTAGGGAGCCATCAGACTTAGCTATGAAACTACCGTTGTGCCCCAACTTGAGCGACTAGGTCTAATTAGTCCTATTTTTTAACAACTCATCAGTTTGGTTTGCCAACTCAATCTTTTCCTTCGGGGCCATCCTTCAAATAGGGTGAATAACGGGTTTTGCACCAGGAATTAAGTCGATTCGGAACTCAATTTCCCGATGCGGGAGCAAACTTTTAACTTCCTCAAAAACGTCCTAAAATTCCTTGACAATTAGTATTGTCTCCAAACCTTTTTGAGATGAGTCTAGTGCATACATGAAACTATCCCTTACCGGACTAGGTTCTTCACAAGATATTTCTATAAATTTCCCTAAGCTGGTCCACAAAGTTACCATCCTTTTAACGCAATCAAGGACAGCTTTATTCTTAAATAACCAATCCACACCGAGCAAAACTTCAAACTCAATAAAGTTAAGAACAAATAGGCCGCATGAAATTTTTTGGGAGAGGTGAGTAACTCAGACGTTTTCACAAATCATACAAAGATTAGTTATACCGCCTATAGGATTTGACACGCAAATAGGGGTATCTACTATTTTTGTGATCAATTTTAATCTATCAACCAATCCTTTAGCAATAAAACTATGGGAAGCCCTAGTATCAAATAATACTTTAACAAAATCATCATTGACATAAATATTACCTTCAAGAACTCCCTTGCCTTTTACATCAGTAGAGGTTGAATACTCATCTTTGATAGCATAGACCTTAACCTGCTCTCCTGTAACAACCCGCATATTTTACAATTTTATATTTAAATAATTTATTTAAATATAACGTCGTTAGTCGGATTAAGGTCTGAAAAGCTAATTTTTGCAAACGATCAAATCAGGACTCGGGACCACTTCCATTGAGTCCAAAATGACGTTTGCGACTTTTTTGAGTATAAGCTTCAATATGGTTGGAGTAAGTTGAATTTTGCTATTTTATGTTGGACTTTTGGGTTTGGGTTTGACCCAACTCAACGTATACTCTAGCTCAGCCCCTCTCTTCATCCATTCTTCCTCATTTCATTTCTTCTGCTCTAGCTAAACTGAAAATGGTGGAAGAGAAGAGGAATTAGAATTGCCAAGCCCTAGATCCAATTGCAAACTCCAAATTCTTGCTCCAAATTGAAGTAGAAGCTAAGGTAAGCTCCATCTTCATCTTCTCCATCTCTTCTCCTCTTCAATTTCAGAAATTTCCTAAGCCCTAATTTAGGAAATGGTTGTTTTGAGCTTAGATTGAAGCTTGTGGAGTTGAAGTGAAGAGTGGTTAATCTTCTTCTTGTGTTCGTGCTTCTTACCTTTGTTTTTGAGTTAAAAAGGTGAGTTTTTGGAACTCACATCTAAGTCTATCGTTTTGCTATGGTTGGGAATGAATTCCTAACCCCTATTCATGTTCATTGCTTTTGTTTTGGATTGGCTTGTTCTGATATGTTTTGGCCACTTCGGCCTAGGCAAATTGTTGCCCAGACCAGGTGACCAGACGTCTGGAGGCCAAGCTCAGACGTCTAGTTTGGACCTGGAGTGAAAATAAACATACGGCAGATAGAAGAAAAAGGGCAGTAACTATTTCAGCCGTCTGAACTAGCGTTTCAGACGTCTGTATGGAGGCCAGACGTCTGTTTTGCAATGTTAGACGTCTGGTAGGGTTTCTGGAATATTTCCAAAAAACGAAACCAGACGTCTGGATAAACACCCAGATGTCTGGATGGTCTCAGACGTCTGGTTTGACGGACCAGACGTCTGGTTGGCTTTTCTGGAATTTTTCAAAGGCCAAAACCAGACGTCTGAATTGACCCCCAGACGTCTGGATTTCCCCAGTTCTGCCTAATTGCCTATTTTTGGTTGAAGTTTCACTGTTTATTAATTTTTGTCGACTTGGTTTGTTGTTATCATTCATGATTGATTTTGATGGCTTCTTTTTAGATTTCATTCACGGGTTTTATAAATGATCCATTCAAATCGTATTAAAAGCTCTCTTCTCCAATTTATATATATTCTAATTAAAACACACATGCTTTTGCACTTCGAGCGAAGAGGGAGAAGAATTAAATGATTGGATAAAACGCGTGCTATGAACACGTGCGTTCATCCTTTCAATTAATTCCCAATCTATTCGTTTGACCGTTTTGACCTTTGGGTCTGGTTTACCGACGAGATGAGGTGAACTTTATACTGCTTTGAGTGTGAAGTTGACTAACGGTTAGTAAACCGTTTAGTGCGAACGTGGGTTATGGGACTCACGTTAACATTTTTCGGGTTCCTCTCCAAGAGTTTATGACACATTAGCTTCGGCGGCCAGTACTGGACCTATATGGGTCATTGATTGTCAATGTGGACAATTACTCCTATGTGGGAGTATTATATTGGCTTTGTCTATGTGGACAATTGCTCCTATGTGGGAGTAGAGCCTCCGTGTGTATCGCCCTTGGGCGTATGATACCACTAAATCAACAGTACTTGGCATAAAGACTCTGGTCTTAGCACGTGCGACTTTCTGATGTTTTATTATTATATTTCCCTTGAGTAGCGCCTTTCGACGATGGTTACATGGAACCACACGATATGAGTGCGACTACCCCGTGTAAATTTATATTGCCTATGTGGGCACTATTCGTTGCTATGTTGCATTGATTTTTGGATATGTTTCCATGTATGCTTGTGATTGCCGATATGGCGAGTTTTGGAATATCTCCTAAGTGGGAGTAACATTATTCTTTTTTTTGGGATATGATGTCCTTTGTTTATTTGAATTGCCGATGTATGCGGCTTGTTTTGATTCATCTTATGATAGATGATTTGGATATATCTTTTGGAGATAATTGGGGTATTTTATGATCTTGTATGTTCATTATCATTTAGTTATCTAACTGATTTGTTTAGCCAGACTGGCCCGTGTATTTTATACTCGTATCAGACCGAGATGTTTCAGGTTAGGTACTTTGGACTTAGCCTATTTTGCTTCCGCATGGACTACTCCGCTAGCTCCTTTTTGTCATAGCTTTTTGTGTAGTCCTTTTTGTCTGTATCTCTGATATGTATTCTTTTGACTCGTCTATATATAGTGGTTTGCTTTACCACTTGACATGTCTCAATTTGTAAACTCTGTAATGTATCTGTGTATGTGTAAATGTAAGTGATGATTTACTATTCTGTGATGTGTATTACATTTGAGTTGTTATATTTGTTCTGATAGACCCTTCAGCCACCTATGGCTTTGTGTTAAGTATTTATTGGATATGTCGATCCACTTGAGAAAAATAGATATATGCTACCTTGTCCACGTATTCAGTAGGTAATTAAGGCAAGGCTATAGATGGTCGCTCCTAACCAGCTCTATTCTCCGCATTAGCAGACGGTGTTACCTAGTAATACTCTTTGCTAATGTGGGTCTCGGAGTGGGGCGTCACAGCTTGGTATCAGAGCTGAGTTCAGAACAAAATATGATAAGCATAGAATAGAGACACATATTATGGTACATTTAAGTGTTGTACGAATGTTACGAATCTTTGAATCACCGTGCCTTTGGGGTAGATAGAATTTTGGGAATACGTCTAGGAATGCATTTTTATTCCGTAGTATCCCATAATTGAATTAATGATATCTGCCTTTTGAATAATCTTTTCTCATCTTATCTTTCAGCTAATGACCGGAAGAGGCCGAGGACGACGCTCGGATGCTGGGCAATCTAGTGGCTCGCATCCGGACGGCGTTTATATGTCTGCTGATCAGTTCATGGAGTTATTTAGGAGCACTCAGCCTCCAGCTCCTATTCGTGCATCTCCTCCGCGCAAGTCTGCTTTTGCACGCCTGTGTAGTGATTTTTCTCATCTTGGTGGAAAGCCATTCAAAGGCTCCGAGTCCGTTCTTGAAGTTCAAGCTTGGATTCGCACATGTGAACGTATCTTCTCTCGCATGGATCTTTCTGACCATGATCGAGTTCTTGTAACTTCTAGCTTATTGCAAGAGTGTGCCCTTGATTGGTACGAACTTCTTATATCTGAACTTGATGAGTCTGTTCTTTCTTGGACTCAGTTCAGGGAACGCTTCGAACTCAAATTCATTCCTGAATCTGAGAAGTTTTATTAGCCCGTCGCTTCCTTGAGTTGAAGCAAGGGAAGTCTTCCGTTTCTGATTATGTTGCATCTTTCGAGGCCTTATCTAAGTATGGTCTTGAATTCATTAGCACTTCTTATAAGAAGAATCTGAAGTTTGTTTCTGGTCTTAAGAAATATCTTAAGAAGTCCGTAATGCTCCAGCTTAAGCTTTCTTTTGAGGAGTTGGTTGATTCGGCCCTTCATCTTGAGGCCATCGAGAAGGAGTGTGATAGTGGTGATGATGTTGAGGTTCACAAGAACCCCAATAAGAAGAAGTTTCCATTTAATAAGCAGGGATTTCTTCCTTCTAAGAAGAAGAAGCCGGTTGAATCTGGTTCTAACTCTCAATCTGCTGGAACACCTTCCATTCGGAAGTGTTTCAATTGTGGTTCTTTTGATCATATGATTCGAGCTTGTCCTAAGCCTCTCTTCTGTCATTATTGCAAGAAGGAAGGTCACCGTGTTTCCACTTGCCCTACTGCTCCTGCTAGTGCTAAGTCTGGCAAGCTTTATGTTGCTAAAGCTTCTGGAGGTCCTTCTCAGCCCAAAGGTACATCTCCATCTATTTTGGAAGGTTCTATTTTGTTTCATGACCGTAGTATTCGAGTTCTTTTCGATACGGGTGCTTCGCATTCATTCGTATCGAAGACGCTCGTCGATTATTTGTCTTTGGATGTTTCTTGTATGATTACTTCGTTGAGGATTGTGAATCCTATTAGGGGGTCTGCAACCCTTAGCATGCTTTGTGACGATGTTGAGATTGTTTTATGTGGCTTTTCTTTTCGTGCGAATCTGCATGTTATTTCTTATTTGGATTTTGATATGATTTTGGGTATGGACTGGCTAGTGAGATACGATGCCAGGATTATTTGTTCTGAAAGAATTTTATATCTTCGACATTCGGATTCGTCTATGCAGCTATCACCTGTTCTTCAAAATGTGGATAATTCCGAAATGGCTTTATATTCTCTTGACTCACGAGATGATGATGATATATCTCGTATTCCGATTGTTTGTGACTTCTTTGATGTTTTTGAGCTGGTTTTGGGTTTGCCACCCAAGCGGAAGATCGAGTTCCGCATTAATCTCATTCCAGGCGCGAAGCCAGTTGGGCGTCCTCCCACGAGGATGTCTACAAAAGAAAATGAGGAACTCAAGAAGCATCTTTTAGAGCTTGAGTCCAAACAGTTGATCCAATCCAGTTTTTCATCGTGGGGTACCGCGGTCGTCTTCGTGAAGAAGTCCGATGGAACTCTTAGGCTCTGCATCGACTATCGCAAGCTTAACGAGTTGACCATCAAGAATAGGTATCCTTTGCCGAGGATCGATGATATGTTCGATCTATTGAGTGGCGCTAAGGTCTTCTCTCAGCTCGACCTTGCCACTGGTTTTCATCAGCTCCGAGTCGCGGAAGATAGCATACCCCTTACAGCTTTCCGCACTCGATATGGTTCTTTTGAGTGGCTCGTTATGCCGTTCGACTTGACGAACACTCCGGCTTTCTTTGTTGATCTTATGAATCGAGTATTCCAGGAATATCTCGATAAGTTCGTCCTTGTGTTCATTGACGACATTCTTGTTTATTCTAAGTCTGAAGCCGAGCATGCTAATCACTTGAGAATTGTCTTGAGTACTCTTCGTCACCATCAGCTAAAAGCCAAATTCTCCAAGTGCCATTTTTGGGAGAATAAGGTTAAGTTCTTAGGCCATGTTGTATCTTCCGACGGCATCTCTGTCGATCCCTCAAAAATCGAAGCCATTCAAAATTGGAAGAGGCCTGAGAATATTCATGAGATTCGAAGTTTCCTTGGATTGGCGGGTTATTACCGTCGGTTCATTAAGAATTTTTCTCATGTTGTGCTTCCTCTCACCAGCCTTACTCAGAAAGGCATTCGTTATATTTGGTCCGATAAGTGTAAAGCTTCCTTTCAGACATTGAAGGAACTTCTCACTAATGCTCCTATTCTCGTGGTTCCGGAGGGGAATCATGATCTTGTTATCTACACCGATGCTTGTGGTAGTGGTCTCGGTGCCATGCTTATGCAGAAGGATCAGGTAGTTGCTTATGCTTCTAGGCAACTGCGTCCGAATGAAATTCGCTATGCCACTCATGATCTTGAGTTAGCCGCCATCGTCTTCGCCTTGAAGATTTGGCGACACTATTTATTAGGCGAGCGCTTCATTCTCTATACCGATCATAAATCGTTGAAATATTTGTTCACTCAGAAGGAACTCAATATGAGGCAACAGCGTTGGCTCGAGTTTCTTGCCTCCTATGACTTTGATATCCAATATACCCCTGGTAAGGGAAATCGTGTTGCTGATGCGCTTAGTCGCAGACATTCGGCTGTCGTTTCTATGATGCTTGCCGAATGGGATATTCTTAAGACTCTATCTTTTTGTGATATTCGTGATCGAGCTTCATCCTCTGATTCTTCGATAGCATTATTCAGTTTGGAAGCTCGACCCTCTTTATTGGATCGTATTGCCGATGCTCAGCGGCGTGATCCTGATCTTGTGCATCTTATTCAGCTTTGGGAGACTGGATCCAGTGACGAGATGTCATTGGATTACAGTATTGATTCTCATCAGTGCCTTTGCAAGAAGAACCGGGTTATTGTGCCTTCTGATCCTTCACTTAGGCATGACATTCTTGACGATTGTCATCGTTCTAAGTATACCATTCATCTTGGTTCTAGCAAGATGTATGCCGACATGTGTCGCTTATATTATTGGGAAGGCATGAAGCGCGATGTAGCAAGTTATGTGAGCAATTGCATGACTTGTCAACGTATTAAAGTCGAGCATCAGCGCCCTTCTGGTCTTCTTCAGCCGTTAGAGATTCCATTGTGGAAATGGGATCAAATTTCGATGGATTTCATTGATGGTCTACCTCGATCGAGGTCGGGCCATACTTCTGTTTGGGTCATAGTTGATCGATTGACCAAGTCTGCTCACTTTATTCCGATTAAGTCCACTCGGACTGCTTCTCTTTTGGCTAAGTTATTTATCAAGGAAATCGTGAGACTTCACGGTGTTCCTAGTTCGACTGTTAGTGACCATGATCCTTTATTCACCAGTCATTTTTGGAAGAGTCTTCAGCAAGCTTTGGGAACAAAGCTTAATTTCAGCACAGCTTATCATCCGCAGTCTGATGGACAGACTGAGCGGGTAAATCGTATCTTGGAAGATCTCCTCCGTATTTGTATTCTTGATTTTGGAGGTAGTTGGGAGGATCATTTACCCCTTGTAGAGTTCTCCTACAACAATAGTTTTCAGTCCAGTATCGGTATGGCTCCTTTCGAAGCCTTATACGGAAGGCCATGTCGATCACCTTCATGTTGGTTGGAATCTGGGGAGAAGCTTATTCTTGGCCCAGATTTTGTTCTTGATTCTTCTGAAAAGATTGTTCTTATTCGTCAGAGAATGAAAGAGGCACAAAGCCGCCAGAAATCCTACGCGGATAACCGTAGGAAGCCTCTCGAGTTCTCGGTTGGTGATCTTGTCTTTATTCGTGTTTCTCCTTTGAAGGGGGTTATGCGCTTCAGTGTGACAGGGAAATTGGCTCCTCGCTTTGTAGGACCATTTCCTATTACTGAATGTATTGGCCCTGTGGCTTATAGAGTTTCACTTCCAGCTCATCTATCCGGAGTTCACAACGTGTTTCACGTCTCTCAGCTTCGGAAGTGTCTCCGAGAATCGGATTCTGTTATCGACTCTCCTGATTTGCAAGGGCTTGAGATCTCACCAGACTTATCTATACAGCAACCTATTCGCGTACTTGCCACGGAGGTGAGACACCTTCGAAACAAGGACGTGCCGCTCATTAAAGTTCAATGGTCCGCTAATCCCAATGACTGTACTTGGGAAACCAGAGAGTTTATCGAGCGATCCTATCCGGGTTTTCTATCTTTGCTTAGAAACGGTGAGAATATCTTTTCTATCTCAAGCTTATTTTCCTTCCTTTTGGATGTAAGTGTGTAGTTGTTGCAAATTCTTCTCTAGAAATTGCGTGGACGCAATTTTGTTAAGGAGGGGAGATCTGTAACAACCCGCATATTTTACAATTTTATATTTAAATAATTTATTTAAATATAACGTCGTTAGTCGGATTAAGGTCCAAAAAGCTACTTTTTGCAAACGATCAAATCAGGACTCGGGACCACCAAAATTGAGTCCAAAATGACGTTTGCGACTTTTTTGAGTATAAGCTTCAATATGGTTGGAGTAAGTTGAATTTTGCTATTTTCTGTTGGACTTTTGGGTTTGGGTTTGACCCAACTCAACGTATACTCTAGCTCAGCCCCTCTCTTCATCCATTCTTCCTCATTTCATTTCTTCTACTCTAGCTAAACTGAAAATGGTGGAAGAGAAGAGGAATTAGAATTGCCAAGCCCTAGATCCAATTGCAAACTCCAAATTCTTGCTCCAAATTGAAGTAGAAGCTAAGGTAAGCTCCATCTTCATCTTCTCCATCTCTTCTCCTCTTCAATTTCAGAAATTTCCTAAGCCCTAATTTAGGACATGGTTGTTTTGAGCTTAGATTGAAGCTTGTGGAGTTGAGTGAAGAGTGGTTAATCTTCTTCTTGTGTTCGTGCTTCTTACCTTTGTTTTTGAGTTAAAAAGGTGAGTTTTTGGAACTCACATCTAAGTCTATCGTTTTGCTATGGTTGGGAATTAATTCCTAACCCCTATTCATGTTCATTGCTTTTGTTTTGGATTGGCTTGTTCCGATATGCTTTGGCCACTTTGGCCTAGGCAAATTGTTGCCCAGACCAGGTGACCAGACGTCTGGAGGCCAAGCTCAGACGTCTAGTTTGGACCTGGAGTGAAAATAAACATACGGCAGATAGAAGAAAAAGGGCAGTAACTATTTCAGCCGTCTGAACTAGCGTTTCAGACGTCTGTATGGAGGCCAGACGTCTGTTTTGCAATGTTAGACGTCTGGTAGGGTTTCTGGAATATTTCCAAAAAACGAAACCAGACGTCTGGATAAACACCCAGATGTCTGGATGGTCTCAGACGTCTGGTTTGACGGACCAGACGTCTGGTTGGCTTTTCTGGAATTTTTCAAAGGCCAAAACCAGACGTCTGAATTGACCCCCAGACGTCTGGATTTCCCCAGTTCTGTCTAATTGCCTATTTTTGGTTGAAGTTTCACTGTTTATTAATTTTTGTCGACTTGGTTTGTTGTTATCATTCATGATTGATTTTGATGGCTTCTTTTTAGATTTCATTCACGGGTTTTATAAATGATCCATTCAAATCGTATTAAAAGCTCTCTTCTCCAATTTATATATATTCTAATTAAAACACACATGCTTTTGCACTTCGAGCGAAGAGGGAGAAGAATTAAATGATTGGATAAAACGCGTGCTATGAACACGTGCGTTCATCCTTTCAATTAATTCCCAATCTATTCGTTTGACCGTTTTGACCTTTGGGTCTGGATTACCGATGAGATGAAGTGAAATTTATACTGCTTTGAGTGTGAAGTTGACTAACGGTTAGTAAACCGTTTAGTGCGAACGTGGGGTATGGGACTCACGTTAACATTTTTCGGGTTCCTCTCCAAGAGTTTATGACACATTAGCTTCGGCGGCCAGTACTGGACCTATGTGGGTCATTGATTGTCTATGTGGACAATTACTCCTATGTAGGAGTATTATATTGGCTTTGTCTATGTGGACAATTGCTCCTATGTGGGAGTAGAGCCTCCGTGTGTATCGCCCCTGGGCGTATGATACCACTAAATCAACAGTACTTGGCATAAAGACTCTGGTCATAGCACGTGCGACTTTCTGATGTTTTATTATTATATTTCCCTTGAGTAGCGCCTTTCGACGATGGTTACATGGAACCACACGATATGAGTGCGACTACCCCGTGGAAATTTATATTGCCTATGTGGGCACTATTCTTTGCTATGTTGCTTTGATTTTTGGATATGTTTCCATTTATGCTTGTGATTGCCGATATGGCGAGTTTTGGAATATCTCCTAAGTGGGAGTAACATTATTCTTTGTTTTGGGATATGATGTCCTTTGTTTATTTGAATTGCCAATGTATGCAACTTGTTTTGATTCATCTTATGATAGATGGTTTGGATATCTCTTTTGGAGATAATTGGGGTATTTTATGATCTTGTATGTTCATTATCATTTAGTTATCTAACTGATTTGTTTAGCCAGACTGACCCGTGTATTTTATACTCGGGTCAGACCGAGATGTTTCAGGTTAGGTACTTTGGACTTAGCCTATTTTGCTTTCGCATGGACTACTCCGCTAGCTCCTTTTTGTCATAGCTTTTTGTGTAGTTCTTTTTGTCTGTATCTCTGATATGTATTCTTTTGACTCGTCTATATATAGTGGTTTGCTTTACCACTTGACATGTCTCAATTTGTAAACTCTGTAATGTATCTGTGTATGTGTAAATGTAAGTGATGATTTACTGTTCTGTGATGTGTATTACATTTGAGTTGTTATATTTGTTCTGATAGACCCTTCAGCCACCTATGGCTTTGTGTTAAGTATTTATTGGATACGTCGATCCACTTGAGAAAAATAGATATATGCTACCTTGTCGACGTATTCAGTAGGTAATTAAGGCAAGGCTATAGATGGTCGCTCCTAACTAGCTCTATTCTCCGCATTAGTAGACGGTGTTACCTAGTAATACTCTTTGCTAATGTGGGTCTCGGAGTGGGGCGTCACAGCTCCTTTCTTCATTAACGGGCACTTGTTCTTCCAATGGCCGGGTTGATGGCAATTATGGGAGAGACTTTTCTGCACCATAGGAAAGACGATTCCTTGTTGCTGCCTTTGAACCTTGGGACTCCTGGAGTAATTTAAATAATTGCCTTTCTTTCCACGGTTAAAACATTCAACATCTTTAAAATGGTTTTCCTGAGACCCTTCTCCAGGCTTGCCTTTCCATGGCTTCTTTTCATTGTTATTGAACTTCCTCTTGTTGTTTTGGGTTGCGACTGGATTCCTCTTATTCAAAGCTTCATAACGGAAACCCATATCAATTAAATCCACAAAGGTTCCTTTAACATGGGAGGTCATCCTATCCTGATATTGCTCCTTCATCCCAGAAATGAACATCTCATTTTTCTTTAGAGGCGTGTTTATCAATTCAGGCCCAAAGCGAGACAGTTCATTGAATTTGTGAAAATACTCTTCCATGGACATCGCTTCTTATTTTAGATCCATGAAACTTCTATAGAGGTAGGATTTGCCAACGGTGGGCATGTATTGTTTTTCAAAAACTTCTTTAAACCTTGCCCAAGAGAAATTATCTTCAGATTCATTAAGAGTAATGGACTCCCACCAAGCTAGAGCCTCATCCTTCAATTGCTAGGAGGCCAAGAATCTCTTTTGATTATCATCAATGTCTAATCCATTAAAGATTTTTTCATAGGATCTGAGCCAAGCTTGAACTTCAATAATAGATTATGTGCCTTGGAATGACTTTCCTCCCAATCTAGTATAATCTTTGCAAAGAGCGGCAAAGTTAACTTGAGGTGGCATAGGAATTACCACTTCCTCCATTACTGTAGCATTTGATCGACCGTTAGTGGTCGTAGTGTTGCTACGTCCCATTCGTCCTCTTCTATTACTCATCACCTGCTATCTACATATAGTAAGGGAACATCTTTAGAAATATAGATGAAATTATTTTAGGGAATGGGTATAAACATATTGGGATAAAATTTCAAATATGCGCTCTCTTAGACTAAACTCATCCTAGGGTAATACTAACCATATCTCTAATGATTTGACCCCATCTAGGCTTTGGTATTCGCTCAACCATAAGCTCTGATACCAAATGTGACGACCCATCTCCTCGACCCTTAGAAATTAACACTAATACATCCTCGGTATTCACGTGTCGTAAATCCAAGTGCCGAGAAGGCAGATTATCATGGGGTAAAGAAATAAAGATAGAAGATAAGACAATAATAGAATCTCACATCGTATTCAACACATAATTATACATATGATTAGTACATGCAATTACTCCAAATTGTTCCATCAAAATTGCGACAGGTACTAACCCAGCTAGGATAGTTATAACGACCTATCCGTACAGTGCTGGTAGATACTAATACATAATACAGACACGGCGGAAAGTGATTGATGAATTCAAAAAAAGACCCAAAATGATCCATGCTCCATTCCAAAATTCTCCAGCTTACCTCACTAGTTGGCTGCCCTAGAAAACAGGGCACCTAGAGTTTAAGGGGAAAAGAAAATATACTCCGGGTCAGTCATGGGACTGGTGTGAGAAACTCAAAATACAATGTTTAGAAACAAAAGGTATCTCATAAGACCATGCCGCACATAAACACGGAATGAGTTTTTATCTTATGATAACCAAAACATTTGCTACACAGAGTATGGGGATATTATTTTTAATGACATCCTTATTGAAAACACTTTTCAAGTAAGTATACATAATCTTAGCCGAAATTGTTACATTATTAAATTCCATCATACTAGGCTCTACAATGAAATTCGAAGGCACTTATTGGAGAATGGATTTCCATACAATGACAAGGTAAGGGATTACCTTCTAACAGTACATCTCTAAAAAAATGTACCTGAGGCTCCAACCTCTACCAACACAGAACCGACCTACCTTTACCGTAGATAGTACCGAATATGTCATCACCCCGGTCGTTCTTGACCTATCTGAGAGCTCTCTTTGCATACACCACATTAATTTAAAACCCGACGTCATAGCGGGAGTAAATATACCAAGAAAGGTGATGACTATATCCCAATGGGAGTGACCCACTTAGCTCTGCTGCATCTACCCTGTTTATGTCATTTCTGAGTGATGAGGCTCATGGTAACGATTACCTTACTCGTAGCACATTCCACTTTGATGCCACATTGCCAATCCATAATCACACAACTGATTTCTACAAACATATGACTCCCGAGCTCATATGTCTCAGGAAAGGGTGTTAAGCTAAGAGAAGTCGACTTCTCTACCACCAGTCAGATGATACATTCATACAGATCAACCAATGAAATTACAATTGCGAGGTTAGACATTCGTCCATGGAAGTTGTCGAGGAACAGGACAAACCGAAGGCACTCTCCTAGCACATCCTATCGGAAGTTACTCCTAGGATTAGTAGCGATTAGTCCTTGCATTGGATATTTCATAACGAAGAGACTACTGCTACTATATGTACATTGAGAGTTTATCCCCAAATGATCAACAAGCAGTCCTTCGTTATGAAAATCCCAAATATCATATCCATGTCTTCACTTCGAATACGTAAATTGGTTCGAAGTGGTCTTCGGATAGGAATTACCCAAATCCGACCTCGGTTCCTTCAAATCCAATCATCGATAAAAAGATGTTCTGTGAATAGGGAATCACTCTTTAATTGATTAAGTTCTTTTTATCAAAATTTCTTGTGGAGATATATATTTCTAAAACATTCATTTCGATACATACGAAATCATTAAACCTCTCTTATCAAATCCTTTGATTACTTTAAACACTTTTTGAACTGGAATTAAATTCGAAATCATTTCTTTTTTTCACTTAGGAAAACATTTTCAATTCATTTCATTTAAATCTTAACAAAGATTTCTTAATTCAAAACTCATAATTTTAATTGGGTTAAAACCATGTTATCTAAGATGTTAATTCAAAACCAGTAAATATTCAGTGAGCAGAATCTATATAAATCATCTAATTCCACTCAATATCAATTCCCGTATTCAAAAAATACTATGGGCGGAATAACGGTGAAAGCACCTTTTAAATTCCACGAATAGTATGAGTTCCCTCTTTGGGATTTAACGCTGAGTACAAGAAGATTATCTCCATAAAATCCAAGTTATTTATATTTGGAGAATTATATCCTTTATACTTTTGAAAATTTTGATCCGAGTAAATCAAATTTACTATCTCATCTGTCGGGCCAGTCCGGATAGGCAGGGAGAGCAGGTAACTGGTTTCCCTAGCCCAAGCCTAGACATTACCTCTTTGACACCCATAAGACGGTCAAGTAATTTGATTGACTCTAAATCATTTAATATTTAACCATTCCATACATCCTTCATATCATCTTTAAAATACTTTATTGATCATTTGAAAACATTTACAAAAGATTTGAAAAAGAACGGTTACGTTTAAAACTACATTTCAAAAGTTATAGAAAAGTGCTTTTTTAAGCTATATTGATCAAAATGACTTTTCTACATTTGGAAATTCATTTTTATAACTCAAATCGCTTTTAAAACATTTCAAAAGGTTTTTAGAATTTATTTCATATTTTAAACAATTTTAAAATATCATTTTCAAAGAAATCCTCTTTATGGATTCCGAACTGCAAAACCACGATTTTTCCAAAAACTTGTTTTACTCATATTTCAAAATCTACTTGTCGAAATCTCGATTTTCTTTCTTTGTTTGAAAACTATGGATATAATAGTTCGGAAAATTCTTATCTCGAAAAATTCCGAGCTAAATTTCATTCTATATACTCGTTTGACTTTTATGGCGCGAAATCGCGAACTATCGTTACGCGACGCACCTAATTTTGACTAAATTTTCAATATTCATTTAAACTTTGCCAAAACACTTTTAAATGTTTATAAAACATTTCTAAATCATATTAACCCATTTTTAAGAGGTTTAAACATTCCATATACACCAATTCATTAAATAAAGGAAAGTGATTTCCTTTGTGCTTATCGACGTGTATTTCCGTGACTTGCATATATATTCAACATTCATATTAAACAATCATCATCAACAACCATAATCAAACACATATAACATCCAATAGCATATATTACTATAGTTTAGGAGTTTCTCACCTCGGGTTTAAACGACTAACCAAAAATTGGCTATAGCTTCACTAACTTGAACTTTTGCTCACTATTACTTTGAATATTGCTCCTAGATGGCTCGGCCTAGGCATGGAATGGCTAGAGGAGCTCACGGCCTAGGGTTGGGGAGGAGGAAGGCTCGGCCTATGGTGGAGGACGTGGAGGCCGTGGATGGTACATAGGAAAATGTGGAATTTTGGAATAGTTTGAGGTGCTTAAGTGTGTATATATATATATACACATATACATACATACATACATGTATGTATGTATGTGTGTATGTATTATAATTTAAATTTCTTTTGAAAAATATTTTGGCATTATTTTCTTTAGGTTGGAAGACATGAAAAGAAGAGGGAAAGCTTAGGAAATGGAAGGAGAGGAAATGAGAGGGAAGAGGGGTGGTATTTATAGGTGAAAATGAGGTGTAAAATATCTAAGATATTTTACACATATGCATCATTATCCATCACTTAAACATGCCCCATCTCCATCGCCTTTATGGCCGAAATGACTCCCCTCATGTGCTTGCAATGATGCTTGTACCATGGTGTAAGAGGGTGGACTTTTGTTAGCTTAGTTGGTAAGGAATTGATAATATCTTTGATTTTTTGTTTAAATATATATATATATATATATGTGTGTGTGTGTGTGTGTATGTATGTATGTATGTATGTGTGTGTGTGTGTGTGTGTATATATATATGTATGTATGTATGTCATGTGTATATTTATGTTGTGTATGTGCATATGAACATGTCTTGTATATGTATATGTGTGTGTTTATGTATCTTACATATCCTTACAACGTTGCACAACTCCTACGCGTCGAATCGTTACAAATTCCAATTTCGATTTCCGGTCATATTTTTAGTTTTTAGTTAATAAACATATATTTGTAAACAAAGTTTAAAAATAATATTTCTATCATTATATAAGAAATTAAAGAGTTTACTTAATAATTAAAGTAATTATTAATCATTTAAACAAAATTTAAATTCAAAAATCAATTAAATGAAAATGATAACATCATTAATGATGTCATAAATACATTTAATTTTTTTCATAAATAAATAAATAATTTTACTTCATATTCGCATTCATATATACAAATGAGTGTGTATCCAGCTAAGCGCGCGATGTCGGATGGCCGAAGAGCAGTTTATCGATAAAACGATTTTTGGTTATTTTATCGATATTTAACACAGTGTATATATTTCTTCTATAAATATTTCTTCACAATAAGATCACCAATATTATTTTTTTATTCAAAACATCATCACTTATG
Organism: Allium fistulosum; assembly: GCA_030737815.1. Taxonomy (NCBI): domain Eukaryota; kingdom Viridiplantae; phylum Streptophyta; class Magnoliopsida; order Asparagales; family Amaryllidaceae; genus Allium; species Allium fistulosum. The sequence goes on from CM060903.1 coordinate 1,223,111,743, forward strand.
TTTAAAAATCTTATTTTTGAATATTTTAAATTTTTTCTGAAGCGATGAATTTACGAGTCGTTGCAACGATAATAACTCTAAGCTTTTGAATATTAATTTTAAATAATAGTATGAAATATTCCAATATTCATTAATATGCAGAATGCTATAACTGATGACTCAGAAAATGTGCTATAAGATATAGTTCTACCTGCAATACAAGCCATTGTCACAAATGAACTTAGAAATAATTTTCTTCCCTTTGCATCACATAATTCATTAGACTTTAATGACTTTGGACTATGTTACAATGCAATGGAGTCATTTCGACTCACGGGCCACAAACCAGATCAACACAAAGATCAAACCAAGTTTCAAACAAGCTCAAGAAGTGGTAAAACAAATCTTTAAAATATCATTCTAGTATTAAGTAACAGAATTAAAATCGGTTTTTTTCTTTGCAGAGGAATAAATTGAAAAATCGCTTAAGAAGAAGTGGGTAGACGGCGAAATCCTAAACAGAGAATTTGGAAGAAAAAAAAACAAGAAGCAACCCAAACAAAATGCCCATAACAATAAGTAGATTTATAAGTAAATATTTATTTTACTTAAAAGTAAAATATACAAATTAAACTTTAATTTAAATAACATATGGTATGCTTATATGCTTAAAATAATAGTATCATATGCTTATATACAAAATGATAGTCAAGTACATAATGATATACACACACATAATGCTAATACATTGCAAAAATAAAGTATTATAAAGACTTATTATGTTAACATAAACACCTTAACGAAAATGATATATTATATTAGCATTGTCATGGAAACTACTAGTAACACAATAAATTCTAAACTATTTTAGCATTATACCTAATATACTATTATCTTACCTAAAATTTTTATAACAGTAACAACAATAATTGTGCATTTTTCATCATGGTAAACATTAAAAAGATGGATAAGTAACAGCTTCCAATCCAACATGAAAAGAAGGAAATTGATATGCTTAGAGTTGAAACATTTTTTCAAATACTCAATGATGCTGAGAGCAGCTGATCAGCGCACAGATACTTTGCAAACTTATACAAGACAAAGAGATAGAAGAATCCAAAAAACAAACAACTCCAATAATCATTAAATTTGATTTGAACTGTTTCTCATTATATTCAAAAACAACTAGCAGGATATTTGACTGAACATTGTTGTCATCATTACTACGAAACAAGGAAAAAATTTGGTAAAACAAAATAAAAACAAATAAATACAAAATATAAACATGATATATAATATAAATTAGTAATGTAGAATGATAGAAAAACATAGCATTTTATTTTTAAAATCCATCAAACAGACTTATTAATGAAGGCTGACAAGTATGCATAACATTTTATGTTTGTAATTCATCATAATGAATTAGTAATGCAGAATGATAGATAAATATAGAATTGCATTTAAAAGAAAACTCGAAAATAATTCTGCAATTGTTTAAACCCAAATCAGCTATCAACATATCAAAAAAAAATCCGACAATGAAAGAACGGCAAAATAAAAATCAACAAAATAGAAAAACAGATCTAAAAATGAACGTAATAATGAACGTAGTTCAAAATTTAAAAAAAAACCTAAAAAAAATTTGAACTCGTTGAGATCGTTGAGATGGATACCAGATCGAAATCCATGAAATAAATTGAAGTCGTTGAAGTAAATTGAAGTACCTGGAAATTTTGATGATATTGAAGTAAATTGAAGTCATTGAAGTCCTTGAATGAATGCAGAAGATTCGACGTTGTGAAATCAGAGAAGATTCGACCTAAAGATCATAGAGAAAAAGAAACAATGTTAAGGGGGAAGATTTGACGGCATGAAGTTGAGACAGAAGAAGACGACGTCATGATTTATATTTTTGTTAATGTTTTTTCCTTCAGTCTAAAAAAGAAAGCCCATGTCCTTAGGATTAAAAACAAAACCTAAGTCCATGAGCCTAAAAACGTAAATAAGTATTACCTTCAGCATATTTTCCTAAAACAAAAAACTCAAAATGAAAAAACAAGTGTAGTGGCAACATCCTATATTTTTTAACTAAGCACTAGAAGTAAGACTGCACTTACATAGAAGATAAAAAACTATTCGAGGACATCCACACTCTATCTAGAGCTGCCAAACACTTCACCCGACCAGTATAAGTATGGGTTAAAGATAGTTCAACCCATACCCAACCTCATATGAAGTCGGGTATGAGATTAATCGAAGTATGGATTCGGTTGGGTTTAGCAAGGCTGGATTGAGTTACATGAACCTAATACAGAAACAAGAATTCAAAAAAAATTCAAAATATTCAACTCAAAAATGCATATTTTAGCTAGCATTATGTATTAAATCTAATTGATTCACGACAATACATATTTTATTAGAATTTTATCATAAAAGACATCACATAGAATTGATTGAGTGCATATTAGGGTAGAAGTTTCATTTCAAAATATATTAAAATGCTCCCAAAATACTCCTCAAAATCTCTCAATCAATCATATGTGTTTTGATCGTTTTAATTTTACTCAGACTGATATCGAATATAAATTTTGAACATATTTTTTTAGTATATTTATTATAAAATACATATACTTTATTATAGATTTTGGCTACTCTAATTTTACATGAATTGATACTGAATGAGTTTTCTAAATATGGTTGTGTTGGATTAAAATAGGATTGGGTGGAATAAAATACCCATCCGACCTGTACATAGTATGAATTACAAATTTTAAATCCGTGTAAATTAGAAACACGTCCTTCTTTTCTAAACTTATTATTTTACATCCTTCCTTTGTAGAAACTATTTTCTACACCCGTCTTTTTTTGAATTTTGTTTTTTTTTTACTTCTCTCGTTTTCAAATTTAAAAGCACCCGTTTCGACATGTATTCAACGGTTATGAGTTATAGATGTATACCCTAAAAACACGTTATTAAGATTAGTAAAATTATCCAAATATCTCTGTTAATTTCACCTTTCAAAAAAATTAATAATGTAATTTATAAAAGAAAATTAAAAGGAACCTAAGCCTAATATTTTATGATCATAATGATGTATGACAAAATTTCTCTAGTAATTCATATCCGATCCGAACTAGGTTGGATTGAATCAGGTTATGTGGATTGGGTTGAATCGGTGAATTCCCCAACTCTAACTCATTAAACGCAATTTGCTTACAACACACAAGTATCATTAACTTGGTAAAGTGCAGCTTCCCTTCATCTAATAACCACAAATTGGCACACATTATGAGCGATTTGGCCAAAAAGAAATTTGCAAGCATATGACCCAACCAAATTAATTGTGTATTTGACCTCGATGAAAATAAAAGGCAGTTAACACACATTAACATCCAGAATGGCATTCAAATTCATATTGCATGGCTAGGCTACCATACAATTTAGAAATCAAAGAATTGAATAATAGCAGCCAATCTGATTGCTCAACTGCTTCAAAAGAAATATATCCTTATTCATAGCTAAAATAAAAAACGCTCCAACTCGATAGTGTCTCTCTCTGTTTTTTTTTTTCTTTTTTTTTTATTACAGCCAGGGTAAAAAATAAAGAGCATATTAACATACAACCAGCTGATCCTTCACAAAACGAGTCATTAGCTCATTCATACACATTAAGCAAACGTGTACTACCCTAAAAGCCTTATACTATATATATGCGAATACAGCAAAGGTTCATAAACAAGCCAAACTCCAAGCCATGTTTCTTTCACCGAACCACCATACCATCAACTTCTGCGTTTACGCTACCATTGACTAACATAATTTACAAAATGTAAAGCACACATCAACTTATAAGTTGAAACTATTATTTCCCTTAATGGGTTAAACTACCGACCAATGTTTGATGAATTATCATGGCGTTGCTCTCGCAGATATCTAAGAAGTGTTTCAGCCTGTAAAATAACATGCAAAAAATAATCAACATCAAGCTAAAAGTTTCACTCTAAACGATAGGTATTGAGTATATCTAATAACATGAAAATCGAGCCGTTAAGTCAAATATCCTAATTAGTATGTGTAACATTTAAATAAACAAACAAGGAAAGAAAATTAATACCAACTGTTGTTTACAGTTTACACTGTGACTTGCTGTTATTTTTGAGTGACAGCATGACAAACTTTCATAATTTATGGACACTAGATAGTGCATCATGAAGTAATATTCAAGCACCCGTCCACTTGTAATCATGTATATTTGAAAGAGTAAGACGGTTTTAAATATAGAACCAATAATTTGAAGCTAACTAGCAAACCCAGCTACCATGCAACTGTCTAATAATTGGAAGCCTATTCAAAGCCAATAACCGGCTAGATTAGGACATGGTTTAGCGACAATTACTTTATTAAATTCTCAAAAAAAATAGTTGAAGGCACATGATAGATTGCAAGCTTAGTTAATAAAACATATAGGCTAAACAATGTTAACTTGGCAACTAATTTATTTTACACAATATCCTAATGGTCTCCTGAAATAAATAAGTTATTCTATGTCTTTGTGGCACTTCCAATTTATAAATTGGATAACCAAACAGCACCTAAAACTTCAAACATATCTTAAACCATAATACACGTTCATATACTGTCTTATTTTCTACCCTCTAATTAAAAACTTCAGGGATATTTTAAATTGATACCGGATGATCTCACAAGTCTGGAATTTTAGTTATATGGTACCATTTGGCTAAAATACAACCAAATTATAAATTGGATAACCAAACAACACCTAAAACTTAACGTATCTTAAACTATAATGCATATTCATACGAGTGTCTTCTTTTCTACCCTCAAATCAAAATCTTCAGGGATACTTTAAATTAATACTCAACATTCTTACAAGTCCGGAGTTTTAGTTATATGGTAAAGAGTTCAGTTGTGCCATTTGTTTCAAAAAAAAAACCACTATTATCAAAGGAAAAATAAATGGCCAAGTTTGACATTGTTTGGTTTGCACTTCTAACAATCGGAATGCATTGAATTTTCAAAATAGCCAACTTAGAAAATTGTTCTAAATTTGAAAACGACTTTTTTTAGTTTTTGTTTTCCCCGACAATATTCTCCTTTTCTTTTCTCCCCTTTGTCGTAATGATTAGGATTTTTCCACCCTTCCTCCTCTTCCATTCCTTTTTAAGTATAGATCGGTTGAAAACGCAAAACACGAAACTCAAAACGTCAAACCAAGCAGGTCCTTAAATTCTGATTTTGACCCAAAAGAATTGGGATGTGTTTGAATGCACAAATAAACAAATCTCAAGCTCCATATCAGCTTTAAATTGCTCTGAATAGCCGAGACATGCAGATTTGTATCTAAAAAGGTTCCACAAAATACTTTAAAATTGACGACGTCTGAAATGAAAAGCACATTGAATCTAACATGATTATTGGTTCCCTTTACAAATGGCAGAAAAGGTCTAAATCTGGACTTCAGAATCTAGAAACAAGTAAATCTGGGTTAAGAGCCCCAGAGATAAGTAAATTCGGGTTCTAAGTGAATCCAGGTTCTAGGAACACAATCATAAGTAAACCTTGGTTTTTCGAAACCTGGAAATATGTCCTGTATAAGTGGAAGTAAATCCAGATTTTAGAGACCCGGACTTAGCCACTTAGAAACCAAAAAGTGGAACATTTAGACTTTCTCTTTGATCCAGAAGGAAAATGCAAGAATTCTTTCCTATGGCCATTGTCGATGGTCTTAATCCAACAAATATCTTGGCTATAACACAAAAACATTCAGACAATCATAACAACTCTAAGCAGTAAAAAAAAAGAGTAACCGGACCGTGAGTCGAACCGTGACAACTCAAGGTTTAAGGTTTTGACGGTTCAACCAGTCAAACCATGATTTCGTTTTTCAAATAATTTGCACATTTAACTATAAGATATATACAAAAATATTGAAATAATAATGCTTTGCACATGAGATGTAGATGGTTTTCAAGGTCTGCAATCGAAGTTGTGTGCTGTTGTAGCGGTTGCAGCGTGCACTACACCAACATAACTACAGCTGTGTATACAGTAGAGCAGTGTTTAACGATAGAAGTTTAATGACAACAAACTTGACGAATCTTGCAGTGGTATTATAGGAGTTTGCAGAGTGGTGGAGTTTAAGTTTAGATTTTGGAATGATTATGATTTTTGGCATATAGATTTACTTGTTTTTTTCAAAACAATGCAAAAAATGAAAATGAGAGAGAATTACAGTATGAAAAAGTAAGAAAAAACAAATGAACCATGGTTAAACGGGTAAAATTGACGGTTGGACCATTGGTTTGAAGATCCGACCAGGATTCATGCATGACTGAGGTGTAATTGAGTTCCGAACTGTGGTGATTCAAGGTTCAAGGTTATTCGAGTCGGACCGAGACAGGGTCGGGTCGTCAAAACATTGAAAAAAAGTATATAGATGTAAATAATCACCTTATGCTTAGCCCTAGCTGGGCCAGATTGTGAAAGAGCAACAAGGGGAGGAATAGCCCCTTCCCTAACAAGTAGCCCTCTATTTTTCACACTTTCCGAGCACATCTGCAGCAAAGTCACAACTGCAAACTCTTTTCCTTTACTTGGCCCATCTTCCATAGCTTCCACCAAAACCTGCAACCCACCTTCCTCGACAATTGCATCTCGCCCTTCCTGAATCCCCGCCAAGCAATTCATGACCACCATGGCCTTCTCCGCTATCCCGCTCCCATGTTCTCCAATCAACCCTACTAGTAAATATATGTTTTATTTTAGAATATATAATACAAGTAAATTTACAAAATCATCACCACTTTAGATGATATAATAGTAGTATTTTCTATAGAAGACGACTCTTTCAAAATTGGGAAAAAAGTTTAAAATATACACCACAAGATATTTCTATTATATTCAGTTTACTTTACCTGGAAAAAATACTTCCCACTACCAAAAATATCTTTACAAGCAATACCAGATAATTGTAAAGAATTTGTCTTAAGAAACTATGGAAATGTTGAGCACATAACAAAAGTTAATACAACTTCAAGAATAAATAATCAAATTGAAATAAATGAAATTCAAAATGAAAATGATTTACCAAAACTACTTATAATTCTTGCAATGATAACATTCTTCTTCCGAGACAATCAACGATATTTTACCCTTTGGGTATGTTCCATATATACTAGATGTAGAAAAAATAAACGAAGTATCATGTCCATTATCCATTCATCATTCTTTGGTATGAGCTTTGAAAGATTTTAAAACAAAGCTGAGGAATATGCCTGAATGCTCTATATTTCCACGGTAAGCACAAAACATAAACTTTACATATTTTTACTATGTCTAGATTGCATATGCTATACATTATACTTTAACAACAAATTATTTACTTTATGTCGTAATATATACGGAATATAAGGGTGAATATTATAAATGTTATATGGACATTATTGTAATCTTCATTTTCCATCACAAGCCTATAATAGAGCTCCATTGTATTGTACGTTCATACCTGTAGTGGATAAAATATCTCATCTCTCTTTCTTTAATGGTTTCTTATGTTCTTATAGTTTACAACATGTTATCAGCACGATCTCTAAATGAAAATTATAGATATAGAGTTGTGATAATTTAGAAGATCTGATCCATCTTTTTTCATGCAAATTAATCTCTATCTCTTAATCAATTGATGAAATCAGATATGACTTCTAAGATTACTTTTATTATTCTCTAATTGAAATCAATATTGTTTATTCTTTCAAAATTAGTATTTGATCAATATCAAAGTTTCTAATAAGTGGTATTAGATCCACCCATCATTGATTTCATTGAGAATTTTTTATTTTTTTAATATATTTGAGTAATTTTAAATGGACTTTGTTTATTAGTCATTGAGTTCATGTAATATCTTACTCAAATTACACATCTACTTGATCTATGTATGAAGAATTTTTTTGTGATAATTTTGGACTTGAGCTGGTACTAAAGCTATTTTTCTAAATTAAAAGGTTGAAAAACTATTTTAATGTAGAAAGATAGATCTTAACGATCAATATGTGGTTTATGAAACAAAATAAAATTTCCAAATAATTTTATTTCTAGGAAATAATCTTGATTCCCTAAATTTTCTAAATTTTGGAAATAACTTGCGTTGTTTTGAAGATCTACATGTTTATTTTGATATATTTGGTAAAGAATCGTGGGGTTATTCTTTTTATGAGAGAAATAATTTGGATTTATGATGTATAGTTATCTTTATTTATGTTTCTGAATGGTATAGAAAGATCTACATAATTTAGAACCATTTATGTAGGAGAATATAAAATTTTAGTTCTATGATTAAATTATTTTACTCAATTTTTGATTGAGCATTATATGTAAGAGGTATTTTGGTTTTTTTAGAAACTTTGATTATTAAGAAATAAAGTATCACTTTAAGGCATTCATTTTGATTTTATTATTGGATAATATTGTAGCTAAATCTTTAAGGTGTTCAATAATTCCAGTCCAACAAACAGAATAAAAAGAAAATCAAAGTGCGCAAATTATAAATAAAAGACAGAGGAAAGAACACACTGATATAACAAGGTTTGGCTATGCCTACGTCCTCGGACCCAACAACCTTTATTATTTCTTCACGTCAAGAGGGAGTACAACATGAGAAGAATATAAATCACTCAATATAAATTTCTCACCCTACAATAGATACAGAAATAGGAATGTTATTGAAGTTGTTTTGTAGTGAACTCTCTTGCCATCTTATGTTGAAAAGATGAACAAATGTCTTCATATATATAGATGGAAGGATGAAGACTGGCTTGGAGATAAGGATGAATCTTTTTGGATTTACTTCATTTCAACAAAAATTTAGCATATTGGTATTTGTTTCCACATACATCCTTATTTGATTTATTCCTCAAATCGATTAATATATCTTCTAACATTAATTGATTGTCTTCCTATTTGTTTTCTATATTTGATTGATTGGGGGAATCAATTAATATCTTCTCTCTTTTAATATTTGGAATAGATTTAAATCATCCAAATTTAACACTCCAACTCAATTTAAATACATAAATCGATCAACTAAACTGGTTGTTGGGTTAGCGCCCCATTGCGCTGAGTAGCTCGTACCACACTAATCAAGTTTGAGCAATGCTCAAACTTGTCCTTTGGAACCAACTTTTTTAAATATCAGCTGGATTTTCTTTTGTGTATCTTCGATAGCTTTATCTTATTTCTCTCATCTTCAAGCTTGAGAAAGAAAATCGTAATATCAATGTGCTTTGTTCGTGAGTTATAGGCATGATTCTCAACAAGATGAATGGTGCTCTAAGTATTTGAAAGCAACTCCACTATCTTCAGCATCATTGATAAATCCTCCAAAAGCTGCAACAAATACAATCCTTCCTTGGTCGCTTCCATAACAGAAATAAGCTCTATCTCTGTAGTTGATAAAGCTATAATGGATTGTAGCTTGGATCTCCAAGAAACTGGGCCTATGGCAAGTGTATAAACATAGCCCGAAATCCTTTTCCTACCATCTTTATCCTGACCATAATCTGAATCACAAAAATCCCTTAGAGTTATGTTGCTACCACCAAACAATAAGCCAATATCAGAAGTGCCTCTCAAATATCATTAAATCCACTTTACCGCTTTCCAATGAGTCTTGCCTAGGTTAGATATGTATCTGCTAACAACACCAACTGCATGAGCTAAATTAAGCCTTATGCATACCATAGCGTACATCAGACTTCCAACTGCACTAGAGTAAGGAATATTAGCCATATCCCTTTTGTCTTCATCCAACGTGGGACATAAATCTCTGGATAGTTGAAATTGAGAGCCTAAAGGAGTAGCCACCGGTTTAGCATTATGCATACCAAATCGAGATATGACTTTCTCGATATATTGAGTTTGAGTGAGACTCAAACTCTTTGCTTTCTATCCCTCTGATTCCCAATCCCCAAAAAAATTTGTGCCTTTCCTAAATCTTTTATATCAAACTCCTTGCTGAGCTTCATCTTCAACTCTGAAATTCTAGTCATGCTCTTAGAAGCTATCGACATATCATCAACATAAAGCAACAAATAGATGGTGTCTTCATTACACTTCTTAAAATAGACGCATTGGTCCTTAAAGCTTCTAGAGTAATCATGTAAGATCATAAACTTATCAAATTTATTATACTACTGTCTAGGGGACTGTATTAAACCGTAAAGAAATTTATTAAGCTTGCAAACATGACTGGGCCTACTACTTTCAGTGAACCCCTTGACCTGCTATAGGTCAATGTCCTCCTTAAGGTCACCATGAAAGAATGCTATCTTGACATCTAATTGTTCAAACTCCATGTCGAAGTGGGCAACCAATGCCAAAATAATGTGAATGGAAGTGTGTTTGACAACTGGAGAAAAAATATCGTGGAACTCCACACCTTTCCTCTGAACATTACCCTTCGCTACTAATCTTGCCTTATACCTCAAGTCAACATTACCGTCGTCTTTCACCCTATAGATCTACTTACACCCAATTGCTATCTTGCCGGAAGGAAGTGGCACTAAATCCCAAGTGTGATTTTTGTGTAAAGACTCAATTTCCACTCCATAGCTACTAACCAACTGGAACTATCAACTGAACTAATGGCATCTCTATAGTCTTTGAGCTCATCATGAAATATGCTTAATGCATAGGCTGCCATGTCATCAAAGTCAATATCTTTAATGCTCAATCCCACAAAATCATCAAGTCATCTAGTTCTTTTCCTCTCTTTGATTGGTTGAGTTTGAATTAGAGCTCCACCTTGAGATTGATCCTTTGTCCTTTCCTCATCAACCACGATGTCATCGAAAACACCATTTTTACTTGTATGGAAGTCCGATGGTATACTTTGTGTCCGGTACTCTGAATTTTTCCTTGCAACATCATCATTAACTGAAGAAGAAGGCTCCACCTTCAACATAGTATTTTCATCAAATGTAACATGTTTGCTAGTAACAATATTCTGGGTAGTAGGGCATCACAACCTATAACTCTAAACTCCTCTCCTATAGCCAAGAAAAATAAACTTGCGCGATCTTGGATCCAACTTCCTTTTGCTCTCATGCACATAAGCTGGACAACCAAACACTCTAAGAAAGGAGTATGAAATAGGGTTTCCCTTCCATACTTCTTCAGGAATCTTCATATCTATTACGGTAGAAGGTGTATGGTTGATGAGGAAAACCGCCGTAGATAATGCTTCTGCCCAAAATCTCTTCTTTAATCCAACAATCAGACGTAAGCAATGAGTTCTTTCTAACAAATTCCGATTCATCTTCTCTGTAACCCCATTTGATCGAGGGTCCCCTGGTGTGGTGTAATGCCTTTTGATTCCCTCAGACTCACAAAATTTGGTGAATTTTTTAGAACTAAATTCACCACCATTATCTGATCGAAGAACCTTCACTTTCTTTCCAGACTATTTTCCAACAAGAGATTTCCAACTGTGTAACTTATTAAAAGTTTCGTCCTTGGACTTCATAAAGTAAAACCACACCTTTCTAGAAAAATCATCAAAAAATGAAACAAAATACCTAGCTCTTCCAAAAGATAGGCATGGTGTGGGGCCCCAAACATCAGTGTGAACATACTCTAAAACATCTTTAGACTTATGCTCTGCAATGCCGAAAGAAACCTTCGTTTGCTTTCCAAGTACGCATCCCTCACAAAAGTCAAGTTTTGAATGATGAATACCGTCAATCATCGATTTTTCAACACTTCCAAACTATGCTCTCCTATGTGTCCCATATGAAAATGCCACAATCTGGTAGAATCGGAATCAATGGGATCAACAACCAAAAAAGACTCTGCAACAATAGTGGTACTCTTCAGCAAATATAGATTTCTAGCTTTTACCCCTTTCATCACTATCAATGAGCCACTTGTAATTTTAAATGAATCATTTTCTATTACACACTTCAAGCCAAGATTGAACAATACTCCATTGAAGATCAAACTATGCCTCAAATCAGGCACATGCCTGACATCACACAAAGTACGAACAACACCATCAAACATCTTGATCTTTATCATTCCAATACCAATCATGCGACAAGTAGCATTATTTTCCATGAAAACCTCTCCTCCATCAAACTAACGATAAGTGAAAAAATGTTTCTATCAGGTGTCATAGGATAGGATGCTCCAGAGTCAATAATTCACATAGTGCTCTTCATAGAAGAGGAAGAAATTGTAAAAATGCTAGGATCACTATCTGAATATGATGTCTCCGCTGTAGAAGTTGAAGCCTTTTGGGTAACAACTTTGTTTTTATTCTTCAACATGGGGCTAATCGCAATATAATTTTCGGGCCTTCTACAACAATGACAAACTCCCTTCAGAGCTCCCCTCGACTGAGATCTTGACTTGGCTCTATCTCCATCATATTTGGGCCTACTCTTACTTCTTCCTCTTTGCGTAATAAGGCCTTCAGAATCATTCTCCATGCTTATGTTTGCTAACTTTCCCCTCAACATCTCATTATGAAAAATTTTCTTCACATCTTTTGAGCAAATAGAAGAGCACCTCATAGATCATAGAGTTAACAAAAGTGTTATACTCCATAGACAAAGAACATAAAAGAATGACAACTTGCACTTCATCCTCAATTTTTACTTCAACTGCTCAAAGATTCATAACAATTGTGTTTAGGACATCCACGTGAGCTAATACATCAATTCCAGGCTTTTTCTTGAGCGAGTAAAGTTGTCATTGTAGGATGACGTGGTTGGTGAGAGACTTGTCGTAGAACTTTTTTGAAGAGCATCCCACAATTCCTTAGCGGTTTTCACATGATAAAACTCTCTCGGTACTTCATCTAAATGGCTAAGCTGGATGGTAGTAATAGCATCCTCTTCAAATTCCTTAACCTCTTTAGGTGCTAATTTCTTTAGTTTTTATGGATCTGTAACAACCTTAAAAGTCCTATCTTTCTTCAACACTATTTCCATATTTATCTTCCATGTGCCAAAATCACCCTTTCCATCAAATCTAGCGACTCCATAATATTTAGAGCTTCTACTAGTGCTATTCTTTGTAGAATTAGACATAGCTGAAATAGTCTTCAAATAGAACAACAAGCTCTGATACCAAACTGTAGTGAAAAATTCAAGTTTGGCAGTGGAAGCAGAACACCCAATGATCTAGTCTGTGGAAAATCTCAACAATTGCAATCCAACAAAGAGAATAAAAAGAAAATCAAAGAGCGAAAATTATAGATAAAAGACAGAAAGAAAAGAACACGTCGATATAACAAGGTTCGTCTATGCCTACATCCTCGGATCCAAAAACCTTTATTATTTATTCACTTCTAGAGGGAGTACAATATGAGAAGAATATAAATCACTCAATATAAATTTCTCACACTACAGTAGATACAGAAATAGGGATTTAATGAAGATGGTTTATGGAGAACTCTCTTGTCGTCTTATGTTGAAAAGATTAACAAATGTCTTCATATATATATATGTAGAAGGAAGAATACTGCCTTGGAGATAAGGATGAATCTTTCTGAATTTACTTGATTTAATTTCAACACAAATTTATCATATTGGTACCTGTTTCCACGTATATCCTTATTTGATTGATTCCTTAAATCAATTAATATATCTTCTGACATTAATTGATTATCTTCCTTTTTGTCTCCCATATTTGATTGATTACGGGAATCAATTACTATCTTCTCTCTTTTAATATTTGGAATAGAATTAAATCATCCAAATTTAGCATGTATAATATTTTTAACATCTCCAGATTGAAAAAATTAATTATAAATTTAGCCTCGGAAAGGGGCGTTCATTATTTATAAAGTATGAATTCAAATGACGTTTCAATTTATATTTCTCCTATTTCACTTCAGTTTATATGTTTTAGTTAGTTTAAACTATTTTTTCTCCATTTTTTTATTTCTAGTTATGGAAAAGTATTATTGGCCAATTTATAGATTTTTATATAATACACAGTCTAATTTCATTTCAATATGTGTAGCTTCGATTTATTATTCTCTTTGTTGCTCCCTTATTGATATATCAAATACAACTCAAACTTGAAGTTTGAGTGAGTACTATAAAAAAATAAAAAATAGTGTATCCAATTTTTACTAATCGCGCTATGTTATAAAACCTGAAGTTTTGATAAATTATTTTTATGTATATATGCCTAGCTATTTTGTGAAGAAATACATTTTAATATTCTCTGGAAGAGATAATCCATATGACATACTATTTATGTTTATGAATTTGTGTGTCTATATATATATATATATATATATATCTTGAAGAGATGTTTCAAAGTTTTATTTATATTAATATTACAGAATCCAACATCCTAGAAGAGATTTTTATTTTATTGTTAAATTGCAATTCCTTAAAAAGTAACATCATGTCCACTAAAGGAACGTCATGTAAAACTCCAGAAGTAGTGATATAATTAATCTCCATAAAAGATATTATATAGCCATACTACACCCCATAAGTAGTGGTTTTATTTCTCGTGCCTAACTTTTGTTTAGCGCATCTAATTTGTTGCTAAATTTAAAATTTAATAAGACATTTCATAATAAGTGATAGTAAATATGTCCAGAAGATATATTTTATGATACTCTGAAAGTGATAATTATGTAATTTATATAGAAAAAGATATTATATATTTATATGACATTCCAAAGGTAGTGCATATAAAGTATCTCTAGAAGAGATACGTGACACTCCAGAAGTGGTAATGATAAAATATCTCTAGAAGAGGTTTATAAAATGTCCCTGAAAGAGAAAATATGTATTATTATAATACTCTACAAGTAGTACTGACATAATAATTTTACTATCACACACCAAAAGTGGTGTTCATAAATTATCCCCACAAGTGACATTATATCCTCGTATAGCACTATAAAAGAATTGCCTATGCAATATTTTCAAATATGACATAGCACTTTTAAAAGTGATGTGATAATAAATCACCTAAAGAATTTGTAAATAAAAATAGAACCGGTAGTAGGTACAAAATACATTTAGAAAATTCAATCATCTATTATCATGAACCTGTAGCTCCACTAGACAAATTTAAGAGTAAATAGTGATCTATGATCTATTACTTTGCAAAACTTACTATGAATTGTTTATCATATACATAATTATTCTTGAAGAAATATCTTTAGATTTCTGGTAAAGAGATAATCTATATGTCATATCATAATTTTCACGAAAGCTATAAATACAGTCTTGAAGAGATCCGTATGTGTAACTAATATAATAGCATATTTCCACAATATTTCAAGTGTCTAGAAGATACTCTAATTTATGTTGTAAATATATCCTCTTTATTAGACTCTCCAAAAGAGATGTCTATATGTAATTTAAACCTATGCAGTTAAAGCCTTGCTAAAGCCCTACAAAATTCCCGCTATAGCACATAGCGCTCTTCGACCGCTGGCTATTTCAATTTAGCTCTATTAAACAATAGATCTGCTTTAAACCTTGCTATTTTATGCTACATTTGCTAAATCAATATTCTTTAGCACTCACTTTAGCAACATTAATTTACAAAGGTTGATTTGACTAGTTCTCTTTTAAACCAAATTAACAAAGTTAGGGTAAAGACCTAATTTTAATTTATAAGTGCTCAATATAAGTTAGAAATCCATTGTAGTCATAAATTTAGTCTGCATAAATCATGATATTCTTCAGTTTAGTCATATAAGGTTGACAAATATTTCTTTTTCCTACAAAAATGATGTGAAAATGAGAATAAATTAACTTTAAATATTTTGTTTTATATTTAGTGAAGCTTTTTGCACCTCCGCTATATCCCCGCTATAACGTTTTGCACCTCCTCCGCTATAGAACCGCTAAATGCTTTAACTACATAGATTTAAACTATGTATTATTCTCTGATAAATAATTATAAATAATTTTCAAAAGAGATATTTGAAATATAATTGAAGAATAAACCTTAACAACTCGAAGTTATATATATGATTTATTTAAACAAGAAGTTCAACAGTATTTGGATTGAAACCATCAAGTTATATTAGAATTATTAATCGAAGGACGTTGTTCTTTAGCATATTCGAGTAAAAATATGTAGAAAATCTCAATTATATTATATATCTACATAGATTTATATATTTAAGTAGACAAAGTTGAACATAAGTTCAAAATATCCAAAATTATACTCAATTTTGATACTGGAAATAAACAAGAAGTTTATAATTTAAAATCTTTAAGGTATCAACAAAGGATTCTGATTAATTAAAGCGAACTTGAAACCATATGAAATCTTGAAAATTTTGTTATCAAACTAGAAGTTTAATATCTATTACACAGAAAAGTTTGACTTTAATATTAAGCTATGAAGTTTTGACAAAATATAAGACTTAGATGTTGAAGATCTTTATTGTTAATACGTCAACATAAGTTGAAGTTATCATATCCAAAAACTAGAAGTTATAATACATCCACTAACTTGAAGATATTATTGATAAGTCAACCTGATGCATATATTTTTTCAAACCAAACATTTTGAACATTATCATGCAGTATTTAAGGATTACATTGACATTGATTGATCAACGAAAATTAATAGTTTGGACATTTATAATAACTTGTTCTTAAATCGCTACTAAAATGGGAAAAATATATGCAAAACTATAATATGCATATATAATATGTGGATGCACGTATATATCCATATATGCAAATATATAACTAAAAACCTGAAGATTTTTTGACCAAATAGATATGAACTCGTCTTATAGATTATGCATAGATATCATGTAGTGATTTAAAAATCAATCAACATAAATGTTGAACAAACTGAAGTCATGTATGTATTCAAATGATCTATGTAATGATGAATAGATTTCTCCAATTGGTTAGATCAATGAATGCTAACAAACTCTAAAATAAGCAATAGCACTTGAATGCATCTTATCAACTAATAAAAGAATTATCCTGCTATAATTAAAATGTATAATGTATTTACTAGTAGAAATATCATAATAGATCAAAATGAGAATCAAAAAATGATTATTATTCAACATGATAATGTTTTGTAGGTGAGAATAAAAAGCATACGAGTTCACTTTGATTATCATGATTAAATATTTGTTAACATATACAATGATGCAAAATATTAAATTATTGAAAATATCCCTAGAAAATTGCTCTAATATAGGTTTAAATCCTTCAAGGATCAAAACGTATAGACAATATTTGAAGTGTGGTAAAGAAGTCATTTCGATATATTTTTGAAGTAAGTAAAAAAGGTGTCAAATACAGGAGGTGTGTGTACTTGAAGAAACAATGGAGGGTGCTCTAGAAGAGACTATGAGATAATTATCAAATAACGCTAGAAGTGGTGTAGATACCTAAACTTGATAAATAAAGCGATCTTGATAAATTATGTTTAGAACTAACAAGAAATAATCATCGATGACAAATTTGTACATAATCAAGCGTTTATGTTTATAAATAGATTAAAGATCTTTAACTAGAGAAAACATGATTAGCCATCATGAATCTTTCCCTAAATGAGAAATGTGGACATGTAGTCCGCAAAATATAATTAGAAATATATATATATATATAAAGAGGCAAAAGCACACTGAAATTATTGAAGCGCATATAGTATCAGCAATATGTTAAGTGCCACAGGCATGATAGTTTTAGAAATAATTGAATTGTTTGAAGTAATGAAAACGTTTAAAGCACTTAAAATACCTGATGGAATAAATATTGGTTAAATCATACTAAATGGTGATGATATATATGTTCCTGAAAAATATATATAGCTTTGCTGGTTTTAAAGAATACAAGGCACAAGGAGCGTAGATTACAACCTTCTTTTAAGTATTATTGTGATGAAAATCCTGATATACTTCACGATGAGTAGATTACTTCCTACTTTTAAGTATTTTTGTAATGAAACTCTTGATATCCATCGAAGTGGTAGTTGCAATATGCAAAACTTATTTAAAGCTCCAAAATGAAATCACATGAAGTGTTTTTCATAAAAGTAGCATACAAAATGCATAAAATGTAAATCATATTTGGAAGAAACAATCTTAGAAAACCAATGTATCAAAGACATATACATATATGTAATTAAGAATGTTGATGGTAATGAATGGTTCGATTAAGGAACTAGATATTCTTTGGATAGAAAAACATGCTTGAAGCATGCAAATGCACGTGAGATGGCTAAAAGAGTGTTCATTATATATCAATTGTATTGTACTCTTTTTTCCTTCACTATGATTTTTCCCATCGAGTTTTTCTTATTAAGGTTTTAGTGAGGCATTACAATGATCCAGAAGTATCAAACTTCAATTGATACAATAAGATATTAAAATATGTCATGCTATATTATACTATTTTTCTCTTCACTAAGATTTTTTTCCACTGGGTTTTTCTCGGTAAGGTTTTAATGAGGCATTACTTTGATTCAAAAGTGTAAAACTTCTCAAGAAAAAAATATCAAAATATGTTATTAAAATTATGAAAGTTGTACTCTTTTTCCTTAGCTAAGATTTTTTCCACTGGGATTTTTCTTCGTAAGGTTTTAGCGAGGCACTATTTTGATCCAAAAGTATCAAACTCCTTTGTAAGAAGTATCATTTTTAATATGATATTTGTGACATTACAAGTTGTACTCTTTTTCTCGTTCAAGCTTTTTTTCCACCAGGTTTTCCTAACAGAGGTTTTATAATGAGCCAATAAATAATATATTTATTGATGGAATAAATATATGTAAGCAAGATAATAATGAGGGGGAGCAATCATGACATATGTTTCAAAAAGGATAGCTGCAAGTTAAAATACGAGCATCCAAAATTTCGAAGACGCGTATTCAAATAGGAGTGTTATAATATATACAAAATATAAGAGTGAATATGCTAAATGTTATATGAACATTATTGTAATCTTCATTTTCCATCATAAGCCTATAAATAGAACTACATTGTATTGTATATTCAGACCTGCAATGAATAAAATATCTTCCCTCTCTTTCTCTAATGGTTTCTTATCTTCTTATAGTTTACAACACTTTAAAGTTTTTCTTTGCGAGCATGTTGACATAGTTGAACCAAATCTATCTTATTCCAATAATATGCTAAGAATTGTAAAATGGAACTTCGGCATTCTAAAGAATGCTATATCAAAAAATGAATTGAAGACCGAGAGAGAACAAAGGTTACTTATTAACTGCATAGTTCAATGATCTTCATTTATTATAATATTTTCATCTACTGTTATGCTAGAAAAAACACCTTGACTGAAATGCTAATCTATTTTAGCATTAACATATTAAATTTTGATATCATAACAATTAGTATAGAATGCTAAATAATATAGCATTCTAAGGTCTAACAACTTTATCATAAGCACATTGCATAAAATGCTATATTATATTAGCATTAGCATGTAATAATCTTGTATAATATAAAATAAATACAAAATGCTAACTTAATTTAGCATAGTCATCATCTATTATGCTAAAAACACCTATTGTGCTACCCTAAATTTGCATTAGCATATGAAATTTGACATCGTACACGGTGATAATAGGTTACTAAATAATTATATCATTGTAACTGCTAGTAAAGTTAGCATAAGCACATTGAATAAAAATGCTAAATTATTTTAGCATTATAATGTAATAATATAATATAAAACACATACAGAATGCTAACTTATCATATCTTTGTAATTTACTTTATGCTAGAATGTTACATTAACCGAAATGTTATTTAGAATTAAGATTATCATATTAAATTTTAACATATAATTTATAACATATAATTTTCTTATTATACAGATTTCTGTGGACATTAGAAACATATCTGAAACAGAGAAATCACTTCTTGAAAAACCAAAAACTAGAACAAATATGGAAGCTAATAGAGAGCCAAATAGAAATGAAAAACTAACATTGGAACCGTAGGCCGAAAATCAGATTCAATCTACCTAATAATACATCAAAGTTTTGCAAAGAAAGCTTGATAACGATCAAAAATAGCTACAAAAAGAAAGAGAAAATAGAAAAATATAGAGCAAATTATACAAAAAAATGAAAAATTAAATGAAGTTCATGGAATCAAAAATTCAAAATTTTGAAAAGGAACAAAAAAAGATGAAGAAGAAATTCAGCGTCCTTCATTTGATTTAAATATCCCACAAATTCAAATGATACCTGAAGAACAAAAATCCAAAAATGAAGAAAAAGAACAAAACGAAAGGAAAAAGTTCAAGACTTCAAAAGAAAATACCACGTTCATTGGTACAAAGGATGAAAGGATGAATAAGAAAGAAAAAAGTTGATCCTAAGCATAAATATGAAGTTGTATTTCATAAAAAACCGCAAAAAGAAGATAACAAGAATGAAGCCAAAGAAGAACGAAAAAGAAGTGAGAACAAAGGAAAAAACAAAGAAGAAATTCCAAAAGAAAGTACTAATAATGGAAATGAAAGTGAGAACCAAGAGAAATATGAAGAAGAAATTCACGAAGAAAGTACTAATATCGAAAGTGAAGAACAAAATGTAGAAACTGAAAATGAAGAGGGAAATAAAGAAACTGACAATGATAGCAACCGCGAAAAGAAAATTAAAGAATCTGAAAATAAATCTAATGATAAAGAAGAAACTGAAACAGTGGATGTGGATGCATACTCATCAACAAGGAAAGAATATTCAAAAAATACATCAGAAAAGGTAGAATTCTACCCCTACTTACTGAACAGAAAAAGAACATAGTTCTTACATTTTTCAGCAATGAAAATAACAAGATTTATGCCTTAATTCTATGATTAAATTACAAATTACATAGATTTGAATATACTAACTTCTTAATTATTAATTCTTAATATTAACACAGTAGCTTGGATGAAGCATGATGGAAACAAATGAGGAATAACAATAGTAAAGTCAGTGTTGGAAGCTATGTTGTTTGAACAATTCACATATGGACATGTATATAAATCTTACAAAAATTATTTGTTAATGGTGAATTTAAATATAATGCATTTATACATTTAAAATACATCATAATGTGTTTAATATGCAAATGCAATTATACACTTAAAGTACATCAATAACCGTAGCATTTTATTTTTGAAATCCACTAGCATGAATTAGTAATATAAAATGATAGACAAACATAACATTTGTATTAATAAACTCCATAGCATGTATTACTAATGCAGAATGATAAGACATAGCATTTCTATTAATAAAATCCACTAGCATGTATTGGTATTAAAGAATAATAGATAAACATAGAATTTGTATTTACAAAGTCCACTAGCATGTATTACTAAGCCAAAATTATAGATAAACATAACATTTGTAAAGTCCAGAAGCATGTATTACTAATACAAAATGAGAGATAAACAAAACATTTTCATTTTTAAACATGTATTACTAATGTAGAATTATACAAATTAATTATTGCTGCATAAAACTTACAATTGATATTTGTTTATTCATATTATTGATTGGTTTGCTGAAGTCGTGAGCTATATGAGCATAAATACATATACAACACAATCACGATTGTGACGACCCACCTCCTCGACCCTTAGAAATTGACACTAATACATCCTCGGTATTCACATGTCATAAATCCAAGTGCCGAGGAGGAAGATTATCATGGGGTAAAGAAATAAAGATAGAAGATGAGACAATAATAGAATCTCACATCGTATTCAACACATAATTATACATATGATTAGTACATGCAATTACTCCAAATTGTTCCATCAAAGTTGCGACAGGTACTAAACCAGCTAGGATAGTTATAACGGCCTCTCCGTACAGTGCTGGTAGATACTAATACATAATACAGACACGGCGGAAAGTGATTGATGAATTCAAAAAAAACCCAAAATGATCCATGCTCCATTCCAAAATTCTCCAAGCTTACCCACTAGTTGGCTGCCCAGGAAAACAGGGCACCTAGAGTTTAAGGGGAAAAGAAAATATACTCCGGGTCAGTGATGGGACTGGTGTGAGAAACTCAAAATACAATGTTTGGAAACAAAAGGTATCTCATAAGACCATGCCGCACATAAACACAGAATAAGTTTGTATCTTATGATAACCAAAACATTTGCTACACAGAGTATAGGGATATTATTTTTAATGACATCCTTATTGAAAACACTTTTCAAGTAAGTATACATAATCTTAGCCGAAATTGTTACATTATTAAATTCCATCATACTAGGCTCTACAGTCAAATCCGAAGGCACTTATTGGAGAATGGATTTCCATATGATGACAAGGTAAGGGACTACCTTCTGACAGCACATCTCTAGAAAAATGTACCTGAGGCTCCAACCTCTACCAACACAGAACCGACCTACCATTACCATAGATAGTACCGAATATGCCATCACCTCGGACGTTCCCGACCTATCCGAGAGCTCTCTTTGCATACACCATATTAATTTAAAACCCGACGTCATAGCGGGAATAAATATATCTAGAAAGGTGATGACTATATCCTAATGAGAGCAACACACTTAGCTCTACAGCATCTACCATGTTTATGTCATTACCGAGTGATGAGGCTCGAGGTAACGATTACCTTACTCATAGCACATTCCACTTTGAATGACACATTGCCTATCCATAATCACATAACTGATTTCTACAAACGTATAACTCCTGAGCTCATATGTCTTAGGAAAGGGTATTAAGCTAAGAGAAGTTGCCTTCTCTGCCACCAATCAGATGATACGTTCATAGAGATCAACCAATGTAATTACAATTGCGACGTCAGACATTCGTCCATGCAATTTGTCCAGGAACAGGACAAACCGAAGGCACTCTCCTACCACATCCTGTCGGGAGCTACTCCTAGGATTAGTAGCGATTAGTCCTTGCATTGGATATTTCATAACAAAGAGACTACTGCTACTATATGTATATTGGGAGTTTATCCCCAAATTATCAACAAGTAGTCCTTCTTTATGAAAATCCCAAATATCATATCCATGTCTTCACTTCGAATACGTAAATTGGTCTGAAGTGGTCTTCGGATAGGAATTACCCAAATCCGACCTCGGTTCCTTCGAATCCAATCATCGATAAAAAGATGTTCTGTGAATAAGGAATCACTATTTAATTGATTAAGTTCTTTATATCAAAATTTCTTTTGGAGATATATATTTCTAAAACATTCTTTTCGGTACATACGAAATCATTAAACCTCTCTTATCAAATCCTTTGATTACTTTAAACACTTTTTGAACTGGAAATAAATTCAAAATCATCTCTTTTTTCACTTAGGAAAACATTTCCAATTCATTTCATTTAAATCTTAACAAAGATTTCTTAATTCAAAACTCATAATTTTAATTGGGTTAAAACCATGTTATCTAGGATGTTAATCCAAAACCAGTAAATATTAAGTGAGCGGAATCTATAAAAATCATCTAATTCCACTCAATATCAATTCCCGTATTCAACAAATACTATGGGTGGAATAACGGTGAAAGCACCTTTTAAATTCCATGAATAGTATGAGTTCCCTTTTTAGGCTTTAACACCGAGTACAAGAAGATTATCTCCATAAAATCCAAGTTATTTATATTTGGAGAATTATATCCTTTATACTTTGAAAAATTTTGATCCGAGTAAATCAAATTTACTAACCCATCCATCGGGCTAGTCTGGATAGCCAGGGAGAGCAGGAAACTGGTTTTCCAAACCCAAGCCTAAACACTACCTCTCTAACACCCAAAAGGCAGTCAAGTAATTTGATCGACTCTAAATCATTTAATATTTCCATACATCATTCAAATCATCTTTAAAATAATTTATTAATCATTTGAAAACATTTACAAAAGATTTGAAAAAGAACGATTGCGTTTAAAACTACATTTCAAAAATTATAGAAAAGTGCTGCAGAAAAGTGCTGTGGAAAGTGCTTTTTAAGCTATATTGATCAAAACGACTTTTCTACATTTCGAAATTCATTTTTATAACTCAAATCACTTTCTAAAAATTTTAGTAATTTATTTCATATTTTTTAAAAAATTTAAAATATCATTTTCAAAGAAATTCTTTTGTGGATTCCGAACTACAAAACCGCGATTTTTCCAAAAACTTGTTTTACTCATATTTCAAAATCTACTTATTGAAATCTCAATTTTCTTCCTTTGTTTGAAAACTATGGATGTAATAGTTTGGAAAATTCTTATCTCGAAGAATTATGAGCTAAATTCCATTCTATATACTCATTTGACTTTTATGGCGCGAAATCGCGAACTATCGTTATGCGACGCGCCTAATTTATTTTCAGTATTCATTTAAACTTTGCCAAACCACTTTTAATGTTTATAAAACATTTATAAATCATATTAAACCATTTTTAAGGGGTTTAAACATTACATGTACACCAATTCATTAAATAAAGGAAAGTGATTTCCTTCGTGCTTATCGATGTGTATTTCCATGACTTGCGTATATATTCAATGTTCATATTAAGCAACCATCATCAACAATCATAATCAAACACATATAACATCCAATAACATATAATACTATAGGTTAGGAGTTTCTCACGTTGGGTTTAAACGATTAACTAAAAATTGGCTATAGCTTCGCTAACTCGAACTTTTGGCTCACGATCACTTGGATGATTGCTCCTAGATGGCTCGACCTAGGCTTGGAATGGCTAGAGGAGCTCAAGTCCTAGGGTTGGGGAGGAGGAAGGCTCGGCCTATGGTGGAGGAAGTGGAGGCCGTGGATGGTAGAGAGGAAAAGTTGGAATTTTGGAATAGTTGAGGTGTTTATGTATGTATGTGTGTGTGTATATATATATATATATATCTATGTGTGTGTGTGTGTGTGTGTATATAGGTATGTATG
This sequence comes from Allium fistulosum, assembly GCA_030737815.1. NCBI lineage: Eukaryota > Viridiplantae > Streptophyta > Magnoliopsida > Asparagales > Amaryllidaceae > Allium > Allium fistulosum. The sequence continues at coordinate 1,223,136,653 of CM060903.1, forward strand.
TATGTATTATAATTTAAATATCTTTTGAGAAATATTTTGGCATTATTTTCTTTAGGTTGGAAGACATGAAAAGAAGAGAGAAAGCTTAGGAAATGGAAGGAGAGGAAATGAGGAAATGAGAGGGAAGAGGGGTGATATTTATATGTGAATGGAGGAGAAAAATATCTGAGATATTTTACACATATGCATCATTATCCATCACTTCAACATGCCCTATCTTCATCACTTTATGGCCGAAATGACTCCACCCCATGTGCTTGCAATGATGCTTGTACCATGGTGTAAGAGGGTGGACTTTTGGTTAGCTTAGTTGGTAAGGAATTGATAATATCTTTGATATTTTGTTTATATATATATATATATGTATGTATGTCATGTGTATATTTATGTTGTGTATGTGCGTATGAACATGTCTTGTATATGTACATGTGTGTGTGTTTATGTATCTTACATATCCTTACAATGTTGCACAACTCTTACACGTCGAAACGTTACAAATTCCGATTTTGATTGCCGATTATATTTTTACTTTTTAGTTAATAAACATATATTGGTAGACAAAGTTTAAAATAATATTTTTATCATTATATAAGAAATTAAAGAGCTTACTTAATAATTAAAATAATTATTAAATCATTTAAACTAAATTTAAATTCAAAAATCAATTAATTGGAAATGATAACATCATTAATGATGTCATAAATACATTTAAATTTTTCCATAAATAAATAAATTATTTTACTTCATATTCGCATTCATATATACAAATGAGTGTATGCATTCAGCTTGGCGTGCGATGTCGGATGGCCGAGGAGCTGTTTATCGGTAAAATAATTTTCGGTTATTTTATCGATATTTAACATAGTGTATATATTTCTTTTATAAATATTTCTTCAAAATAAGATCACCAATATTATTTTTTTATTCAAAACATCATCACTTATATTTAAAAATCTTATTTTTGAATATTTTGAAATTTTTCTGAAACGATGAAATTTATGGGTCGTTACATACTTCCTCCCTTAAAAGAATTTCGTCCTCGAAATTAAGGATAAGAAGAAGATAACTCAAAGACAAATATATATATATATATATATAACGAATTGATACATATTTATAAGATATAGCATGTGACATCACCACAAGCCGGTGAGTACACCACACACATACAACTATGTATCCATTCTAAACTCGGGATGGGCTTTACTCATTCTTTCTTCTGTCTCCCATGTGCAGTCGCTGCGTCACCACTCCACTGGACTTTAACCAACCTTACAACTTTCCTCCTTAATCGCTTCTCGTCGTGATTTACGATTCGCACTGTTCGCTTGATAACTGCCAAATTAGGTTCAACTTCTAAATCTTCTTGGACGGCTGTTTCTATAATTTTCTCTGGATCATGCATATATTTCCGTATGTGAGATATGTGAAAGACATTGTGCACACTAGATAACCTTTCGGGCAATTCCACACGATAAGCTAATGGGCCAACCCTTTCGAGAATGGGAAAAGGTCCAATAAATCGAGGTGCTAACTTCCCTGCCCGACCAAATCTTACCACTCCTCTCATTGGAGAAACTTTCAGGAATACATAATCTCCAACCGAGAACTCTAAATTCCTTCGCCTTTGATCAGCATAGCTCTTCTGCCTACTCTGGCCTTTTTTCATTTTTTTTCTAATCATGTCAACCTTTTTTGAAGCTTCTCTAATCATGTCAGGACCTAGAACTATTTGATCTCCGTTCTCGATCCAACATGCTGGGGATCTACACGGACGACCAAACAAAGCTTCATATGGGGCCATGCCAATGCTAGCCTGATAACTGTTATTATAAGAGAATTCTATCAGATGAAGGTAGCTTTCCCATGAACCTCCGAAATCTAAGATGCAAGCTCTTAGAAGATCCTCCAACACCCGATTTACTCTCTCAGTTTGCCCATCGGTCTAGGGTGATATGCGGTGCTTATGTTTAGCTTAGTTCCTAAAGCCGTTTGCAATGCCTCCCAGAACTTACTAGTAAAGATAGGGTCTCGATCACTAACTATACTACTTGGGATACCATGCAATCGAACTATTTCCCTCATGTATATTTCTACCAAACTTGCAGCAGTTCTCGTTGGTTTTACTGGGATAAAATGTGCGCTCTTTGTTAATCGATCTATGATAACCCAAATGCCTTCATTTCCCTTTCTTGATCGTGGTAAGATGTCGATGAAATCCATCGATATTTGGTCCCATTTCCAAGTCGGAATTTCAAGAGGTTGGAGTAATTCAGTGGTCTTTTGCTGATCACTTTTGATCTGTTGATAATTTGCACATCTGCTAATATGGATAGAGATATCCCTCTTCATGTCATCCCACCAAAAGGTCTTCTTCATATCTCGATACATTTTAGTAACTCCGGGATGTACAGAAAGTCGAGAATTATGACATTCTGTTAAAACTTCTTACCTTATCCCATCAACATTGGGAACACATATCCTTCCATTCATTCTTAAGATTCCCTGCTTATCTACTTTGAATCCCATCCATCTTCCCGGTATTATATTCTTCTCTACTACCCCGGCTAGTCTTGAAATGATTGGATCCTTGAGCTGACTTTCTTTTATACGATTAATCAAGTTTGGATGTACCACTAAATAAGTGATAACGGTAAGCCTTCTGCTTAGCACATCCGCCACTACATTGGCTTTCCCGGGTGTGTATAAGATATCAAGATCATATGATGCGAGAAATTCTAACTAACGTTGTTGTCTCATATTTAAGTCCTTCTGAGTGAAAAGATACTTCAAAGATTTGTGATCCGTGAATATCTCAAACTTTTCACCTGTTTAAAGAAAGAACGTTATTTACTAGGGTCAATTAAAGTTTATTTATAATAAACTGTAAGGAATTCTTACCCAGTAGATAATGCCTCCATATTTTTGATGCGAACACAACAGCTAATAATTCTGAGTCATGTGTAGCATAATTTCTCTCATGAGTCCTTAGTTGTCTTCTTGCATAAGTGATGACCTTTCCATGCTACATCAGAACAGCGCCTACTCCTTCTCCACAAGCATTGGTATATATAGTTAAATTGCCGCCTTCATCAGCAATAACTAGGACTGGAGCGGTAGTTAACCTTCTCTTGAGTTCCTTGAATGCTTTTTCACATTTTGGTGTCCATTCGAACTTAACATCCTCCATAGTCAACTTTGTTAGATGGGAGGAAATTTTGGAGAAGTCTTGAATGGATCTCCGATAATATCCTGCCAATCCTAAGAAGCTGCGGATGTCCTTCGGGGTTTGTGGTTGCTTCCAATCTTGTATGGCTGAAATATTTTCTAGATCTACTGAGATCCCTTCTCCTGACACAATACGCCCAAGGAATCTTACTTCTTTCTACCAAAAGTGACATTTCTAAAATTTAGCTTTAAGTACATTTCTCTGCAATATTTCCAACACAATCTCCAAATGCCTTTCGTGCTCTTCCTCGGTTTTGGAATAGATAAGAATATCATCAATAAAAACCAACACGAATTTGTTTAGCACATCTCTAAATACTCTATTCATAAGGTCTATGAAATAGGCGGGTGCATTAGTCAACCCAAAATACATAACTAACCATTCGTAAAAGCAATCTGGACCCCTGAATGTAGTTAATGGAATGCCATTCTCAGCTATTCTTAGTTGATGGAATCATGTGGCTAAATCCATTTGTGAGAATACTCGGGCACCATGAGGTTGATCAAACAAGTCATATATGCGGGGTAGAGGATACTTGTTTTTAATCATTTGCTTATTTAGGTCTCGATAGTCTACACAAAGCCTTAGGGAGCCATCAGACTTAGCTATGAAACTACCGTTGTGCCCCAACTTGAGCGACTAGGTCTAATTAGTCCTATTTTTTAACAACTCATCAGTTTGGTTTGCCAACTCAATCTTTTCCTTCGGGGCCATCCTTCAAATAGGGTGAATAACGGGTTTTGCACCAGGAATTAAGTCGATTCGGAACTCAATTTCCCGATGCGGGAGCAAACTTTTAACTTCCTCAAAAACGTCCTAAAATTCCTTGACAATTAGTATTGTCTCCAAACCTTTTTGAGATGAGTCTAGTGCATACATGAAACTATCCCTTACCGGACTAGGTTCTTCACAAGATATTTCTATAAATTTCCCTAAGCTGGTCCACAAAGTTACCATCCTTTTAACGCAATCAAGGACAGCTTTATTCTTAAATAACCAATCCACACCGAGCAAAACTTCAAACTCAATAAAGTTAAGAACAAATAGGCCGCATGAAATTTTTTGGGAGAGGTGAGTAACTCAGACGTTTTCACAAATCATACAAAGATTAGTTATACCGCCTATAGGATTTGACACGCAAATAGGGGTATCTACTATTTTTGTGATCAATTTTAATCTATCAACCAATCCTTTAGCAATAAAACTATGGGAAGCCCTAGTATCAAATAATACTTTAACAAAATCATCATTGACATAAATATTACCTTCAAGAACTCCCTTGCCTTTTACATCAGTAGAGGTTGAATACTCATCTTTGATAGCATAGACCTTAACCTGCTCTCCTGTAACAACCCGCATATTTTACAATTTTATATTTAAATAATTTATTTAAATATAACGTCGTTAGTCGGATTAAGGTCTGAAAAGCTAATTTTTGCAAACGATCAAATCAGGACTCGGGACCACTTCCATTGAGTCCAAAATGACGTTTGCGACTTTTTTGAGTATAAGCTTCAATATGGTTGGAGTAAGTTGAATTTTGCTATTTTATGTTGGACTTTTGGGTTTGGGTTTGACCCAACTCAACGTATACTCTAGCTCAGCCCCTCTCTTCATCCATTCTTCCTCATTTCATTTCTTCTGCTCTAGCTAAACTGAAAATGGTGGAAGAGAAGAGGAATTAGAATTGCCAAGCCCTAGATCCAATTGCAAACTCCAAATTCTTGCTCCAAATTGAAGTAGAAGCTAAGGTAAGCTCCATCTTCATCTTCTCCATCTCTTCTCCTCTTCAATTTCAGAAATTTCCTAAGCCCTAATTTAGGAAATGGTTGTTTTGAGCTTAGATTGAAGCTTGTGGAGTTGAAGTGAAGAGTGGTTAATCTTCTTCTTGTGTTCGTGCTTCTTACCTTTGTTTTTGAGTTAAAAAGGTGAGTTTTTGGAACTCACATCTAAGTCTATCGTTTTGCTATGGTTGGGAATGAATTCCTAACCCCTATTCATGTTCATTGCTTTTGTTTTGGATTGGCTTGTTCTGATATGTTTTGGCCACTTCGGCCTAGGCAAATTGTTGCCCAGACCAGGTGACCAGACGTCTGGAGGCCAAGCTCAGACGTCTAGTTTGGACCTGGAGTGAAAATAAACATACGGCAGATAGAAGAAAAAGGGCAGTAACTATTTCAGCCGTCTGAACTAGCGTTTCAGACGTCTGTATGGAGGCCAGACGTCTGTTTTGCAATGTTAGACGTCTGGTAGGGTTTCTGGAATATTTCCAAAAAACGAAACCAGACGTCTGGATAAACACCCAGATGTCTGGATGGTCTCAGACGTCTGGTTTGACGGACCAGACGTCTGGTTGGCTTTTCTGGAATTTTTCAAAGGCCAAAACCAGACGTCTGAATTGACCCCCAGACGTCTGGATTTCCCCAGTTCTGCCTAATTGCCTATTTTTGGTTGAAGTTTCACTGTTTATTAATTTTTGTCGACTTGGTTTGTTGTTATCATTCATGATTGATTTTGATGGCTTCTTTTTAGATTTCATTCACGGGTTTTATAAATGATCCATTCAAATCGTATTAAAAGCTCTCTTCTCCAATTTATATATATTCTAATTAAAACACACATGCTTTTGCACTTCGAGCGAAGAGGGAGAAGAATTAAATGATTGGATAAAACGCGTGCTATGAACACGTGCGTTCATCCTTTCAATTAATTCCCAATCTATTCGTTTGACCGTTTTGACCTTTGGGTCTGGTTTACCGACGAGATGAGGTGAACTTTATACTGCTTTGAGTGTGAAGTTGACTAACGGTTAGTAAACCGTTTAGTGCGAACGTGGGTTATGGGACTCACGTTAACATTTTTCGGGTTCCTCTCCAAGAGTTTATGACACATTAGCTTCGGCGGCCAGTACTGGACCTATATGGGTCATTGATTGTCAATGTGGACAATTACTCCTATGTGGGAGTATTATATTGGCTTTGTCTATGTGGACAATTGCTCCTATGTGGGAGTAGAGCCTCCGTGTGTATCGCCCTTGGGCGTATGATACCACTAAATCAACAGTACTTGGCATAAAGACTCTGGTCTTAGCACGTGCGACTTTCTGATGTTTTATTATTATATTTCCCTTGAGTAGCGCCTTTCGACGATGGTTACATGGAACCACACGATATGAGTGCGACTACCCCGTGTAAATTTATATTGCCTATGTGGGCACTATTCGTTGCTATGTTGCATTGATTTTTGGATATGTTTCCATGTATGCTTGTGATTGCCGATATGGCGAGTTTTGGAATATCTCCTAAGTGGGAGTAACATTATTCTTTTTTTTGGGATATGATGTCCTTTGTTTATTTGAATTGCCGATGTATGCGGCTTGTTTTGATTCATCTTATGATAGATGATTTGGATATATCTTTTGGAGATAATTGGGGTATTTTATGATCTTGTATGTTCATTATCATTTAGTTATCTAACTGATTTGTTTAGCCAGACTGGCCCGTGTATTTTATACTCGTATCAGACCGAGATGTTTCAGGTTAGGTACTTTGGACTTAGCCTATTTTGCTTCCGCATGGACTACTCCGCTAGCTCCTTTTTGTCATAGCTTTTTGTGTAGTCCTTTTTGTCTGTATCTCTGATATGTATTCTTTTGACTCGTCTATATATAGTGGTTTGCTTTACCACTTGACATGTCTCAATTTGTAAACTCTGTAATGTATCTGTGTATGTGTAAATGTAAGTGATGATTTACTATTCTGTGATGTGTATTACATTTGAGTTGTTATATTTGTTCTGATAGACCCTTCAGCCACCTATGGCTTTGTGTTAAGTATTTATTGGATATGTCGATCCACTTGAGAAAAATAGATATATGCTACCTTGTCCACGTATTCAGTAGGTAATTAAGGCAAGGCTATAGATGGTCGCTCCTAACCAGCTCTATTCTCCGCATTAGCAGACGGTGTTACCTAGTAATACTCTTTGCTAATGTGGGTCTCGGAGTGGGGCGTCACAGCTTGGTATCAGAGCTGAGTTCAGAACAAAATATGATAAGCATAGAATAGAGACACATATTATGGTACATTTAAGTGTTGTACGAATGTTACGAATCTTTGAATCACCGTGCCTTTGGGGTAGATAGAATTTTGGGAATACGTCTAGGAATGCATTTTTATTCCGTAGTATCCCATAATTGAATTAATGATATCTGCCTTTTGAATAATCTTTTCTCATCTTATCTTTCAGCTAATGACCGGAAGAGGCCGAGGACGACGCTCGGATGCTGGGCAATCTAGTGGCTCGCATCCGGACGGCGTTTATATGTCTGCTGATCAGTTCATGGAGTTATTTAGGAGCACTCAGCCTCCAGCTCCTATTCGTGCATCTCCTCCGCGCAAGTCTGCTTTTGCACGCCTGTGTAGTGATTTTTCTCATCTTGGTGGAAAGCCATTCAAAGGCTCCGAGTCCGTTCTTGAAGTTCAAGCTTGGATTCGCACATGTGAACGTATCTTCTCTCGCATGGATCTTTCTGACCATGATCGAGTTCTTGTAACTTCTAGCTTATTGCAAGAGTGTGCCCTTGATTGGTACGAACTTCTTATATCTGAACTTGATGAGTCTGTTCTTTCTTGGACTCAGTTCAGGGAACGCTTCGAACTCAAATTCATTCCTGAATCTGAGAAGTTTTATTAGCCCGTCGCTTCCTTGAGTTGAAGCAAGGGAAGTCTTTCGTTTCTGATTATGTTGCATCTTTCGAGGCCTTATCTAAGTATGGTCTTGAATTCATTAGCACTTCTTATAAGAAGAATCTGAAGTTTGTTTCTGGTCTTAAGAAATATCTTAAGAAGTCCGTAATGCTCCAGCTTAAGCTTTCTTTTGAGGAGTTGGTTGATTCGGCCCTTCATCTTGAGGCCATCGAGAAGGAGTGTGATAGTGGTGATGATGTTGAGGTTCACAAGAACCCCAATAAGAAGAAGTTTCCATTTAATAAGCAGGGATTTCTTCCTTCTAAGAAGAAGAAGCCGGTTGAATCTGGTTCTAACTCTCAATCTGCTGGAACACCTTCCATTCGGAAGTGTTTCAATTGTGGTTCTTTTGATCATATGATTCGAGCTTGTCCTAAGCCTCTCTTCTGTCATTATTGCAAGAAGGAAGGTCACCGTGTTTCCACTTGCCCTACTGCTCCTGCTAGTGCTAAGTCTGGCAAGCTTTATGTTGCTAAAGCTTCTGGAGGTCCTTCTCAGCCCAAAGGTACATCTCCATCTATTTTGGAAGGTTCTATTTTGTTTCATGACCGTAGTATTCGAGTTCTTTTCGATACGGGTGCTTCGCATTCATTCGTATCGAAGACGCTCGTCGATTATTTGTCTTTGGATGTTTCTTGTATGATTACTTCGTTGAGGATTGTGAATCCTATTAGGGGGTCTGCAACCCTTAGCATGCTTTGTGACGATGTTGAGATTGTTTTATGTGGCTTTTCTTTTCGTGCGAATCTGCATGTTATTTCTTATTTGGATTTTGATATGATTTTGGGTATGGACTGGCTAGTGAGATACGATGCCAGGATTATTTGTTCTGAAAGAATTTTATATCTTCGACATTCGGATTCGTCTATGCAGCTATCACCTGTTCTTCAAAATGTGGATAATTCCGAAATGGCTTTATATTCTCTTGACTCACGAGATGATGATGATATATCTCGTATTCCGATTGTTTGTGACTTCTTTGATGTTTTTGAGCTGGTTTTGGGTTTGCCACCCAAGCGGAAGATCGAGTTCCGCATTAATCTCATTCCAGGCGCGAAGCCAGTTGGGCGTCCTCCCACGAGGATGTCTACAAAAGAAAATGAGGAACTCAAGAAGCATCTTTTAGAGCTTGAGTCCAAACAGTTGATCCAATCCAGTTTTTCATCGTGGGGTACCGCGGTCGTCTTCGTGAAGAAGTCCGATGGAACTCTTAGGCTCTGCATCGACTATCGCAAGCTTAACGAGTTGACCATCAAGAATAGGTATCCTTTGCCGAGGATCGATGATATGTTCGATCTATTGAGTGGCGCTAAGGTCTTCTCTCAGCTCGACCTTGCCACTGGTTTTCATCAGCTCCGAGTCGCGGAAGATAGCATACCCCTTACAGCTTTCCGCACTCGATATGGTTCTTTTGAGTGGCTCGTTATGCCGTTCGACTTGACGAACACTCCGGCTTTCTTTGTTGATCTTATGAATCGAGTATTCCAGGAATATCTCGATAAGTTCGTCCTTGTGTTCATTGACGACATTCTTGTTTATTCTAAGTCTGAAGCCGAGCATGCTAATCACTTGAGAATTGTCTTGAGTACTCTTCGTCACCATCAGCTAAAAGCCAAATTCTCCAAGTGCCATTTTTGGGAGAATAAGGTTAAGTTCTTAGGCCATGTTGTATCTTCCGACGGCATCTCTGTCGATCCCTCAAAAATCGAAGCCATTCAAAATTGGAAGAGGCCTGAGAATATTCATGAGATTCGAAGTTTCCTTGGATTGGCGGGTTATTACCGTCGGTTCATTAAGAATTTTTCTCATGTTGTGCTTCCTCTCACCAGCCTTACTCAGAAAGGCATTCGTTATATTTGGTCCGATAAGTGTAAAGCTTCCTTTCAGACATTGAAGGAACTTCTCACTAATGCTCCTATTCTCGTGGTTCCGGAGGGGAATCATGATCTTGTTATCTACACCGATGCTTGTGGTAGTGGTCTCGGTGCCATGCTTATGCAGAAGGATCAGGTAGTTGCTTATGCTTCTAGGCAACTGCGTCCGAATGAAATTCGCTATGCCACTCATGATCTTGAGTTAGCCGCCATCGTCTTCGCCTTGAAGATTTGGCGACACTATTTATTAGGCGAGCGCTTCATTCTCTATACCGATCATAAATCGTTGAAATATTTGTTCACTCAGAAGGAACTCAATATGAGGCAACAGCGTTGGCTCGAGTTTCTTGCCTCCTATGACTTTGATATCCAATATACCCCTGGTAAGGGAAATCGTGTTGCTGATGCGCTTAGTCGCAGACATTCGGCTGTCGTTTCTATGATGCTTGCCGAATGGGATATTCTTAAGACTCTATCTTTTTGTGATATTCGTGATCGAGCTTCATCCTCTGATTCTTCGATAGCATTATTCAGTTTGGAAGCTCGACCCTCTTTATTGGATCGTATTGCCGATGCTCAGCGGCGTGATCCTGATCTTGTGCATCTTATTCAGCTTTGGGAGACTGGATCCAGTGACGAGATGTCATTGGATTACAGTATTGATTCTCATCAGTGCCTTTGCAAGAAGAACCGGGTTATTGTGCCTTCTGATCCTTCACTTAGGCATGACATTCTTGACGATTGTCATCGTTCTAAGTATACCATTCATCTTGGTTCTAGCAAGATGTATGCCGACATGTGTCGCTTATATTATTGGGAAGGCATGAAGCGCGATGTAGCAAGTTATGTGAGCAATTGCATGACTTGTCAACGTATTAAAGTCGAGCATCAGCGCCCTTCTGGTCTTCTTCAGCCGTTAGAGATTCCATTGTGGAAATGGGATCAAATTTCGATGGATTTCATTGATGGTCTACCTCGATCGAGGTCGGGCCATACTTCTGTTTGGGTCATAGTTGATCGATTGACCAAGTCTGCTCACTTTATTCCGATTAAGTCCACTCGGACTGCTTCTCTTTTGGCTAAGTTATTTATCAAGGAAATCGTGAGACTTCACGGTGTTCCTAGTTCGACTGTTAGTGACCATGATCCTTTATTCACCAGTCATTTTTGGAAGAGTCTTCAGCAAGCTTTGGGAACAAAGCTTAATTTCAGCACAGCTTATCATCCGCAGTCTGATGGACAGACTGAGCGGGTAAATCGTATCTTGGAAGATCTCCTCCGTATTTGTATTCTTGATTTTGGAGGTAGTTGGGAGGATCATTTACCCCTTGTAGAGTTCTCCTACAACAATAGTTTTCAGTCCAGTATCGGTATGGCTCCTTTCGAAGCCTTATACGGAAGGCCATGTCGATCACCTTCATGTTGGTTGGAATCTGGGGAGAAGCTTATTCTTGGCCCAGATTTTGTTCTTGATTCTTCTGAAAAGATTGTTCTTATTCGTCAGAGAATGAAAGAGGCACAAAGCCGCCAGAAATCCTACGCGGATAACCGTAGGAAGCCTCTCGAGTTCTCGGTTGGTGATCTTGTCTTTATTCGTGTTTCTCCTTTGAAGGGGGTTATGCGCTTCAGTGTGACAGGGAAATTGGCTCCTCGCTTTGTAGGACCATTTCCTATTACTGAATGTATTGGCCCTGTGGCTTACAGAGTTTCACTTCCAGCTCATCTATCCGGAGTTCACAACGTGTTTCACGTCTCTCAGCTTCGGAAGTGTCTCCGAGAATCGGATTCTGTTATCGACTCTCCTGATTTGCAAGGGCTTGAGATCTCACCAGACTTATCTATACAGCAACCTATTCGCGTACTTGCCACGGAGGTGAGACACCTTCGAAACAAGGACGTGCCGCTCATTAAAGTTCAATGGTCCGCTAATCCCAATGACTGTACTTGGGAAACCAGAGAGTTTATCGAGCGATCCTATCCGGGTTTTCTATCTTTGCTTAGAAACGGTGAGAATATCTTTTCTATCTCAAGCTTATTTTCCTTCCTTTTGGATGTAAGTGTGTAGTTGTTGCAAATTCTTCTCTAGAAATTGCGTGGACGCAATTTTGTTAAGGAGGGGAGATCTGTAACAACCCGCATATTTTACAATTTTATATTTAAATAATTTATTTAAATATAACGTCGTTAGTCGGATTAAGGTCCAAAAAGCTACTTTTTGCAAACGATCAAATCAGGACTCGGGACCACCAAAATTGAGTCCAAAATGACGTTTGCGACTTTTTTGAGTATAAGCTTCAATATGGTTGGAGTAAGTTGAATTTTGCTATTTTCTGTTGGACTTTTGGGTTTGGGTTTGACCCAACTCAACGTATACTCTAGCTCAGCCCCTCTCTTCATCCATTCTTCCTCATTTCATTTCTTCTACTCTAGCTAAACTGAAAATGGTGGAAGAGAAGAGGAATTAGAATTGCCAAGCCCTAGATCCAATTGCAAACTCCAAATTCTTGCTCCAAATTGAAGTAGAAGCTAAGGTAAGCTCCATCTTCATCTTCTCCATCTCTTCTCCTCTTCAATTTCAGAAATTTCCTAAGCCCTAATTTAGGACATGGTTGTTTTGAGCTTAGATTGAAGCTTGTGGAGTTGAGTGAAGAGTGGTTAATCTTCTTCTTGTGTTCGTGCTTCTTACCTTTGTTTTTGAGTTAAAAAGGTGAGTTTTTGGAACTCACATCTAAGTCTATCGTTTTGCTATGGTTGGGAATTAATTCCTAACCCCTATTCATGTTCATTGCTTTTGTTTTGGATTGGCTTGTTCCGATATGCTTTGGCCACTTTGGCCTAGGCAAATTGTTGCCCAGACCAGGTGACCAGACGTCTGGAGGCCAAGCTCAGACGTCTAGTTTGGACCTGGAGTGAAAATAAACATACGGCAGATAGAAGAAAAAGGGCAGTAACTATTTCAGCCGTCTGAACTAGCGTTTCAGACGTCTGTATGGAGGCCAGACGTCTGTTTTGCAATGTTAGACGTCTGGTAGGGTTTCTGGAATATTTCCAAAAAACGAAACCAGACGTCTGGATAAACACCCAGATGTCTGGATGGTCTCAGACGTCTGGTTTGACGGACCAGACGTCTGGTTGGCTTTTCTGGAATTTTTCAAAGGCCAAAACCAGACGTCTGAATTGACCCCCAGACGTCTGGATTTCCCCAGTTCTGTCTAATTGCCTATTTTTGGTTGAAGTTTCACTGTTTATTAATTTTTGTCGACTTGGTTTGTTGTTATCATTCATGATTGATTTTGATGGCTTCTTTTTAGATTTCATTCACGGGTTTTATAAATGATCCATTCAAATCGTATTAAAAGCTCTCTTCTCCAATTTATATATATTCTAATTAAAACACACACGCTTTTGCACTTCGAGCGAAGAGGGAGAAGAATTAAATGATTGGATAAAACGCGTGCTATGAACACGTGCGTTCATCCTTTCAATTAATTCCCAATCTATTCGTTTGACCGTTTTGACCTTTGGGTCTGGATTACCGATGAGATGAAGTGAAATTTATACTGCTTTGAGTGTGAAGTTGACTAACGGTTAGTAAACCGTTTAGTGCGAACGTGGGGTATGGGACTCACGTTAACATTTTTCGGGTTCCTCTCCAAGAGTTTATGACACATTAGCTTCGGCGGCCAGTACTGGACCTATGTGGGTCATTGATTGTCTATGTGGACAATTACTCCTATGTAGGAGTATTATATTGGCTTTGTCTATGTGGACAATTGCTCCTATGTGGGAGTAGAGCCTCCGTGTGTATCGCCCCTGGGCGTATGATACCACTAAATCAACAGTACTTGGCATAAAGACTCTGGTCATAGCACGTGCGACTTTCTGATGTTTTATTATTATATTTCCCTTGAGTAGCGCTTTTCGACGATGGTTACATGGAACCACACGATATGAGTGCGACTACCCCGTGGAAATTTATATTGCCTATGTGGGCACTATTCTTTGCTATGTTGCTTTGATTTTTGGATATGTTTCCATTTATGCTTGTGATTGCCGATATGGCGAGTTTTGGAATATCTCCTAAGTGGGAGTAACATTATTCTTTGTTTTGGGATATGATGTCCTTTGTTTATTTGAATTGCCAATGTATGCAACTTGTTTTGATTCATCTTATGATAGATGGTTTGGATATCTCTTTTGGAGATAATTGGGGTATTTTATGATCTTGTATGTTCATTATCATTTAGTTATCTAACTGATTTGTTTAGCCAGACTGACCCGTGTATTTTATACTCGGGTCAGACCGAGATGTTTCAGGTTAGGTACTTTGGACTTAGCCTATTTTGCTTTCGCATGGACTACTCCGCTAGCTCCTTTTTGTCATAGCTTTTTGTGTAGTTCTTTTTGTCTGTATCTCTGATATGTATTCTTTTGACTCGTCTATATATAGTGGTTTGCTTTACCACTTGACATGTCTCAATTTGTAAACTCTGTAATGTATCTGTGTATGTGTAAATGTAAGTGATGATTTACTGTTCTGTGATGTGTATTACATTTGAGTTGTTATATTTGTTCTGATAGACCCTTCAGCCACCTATGGCTTTGTGTTAAGTATTTATTGGATACGTCGATCCACTTGAGAAAAATAGATATATGCTACCTTGTCGACGTATTCAGTAGGTAATTAAGGCAAGGCTATAGATGGTCGCTCCTAACTAGCTCTATTCTCCGCATTAGTAGACGGTGTTACCTAGTAATACTCTTTGCTAATGTGGGTCTCAGAGTGGGGCGTCACAGCTCCTTTCTTCATTAACGGGCACTTGTTCTTCCAATGGCCGGGTTGATGGCAATTATGGGAGAGACTTTTCTGCACCATAGGAAAGACGATTCCTTGTTGCTGCCTTTGAACCTTGGGACTCCTGGAGTAATTTAAATAATTGCCTTTCTTTCCACGGTTAAAACATTCAACATCTTTAAAATGGTTTTCCTGAGACCCTTCTCCAGGCTTGCCTTTCCATGGCTTCTTTTCATTGTTATTGAACTTCCTCTTGTTGTTTTGGGTTGCGACTGGATTCCTCTTATTCAAAGCTTCATAACGGAAACCCATATCAATTAAATCCACAAAGGTTCCTTTAACATGGGCGGTCATCCTATCCTGATATTGCTCCTTCATCCCAGAAATGAACATCTCATTTTTCTTTAGAGGCGTGTTTATCAATTCAGGCCCAAAGCGAGACAGTTCATTGAATTTGTGAAAATACTCTTCCATGGACATCGCTTCTTATTTTAGATCCATGAAACTTCTATAGAGGTAGGATTTGCCAACGGTGGGCATGTATTGTTTTTCAAAAACTTCTTTAAACCTTGCCCAAGAGAAATTATCTTCAGATTCATTAAGAGTAATGGACTCCCACCAAGCTAGAGCCTCATCCTTCAATTGCTAGGAGGCCAAGAATCTCTTTTGATTATCATCAATGTCTAATCCATTAAAGATTTTTTCATAGGATCTGAGCCAAGCTTGAACTTCAATAATAGATTATGTGCCTTGGAATGACTTTCCTCCCAATCTAGTATAATCTTTGCAAAGAGCGGCAAAGTTAACTTGAGGTGGCATAGGAATTACCACTTCCTCCATTACTGTAGCATTTGATCGACCGTTAGTGGTCGTAGTGTTGCTACGTCCCATTCGTCCTCTTCTATTACTCATCACCTGCTATCTACATATAGTAAGGGAACATCTTTAGAAATATAGATGAAATTATTTTAGGGAATGGGTATAAACATATTGGGATAAAATTTCAAATATGCGCTCTCTTAGACTAAACTCATCCTAGGGTAATACTAACCATATCTCTAATGATTTGACCCCATCTAGGCTTTGGTATTCGCTCAACCATAAGCTCTGATACCAAATGTGACGACCCATCTCCTCGACCCTTAGAAATTAACACTAATACATCCTCGGTATTCACGTGTCGTAAATCCAAGTGCCGAGAAGGCAGATTATCATGGGGTAAAGAAATAAAGATAGAAGATAAGACAATAATAGAATCTCACATCGTATTCAACACATAATTATACATATGATTAGTACATGCAATTACTCCAAATTGTTCCATCAAAATTGCGACAGGTACTAACCCAGCTAGGATAGTTATAACGACCTATCCGTACAGTGCTGGTAGATACTAATACATAATACAGACACGGCGGAAAGTGATTGATGAATTCAAAAAAAGACCCAAAATGATCCATGCTCCATTCCAAAATTCTCCAGCTTACCTCACTAGTTGGCTGCCCTAGAAAACAGGGCACCTAGAGTTTAAGGGGAAAAGAAAATATACTCCGGGTCAGTCATGGGACTGGTGTGAGAAACTCAAAATACAATGTTTAGAAACAAAAGGTATCTCATAAGACCATGCCGCACATAAACACGGAATGAGTTTTTATCTTATGATAACCAAAACATTTGCTACACAGAGTATGGGGATATTATTTTTAATGACATCCTTATTGAAAACACTTTTCAAGTAAGTATACATAATCTTAGCCGAAATTGTTACATTATTAAATTCCATCATACTAGGCTCTACAATGAAATTCGAAGGCACTTATTGGAGAATGGATTTCCATACAATGACAAGGTAAGGGATTACCTTCTAACAGTACATCTCTAAAAAAATGTACCTGAGGCTCCAACCTCTACCAACACAGAACCGACCTACCTTTACCGTAGATAGTACCGAATATGTCATCACCCCGGTCGTTCTTGACCTATCTGAGAGCTCTCTTTGCATACACCACATTAATTTAAAACCCGACGTCATAGCGGGAGTAAATATACCAAGAAAGGTGATGACTATATCCCAATGGGAGTGACCCACTTAGCTCTGCTGCATCTACCCTGTTTATGTCATTTCTGAGTGATGAGGCTCATGGTAACGATTACCTTACTCGTAGCACATTCCACTTTGATGCCACATTGCCAATCCATAATCACACAACTGATTTCTACAAACATATGACTCCCGAGCTCATATGTCTCAGGAAAGGGTGTTAAGCTAAGAGAAGTCGACTTCTCTACCACCAGTCAGATGATACATTCATACAGATCAACCAATGAAATTACAATTGCGAGGTTAGACATTCGTCCATGGAAGTTGTCGAGGAACAGGACAAACCGAAGGCACTCTCCTAGCACATCCTATCGGAAGTTACTCCTAGGATTAGTAGCGATTAGTCCTTGCATTGGATATTTCATAACGAAGAGACTACTGCTACTATATGTACATTGAGAGTTTATCCCCAAATGATCAACAAGCAGTCCTTCGTTATGAAAATCCCAAATATCATATCCATGTCTTCACTTCGAATACGTAAATTGGTTCGAAGTGGTCTTCGGATAGGAATTACCCAAATCCGACCTCGGTTCCTTCAAATCCAATCATCGATAAAAAGATGTTCTGTGAATAGGGAATCACTCTTTAATTGATTAAGTTCTTTTTATCAAAATTTCTTGTGGAGATATATATTTCTAAAACATTCATTTCGATACATACGAAATCATTAAACCTCTCTTATCAAATCCTTTGATTACTTTAAACACTTTTTGAACTGGAATTAAATTCGAAATCATTTCTTTTTTTCACTTAGGAAAACATTTTCAATTCATTTCATTTAAATCTTAACAAAGATTTCTTAATTCAAAACTCATAATTTTAATTGGGTTAAAACCATGTTATCTAAGATGTTAATTCAAAACCAGTAAATATTCAGTGAGCAGAATCTATATAAATCATCTAATTCCACTCAATATCAATTCCCGTATTCAAAAAATACTATGGGCGGAATAACGGTGAAAGCACCTTTTAAATTCCACGAATAGTATGAGTTCCCTCTTTGGGATTTAACGCTGAGTACAAGAAGATTATCTCCATAAAATCCAAGTTATTTATATTTGGAGAATTATATCCTTTATACTTTTGAAAATTTTGATCCGAGTAAATCAAATTTACTATCTCATCTGTCGGGCCAGTCCGGATAGGCAGGGAGAGCAGGTAACTGGTTTCCCTAGCCCAAGCCTAGACATTACCTCTTTGACACCCATAAGACGGTCAAGTAATTTGATTGACTCTAAATCATTTAATATTTAACCATTCCATACATCCTTCATATCATCTTTAAAATACTTTATTGATCATTTGAAAACATTTACAAAAGATTTGAAAAAGAACGGTTACGTTTAAAACTACATTTCAAAAGTTATAGAAAAGTGCTTTTTTAAGCTATATTGATCAAAACGACTTTTCTACATTTGGAAATTCATTTTTATAACTCAAATCGCTTTTAAAACATTTCAAAAGGTTTTTAGAATTTATTTCATATTTTAAACAATTTTAAAATATCATTTTCAAAGAAATCCTCTTTATGGATTCCGAACTGCAAAACCACGATTTTTCCAAAAACTTGTTTTACTCATATTTCAAAATCTACTTGTCGAAATCTCGATTTTCTTTCTTTGTTTGAAAACTATGGATATAATAGTTCGGAAAATTCTTATCTCGAAAAATTCCGAGCTAAATTTCATTCTATATACTCGTTTGACTTTTATGGCGCGAAATCGCGAACTATCGTTACGCGACGCACCTAATTTTGACTAAATTTTCAATATTCATTTAAACTTTGCCAAAACACTTTTAAATGTTTATAAAACATTTCTAAATCATATTAACCCATTTTTAAGAGGTTTAAACATTCCATATACACCAATTCATTAAATAAAGGAAAGTGATTTCCTTTGTGCTTATCGACGTGTATTTCCGTGACTTGCATATATATTCAACATTCATATTAAACAATCATCATCAACAACCATAATCAAACACATATAACATCCAATAGCATATATTACTATAGTTTAGGAGTTTCTCACCTCGGGTTTAAACGACTAACCAAAAATTGGCTATAGCTTCACTAACTTGAACTTTTGCTCACTATTACTTTGAATATTGCTCCTAGATGGCTCGGCCTAGGCATGGAATGGCTAGAGGAGCTCACGGCCTAGGGTTGGGGAGGAGGAAGGCTCGGCCTATGGTGGAGGACGTGGAGGCCGTGGATGGTACATAGGAAAATGTGGAATTTTGGAATAGTTTGAGGTGCTTAAGTGTGTATATATATATACACATATACATACATACATACATGTATGTATGTATGTGTGTATGTATTATAATTTAAATTTCTTTTGAAAAATATTTTGGCATTATTTTCTTTAGGTTGGAAGACATGAAAAGAAGAGGGAAAGCTTAGGAAATGGAAGGAGAGGAAATGAGAGGGAAGAGGGGTGGTATTTATAGGTGAAAATGAGGTGTAAAATATCTAAGATATTTTACACATATGCATCATTATCCATCACTTAAACATGCCCCATCTCCATCGCCTTTATGGCCGAAATGACTCCCCTCATGTGCTTGCAATGATGCTTGTACCATGGTGTAAGAGGGTGGACTTTTGTTAGCTTAGTTGGTAAGGAATTGATAATATCTTTGATTTTTTGTTTAAATATATATATATATATATATGTGTGTGTGTGTGTGTGTATGTATGTATGTATGTATGTGTGTGTGTGTGTGTGTGTATATATATATATGTATGTATGTATGTCATGTGTATATTTATGTTGTGTATGTGCATATGAACATGTCTTGTATATGTATATGTGTGTGTTTATGTATCTTACATATCCTTACAACGTTGCACAACTCCTACGCGTCGAATCGTTACAAATTCCAATTTCGATTTCCGGTCATATTTTTAGTTTTTAGTTAATAAACATATATTTGTAAACAAAGTTTAAAAATAATATTTCTATCATTATATAAGAAATTAAAGAGTTTACTTAATAATTAAAGTAATTATTAATCATTTAAACAAAATTTAAATTCAAAAATCAATTAAATGAAAATGATAACATCATTAATGATGTCATAAATACATTTAATTTTTTTCATAAATAAATAAATAATTTTACTTCATATTCGCATTCATATATACAAATGAGTGTGTATCCAGCTAAGCGCGCGATGTCGGATGGCCGAAGAGCAGTTTATCGATAAAACGATTTTTGGTTATTTTATCGATATTTAACACAGTGTATATATTTCTTCTATAAATATTTCTTCACAATAAGATCACCAATATTATTTTTTTATTCAAAACATCATCACTTATGTTTAAAAATCTTATTTTTGAATATTTTAAATTTTTTCTGAAGCGATGAATTTACGAGTCGTTGCAACGATAATAACTCTAAGCTTTTGAATATTAATTTTAAATAATAGTATGAAATATTCCAATATTCATTAATATGCAGAATGCTATAACTGATGACTCAGAAAATGTGCTATAAGATATAGTTCTACCTGCAATACAAGCCATTGTCACAAATGAACTTAGAAATAATTTTCTTCCCTTTGCATCACATAATTCATTAGACTTTAATGACTTTGGACTATGTTACAATGCAATGGAGTCATTTCGACTCACGGGCCACAAACCAGATCAACACAAAGATCAAACCAAGTTTCAAACAAGCTCAAGAAGTGGTAAAACAAATCTTTAAAATATCATTCTAGTATTAAGTAACAGAATTAAAATCGGTTTTTTTCTTTGCAGAGGAATAAATTGAAAAATCGCTTAAGAAGAAGTGGGTAGACGGCGAAATCCTAAACAGAGAATTTGGAAGAAAAAAAAACAAGAAGCAACCCAAACAAAATGCCCATAACAATAAGTAGATTTATAAGTAAATATTTATTTTACTTAAAAGTAAAATATACAAATTAAACTTTAATTTAAATAACATATGGTATGCTTATATGCTTAAAATAATAGTATCATATGCTTATATACAAAATGATAGTCAAGTACATAATGATATACACACACATAATGCTAATACATTGCAAAAATAAAGTATTATAAAGACTTATTATGTTAACATAAACACCTTAACGAAAATGATATATTATATTAGCATTGTCATGGAAACTACTAGTAACACAATAAATTCTAAACTATTTTAGCATTATACCTAATATACTATTATCTTACCTAAAATTTTTATAACAGTAACAACAATAATTGTGCATTTTTCATCATGGTAAACATTAAAAAGATGGATAAGTAACAGCTTCCAATCCAACATGAAAAGAAGGAAATTGATATGCTTAGAGTTGAAACATTTTTTCAAATACTCAATGATGCTGAGAGCAGCTGATCAGCGCACAGATACTTTGCAAACTTATACAAGACAAAGAGATAGAAGAATCCAAAAAACAAACAACTCCAATAATCATTAAATTTGATTTGAACTGTTTCTCATTATATTCAAAAACAACTAGCAGGATATTTGACTGAACATTGTTGTCATCATTACTACGAAACAAGGAAAAAATTTGGTAAAACAAAATAAAAACAAATAAATACAAAATATAAACATGATATATAATATAAATTAGTAATGTAGAATGATAGAAAAACATAGCATTTTATTTTTAAAATCCATCAAACAGACTTATTAATGAAGGCTGACAAGTATGCATAACATTTTATGTTTGTAATTCATCATAATGAATTAGTAATGCAGAATGATAGATAAATATAGAATTGCATTTAAAAGAAAACTCGAAAATAATTCTGCAATTGTTTAAACCCAAATCAGCTATCAACATATCAAAAAAAAATCCGACAATGAAAGAACGGCAAAATAAAAATCAACAAAATAGAAAAACAGATCTAAAAATGAACGTAATAATGAACGTAGTTCAAAATTTAAAAAAAAACCTAAAACAAATTTGAACTCGTTGAGATCGTTGAGATGGATACCAGATCGAAATCCATGAAATAAATTGAAGTCGTTGAAGTAAATTGAAGTACCTGGAAATTTTGATGATATTGAAGTAAATTGAAGTCATTGAAGTCCTTGAATGAATGCAGAAGATTCGACGTTGTGAAATCAGAGAAGATTCGACCTAAAGATCATAGAGAAAAAGAAACAATGTTAAGGGGGAAGATTTGACGGCATGAAGTTGAGACAGAAGAAGACGACGTCATGATTTATATTTTTGTTAATGTTTTTTCCTTCAGTCTAAAAAAGAAAGCCCATGTCCTTAGGATTAAAAACAAAACCTAAGTCCATGAGCCTAAAAACGTAAATAAGTATTACCTTCAGCATATTTTCCTAAAACAAAAAACTCAAAATGAAAAAACAAGTGTAGTGGCAACATCCTATATTTTTTAACTAAGCACTAGAAGTAAGACTGCACTTACATAGAAGATAAAAAACTATTCGAGGACATCCACACTCTATCTAGAGCTGCCAAACACTTCACCCGACCAGTATAAGTATGGGTTAAAGATAGTTCAACCCATACCCAACCTCATATGAAGTCGGGTATGAGATTAATCGAAGTATGGATTCGGTTGGGTTTAGCAAGGCTGGATTGAGTTACATGAACCTAATACAGAAACAAGAATTCAAAAAAAATTCAAAATATTCAACTCAAAAATGCATATTTTAGCTAGCATTATGTATTAAATCTAATTGATTCACGACAATACATATTTTATTAGAATTTTATCATAAAAGACATCACATAGAATTGATTGAGTGCATATTAGGGTAGAAGTTTCATTTCAAAATATATTAAAATGCTCCCAAAATACTCCTCAAAATCTCTCAATCAATCATATGTGTTTTGATCGTTTTAATTTTACTCAGACTGATATCGAATATAAATTTTGAACATATTTTTTTAGTATATTTATTATAAAATACATATACTTTATTATAGATTTTGGCTACTCTAATTTTACATGAATTGATACTGAATGAGTTTTCTAAATATGGTTGTGTTGGATTAAAATAGGATTGGGTGGAATAAAATACCCATCCGACCTGTACATAGTATGAATTACAAATTTTAAATCCGTGTAAATTAGAAACACGTCCTTCTTTTCTAAACTTATTATTTTACATCCTTCCTTTGTAGAAACTATTTTCTACACCCGTCTTTTTTTGAATTTTGTTTTTTTTTTACTTCTCTCGTTTTCAAATTTAAAAGCACCCGTTTCGACATGTATTCAACGGTTATGAGTTATAGATGTATACCCTAAAAACACGTTATTAAGATTAGTAAAATTATCCAAATACCTCTGTTAATTTCACCTTTCAAAAAAATTAATAATGTAATTTATAAAAGAAAATTAAAAGGAACCTAAGCCTAATATTTTATGATCATAATGATGTATGACAAAATTTCTCTAGTAATTCATATCCGATCCGAACTAGATTGGATTGAATCAGGTTATGTGGATTGGGTTGAATCGGTGAATTCCCCAACTCTAACTCATTAAACGCAATTTGCTTACAACACACAAGTATCATTAACTTGGTAAAGTGCAGCTTCCCTTCATCTAATAACCACAAATTGGCACACATTATGAGCGATTTGGCCAAAAAGAAATTTGCAAGCATATGACCCAACCAAATTAATTGTGTATTTGACCTCGATGAAAATAAAAGGCAGTTAACACACATTAACATCCAGAATGGCATTCAAATTCATATTGCATGGCTAGGCTACCATACAATTTAGAAATCAAAGAATTGAATAATAGCAGCCAATCTGATTGCTCAACTGCTTCAAAAGAAATATATCCTTATTCATAGCTAAAATAAAAAACGCTCCAACTCGATAGTGTCTCTCTCTGTTTTTTTTTTTCTTTTTTTTTTATTACAGCCAGGGTAAAAAATAAAGAGCATATTAACATACAACCAGCTGATCCTTCACAAAACGAGTCATTAGCTCATTCATACACATTAAGCAAACGTGTACTACCCTAAAAGCCTTATACTATATATATGCGAATACAGCAAAGGTTCATAAACAAGCCAAACTCCAAGCCATGTTTCTTTCACCGAACCACCATACCATCAACTTCTGCGTTTACGCTACCATTGACTAACATAATTTACAAAATGTAAAGCACACATCAACTTATAAGTTGAAACTATTATTTCCCTTAATGGGTTAAACTACCGACCAATGTTTGATGAATTATCATGGCGTTGCTCTCGCAGATATCTAAGAAGTGTTTCAGCCTGTAAAATAACATGCAAAAAATAATCAACATCAAGCTAAAAGTTTCACTCTAAACGATAGGTATTGAGTATATCTAATAACATGAAAATCGAGCCGTTAAGTCAAATATCCTAATTAGTATGTGTAACATTTAAATAAACAAACAAGGAAAGAAAATTAATACCAACTGTTGTTTACAGTTTACACTGTGACTTGCTGTTATTTTTGAGTGACAGCATGACAAACTTTCATAATTTATGGACACTAGATAGTGCATCATGAAGTAATATTCAAGCACCCGTCCACTTGTAATCATGTATATTTGAAAGAGTAAGACGGTTTTAAATATAGAACCAATAATTTGAAGCTAACTAGCAAACCCAGCTACCATGCAACTGTCTAATAATTGGAAGCCTATTCAAAGCCAATAACCGGCTAGATTAGGACATGGTTTAGCGACAATTACTTTATTAAATTCTCAAAAAAAATAGTTGAAGGCACATGATAGATTGCAAGCTTAGTTAATAAAACATATAGGCTAAACAATGTTAACTTGGCAACTAATTTATTTTACACAATATCCTAATGGTCTCCTGAAATAAATAAGTTATTCTATGTCTTTGTGGCACTTCCAATTTATAAATTGGATAACCAAACAGCACCTAAAACTTCAAACATATCTTAAACCATAATACACGTTCATATACTGTCTTATTTTCTACCCTCTAATTAAAAACTTCAGGGATATTTTAAATTGATACCGGATGATCTCACAAGTCTGGAATTTTAGTTATATGGTACCATTTGGCTAAAATACAACCAAATTATAAATTGGATAACCAAACAACACCTAAAACTTAACGTATCTTAAACTATAATGCATATTCATACGAGTGTCTTCTTTTCTACCCTCAAATCAAAATCTTCAGGGATACTTTAAATTAATACTCAACATTCTTACAAGTCCGGAGTTTTAGTTATATGGTAAAGAGTTCAGTTGTGCCATTTGTTTCAAAAAAAAAACCACTATTATCAAAGGAAAAATAAATGGCCAAGTTTGACATTGTTTGGTTTGCACTTCTAACAATCGGAATGCATTGAATTTTCAAAATAGCCAACTTAGAAAATTGTTCTAAATTTGAAAACGACTTTTTTTAGTTTTTGTTTTCCCCGACAATATTCTCCTTTTCTTTTCTCCCCTTTGTCGTAATGATTAGGATTTTTCCACCCTTCCTCCTCTTCCATTCCTTTTTAAGTATAGATCGGTTGAAAACGCAAAACACGAAACTCAAAACGTCAAACCAAGCAGGTCCTTAAATTCTGATTTTGACCCAAAAGAATTGGGATGTGTTTGAATGCACAAATAAACAAATCTCAAGCTCCATATCAGCTTTAAATTGCTCTGAATAGCCGAGACATGCAGATTTGTATCTAAAAAGGTTCCACAAAATACTTTAAAATTGACGACGTCTGAAATGAAAAGCACATTGAATCTAACATGATTATTGGTTCCCTTTACAAATGGCAGAAAAGGTCTAAATCTGGACTTCAGAATCTAGAAACAAGTAAATCTGGGTTAAGAGCCCCAGAGATAAGTAAATTCGGGTTCTAAGTGAATCCAGGTTCTAGGAACACAATCATAAGTAAACCTTGGTTTTTCGAAACCTGGAAATATGTCCTGTATAAGTGGAAGTAAATCCAGATTTTAGAGACCCGGACTTAGCCACTTAGAAACCAAAAAGTGGAACATTTAGACTTTCTCTTTGATCCAGAAGGAAAATGCAAGAATTCTTTCCTATGGCCATTGTCGATGGTCTTAATCCAACAAATATCTTGGCTATAACACAAAAACATTCAGACAATCATAACAACTCTAAGCAGTAAAAAAAAAGAGTAACCGGACCGTGAGTCGAACCGTGACAACTCAAGGTTTAAGGTTTTGACGGTTCAACCAGTCAAACCATGATTTCGTTTTTCAAATAATTTGCACATTTAACTATAAGATATATACAAAAATATTGAAATAATAATGCTTTGCACATGAGATGTAGATGGTTTTCAAGGTCTGCAATCGAAGTTGTGTGCTGTTGTAGCGGTTGCAGCGTGCACTACACCAACATAACTACAGCTGTGTATACAGTAGAGCAGTGTTTAACGATAGAAGTTTAATGACAACAAACTTGACGAATCTTGCAGTGGTATTATAGGAGTTTGCAGAGTGGTGGAGTTTAAGTTTAGATTTTGGAATGATTATGATTTTTGGCATATATATTTACTTGTTTTTTTCAAAACAATGCAAAAAATGAAAATGAGAGAGAATTACAGTATGAGAAAGTAAGAAAAAACAAATGAACCATGGTTAAACGGGTAAAATTGACGGTTGGACCATTGGTTTGAAGATCCGACCAGGATTCATGCATGACTGAGGTGTAATTGAGTTCCGAACTGTGGTGATTCAAGGTTCAAGGTTATTCGAGTCGGACCGAGACAGGGTCGGGTCGTCAAAACACTGAAAAAAAGTATATAGATGTAAATAATCACCTTATGCTTAGCCCTAGCTGAGCCAGATTGTGAAAGAGCAACAAGGGGAGGAATAGCCCCTTCCCTAACAAGTAGCCCTCTATTTTTCACACTTTCCGAGCACATCTGCAGCAAAGTCACAACTGCAAACTCTTTTCCTTTACTTGGCCCATCTTCCATAGCTTCCACCAAAACCTGCAACCCACCTTCCTCGACAATTGCATCTCGCCCTTCCTGAATCCCCGCCAAGCAATTCATGACCACCATGGCCTTCTCCGCTATCCCGCTCCCATGTTCTCCAATCAACCCTACTAGTAAATATATGTTTTATTTTAGAATATATAATACAAGTAAATTTACAAAATCATCACCACTTTAGATGATATAATAGTAGTATTTTCTATAGAAGACGACTCTTTCAAAATTGGGAAAAAAGTTTAAAATATACACCACAAGATATTTCTATTATATTCAGTTTACTTTACCTGGAAAAAATACTTCCCACTACCAAAAATATCTTTACAAGCAATACCAGATAATTGTAAAGAATTTGTCTTAAGAAACTATGGAAATGTTGAGCACATAACAAAAGTTAATACAACTTCAAGAATAAATAATCAAATTGAAATAAATGAAATTCAAAATGAAAATGATTTACCAAAACTACTTATAATTCTTGCAATGATAACATTCTTCTTCCGAGACAATCAACGATATTTTACCCTTTGGGTATGTTCCATATATACTAGATGTAGAAAAAATAAACGAAGTATCATGTCCATTATCCATTCATCATTCTTTGGTATGAGCTTTGAAAGATTTTAAAACAAAGCTGAGGAATATGCCTGAATGCTCTATATTTCCACGGTAAGCACAAAACATAAACTTTACATATTTTTACTATGTCTAGATTGCATATGCTATACATTATACTTTAACAACAAATTATTTACTTTATGTCGTAATATATACGGAATATAAGGGTGAATATTATAAATGTTATATGGACATTATTGTAATCTTCATTTTCCATCACAAGCCTATAATAGAGCTCCATTGTATTGTACGTTCAGACCTGTAGTGGATAAAATATCTCATCTCTCTTTCTTTAATGGTTTCTTATGTTCTTATAGTTTACAACATGTTATCAGCACGATCTCTAAATGAAAATTATAGATATAGAGTTGTGATAATTTAGAAGATCTGATCCATCTTTTTTCATGCAAATTAATCTCTATCTCTTAATCAATTGATGAAATCAGATATGACTTCTAAGATTACTTTTATTATTCTCTAATTGAAATCAATATTGTTTATTCTTTCAAAATTAGTATTTGATCAATATCAAAGTTTCTAATAAGTGGTATTAGATCCACCCATCATTGATTTCATTGAGAATTTTTTATTTTTTTAATATATTTGAGTAATTTTAAATGGACTTTGTTTATTAGTCATTGAGTTCATGTAATATCTTACTCAAATTACACATCTACTTGATCTATGTATGAAGAATTTTTTTGTGATAATTTTGGACTTGAGCTGGTACTAAAGCTATTTTTCTAAATTAAAAGGTTGAAAAACTATTTTAATGTAGAAAGATAGATCTTAACGATCAATATGTGGTTTATGAAACAAAATAAAATTTCCAAATAATTTTATTTCTAGGAAATAATCTTGATTCCCTAAATTTTCTAAATTTTGGAAATAACTTGCGTTGTTTTGAAGATCTACATGTTTATTTTGATATATTTGGTAAAGAATCGTGGGGTTATTCTTTTTATGAGAGAAATAATTTGGATTTATGATGTATAGTTATCTTTATTTATGTTTCTGAATGGTATAGAAAGATCTACATAATTTAGAACCATTTATGTAGGAGAATATAAAATTTTAGTTCTATGATTAAATTATTTTACTCAATTTTTGATTGAGCATTATATGTAAGAGGTATTTTGGTTTTTTTAGAAACTTTGATTATTAAGAAATAAAGTATCACTTTAAGGCATTCATTTTGATTTTATTATTGGATAATATTGTAGCTAAATCTTTAAGGTGTTCAATAATTCCAGTCCAACAAACAGAATAAAAAGAAAATCAAAGTGCGCAAATTATAAATAAAAGACAGAGGAAAGAACACACTGATATAACAAGGTTTGGCTATGCCTACGTCCTCGGACCCAACAACCTTTATTATTTCTTCACGTCAAGAGGGAGTACAACATGAGAAGAATATAAATCACTCAATATAAATTTCTCACCCTACAATAGATACAGAAATAGGAATGTTATTGAAGTTGTTTTGTAGTGAACTCTCTTGCCATCTTATGTTGAAAAGATGAACAAATGTCTTCATATATATAGATGGAAGGATGAAGACTGGCTTGGAGATAAGGATGAATCTTTTTGGATTTACTTCATTTCAACAAAAATTTAGCATATTGGTATTTGTTTCCACATACATCCTTATTTGATTTATTCCTCAAATCGATTAATATATCTTCTAACATTAATTGATTGTCTTCCTATTTGTTTTCTATATTTGATTGATTGGGGGAATCAATTAATATCTTCTCTCTTTTAATATTTGGAATAGATTTAAATCATCCAAATTTAACACTCCAACTCAATTTAAATACATAAATCGATCAACTAAACTGGTTGTTGGGTTAGCGCCCCATTGCGCTGAGTAGCTCGTACCACACTAATCAAGTTTGAGCAATGCTCAAACTTGTCCTTTGGAACCAACTTTTTTAAATATCAGCTGGATTTTCTTTTGTGTATCTTCGATAGCTTTATCTTATTTCTCTCATCTTCAAGCTTGAGAAAGAAAATCGTAATATCAATGTGCTTTGTTCGTGAGTTATAGGCATGATTCTCAACAAGATGAATGGTGCTCTAAGTATTTGAAAGCAACTCCACTATCTTCAGCATCATTGATAAATCCTCCAAAAGCTGCAACAAATACAATCCTTCCTTGGTCGCTTCCATAACAGAAATAAGCTCTATCTCTGTAGTTGATAAAGCTATAATGGATTGTAGCTTGGATCTCCAAGAAACTGGGCCTATGGCAAGTGTATAAACATAGCCCGAAATCCTTTTCCTACCATCTTTATCCTGACCATAATCTGAATCACAAAAATCCCTTAGAGTTATGTTGCTACCACCAAACAATAAGCCAATATCAGAAGTGCCTCTCAAATATCATTAAATCCACTTTACCGCTTTCCAATGAGTCTTGCCTAGGTTAGATATGTATCTGCTAACAACACCAACTGCATGAGCTAAATTAGGCCTTATGCATACCATAGCGTACATCAGACTTCCAACTGCACTAGAGTAAGGAATATTAGCCATATCCCTTTTGTCTTCATCCAACGTGGGACATAAATCTCTGGATAGTTGAAATTGAGAGCCTAAAGGAGTAGCCACCGGTTTAGCATTATGCATACCAAATCGAGATATGACTTTCTCGATATATTGAGTTTGAGTGAGACTCAAACTCTTTGCTTTCTATCCCTCTAATTCCCAATCCCAAAAAAAAATTGTGCCTTTCCTAAATCTTTTATATCAAACTCCTTGCTGAGCTTCATCTTCAACTCTGAAATTCTAGTCATGCTCTTAGAAGCTATCGACATATCATCAACATAAAGCAACAAATAGATGGTGTCTTCATTACACTTCTTAAAATAGACGCATTGGTCCTTAAAGCTTCTAGAGTAATCATGTAAGATCATAAACTTATCAAATTTATTATACTACTGTCTAGGGGACTGTATTAAACCGTAAAGAAATTTATTAAGCTTGCAAACATGACTGGGCCTACTACTTTCAGTGAACCCCTTGACCTGCTATAGGTCAATGTCCTCCTTAAGGTCACCATGAAAGAATGCTATCTTGACATCTAATTGTTCAAACTCCATGTCGAAGTGGGCAACCAATGCCAAAATAATGTGAATGGAAGTGTGTTTGACAACTGGAGAAAAAATATCGTGGAACTCCACACATTTCCTCTGAACATTACCCTTCGCTACTAATCTTGCCTTATACCTCAAGTCAACATTGCCGTCGTCTTTCACCCTATAGATCTACTTACACCCAATTGCTATCTTGCCGGAAGGAAGTGGCACTAAATCCCAAGTGTGATTTTTGTGTAAAGACTCAATTTCCACTCCATAGCTACTAACCAACTGGAACTATCAACTGAACTAATGGCATCTCTATAGTCTTTGAGCTCATCATGAAATATGCTTAATGCATAGGCTGCCATGTCATCAAAGTCAATATCTTTAATGCTCAATCCCACAAAATCATCAAGTCATCTAGTTCTTTTCCTCTCTTTGATTGGTTGAGTTTGAATTAGAGCTCCACCTTGAGATTAATCCTTTGTCCTTTCCTCATCAACCACGATGTCATCGAAAACACCATTTTTACTTGTATGGAAGTCCGATGGTATACTTTGTGTCCGGTACTCTGAATTTTTCCTTGCAACATCATCATTAACTGAAGAAGAAGGCTCCACCTTCAACATAGTATTTTCATCAAATGTAACATGTTTGCTAGTAACAATATTCTGGGTAGTAGGGCATCACAACCTATAACTCTAAACTCCTCTCCTATAGCCAAGAAAAATAAACTTGCGCGATCTTGGATCCAACTTCCTTTTGCTCTCATGCACATAAGCTGGACAACCAAACACTCTAAGAAAGGAGTATGAAATAGGGTTTCCCTTCCATACTTCTTCAGGAATCTTCATATCTATTACGGTAGAAGGTGTATGGTTGATGAGGAAAACCGCCATAGATAATGCTTCTGCCCAAAATCTCTTCTTTAATCCAACAATCAGACGTAAGCAATGAGTTCTTTCTAACAAATTCCGATTCATCTTCTCTGTAACCCCATTTGACCGAGGGTCCCCTGGTGTGGTGTAATGCCTTTTGATTCCCTCAGACTCACAAAATTTGGTGAATTTTTTAGAACTAAATTCACCACCATTATCTGATCGAAGAACCTTCACTTTCTTTCCAGACTATTTTCCAACAAGAGATTTCCAACTGTGTAACTTATTAAAAGTTTCGTCCTTGGACTTCATAAAGTAAAACCACACCTTTCTAGAAAAATCATCAAAAAATGAAACAAAATACCTAGCTCTTCCAAAAGATAGGCATGGTGTGGGGCCCCAAACATCAGTGTGAACATACTCTAAAACATCTTTAGACTTATGCTCTGCAATGCTGAAAGAAACCTTCGTTTGCTTTTCAAGTACGCATCCCTCACAAAAGTCAAGTTTTGAATGATGAATACCGTCAATCATCGATTTTTCAACACTTCCAAACTATGCTCTCCTATGTGTCCCATATGAAAATGCCACAATCTGGTAGAATCGGAATCAATGGGATCAACAACCAAAAAAGACTCTGCAACAATAGTGGTACTCTTCAGCAAATATAGATTTCTAGCTTTTACCCCTTTCATCACTATCAATGAGCCACTTGTAATTTTAAATGAATCATTTTCTATTACACACTTCAAGCCAAGATTGAACAATACTCCATTGAAGATCAAACTATGCCTCAAATCAGGCACATGCCTGACATCACACAAAGTACGAACAACACCATCAAACATCTTGATCTTTATCATTCCAATACCAATCATGCGACAAGTAGCATTATTTTCCATGAAAACCTCTCCTCCATCAAACTAACGATAAGTGAAAAAATGTTTCTATCAGGTGTCATAGGATAGGATGCTCCAGAGTCAATAATTCACATAGTGCTCTTCATAGAAGAGGAAGAAATTGTAAAAATGCTAGGATCACTATCTGAATATGATGTCTCCGCTGTAGAAGTTGAAGCCTTTTGGATAACAACTTTGTTTTTATTCTTCAACATGGGGCTAATCGCAATATAATTTTCGGGCCTTCTACAACAATGACAAACTCCCTTCAGAGCTCCCCTCGACTGAGATCTTGACTTGGCTCTATCTCCATCATATTTGGGCCTACTCTTACTTCTTCCCCTTTGCGTAATAAGGCCTTCAGAATCATTCTCCATGCTTATGTTTGCTAACTTTCCCCTCAACATCTCATTATGAAAAAATTTCTTCACATCTTTTGAGAAAATAGAAGAGCACCTCATAGATCATAGAGTTAACAAAAGTGTTATACTCCATAGACAAAGAACATAAAAGAATGACAACTTGCACTTCATCCTCAATTTTTACTTCAACTGCTCAAAGATTCATAACAATTGTGTTTAGGACATCCACGTGAGCTAATACATCAATTCCAGGCTTTTTCTTGAGCGAGTAAAGTTGTCATTGTAGGATGACGTGGTTGGTGAGAGACTTGTCGTAGAACTTTTTTGAAGAGCATCCCACAATTCCTTAGCGGTTTTCACATGATAAAACTCTCTCGGTACTTCATCTAAATGGCTAAGCTGGATGGTAGTAATAGCATCCTCTTCAAATTCCTTAACCTCTTTAGGTGCTAATTTCTTTAGTTTTTATGGATCTGTAACAACCTTAAAAGTCCTATCTTTCTTCAACACTATTTCCATATTTATCTTCCATGTGCCAAAATCACCCTTTCCATCAAATCTAGCGACTCCATAATATTTAGAGCTTCTACTAGTGCTATTCTTTGTAGAATTAAACATAGCTGAAATAGTCTTCAAATAGAACAACAAGCTCTGATACCAAACTGTAGTGAAAAATTCAAGTTTGGCAGTGGAAGCAGAACACCCAATGATCTAGTCTGTAGAAAATCTCAACAATTGCAATCCAACAAAGAGAATAAAAAGAAAATCAAAGAGCGCAAATTATAGATAAAAGACAGAAAGAAAAGAACACGTCGATATAACAAGGTTCGTCTATGCCTACATCCTCGGATCCAAAAACCTTTATTATTTATTCACTTCTAGAGGGAGTACAATATGAGAAGAATATAAATCACTCAATATAAATTTCTCACACTACAGTAGATACAGAAATAGGGATTTAATGAAGATGGTTTATGGAGAACTCTCTTGTCGTCTTATGTTGAAAAGATTAACAAATGTCTTCATATATATATATATGTAGAAGGAAGAATACTGCCTTGGAGATAAGGATGAATCTTTCTGAATTTACTTGATTTAATTTCAACACAAATTTATCATATTGGTACCTGTTTCCACGTATATCCTTATTTGATTGATTCCTTAAATCAATTAATATATCTTCTGACATTAATTGATTATCTTCCTTTTTGTCTCCCATATTTGATTGATTACGGGAATCAATTACTATCTTCTCTCTTTTAATATTTGGAATAGAATTAAATCATCCAAATTTAGCATGTATAATATTTTTAACATCTCCAGATTGAAAAAATTAATTATAAATTTAGCCTCGGAAAGGGGCGTTCATTATTTATAAAGTATGAATTCAAATGACGTTTCAATTTATATTTCTCCTATTTCACTTCAGTTTATATGTTTTAGTTAGTTTAAACTATTTTTTCTCCATTTTTTTATTTCTAGTTATGGAAAAGTATTATTGGCCAATTTATAGATTTTTATATAATACACAGTCTAATTTCATTTCAATATGTGTAGCTTCGATTTATTATTCTCTTTGTTGCTCCCTTATTGATATATCAAATACAACTCAAACTTGAAGTTTGAGTGAGTACTATAAAAAAATAAAAAATAGTGTATCCAATTTTTACTAATCGCGCTATGTTATAAAACCTGAAGTTTTGATAAATTATTTTTATGTATATATGCCTAGCTATTTTGTGAAGAAATACATTTTAATATTCTCTGGAAGAGATAATCCATATGACATACTATTTATGTTTATGAATTTGTGTGTCTATATATATATATATATATATATATATCTTGAAGAGATGTTTCAAAGTTTTATTTATATTAATATTACAGAATCCAACATCCTAGAAGAGATTTTTATTTTATTGTTAAATTGCAATTCCTTAAAAAGTAACATCATGTCCACTAAAGGAACGTCATGTAAAACTCCAGAAGTAGTGATATAATTAATCTCCATAAAAGATATTATATAGCCATACTACACCCCATAAGTAGTGGTTTTATTTCTCGTGCCTAACTTTTGTTTAGCGCATCTAATTTGTTGCTAAATTTAAAATTTAATAAGACATTTCATAATAAGTGATAGTAAATATGTCCAGAAGATATATTTTATGATACTCTGAAAGTGATAATTATGTAATTTATATAGAAAAAGATATTATATATTTATATGACATTCCAAAGGTAGTGCATATAAAGTATCTCTAGAAGAGATACGTGACACTCCAGAAGTGGTAATGATAAAATATCTCTAGAAGAGGTTTATAAAATGTCCCTGAAAGAGAAAATATGTATTATTATAATACTCTACAAGTAGTACTGACATAATAATTTTACTATCACACACCAAAAGTGGTGTTCATAAATTATCCCCACAAGTGACATTATATCCTCGTATAGCACTATAAAAGAATTGCCTATGCAATATTTTCAAATATGACATAGCACTTTTAAAAGTGATGTGATAATAAATCACCTAAAGAATTTGTAAATAAAAATAGAACCGGTAGTAGGTACAAAATACATTTAGAAAATTCAATCATCTATTATCATGAACCTGTAGCTCCACTAGACAAATTTAAGAGTAAATAGTGATCTATGATCTATTACTTTGCAAAACTTACTATGAATTGTTTATCATATACATAATTATTCTTGAAGAAATATCTTTAGATTTCTGGTAAAGAGATAATCTATATGTCATATCATAATTTTCACGAAAGCTATAAATACAGTCTTGAAGAGATCCGTATGTGTAACTAATATAATAGCATATTTCCACAATATTTCAAGTGTCTAGAAGATACTCTAATTTATGTTGTAAATATATCCTCTTTATTAGACTCTCCAAAAGAGATGTCTATATGTAATTTAAACCTATGCAGTTAAAGCCTTGCTAAAGCCCTACAAAATTCCCGCTATAGCACATAACGCTCTTCGACCGCTGGCTATTTCAATTTAGCTCTATTAAACAATAGATCTGCTTTAAACCTTGCTATTTTATGCTACATTTGCTAAATCAATATTCTTTAGCACTCACTTTAGCAACATTAATTTACAAAGGTTGATTTGACTAGTTCTCTTTTAAACCAAATTAACAAAGTTATGGTAAAGACCTAATTTTAATTTATAAGTGCTCAATATAAGTTAGAAATCCATTGTAGTCATAAATTTAGTCTGCATAAATCATGATATTCTTCAGTTTAGTCATATAAGGTTGACAAATATTTCTTTTTCCTACAAAAATGATGTGAAAATAAGAATAAATTAACTTTAAATATTTTGTTTTATATTTAGTGAAGCTTTTTGCACCTCCGCTATATCCCCGCTATAACGTTTTGCACCTCCTCTGCTATAGAACCGCTAAATGCTTTAACTACATAGATTTAAACTATGTATTATTCTCTGATAAATAATTATAAATAATTTTCAAAAGAGATATTTGAAATATAATTGAAGACTAAACCTTAACAACTCGAAGTTATATATATGATTTATTTAAACAAGAAGTTCAACAGTATTTGGATTGAAACCATCAAGTTATATTAGAATTATTAATCGAAGGACGTTGTTCTTTAGCATATTCGAGTAAAAATATGTAGAAAATCTCAATTATATTATATATCTACATAGATTTATATATTTAAGTAGACAAAGTTGAACATAAGTTCAAAATATCCAAAATTATACTCAATTTTGATACTGGAAATAAACAAGAAGTTTATAGTTTAAAATCTTTAAGGTATCAACAAAGGATTCTGATTAATTAAAGCGAACTTGAAATCATATGAAATCTTGAAAATTTTGTTATCAAACTAGAAGTTTAATATCTATTACACAGAAAAGTTTGACTTTAATATTAAGCTATGAAGTTTTGACAAAATATAAGACTTAGATGTTGAAGATCTTTATTGTTAATACGTCAACATAAGTTGAAGTTATCATATCCAAAAACTAGAAGTTATAATACATCCACTAACTTGAAGATATTATTGATAAGTCAACCTGATGCATATATTTTTTCAAACCAAACATTTTGAACATTATCATGCAGTATTTAAGGATTACATTGACATTGATTGATCAACGAAAATTAATAGTTTGGACATTTATAATAACTTGTTCTTAAATCGCTACTAAAATGGAAAAAATATATGCAAAACTATAATATGCATATATAATATGTGGATGCACGTATATATCCATATATGCAAATATATAACTAAAAACCTGAAGATTTTTTGACCAAATAGATATGAACTCGTCTTATAGATTATGCATAGATATCATGTAGTGATTTAAAAATCAATCAACATAAATGTTGAACAAACTGAAGTCATGTATGTATTCAAATGATCTATGTAATGATGAATAGATTTCTCCAATTGGTTAGATCAATGAATGCTAACAAACTCTAAAAGAAGCAATAGCACTTGAATGCATCTTATCAACTAATAAAAGAATTATCCTGTTATAATTAAAATGTATAATGTATTTAGTAGTAGAAATATCATAATAGATCAAAATGAGAATCAAAAAATGATTATTATTCAACATGATAATGTTTTGTAGGTGAGAATAAAAAGCATACGAGTTCACTTTGATTATCATGATTAAATATTTGTTAACATATACAATGATGCAAAATATTAAATTATCGAAAATATCCCTAGAAAACTTGCTCTAATATAGGTTTAAATCCTTCAAGGATCAAAACGTATAGACAATATTTGAAGTGTGGTAAAGAAGTCATTTCGTTATATTTTTGAAGTAAGTAAAAAAGGTGTCAAATACAGGAGGTGTGTGTACTTGAAGAAACAATGGAGGGTGCTCTAGAAGAGACTATGAGATAATTATCAAATAACGCTAGAAGTGGTGTAGATACCTAAACTTGATAAATAAAGCGATCTTGATAAATTATGTTTAGAACTAACAAGAAATAATCATCGATGACAAATTTGTACATAATCAAGCGTTTATGTTTATAAATAGATTAAAGATCTTTAACTAAAGAAAACATGATTAGCCATCATGAATCTTTCCCTAAATGAGAAATGTGGACATGTAGTCCGCAAAATATAATTAGAAATATATATATATATATAAAGAGGCAAAAGCACACTGAAATTATTGAAGCGCATATAGTATCAGCAATATGTTAAGTGCCACAGGCATGATAGTTTTAGAAATAATTGAATTGTTTGAAGTAATGAAAACGTTTAAAGCACTTAAAATACCTGATGGAATAAATATTGGTTAAATCATACTAAATGGTGATGATATATATGTTCCTGAAAAATATATATAGCTTTGCTGGTTTTAAAGAATACAAGGCACAAGGAGCGTAGATTACAACCTTCTTTTAAGTATTATTGTGATGAAAATCCTGATATACTTCACGATGAGTAGATTACTTCCTACTTTTAAGTATTTTTGTAATGAAACTCTTGATATCCATCGAAGTGGTAGTTGCAATATGCAAAACTTATTTAAAGCTCCAAAATGAAATCACATGAAGTGTTTTTCATAAAAGTAGCATACAAAATGCATAAAATGTAAATCATATTTGGAAGAAACAATCTTAGAAAACCAATGTATCAAAGACATATACATATATGTAATTAAGAATGTTGATGGTAATGAATGGTTCGATTAAGGAACTAGATATTCTTTGGATAGAAAAACATGCTTGAAGCATGCAAATGCACGTGAGATGGCTAAAAGAGTGTTCATTATATATCAATTGTATTGTACTCTTTTTTCCTTCACTATGATTTTTCCCATCGAGTTTTTCTTATTAAGGTTTTAGTGAGGCATTACAATGATCCAGAAGTATCAAACTTCAGTTGATACAATAAGATATTAAAATATGTCATGCTATATTATACTATTTTTCTCTTCACTAAGATTTTTTTCCACTGGGTTTTTCTCGGTAAGGTTTTAATGAGGCATTACTTTGATTCAAAAGTGTAAAACTTCTCAAGAAAAAAATATCAAAATATGTTATTAAAATTATGAAAGTTGTACTCTTTTTCCTTAGCTAAGATTTTTTCCACTGGGATTTTTCTTCGTAAGGTTTTAGCGAGGCACTATTTTGATCCAAAAGTATCAAACTCCTTTGTAAGAAGTATCATTTTTAATATGATATTTGTGACATTACAAGTTGTACTCTTTTTCTCGTTCAAGCTTTTTTTCCACCAGGTTTTCCTAACAGAGGTTTTATAATGAGGCAATAAATAATATATTTATTGATGGAATAAATATATGTAAGCAAGATAATAATGAGGGGGAGCAATCATGATATATGTTTCAAAAAGGATAGCTGCAAGTTAAAATACGAGCATCCAAAATTTCGAAGACGCGTATTCAAATAGGAGTGTTATAATATATACAAAATATAAGAGTGAATATGCTAAATGTTATATGAACATTATTGTAATCTTCATTTTCCATCATAAGCCTATAAATAGAACTACATTGTATTGTATATTCAGACCTGCAATGAATAAAATATCTTCCCTCTCTTTCTCTAATGGTTTCTTATCTTCTTATAGTTTACAACACTTTAAAGTTTTTCTTTGCGAGCATGTTGACATAGTTGAACCAAATCTATCTTATTCCAATGATATGCTAAGAATTGTAAAATGGAACTTCGGCATTCTAAAGAATGCTATATCAAAAAATGAATTGAAGACCGAGAGAGAACAAAGGTTACTTATTAACTGCATAGTTCAATGATCTTCATTTATTATAATATTTTCATCTACTGTTATGCTAGAAAAAACACCTTGACTGAAATGCTAATCTATTTTAGCATTAACATATTAAATTTTGATATCATAACAATTAGTATAGAATGCTAAATAATATAGCATTCTAAGGTCTAACAACTTTATCATAAGCACATTGCATAAAATGCTATATTATATTAGCATTAGCATGTAATAATCTTGTATAATATAAAATAAATACAAAATGCTAACTTAATTTAGCATAGTCATCATCTATTATGCTAAAAACACCTATTGTGCTACCCTAAATTTGCATTAGCATATGAAATTTGACATCGTACACGGTGATAATAGGTTACTAAATAATTATATCATTGTAACTGCTAGTAAAGTTAGCATAAGCACATTGAATAAAAATGCTAAATTATTTTAGCATTATAATGTAATAATATAATATAAAACACATACAGAATGCTAACTTATCATATCGTTGTAATTTACTTTATGCTAGAATGTTACATTAACCGAAATGTTATTTAGAATTAAGATTATCATATTAAATTTTAACATATAATTTATAACATATAATTTTCTTATTATACAGATTTCTGTGGACATTAGAAACATATCTGAAACAGAGAAATCACTTCTTGAAAAACCAAAAACTAGAACAAATATGGAAGCTAATAGAGAGCCAAATAGAAATGAAAAACTAACATTGGAACCGTAGGCCGAAAATCAGATTCAATCTACCTAATAATACATCAAAGTTTTGCAAAGAAAGCTTGATAACGATCAAAAATAGCTACAAAAAGAAAGAGAAAATAGAAAAATATAGAGCAAATTATACAAAAAAATGAAAAATTAAATGAAGTTCATGGAATCAAAAATTCAAAATTTTGAAAAGGAACAAAAAAAGATGAAGAAGAAATTCAGCGTCCTTCATTTGATTTAAATATCCCACAAATTCAAATGATACCTGAAGAACAAAAATCCAAAAATGAAGAAAAAGAACAAAACGAAAGGAAAAAGTTCAAGACTTCAAAAGAAAATACCACGTTCATTGGTACAAAGGATGAAAGGATGAATAAGAAAGAAAAAAGTTGATCCTAAGCATAAATATGAAGTTGTATTTCATAAAAAACCGCAAAAAGAAGATAACAAGAATGAAGCCAAAGAAGAACGAAAAAGAAGTGAGAACAAAGGAAAAAACCAAGAAGAAATTCCAAAAGAAAGTACTAATAATGGAAATGAAAGTGAGAACCAAGAGAAATATGAAGAAGAAATTCACGAAGAAAGTACTAATATCGAAAGTGAAGAACAAAATGTAGAAACTGAAAATGAAGAGGGAAATAAAGAAACTGACAATGATAGCAACCGCGAAAAGAAAATTAAAGAATCTGAAAATAAATCTAATGATAAAGAAGAAACTGAAACAGTGGATGTGGATGCATACTCACCAACAAGGAAAGAATATTCAAAAAATACATCAGAAAAGGTAGAATTCTACCCCTACTTACTGAACAGAAAAAGAACATAGTTCTTACATTTTTCAGCAATGAAAATAACAAGATTTATGCCTTAATTCTATGATTAAATTACAAATTACATAGATTTGAATATACTAACTTCTTAATTATTAATTCTTAATATCAACACAGTAGCTTGGATGAAGCATGATGGAAACAAATGAGGAATAACAATAGTAAAGTCAGTGTTGGAAGCTATGTTGTTTGAACAATTCACATACGGACATGTATATAAATCTTACAAAAATTATTTGTTAATGGTGAATTTAAATATAATGCATTTATACATTTAAAATACATCATAATGTGTTTAATATGCAAATGCAATTATACACTTAAAGTACATCAATAACCGTAGCATTTTATTTTTGAAATCCACTAGCATGAATTAGTAATATAAAATGATAGACAAACATAACATTTGTATTAATAAACTCCATGGCATGTATTACTAATGCAGAATGATAAGACATAGCATTTCTATTAATAAAATCCACTAGCATGTATTGGTATTAAAGAATAATAGATAAACATAGAATTTGTATTTACAAAGTCCACTAGCATGTATTACTAAGCCAAAATTATAGATAAACATAACATTTGTAAAGTCCAGAAGCATGTATTACTAATACAAAATGAGAGATAAACAAAACATTTTCATTTTTAAACATGTATTACTAATGTAGAATTATACAAATTAATTATTGCTGCATAAAACTTACAATTGATATTTGTTTATTCATATTATTGATTGGTTTGCTGAAGTCGTGAGCTATATGAGCATAAATACATATACAACACAATCACGATTGTGACGACCCACCTCCTCGACCCTTAGAAATTGACACTAATACATCCTCGGTATTCACATGTCATAAATCCAAGTGCCGAGGAGGCAGATTATCATGGGGTAAAGAAATAAAGATAGAAGATGAGACAATAATAGAATCTCACATCGTATTCAACACATAATTATACGTATGATTAGTACATGCAATTACTCCAAATTGTTCCATCAAAGTTGCGACAGGTACTAAACCAGCTAGGATAGTTATAACGGCCTATCCGTACAGTGCTGGTAGATACTAATACATAATACAGACACGGCGGAAAGTGATTGATGAATTCAAAAAAAACCCAAAATGATCCATGCTCCATTCCAAAATTCTCCAAGCTTACCCACTAGTTGGCTGCCCAGGAAAACAGGGCACCTAGAGTTTAAGGGGAAAAGAAAATATACTCCGGGTCAGTGATGGGACTGGTGTGAGAAACTCAAAATACAATGTTTGGAAACAAAAGGTATCTCATAAGACCATGCCGCACATAAACACAGAATAAGTTTGTATCTTATGATAACCAAAACATTTGCTACACAGAGTATAGGGATATTATTTTTAATGACATCCTTATTGAAAACACTTTTCAAGTAAGTATACATAATCTTAGCCGAAATTGTTACATTATTAAATTCCATCATACTAGGCTCTACAGTCAAATCCGAAGGCACTTATTGGAGAATGGATTTCCATATGATGACAAGGTAAGGGACTACCTTCCGACAGCACATCTCTAGAAAAATGTACCTGAGGCTCCAACCTCTACCAACACAGAACCGACCTACCATTACCATAGATAGTACCGAATATGCCATCACCTCGGACGTTCCCGACCTATCCGAGAGCTCTCTTTGCATACACCATATTAATTTAAAACCCGACGTCATAGCGGGAATAAATATATCTAGAAAGGTGATGACTATATCCTAATGAGAGCAACACACTTAGCTCTACAGCATCTACCATGTTTATGTCATTACCGAGTGATGAGGCTCGAGGTAACGATTACCTTACTCATAGCACATTCCACTTTGAATGACACATTGCCTATCCATAATCACACAACTGATTTCTACAAACGTATAACTCCTGAGCTCATATGTCTTAGGAAAGGGTATTAAGCTAAGAGAAGTTGCCTTCTCTGCCACCAATCAGATGATACGTTCATAGAGATCAACCAATGTAATTACAATTGCGACGTCAGACATTCGTCCATGCAATTTGTCCAGGAACAGGACAAACCGAAGGCACTCTCCTACCACATCCTGTCGGGAGCTACTCCTAGGATTAGTAGCGATTAGTCCTTGCATTGGATATTTCATAACAAAGAGACTACTGCTACTATATGTATATTGGGAGTTTATCCCCAAATTATCAACAAGTAGTCCTTCTTTATGAAAATCCCAAATATCATATCCATGTCTTCACTTCGAATACGTAAATTGGTCTGAAGTGGTCTTTGGATAGGAATTACCCAAATCCGACCTCGGTTCCTTCGAATCCAATCATCGATAAAAAGATGTTCTGTGAATAAGGAATCACTATTTAATTGATTAAGTTCTTTATATCAAAATTTCTTTTGGAGATATATATTTCTAAAACATTCTTTTCGGTACATACGAAATGATTAAACCTCTCTTATCAAATCCTTTGATTACTTTAAACACTTTTTGAACTGGAAATAAATTCAAAATCATCTCTTTTTTCACTTAGGAAAACATTTCCAATTCATTTCATTTAAATCTTAACAAAGATTTCTTAATTCAAAACTCATAATTTTAATTGGGTTAAAACCATGTTATCTAGGATGTTAATCCAAAACCAGTAAATATTAAGTGAGCGGAATCTATAAAAATCATCTAATTCCACTCAATATCAATTCCCGTATTCAACAAATACTATGGGTGGAATAACGGTGAAAGCACCTTTTAAATTCCATGAATAGTATGAGTTCCCTTTTTAGGCTTTAACACCGAGTACAAGAAGATTATCTCCATAAAATCCGAGTTATTTATATTTGGAGAATTATATCCTTTATACTTTGAAAAATTTTGATCCGAGTAAATCAAATTTACTAACCCATCCATCGGGCTAGTCTGGATAGCCAGGGAGAGCAGGAAACTGGTTTTCCAAACCCAAGCCTAAACACTACCTCTCTAACACCCAAAAGGCAGTCAAGTAATTTGATCGACTCTAAATCATTTAATATTTCCATACATCATTCAAATCATCTTTAAAATAATTTATTAATCATTTGAAAACATTTACAAAAGATTTGAAAAAGAACGATTGCGTTTAAAACTACATTTCAAAAATTATAGAAAAGTGCTGCAGAAAAGTGCTGTGGAAAGTGCTTTTTAAGCTATATTGATCAAAACGACTTTTCTACATTTCGAAATTCATTTTTATAACTCAAATCACTTTCTAAAAATTTTAGTAATTTATTTCATATTTTTTAAAAAAATTAAAATATCATTTTCAAAGAAATTCTTTTGTGGATTCCGAACTACAAAACCGCGATTTTTCCAAAAACTTGTTTTACTCATATTTCAAAATCTACTTATTGAAATCTCAATTTTCTTCCTTTGTTTGAAAACTATGGATATAATAGTTCGGAAAATTCTTATCTCGAAGAATTATGAGCTAAATTCCATTCTATATACTCATTTGACTTTTATGGCGCGAAATCGCGAACTATCGTTATGCGACGCGCCTAATTTATTTTCAGTATTCATTTAAACTTTGCCAAACCACTTTTAATGTTTATAAAACATTTCTAAATCATATTAAACCATTTTTAAGGGGTTTAAACATTACATGTACACCAATTCATTAAATAAAGGAAAGTGATTTCCTTCGTGCTTATCGATGTGTATTTCCATGACTTGCGTATATATTCAATGTTCATATTAAGCAACCATCATCAACAATCATAATCAAACACATATAACATCCAATAGCATATAATACTATAGGTTAGGAGTTTCT
Organism: Allium fistulosum; assembly: GCA_030737815.1. NCBI lineage: Eukaryota > Viridiplantae > Streptophyta > Magnoliopsida > Asparagales > Amaryllidaceae > Allium > Allium fistulosum. Next base: position 1,223,181,341 of record CM060903.1, read on the forward strand.
CACGTTGGGTTTAAACGATTAACTAAAAATTGGCTATAGCTTCGCTAACTCGAACTTTTGGCTCACGATCACTTGGATGATTGCTCCTAGATGGCTCGACCTAGGCTTGGAATGGCTAGAGGAGCTCAAGTCCTAGGGTTGGGGAGGAGGAAGGCTCGGCCTATGGTGGAGGAAGTGGAGGCCGTGGATGGTAGAGAGGAAAAGTTGGAATTTTGGAATAGTTGAGGTGTTTATGTATGTATGTGTGTGTGTATATATATATATATATATATATATATATATATATATATATATATATATTTCTATGTGTGTGTGTGTGTGTGTGTATATATATAGGTATGTATGTATGTATTATAATTTAAATATCTTTTGAGAAATATTTTGGCATTATTTTCTTTAGGTTGGAAGACATGAAAAGAAGAGAGAAAGCTTAGGAAATGGAAGGAGAGGAAATGAGGAAATGAGAGGGAAGAGGGGTGATATTTATATGTGAATGGAGGAGAAAAATATCTGAGATATTTTACACATATGCATCATTATCCATCACTTCAACATGCCCTATCTTCATCACTTTATGGCCGAAATGACTCCACCCCATGTGCTTGCAATGATGCTTGTACCATGGTGTAAGAGGGTGGACTTTTGGTTAGCTTAGTTGGTAAGGAATTGATAATATCTTTGATATTTTGTTTATATATATATATATATATATATGTATGTCATGTGTATATTTATGTTGTGTATGTGCGTATGAACATGTCTTGTATATGTACATGTGTGTGTGTTTATGTATCTTACATATCCTTACAATGTTGCACAACTCTTACACGTCGAATCGTTACAAATTCCGATTTTGATTTCCGATTATATTTTTACTTTTTAGTTAATAAACATATATTGGTAGACAAAGTTTAAAATAATATTTTTATCATTATATAAGAAATTAAAGAGCTTACTTAATAATTAAAATAATTATTAAATCATTTAAACTAAATTTAAATTCAAAAATCAATTAATTGGAAATGATAACATCATTAATGATGTCATAAATACATTTAAATTTTTCCATAAATAAATAAATTATTTTACTTCATATTCGCATTCATATATACAAATGAGTGTATGCATTCAGCTTGGCGTGCGATGTCGGATGGCCGAGGAGCTGTTTATCGGTAAAATAATTTTCGGTTATTTTATCGATATTTAACATAGTGTATATATTTCTTTTATAAATATTTCTTCAAAATAAGATCACCAATATTATTTTTTTATTCAAAACATCATCACTTATATTTAAAAATCTTATTTTTGAATATTTTGAAATTTTTCTGAAACGATGAATTTATGGGTCGTTACATACTTCCCCCCTTAAAAGAATTTCGTCCTCGAAATTAAGGATAAGAAGAAGATAACTCAAAGACAAATATATATATATATATAACGAAGTGATACATATTTATAAGATATAGCATGTGACATCACCACAAGCCGGTGAGTACACCACACACATACAACTATGTATCCATTCTAAACTCGGGATGGGCTTTACTCATTCTTTCTTCTGTCTCCCATGTGCAGTCGCTGCGTCACCACTCCACTGGACTTTAACCAACCTTACAACTTTCCTCCTTAATCGCTTCTCGTCGTGATTTACGATTCGCACTGTTCGCTTGATAACTGCCAAATTAGGTTCAACTTCTAAATCTTCTTGGACGGCTGTTTCTATAATTTGCTCTGGATCATGCATATATTTCCGTATGTGAGATATGTGAAAGACATTGTGCACACTAGATAACCTTTCGGGCAATTCCACACGATAAGCTAATGGGCCAACCCTTTCGAGAATGGGAAAAGGTCCAATAAATCGAGGTGCTAACTTCCCTGCCCGACCAAATCTTACCACTCCTCTCATTGGAGAAACTTTCAGGAATACATAATCTCCAACCGAGAACTCTAAATTCCTTCGCCTTTGATCAGCATAGCTCTTCTGCCTACTCTGGCCTTTTTTCATTTTTTTTCTAATCATGTCAACCTTTTTTGAAGCTTCTCTAATCATGTCAGGACCTAGAACTAATTGATCTCCGTTCTCGATCCAACATGCTGGGGATCTACACGGACGACCAAACAAAGCTTCATATGGGGCCATGCCAATGCTAGCCTGATAACTGTTATTATAAGAGAATTCTATCAGATGAAGGTAGCTTTCCCATGAACCTCCGAAATCTAAGATGCAAGCTCTTAGAAGATCCTCCAACACCCGATTTACTCTCTCAGTTTGCCCATCGGTCTAGGGTGATATGCGGTGCTTATGTTTAGCTTAGTTCCTAAAGCCGTTTGCAATGCCTCCCAGAACTTACTAGTAAAGATAGGGTCTCGATCACTAACTATACTACTTGGGATACCATGCAATCGAACTATTTCCCTCATGTATATTTCTACCAAACTTGCAGCAGTTCTCGTTGGTTTTACTGGGATAAAATGCGCTCTTTGTTAATCGATCTATGATAACCCAAATGCCTTCATTTCCCTTTCTTGATCGTGGTAAGCTGTCGATGAAATCCATCGATATTTGGTCCCATTTCCAAGTCGGAATTTCAAGAGGTTGGAGTAATTCAGTGGTCTTTTGCTGATCACTTTTGATCTGTTGATAATTTGCACATCTGCTAATATGGATAGAGATATCCCTCTTCATGTCATCCCACCAAAAGGTCTTCTTCATATCTCGATACATTTTAGTAACTCCGGGATGTACAGAAAGTCGAGAATTATGACATTCTGTTAAAACTTCTTACCTTATCCCATCAACATTGGGAACACATATCCTTTCATTCATTCTTAAGATTCCCTGCTTATCTACTTTGAATCCCATCCATCTTCCCGGTATTATATTCTTCTCTACTTCCCCGGCTAGTCTTGAAATGATTGGATCCTTGAGCTGACTTTCTTTTATACGATTAATCAAGTTTGGATGTACCACTAAATAAGTGATAACGGTAAGCCTTCTGCTTAGCACATCCGCCACTACATTGGCTTTCCCGGGTGTGTATAAGATATCAAGATCATATGATGCGAGAAATTCTAACTAACGTTGTTGTCTCATATTTAAGTCCTTCTGAGTGAAAAGATACTTCAAAGATTTGTGATCCGTGAATATCTCAAACTTTTCACCTGTTTAAAGAAGGAACGTTATTTACTAGGGTCAATTAAAGTTTATTTATAATAAACTGTAAGGAATTCTTACCCAGTAGATAATGCCTCCATATTTTTGATGCGAACACAACAGCTAATAATTCTAAGTCATGTGTAGCATAATTTCTCTCATGAGTCTTTAGTTGTCTTCTTGCATAAGTGATGACCTTTCCATGCTACATCAGAACAGCGCCTACTCCTTCTCCACAAGCATTAGTATATATAGTTAAATTGCCGCCTTCATCAGCAATAACTAGGACTGGAGCGGTAGTTAACCTTCTCTTGAGTTCCTTGAATGCTTTTTCACATTTTGGTGTCCATTCGAACTTAACATCCTCCATAGTCAACTTTGTTAGATGGGAGGAAATTTTGGAGAAGTCTTGAATGGATCTCCGATAATATCCTGCCAATCCTAAGAAGCTGCGGATGTCCTTCGGGGTTTGTGGTTGCTTCCAATCTTGTATGGCTGAAATATTTTCTAGATCTACTGAGATCCCTTCTCCTGACACAATACGCCCAAGGAATCTTACTTCTTTCTACCAAAAGTGACATTTCTAAAATTTAGCTTTAAGTACATTTCTCTGCAATATTTCCAACACAATCTCCAAATGCCTTTCGTGCTCTTCCTCGGTTTTGGAATAGATAAGAATATCATCAATAAAAACCAACACGAATTTGTTTAGCACATCTCTAAATACTCTATTCATAAGGTCTATGAAATAGGCGGGTGCATTAGTCAACCCAAAATACATAACTAACCATTCGTAAAAGCAATCTGGACCCCTGAATGTAGTTAATGGAATGCCATTCTCAGCTATTCTTAGTTGATGGAATCATGTGGCTAAATCCATTTGTGAGAATACTCGGGCACCATGAGGTTGATCAAACAAGTCATATATGCGGGGTAGAGGATACTTGTTTTTAATCATTTGCTTATTTAGGTCTTGATAGTCTACACAAAGCCTTAGGGAGCCATCAGACTTAGCTACGAAACTACCGTTGTGCCCCAACTTGAGCGACTAGGTCTAATTAGTCCTATTTTTTAACAACTCATCAGTTTGGTTTGCCAACTCAATCTTTTCCTTCGGGGCCATCCTTCAAATAGGGTGAATAACGGGTTTTGCACCAGGAATTAAGTCGATTCGGAACTCAATTTCCCGATGCGGGAGCAAACTTTTAACTTCCTCAAAAACGTCCTAAAATTCCTTGACAATTAGTATTGTCTCCAAACCTTTTTGAGATGAGTCTAGTGCATACATGAAACTATCCCTTACCGGACTAGGTTCTTCACAAGATATTTCTATAAATTTCCCTAAGCTGGTCCACAAAGTTACCATCCTTTTAACGCAATCAAGGACAGCTTTATTCTTGGATAACCAATCCACACCGAGCAAAACTTCAAACTCAATAAAGTTAAGAACAAATAGGCCGCATGAAATTTTTTGGGAGAGGTGAGTAACTCAGACGTTTTCACAAATCATACAAAGATTAGTTATACCGCCTATAGGATTTGACACGCAAATAGGGGTATCTACTATTTTTGTGATCAATTTTAATCTATCAACCAATCCTTTAGCAATAAAACTATGGGAAGCCCTAGTATCAAATAATACTTTAACAAAATCATCATTGACATAAATATTACCTTCAAGAACTCCCTTGCCTTTTACATCAGTAGAGGTTGAATACTCATCTTTGATAGCATAGACCTTAACCTGCTCTCCTGTAACAACCCGCATATTTTACAATTTTATATTTAAATAATTTATTTAAATATAACGTCGTTAGTCGGATTAAGGTCTGAAAAGCTAATTTTTGCAAACGATCAAATCAGGACTCGGGACCACTTCCATTGAGTCCAAAATGACGTTTGCGACTTTTTTGAGTATAAGCTTCAATATGGTTGGAGTAAGTTGAATTTTGCTATTTTATGTTGGACTTTTGGGTTTGGGTTTGACCCAACTCAACGTATACTCTAGCTCAGCCCCTCTCTTCATCCATTCTTCCTCATTTCATTTCTTCTACTCTAGCTAAACTGAAAATGGTGGAAGAGAAGAGGAATTAGAATTGCCAAGCCCTAGATCCAATTGCAAACTCCAAATTCTTGCTCCAAATTGAAGTAGAAGCTAAGGTAAGCTCCATCTTCATCTTCTCCATCTCTTCTCCTCTTCAATTTCAGAAATTTCCTAAGCCCTAATTTAGGAAATGGTTGTTTTGAGCTTAGATTGAAGCTTGTGGAGTTGAAGTGAAGAGTGGTTAATCTTCTTCTTGTGTTCGTGCTTCTTACCTTTGTTTTTGAGTTAAAAAGGTGAGTTTTTGGAACTCACATCTAAGTCTATCGTTTTGCTATGGTTGGGAATGAATTCCTAATCCCTATTCATGTTCATTGCTTTTGTTTTGGATTGGCTTGTTCTGATATGTTTTGGCCACTTCGGCCTAGGCAAATTGTTGCCCAGACCAGGTGACCAAACGTCTGGAGGCCAAGCTCAAACGTCTGCTTTGGACCTGGAGTGAAAATAAACATACGACAGATAGAAGAAAAAGGGTAGTAACTATTTCAGTCGTCTGAACTAGCGTTTCAGACGTCTGTATGGAGGCTAGACGTTTGTTTTGCAATGTCAGACGTCTGGTAGGGTTTCTGGAATATTTCCAGAAACCGAAACCAGAAGTCTGGATAAACACCCAGACGTCTGGATGGTCTCAGACGTCTGGTTTGACGGACCAGACGTCTGGTTGGCTTTTCTGGAATTTTTCAGAGGCCAAAACCAGACGTCTGAATTGACCCCCAGACGTCTGGATTTCCCCAGTTCTGCCTAATTGCCTATTTTTGGTTGAAGCACTGTTTATTAATTTTTGTCGACTTGGTTTGTTGTTATCATTCATGATTGATTTTGATGGCTTCTTTTTAGATTTCATTCACGGGTTTTATAAATGATCCATTCAAATCGTATTAAAAGCTCTCTTCTCCAATTTATATATATTCTAATTAAAACACACACGCTTTTGCACTTCGAGCGAAGAGGGAGAAGAATTAAATGATTGGATAAAACGCGTGCTATGAACACGTGCGTTCATCCTTTCAATTAATTCCCAATCTATTCGTTTGACCGTTTTGACCTTTGGGTCTGGTTTACCGACGAGATGAGGTGAACTTTATACTGCTTTGAGTGTGAAGTTGACTAACGGTTAGTAAACCGTTTAGTGCGAACGTGGGTTATGGGACTCACGTTAACATTTTTCGGGTTCCTCTCCAAGAGTTTATGACACATTAGCTTCGGCGGCCAGTACTGGACCTATATGGGTCATTGATTGTCTATGTGGACAATTACTCCTATGTGGGAGTATTATATTGGCTTTGTCTATGTGGACAATTGCTCCTATGTGGGAGTAGAGCCTCCGTGTGTATCGCCCTTGGGCGTATGATACCACTAAATTAACAGTACTTGGCATAAAGACTCTGGTCTTAGCACGTGCGACTTTCTGATGTTTTATTATTATATTTCCCTTGAGTAGCGCCTTTCGACGATGGTTACATGGAACCACACGATATGAGTGCGACTACCCCGTGTAAATTTATATTGCCTATGTGGGCACTATTCGTTGCTATGTTGCATTGATTTTTGGATATGTTTCCATGTATGCTTGTGATTGCCGATATGGCGAGTTTTGGAATATCTCCTAAGTGGGAGTAACATTATTCTTTTTTTTGGGATATGATGTCCTTTGTTTATTTGAATTGCCGATGTATGCGGCTTGTTTTGATTCATCTTATGATAGATGATTTGGATATATCTTTTGGAGATAATTGGGGTATTTTATGATCTTGTATGTTCATTATCATTTAGTTATCTAAATGATTTGTTTAGCCAGACTGGCCCGTGTATTTTATACTCGGATCAGACCGAGATGTTTCAGGTTAGGTACTTTGGACTTAGCCTATTTTGCTTCCGCATGGACTACTCCGCTAGCTCCTTTTTGTCATAGCTTTTTGTGTAGTCCTTTTTGTCTGTATCTCTGATATGTATTCTTTTGACTCGTCTATATATAGTGGTTTGCTTTACCACTTGACATGTCTCAATTTGTAAACTCTGTAATGTATCTATGTATGTGTAAATGTAAGTGATGATTTACTATTCTGTGATGTGTATTACATTTGAGTTGTTATATTTGTTCTGATAGACCCTTCAGCCACCTATGGCTTTGTGTTAAGTATTTATTGGATATGTCGATCCACTTGAGAAAAATAGATATATGCTACCTTGTCCACGTATTCAGTAGGTAATTAAGGCAAGGCTATAGATGGTCGCTCCTAACCAGCTCTATTCTCCGCATTAGCAGACGGTGTTACCTAGTAATACTCTTTGCTAATGTGGGTCTCGGAGTGGGGCGTCACAGCTTGGTATCAGAGCTGAGTTCAGATCAAAATATGATAAGCATAGAATAGAGACACATATTATGGTACATTTAAGTGTTGTACGAATGTTACGAATCTTTGAATCACCGTGCCTTTGGGGTAGATAGAATTTTGGGAATACGTCTAAGAATGCATTTTTATTCCGTAGTATCCCATAATTGAATTAATGATATCTGCCTTTTGAATAATCTTTTCTCATCTTATCTTTCAGCTAATGACCGGAAGAGGCCGAGGACGACGCTCGGATGCTGGGCAATCTAGTGGCTCGCATCCGGACGGCGTTTATATGTCTGTTGATCAGTTCATGGAGTTATTTAGGAGCACTCAGCCTCCAGCTCCTATTCGTGCATCTCCTCCGCGCAAGTCTGCTTTTGCACGCCTGTGTAGTGATTTTTCTCATCTTGGTGGAAAGCCATTCAAAGGCTCTGAGTCCGTTCTTGAAGTTCAAGCTTGGATTCGCACATGTGAACGTATCTTCTCTCGCATGGATCTTTCTGACCATGATCGAGTTCTTGTAACTTCTAGCTTATTGCAAGAGTGTGCCCTTGATTGGTACGAACTTCTTATATCTGAACTTGATGAGTCTGTTCTTTCTTGGACTCAGTTCAGGGAACGCTTCGAACTCAAATTCATTCCTGAATCTGAGAAGTTTTATTAGCCCGTCGCTTCCTTGAGTTGAAGCAAGGGAAGTCTTCCGTTTTTGATTATGTTGCATCTTTCGAGGCCTTATCTAAGTATGGTCTTGAATTCATTAGCACTTCTTATAAGAAGAATCTGAAGTTTGTTTCTGGTCTTAAGAAATATCTTAAGAAGTCCGTAATGCTCCAGCTTAAGCTTTCTTTTGAGGAGTTGGTTGATTCGGCCCTTCATCTTGAGGCCATCGAGAAGGAGTGTGATAGTGGTGATGATGTTGAGGTTCACAAGAACCCCAATAAGAAGAAGTTTCCATTTAATAAGCAGGGATTTCTTCCTTCTAAGAAGAAGAAGCCGGTTGAATCTGGTTCTAACTCTCAATCTGCTGGAACACCTTCCATTCGGAAGTGTTTCAATTGTGGTTCTTCTGATCATATGATTCGAGCTTGTCCTAAGCCTCTCTTCTGTCATTATTGCAAGAAGGAAGGTCACCGTGTTTCCACTTGCCCTATTGCTCCTGCTAGTGCTAAGTCTGGCAAGCTTTATGTTGCTAAAGCTTCTGGAGGTCCTTCTCAGCCCAAAGGTACATCTCCATCTATTTTGGAAGGTTCTATTTTGTTTCATGACCGTAGTATTCGAGTTCTTTTCGATACGGGTGCTTCGCATTCATTCGTATCGAAGACGCTCGTCGATTATTTGTCTTTGGATGTTTCTTGTATGATTACTTCGTTGAGGATTGCGAATCCTATTAGGGGATCTGCAACCCTTAGCATGCTTTGTGATGAAGTTGAGATTGTTTTATGTGGCTTTTCTTTTCGTGCGAATCTGCATGTTATTTCTTATTTGGATTTTGATATGATTTTGGGTATGGACTGGCTAGTGAGATACGATGCCAGGATTATTTGTTCTGAAAGAATTTTATATCTTCGACATTCGGATTCGTCTATGCAGCTATCACCTGTTCTTCAAAATGTGGATAATTCCGAAATGGCTTTATATTCTCTTGACTCACAAGATGATGATGATATATCTCGTATTCCGATTGTTTGTGACTTCTTTGATGTTTTTGAGCCGGTTTTGGGTTTGCCACCCAAGCGGGCGATCGAGTTCCGCATTAATCTCATTCCAGGCGCGAAGCCAGTTGGGCGTCCTCCCACGAGGATGTCTACAAAAGAAAATGAGGAACTCAAGAAGCATCTTTTAGAGCTTGAGTCCAAACAGTTGATCCAATCCAGTTTTTCACCGTGGGGTACCGCGGTCGTCTTCGTGAAGAAGTCCGATGGAACTCTTAGGCTCTGCATCGACTATCGCAAGCTTAACGAGTTGACCATCAAGAATAGGTATCCTTTGCCGAGGATCGATGATATGTTCGATCTATTGAGTGGCGCTAAGGTCTTCTCTCAGCTCGACCTTGCCACTGGTTTTCATCAGCTCCGAGTCGCGGAAGATAGCATACCCCTTACAGCTTTCCGCACTCGATATGGTTCTTTTGAGTGGCTCGTTATGTCGTTCGACTTGACGAACACTCCGGCTTTCTTTGTTGATCTTATGAATCGAGTATTCCGGGAATATCTCGATAAGTTCGTCCTTGTGTTCATTGATGACATTCTTGTTTATTCTAAGTCTGAAGCCGAGCATGCTAATCACTTGAGAATTGTCTTGAGTACTCTTCGTCACCATCAGCTAAAAGCCAAATTCTCCAAGTGCCATTTTTGGGAGAATAAGGTTAAGTTCTTAGGCCATGTTGTATCTTCCGACGGCATCTCTGTCGATCCCTCAAAAATCGAAGCCATTCAAAATTGGAAGAGGCCTGAGAATATTCATGAGATTCGAAGTTTCCTTGGATTGGCGGGTTATTACCGTCGGTTCATTAAGAATTTTTCTCGTGTTGTGCTTCCTCTCACCAGCCTTACTCAGAAAGGCATTCGTTATATTTGGTCCGATAAGTGTGAAGCTTCCTTTCAGACATTGAAGGAACTTCTCACTAATGCTCCTATTCTCGTGGTTCCGGAGGGGAATCATGATCTTGTTGTCTACACCGATGCTTGTGGTAGTGGTCTCGGTGCCGTGCTTATGCAGAAGGATCGGGTAGTTGCTTATGCTTCTAGGCAACTGCGTCCGAATGAAATTCGCTATGCCACTCATGATCTTGAGTTAGCCGCCATCGTCTTCGCCTTGAAGATTTGGCGACACTATTTATTAGGCGAGCGCTTCATTCTCTATACCGATCATAAATCGTTGAAATATTTGTTCACTCAGAAGGAACTCAATATAAGGCAACAACGTTGGCTCGAGTTTCTTGCCTCCTATGACTTTGATATCCAATATACCCCTGGTAAGGGAAATCGTGTTGCTGATGCGCTTAGTCGCAGACATTCGGCTGTCGTTTCTATGATGCTTGCCGAATGGGATATTCTTAAGACTCTATCTTTTTGTGATATTCGTGATCGAGCTTCATCCTCTGATTCTTCGATAGCATTATTCAGTTTGGAAGCTCGACCCTCTTTATTGGATCGTATTGCCGATGCTCAGCGGCGTGATCCTGATCTTGTGCATCTTATTCAGCTTTGGGAGACTGGATCCAGTGACGAGATGTCATTGGATTACAGTATTGATTCTCATCAGTGCCTTCGCAAGAAGAACCGGGTTATTGTGCCTTCTGATCCTTCACTTAGGCATGACATTCTTGACGATTGTCATCGTTCTAAGTATACCATTCATCTTGGTTCTAGCAAGATGTATGCCGACATGTGTCGCTTATATTATTGGAAAGGCATGAAGCGCGATGTAGCAAGTTATGTGAGCAATTGCATGACTTGTCAACGTATTAAAGTCGAGCATCAGCGCCCTTCTGGTCTTCTTCAGCCGTTAGAGATTCCATTGTGGAAATGGGATCAAATTTCGATGGATTTCATTGATGGTCTACCTCGATTGAGGTCGGGCCATACTTCTGTTTGGGTCATAGTTGATCGATTGACCAAGTCCGCTCACTTTATTCCGATTAAGTCCACTCGGACTGCTTCTCTTTTGGCTAAGTTATTTATCAAGGAAATCGTGAGACTTCACGGTGTTCCTAGTTCGACTGTTAGTGACCATGATCCTTTATTCACCAGTCATTTTTGGAAGAGTCTTCAACAAGCTTTGGGAACAAAGCTTAATTTCAGCACAGCCTATCATCCGCAGTCTGATGGACAGACTGAGCGGGTGAATCGTATCTTGGAAGATCTCCTCCGTATTTGTATTCTTGATTTTGGAGGTAGTTGGGAGGATCATTTACCCCTTGTAGAGTTCTCCTACAACAATAGTTTTCAGTCCAGTATCGGTATGGCTCCTTTCGAAGCCTTATACGGAAGGCCATGTCGATCACCTTCATGTTGGTTGGAATCTGGGGAGAAGCTTATTCTTGGCCCAGATTTTGTTCTTGATTCTTCTGAAAAGATTGTTCTTATTCGTCAGAGAATGAAAGAGGCACAAAGCCGCCAGAAATCCTACGCGGATAACCGTAGGAAGCCTCTCGAGTTCTCGGTTGGTGATCTTCTCTTTATTCGTGTTTCTCCTTTGAAGGGGGTTATGCGCTTCAGTGTGACAGGGAAATTGGCTCCTCGTTTTGTAGGACCATTTCCTATTACTGAATGTATTGGCCCTGTGGCTTATAGAGTTTCACTTCCAGCTCATCTATCCGGAGTTCACAACGTGTTTCACGTCTCTCAGCTTCGGAAGTGTCTCCGAGAATCGGATTCTGTTATCGACTCTCCTGATTTGCAAGGGCTTGAGATCTCACCAGACTTATCTATACAGCAACCTATTCGCGTACTTGCCATGGAGGTGAGACACCTTCGAAACAAGGACGTGCCGCTCATTAAAGTTCAATGGTCCGCTAATCCCAATGACTGTACTTGGGAAACCAGAGAGTTTATCGAGCGATCCTATCCAGGTTTTCTATCTTTGCTTAGAAACGGTGAGAATATCTTTTCTATCTCAAGCTTATTTTCCTTCCTTTTGGATGTAAGTGTGTAGTTGTTGCAAATTCTTCTCTAGAAATTGCGTGGACGCAATTTTGTTAAGGAGGGGAGATCTGTAACAACCCGCATATTTTACAATTTTATATTTAAATAATTTATTTAAATATAACGTCGTTAGTCGGATTAAGGTCTGAAAAGCTAATTTTTGCAAACGATCAAATCAGGACTCGGGACCACTTCCATTGAGTCCAAAATGACGTTTGCGACTTTTTTGAGTATAAGCTTCAATATGGTTGGAGTAAGTTGAATTTTGCTATTTTATGTTGGACTTTTGGGTTTGGGTTTGACCCAACTCAACGTATACTCTAGCTCAGCCCCTCTCTTCATCCATTCTTCCTCATTTCATTTCTTCTGCTCTAGCTAAACTGAAAATGGTGGAAGAGAAGAGGAATTAGAATTGCCAAGCCCTAGATCCAATTGCAAACTCCAAATTCTTGCTCCAAATTGAAGTAGAAGCTAAGGTAAGCTCCATCTTCATCTTCTCCATCTCTTCTCCTCTTCAATTTCAGAAATTTCCTAAGCCCTAATTTAGGAAATGGTTGTTTTGAGCTTAGATTGAAGCTTGTGGAGTTGAAGTGAAGAGTGGTTAATCTTCTTCTTGTGTTCGTGCTTCTTACCTTTGTTTTTGAGTTAAAAAGGTGAGTTTTTGGAACTCACATCTAAGTCTATCGTTTTGCTATGGTTGGGAATGAATTCCTAACCCCTATTCATGTTCATTGCTTTTGTTTTGGATTGGCTTGTTCTGATATGTTTTGGCCACTTCGGCCTAGGCAAATTGTTGCCCAGACCAGGTGACCAAACGTCTGGAGGCCAAGCTCAAACGTCTGGTTTGGACCTGGAGTGAAAATAAACATACGGCAGATAGAAGAAAAAGGGTAGTAACTATTTCAGTCGTCTGAACTAGCGTTTCAGACGTCTGTATGGAGGCTAGACGTTTGTTTTGCAATGTCAGACGTCTGGTAGGGTTTCTGGAATATTTCCAGAAACCGAAACCAGAAGTCTGGATAAACACCCAGACGTCTGGATGGTCTCAGACGTCTGGTTTGACGGACCAGACGTCTGGTTGGCTTTTCTGGAATTTTTCAGAGGCCAAAACCAGACGTCTTAATTGACCCCCAGACGTCTGGATTTCCCCAGTTCTGCCTAATTGCCTATTTTTGGTTGAAGTTTCACTGTTTATTAATTTTTGTCGACTTGGTTTGTTGTTATCATTCATGATTGATTTTGATGGCTTCTTTTTAGATTTCATTCACGGGTTTTATAAATGATCCATTCAAATCGTATTAAAAGCTCTCTTCTCCAATTTATATATATTCTAATTAAAACACACACGCTTTTGCACTTCGAGCGAAGAGGGAGAAGAATAAAATGATTGGATAAAACGCGTGCTATGAACACGTGCGTTCATCCTTTCAATTAATTCCCAATCTATTCGTTTGACCGTTTTGACCTTTGGGTCTGGTTTACCGACGAGATGAGGTAAACTTTATACTGCTTTGAGTGTGAAGTTGACTAACGGTTAGTAAACCGTTTAGTGCGAACGTGGGGTATGAGACTCACGTTAACATTTTTCGGGTTCCTCTCCAAGAGTTTATGACACATTAGCTTCGGCGGCCAGTACTGGACCTATGTGGGTCATTGATTGTCTATGTGGACAATTACTCCTATGTAGGAGTATTATATTAGCATTGTCTATGTGGACAATTGCTCCTATGTGGGAGTAGAGCCTCCGTGTGTATCGCCCCTGGGCATATGATACCACTAAATCAACAGTACTTGGCATAAAGACTCTGGTCATAGCACGTGCGACTTTCTGATGTTTTATTATTATATTTCCCTTGAGTAGCGCCTTTCGACGATGGTTACATGGAACCACACGATATGAGTGCGACTACCCCGTGGAAATTTATATTGCCTATGTGGGCACTATTCTTTGCTATGTTGTATTGATTTTTGGATATGTTTCCATTTATGCTTGTGATTGCCGATATGGCGAGTTTTGGAATATCTCCTAAGTGGGAGTAACATTATTCTTTGTTTTGGGATATGATGTCCTTTGTTTATTTGAATTGCCAATGTATGCAGCTTGTTTTGATTCATCTTATGATAGATGGTTTGGATATCTCTTTTGGAGATAATTGGGGTATTTTATGATCTTGTATGTTCATTATCATTTAGTTATCTAACTGATTTGTTTAGCCAGACTGACCCGTGTATTTTATACTCGGGTCAGACCGAGATGTTTCAGGTTAGGTACTTTGGACTTAGCCTATTTTGCTTTCGCATGGACTACTCCGCTAGCTCCTTTTTGTCATAGCTTTTTGTGTAGTCCTTTTTGTCTGTATCTCTGATATGTATTCTTTTGACTCGTCTATATATAGTGGTTTGCTTTACCACTTGACATGTCTCAATTTGTAAACTCTGTAATGTATCTGTGTATGTGTAAATGTAAGTGATGATTTACTGTTCTGTGATGTGTATTACATTTGAGTTGTTATATTTGTTCTGATAGACCCTTCAGCCACCTATGGCTTTGTGTTAAGTATTTATTGGATATGTCGATCCACTTGAGAAAAATAGATATATGCTACCTTGTCGACGTATTCAGTAGGTAATTAAGGCAAGGCTATAGATGGTCGCTCCTAACTAGCTCTATTCTCCGCATTAGTAGACGGTGTTACCTAGTAATACTCTTTGCTAATGTGGGTCTTGGAGTGGGGCGTCACAGCTCATTTCTTCATTAACGGGCACTTGTTCTTCCAATGGCCGGGTTGATGGCAATTATGGCAGAGACTTTTCTGCACCATAGGAGAGACGGTTCCTTGTTGCTGCCTTTGAACCTTGGGACTCCTGGAGTACTTTAAATAATGGCCTTTCTTTCCACGGTTAAAACATTCAACATCTTTAAAATGGTTTTCCTGAGACCCTTCTCCAGGCTTGCCTTTCCATGGCTTCTTTTCATTGTTATTGAACTTCCTCTTGTTGTTTTGGGTTGCGACTGGATTCCTCTTATTCAAAGCTTCATAACGGAAACCCATATCAATTAAATCCACAAAGGTTCCTTTAACATGGGCGGTCATCCTATCCTGATATTGCTCCTTCATCCCAGAAATGAACATCTCATTTTTCTTCAGAGGCGTGTTTATCAATTCAGGCCCAAAGCGAGACAGTTCATTGAATTTGTGAAAATACTCTTCCATGGACATCGCTTCTTATTTTAGATCCATGAAACTTCTATAGAGGTAGGATTTGCCAACGGTGGGCATGTATTGTTTTTCAAAAACTTCTTTAAACCTTGCCCAAGAGAAATTATCTTTAGATTCATTAAGAGTAATGGACTCCCACCAAGCTAGAGCCTCATCCTTCAATTGCTAGGAGGCCAAGAATCTCTTTTGATTATCATCAATGTCTAATCCATTAAAGATTTTTTCATAGGATCTGAGCCAAGCTTGAACTTCAATAATAGATTATGTGCCTTGGAATGACTTTCCTCCCAATCTAGTATAATCTTTGCAAAGAGCGGCAAAGTTAACTTGAGGTGGCATAGGAATTACCACTTCCTCCATTACTGTAGCATTTGATCGACCGTTAGTGGTCGTAGTGTTGCTACGTCCCATTCGTCCTCTTCTATTACTCATCACCTGCTATCTACATATAGTAAGGGAACATCTTTAGAAATATAGATGAAATTATTTTAGGGAATGGGTATAAACTCGAATAAACATATTGGGATAAAATTTCAAATATGCGCTCTCTCAGACTAAACTCATCCTAGGGTAATACTAACCATATCTCTAATGATTTGACCCCATCTAGGCTTTGGTATTCGCTCAACCATAAGCTCTGATACCAAATGTGACGACCCATCTCCTCGACCCTTAGAAATTAACACTAATACATCCTCGGTATTCACGTGTCGTAAATCCAAGTGCCGAGAAGGCAGATTATCATGGGGTAAAGAAATAAAGATAGAAGATAAGACAATAATAGAATCTCACATCGTATTCAACACATAATTATACATATGATTAGTACATGCAATTACTCCAAATTGTTCCATCAAAATTGCGACAGGTACTGACCCAGCTAGGATAGTTATAACGACCTATCCGTACAGTGCTGGTAAATAGTAATACATAATACAGACACGGCGGAAAGTGATTGATGAATTCAAAAAAAGACCCAAAATGATCCATGCTCCATTCCAAAATTCTCCAGCTTACCTCACTAGTTGGCTGCCCTGGAAAACAGGGCACCTAGAGTTTAAGGGGAAAAGAAAATATACTCCGGGTCAGTCATGGGACTGGTGTGAGAAACTCAAAATACAATGTTTAGAAACAAAAGGTATCTCATAAGACCATGCTGCACATAAACACGGAATGAGTTTTTATCTTATGATAACCAAAACATTTGCTACACAGAGTATGGGGATATTATTTTTAATGACATCCTTATTGAAAACACTTTTCAAGTAAGTATACATAATCTTAGCCGAAATTGTTACATTATTAAATTCCATCATACTAGGCTCTACAATGAAATTCGAAGGCACTTATTGGAGAATGGATTTCCATACAATGACAAGGTAAGGGATTACCTTCTAACAGTACATCTCTAAAAAAATGTACCTGAGGCTCCAACCTCTACCAACACAGAACCGACCTACCTTTACCGTAGATAGTACCGAATATGTCATCACCCCGGTCGTTCTTGACCTATCTGAGAGCTCTCTTTGCATACACCACATTAATTTAAAACCCGACGTCATAGTGGGAGTAAATATACCAAGAAAGGTGATGACTATATCCCAATGGGAGTGACCCACTTAGCTCTGCTGCATCTACCCTGTTTATGTCATTTCCGAGTGATGAGGCTCAAGGTAACGATTACCATACTCGTAGCACATTCCACTTTGATGCCACATTGCCAATCCATAATCACACAACTGATTTCTACAAACATATGACTCCCGAGCTCATATGTCTCAGGAAAGGGTGTTAAGCTAAGAGAAGTCGACTTCTCTACCACCAATCAGATGATACATTCATAGAGATCAACCAATGTAATTACAATTGCGACGTTAGACATTCGTCCATGGAAGTTGTCGAGGAACAGGACAAACCGAAGGTACTCTCCTAGCACATCCTATCGGAAGTTACTCCTAGGATTAGTAGCGATTAGTCCTTGCATTGGATATTTCATAACGAAGAGACTACTGCTACTATATGTACATTGAGAGTTTATCCCCAAATGATCAACAAGCAGTCCTTCGTTACGAAAATCCCAAATATCATATCCATGTCTTCACTTCGAATACGTAAATTGGTTCGAAGTGGTCTTCGGATAGGAATTACCCAAATCCGACCTCGGTTCCTTCAAATCCAATCATCGATAAAAAGATGTTCTGTGAATAGGGAATCACTCTTTAATTGATTAAGTTCTTTTTATCAAAATTTCTTGTGGAGATATATATTTCTAAAACATTCATTTCGATACATACGGAATCATTAAACCTCTCTTATCAAATCCTTTGATTACTTTAAACACTTTTTGAACTGGAATTAAATTCGAAATCATTTCTTTTTTTCACTTAGGAAAACATTTTCAATTCATTTCATTTAAATCTTAACAAAGATTTCTTAATTCAAAACTCATAATTTTAATTGGGTTAAAACCATGTTATCTAAGATGTTAATTCAAAACCAGTAAATATTCAGTGAGCAGAATCTATATAAATCATCTAATTCCACTCAATATCAATTCCCGTATTCAAAAAATACTATGGGCGGAATAACGGTGAAAGCACCTTTTAAATTCCACGAATAGTATGAGTTCCCTCTTTGGGATTTAACGCTGAGTACAAGAAGATTATCTCCATAAAATCCAAGTTATTTATATTTGGAGAATTATATCCTTTATACTTTTGAAAATTTTGATCCGAGTAAATCAAATTTACTATCTCATCTGTCGGGCCAGTCCGGATAGGCAGGGAGAGCAGGTAACTGGTTTCCCTAGCCCAAGCCTAGACATTACCTCTTTGACACCCATAAGACGGTCAAGTAATTTGATTGACTCTAAATCATTTAATATTTAACCATTCCATACATCCTTCATATCATCTTTAAAATACTTTATTGATCATTTGAAAACATTTACAAAAGATTTGAAAAAGAACGGTTACGTTTAAAACTACATTTCAAAAGTTATAGAAAAGTGCTTTTTTAAGCTATATTGATCAAAACGACTTTTCTACATTTGGAAATTCATTTTTATAACTCAAATCGCTTTTAAAACATTTCAAAAGGTTTTTAGAATTTATTTCATATTTTAAACAATTTTAAAATATCATTTTCAAAGAAATCCTCTTTATGGATTCCGAACTGCAAAACCACGATTTTTCCAAAAACTTGTTTTACTCATATTTCAAAATCTACTTGTCGAAATCTCGATTTTCTTTCTTTGTTTGAAAACTATGGATATAATAGTTCGGAAAATTCTTATCTCGAAAAATTCCAAGCTAAATTTCATTCTATATACTCGTTTGACTTTTATGGCGCGAAATCGCGAACTATCGTTACGCGACGCACCTAATTTTGACTAAATTTTCAATATTCATTTAAACTTTGCCAAAACACTTTTAAATGTTTATAAAACATTTCTAAATCATATTAACCCATTTTTAAGAGGTTTAAACATTCCATATACACCAATTCATTAAATAAATAAAAGTGATTTCCTTTGTGCTTATCGACGTGTATTTCCGTGACTTGCATATATATTCAACATTCATATTAAATAATCATCATCAACAACCATAATCAAACACATATAACATCCAATAGCATATATTACTATAGTTTAGGAGTTTCTCACCTCGGGTTTAAACGACTAACCAAAAATTGGCTATAGCTTCACTAACTTGAACTTTTGCTCACTATTACTTTGAATATTGCTCCTAGATGGCTCGGCCTAGGCATGGAATGGCTAGAGGAGCTCACGGCCTAGGGTTGGGGAGGAGGAAGGCTCGGCCTATGGTGGAGGACGTGGAGGCCGTGGATGGTACATAGGAAAATGTGGAATTTTGGAATAGTTTGAGGTGCTTAAGTGTATATATATATATATACACATATACATACATACATACATACATGTATGTATGTATGTGTGTATGTATGTATTATAATTTAAATTTCTTTTGAAAAATATTTTGGCATTATTTTCTTTAGGTTGGAAGACATGAAAAGAAGAGGGAAAGCTTAGGAAATGGAAGGAGAGGAAATGAGAGGGAAGAGGGGTGGTATTTATAGGTGAAAATGAGGTGTAAAATATCTAAGATATTTTACACATATGCATCATTATCCATCACTTAAACATGCCCCATCTCCATCGCCTTTATGGCCGAAATGACTCCCCTCATGTGCTTGCAATGATGCTTGTACCATGGTGTAAGAGGGTGGACTTTTGTTAGCTTAGTTGGTAAGGAATTGATAATATCTTTGATTTTTTGTTTAAATATATATATATATATATATATATATATATATATATATGTATGTATGTGTGTGTGTGTGTGTGTGTATATATATGTATGTATGTATGTCATGTGTATATTTATGTTGTGTATGTGCATATGAACATGTCTTGTATATGTATATGTGTGTGTTTATGTATCTTACATATCCTTACAACGTTGCACAACTCCTACGCGTCGAATCGTTACAAATTCCAATTTCGATTTCCGGTCATATTTTTAGTTTTTAGTTAATAAACATATATTTGTAAACAAAGTTTAAAAATAATATTTCTATCATTATATAAGAAATTAAAGAGTTTACTTAATAATTAAAGTAATTATTAATCATTTAAACAAAATTTAAATTCAAAAATCAATTAAATGGAAATGATAACATCATTAATGATGTCATAAATACATTTAATTTTTTTCATAAATAAATAAATAATTTTACTTCATATTCGCATTCATATATACAAATGAGTGTGTATCCAGCTAAGCGCGCGATGTCGGATGGCCGAAGAGCTGTTTATCGATAAAACGATTTTTGGTTATTTTATCGATATTTAACACAGTGTATATATTTCTTCTATAAATATTTCTTCACAATAAGATCACCAATATTATTTTTTTATTCAAAACATCATCACTTATGTTTAAAAATCTTATTTTTGAATATTTTAAAATTTTTCTGAAGCGATGAATTTACGAGTCGTTGCAACGATAATAACTCTAAGCTTTTGAATATTAATTTTAAATAATAGTATGAAATATTCCAATATTCATTAATATGCAGAATGCTATAACTGATGACTCAGAAAATGTGCTATAAGATATAGTTCTACCTGCAATACAAGCCATTGTCACAAATGAACTTAGAAATAATTTTCTTCCCTTTGCATCACATAATTCATTAGACTTTAATGACTTTGGACTATGTTACAATGCAATGGAGTCATTTCGACTCACGGGCCACAAACCAGATCAACACAAAGATCAAACCAAGTTTCAAACAAACTCAAGAAGTGGTAAAAAAAATCTTTAAAATATCATTCTAGTATTAAGTAACAGAATTAAAATCGGGTTTTTTCTTTGCAGAGGAAAAAATTGAAAAATCGCTTAAGAAGAAGTGGGTAGACGGCGAAATCCTAAACAGAGAATTTGGAAGAAAAAAAAACAAGAAGCAACCCAAACAAAATGCCCATAACAATAAGCAGATTTATAAGTAAATATTTATTTTACTTAAAAGTAAAATATACAAATTAAACTTTAATTTAAATAACATATGGTATGCTTATATGCTTAAAATAATAGTATCATATGCTTATATACAAAATGATAGTCAAGTACATAATGATATACACACACATAATGCTAATACATTGCAAAAATAAAGTATTATAAAGACTTATTATGTTAACATAAACACCTTAACGAAAATGATATATTATATTAGCATTGTCATGGAAACTACTAGTAACACAATAAATACTAAACTATTTTAGCATTATACCTAATATACTATTATCTTACCTAAAATTTTTATAACAGTAACAACAATAATTGTGCATTTTTCATCATGGTAAACATTAAAAAGATGGATAAGTAACAGCTTCCAATCCAACATGAAAAGAAGGAAATTGATATGCTTAGAGTTGAAACATTTTTTCAAATACTCAATGATGCTGAGAGCAGCTGATCAGCGCACAAATACTTTGCAAACTTATACAAGACAAAGAGATAGAAGAATCCAAAAAACAAACAACTCCAATAATCATTAAATTTGATTTGAACTGTTTCTCATTATATTCAAAAACAACTAGCAGGATATTTGACTGAACATTGTTGTCATCATTACTACGAAACAAGGAAAAAAAATTGGTAAAACAAAATAAAAACAAATAAATACAAAATATAAACATGATATATAATATAAATTAGTAATGTAGAATGATAGAAAAACATAGCATTTTATTTTTAAAATCCATCAAACTGACTTATTAATGAAGGCTGACAAGTATGCATAACATTTTATGTTTGTAATTCATCATAATGAATTAGTAATGCAGAATGATAGATAAATATAGAATTGCATTTAAAAGAAAACTCGAAAATAATTCTGCAATTGTTTAAACCCAAATCAGCTATCAACATATCAAAAAAAAATCCGACAATGAAAGAACGGCAAAATAAAAATCAACAAAATAGAAAAACAGATCTAAAAATGAACGTAATAATGAACGTAGTTCAAAATTTAAAAAAAAACCTAAAACAAATTTGAACTCGTTGAGATCGTTGAGATGGATACCAGATCGAAATCCATGAAATAAATTGAAGTCGTTGAAGTAAATTGAAGTACCTGGAAATTTTGATGATATTGAAGTAAATTGAAGTCATTGAAGTCCTTGAATGAATGCAGAAGATTCGACGTTGTGAAATCAGAGAAGATTCGACCTAAAGATCATAGAGAAAAAGAAACAAGGTTAAGGGGGAAGATTTGACGGCATGAAGTTGAGACAGAAGAAGACGACGTCATGATTTATATTTTTGTTAATGTTTTTTCCTTCAGTCTAAAAAAGAAAGCCCATGTCCTTAGGATTAAAAACAAAACCTAAGTCCATGAGCCTAAAAACGTAAATAAGTATTACCTTCAGCCTATTTTCCTAAAACAAAAAACTCAAAATGAAAAAACAAGTGTAGTGGCAACATCCTATATTTTTTAACTAAGCACTAGAAGTAAGACTGCACTTATATAGAAGATAAAAAACTATTCGAGGACATCCACACTCTATCTAGAGCTGCACAAAGGTTGGGTCGGGTTGGGTTACACCAAACACTTCACCCGACCAGTATAAGTATGGGTTAAAGATAGTTCAACCCGTACCCAACCTCATATGAAGTCGGGTATGAGATTAATCGAAGTATGGATTCGGTTGGGTTTAGCAAGGCTGGATTGAGTTACATGAACCTAATACAGAAACAAGAATTCAAAAAAAATTCAAAATATTCAACTCAAAAATGCATATTTTAGCTAGCATAATGTATTAAATCTAATTGATTCACGACAATACATATTTTATTAGAATTTTATCATAAAAGACATCACATAGAATTGATTGAGTGCATATTAGGGTAGAAGTTTCATTTCAAAATATATTAAAATGCTCCCAAAATACTCCTCAAAATCTCTCAATCAATCATATGTGTTTTGATCGTTTTAATTTTACTCAGACTGATATCGAATATAAATTTTGAACATAATTTTTTAGTATATTTATTATAAAATACATATACTTTATTATAGATTTTGGCTACTCTAATTTTACATGAATTGATACTGAATGAGTTTTCTAAATATGGTTGTGTTGGATTAAAATAGGATTGGGTGGAATAAAATACCCATCCGACCTGTACATAGTATGAATTACAAATTTTAAATCCGTGTAAATTAGAAACACGTCCTTCTTTTCTAAACTTATTATTTTACATCCTTCCTTTTTAGAAACTATTTTCTACACCCGTCTTTTTTTGAATTTTGTTTTTTTTTTACTTCTCTCGTTTTCAAATTTAAAAGCACCCGTTTCGACTTGTATTCAACGGTTATGAGTTATAGATGTATACCCTAAAAACACGTTATTAAGATTAGTAAAATTATCCAAATACCTCCGTTAATTTCACCTTTCAAAAAAATTAATAATGTAATTTATAAAAGAAAATTAAAAGGAACCTAAGCCTAATATTTTATAATCATAATGATGTATGACAAAATTTCTCTAGTAATTCATATCCGATCCGAACTAGGTTGGATTGAATCAGGTTATGTGGATTGGGTTGAATCGGTGAATTCCCCAACTCTAACTCATTAAACGCAATTTGCTTACAACACACAAGTATCATTAACTTGGTAAAGTGCAGCTTCCCTTCATCTAATAACCACAAATTGGCACACATTATGAGCGATTTGGCCAAAAAGAAATTTGCAAGCATATGACCCAACCAAATTAATTGTGTATTTGACCTCGATGAAAATAAAAGGCAGTTAACACACATTAACATCCAGAATGGCATTCAAATTCATATTGCATGGCTAGGCTACCATACAATTTAGAAATCAAAGAATTGAATAATAGCAGCCAATCTGATTGCTCAACTGCTTCAAAAGAAATATATCCTTATTCATAGCTAAAATAAAAAACGCTCCAACTCGATAGTGTCTCTCTCTGTTTTTTTTTTTCTTTTTTTTTTATTACAGCCAGGGTAAAAAATAAAGAGCATATTAACATACAACCAGCTGATCCTTCACAAAACGAGTCATTAGCTCATTCATACACATTAAGCAAACGTGTACTACCCTAAAAGCCTTATACTATATATATGCGAATACAGCAAAGGTTCATAAACAAGCCAAACTCCAAGCCATGTTTCTTTCACCGAACCACCATACCATCAACTTCTGCGTTTACGCTACCATTGACTAACATAATTTACAAAATGTAAAGCACACATCAACTTATAAGTTGAAACTATTATTTCCCTTAATGGGTTAAACTACCGACCAATGTTTGATGAATTATCATGGCGTTGCTCTCGCAGATATCTAAGAAGTGTTTCAGCCTGTAAAATAACATGCAAAAAATAATCAACATCAAGCTAAAAGTTTCACTCTAAAAGATAGGTATTGAGTATATCTAATAACATGAAAATCGAGCCGTTAAGTCAAATATCCTAATTAGTATGTGTAACATTTAAATAAACAAACAAGGAAAGAAAATTAATACCAACTGTTGTTTACAGTTTACACTGTGACTTGCTGTTATTTTTGAGTGACAGCATGACAAACTTTCATAATTTATGGACACTAGATAGTGCATCATGAAGTAATATTCAAGCACCCGTCCACTTGTAATCATGTATATTTGAAAGAGTAAGACGGTTTTAAATATAGAACCAATAATTTGAAGCTAACTAGCAAACCCAGCTACCATGCAACTGTCTAATAATTGGAAGCCTATTCAAAGCCAATAACCGGCTAGATTAGGACATGGTTTAGCGACAATTACTTTATTAAATTCTCAAAAAAAATAGTTGAAGGCACATGATAGATTGCAAGCTTAGTTAATAAAACATATAGGCTAAACAATGTTAACTTGGCAACTAATTTATTTTACACAATATCCTAATGGTCTCCTGAAATAAATAAGTTATTCTATGTCTTTGTGGCACTTCCAATTTATAAATTGGATAACCAAACAGCACCTAAAACTTCAAACATATCTTAAACCATAATACACGTTCATATACTGTCTTATTTTCTACCCTCTAATTAAAAACTTCAGGGATATTTTAAATTGATACCGGATGATCTCACAAGTCTGGAATTTTAGTTATATGGTACCATTTGGCTAAAATACAACCAAATTATAAATTGGATAACCAAACAACACCTAAAACTTAACGTATCTTAAACTATAATGCATATTCATACGAGTGTCTTCTTTTCTACCCTCAAATCAAAAACTTCAGGGATACTTTAAATTAATACTCAACATTCTTACAAGTCCGGAGTTTTAGTTATATGGTAAAGAGTTCAGTTGTGCCATTTGTTTCAAAAAAAAACCACTATTATCAAAGGAAAAATAAATGGCCAAGTTTGACATTGTTTGGTTTGCACTTCTAACAATCGGAATGCATTGAATTTTCAAAATAGCCAACTTAGAAAATTGTTCTAAATTTGAAAACGACTTTTTTTAGTTTTTGTTTTCCCCGACAATATTCTCCTTTTCTTTTCTCCCCTTTGTCGTAATGATTAGGATTTTTCCACCCTTCCTCCTCTTCCATTCCTTTTTAAGTATAGATCGGTTGAAAACGCAAAACACGAAACTCAAAACGTCAAACCAAGCAGGTCCTTAAATTCTGATTTTGACCCAAAAGAATTGGGATGTGTTTGAATGCACAAATAAACAAATCTCAAGCTCCATATCAGCTTTAAATTGCTCTGAATAGCCGAGACATGCAGATTTGTATCTAAAAAGGTTCCACAAAATACTTTAAAATTGACGACGACTGAAATGAAAAGCACATTGAATCTAACATGATTATTGGTTCCCTTTACAAATGGCAGAAAAGGTCTAAATCTGGACTTCAGAATCTAGAAACAAGTAAATCTGGGTTAAGAGCCCCAGAGATAAGTAAATTCGGGTTCTAAGTGAATCCAGGTTCTAGGAACACAATCATAAGTAAACCTTGGTTTTTCGAAACCTGGAAATATGTCCTGTATAAGTGGAAGTAAATCCAGATTTTAGAGACCCGGACTTAGCCACTTAGAAACCAAAAAGTGGAACATTTAGACTTTCTCTTTGATCCAGAAGGAAAATGCAAGAATTCTTTCCTATGGCCGTTGTCGATGGTCTTAATCCAACAAATATCTTGGCTATAACACAAAAACATTCAGACAATCATAACAACTCTAAGCAGTAAAAAAAAAAGAGTAACTGGACCGTGAGTCGAACCGTGACGACTCAAGGTTTAAGGTTTTGACGATTCAACCAGTCAAACCATGATTTCGTTTTTCAAAAAATTTGCACATTTAACTATAAGCTATATACAAAAATATTGAAATAATAATGCTTTGCACATGAGATGTAGATGGTTTTCAAGGTCTGCAATCGAAGTTGTGTGCTGTTGTAGCGGTTGCAGCGTGCACTACACCAACATAACTACAGCTGTGTATACAATAGAGCAGTGTTTAACGATAGAAGTTTAATGACAACAAACTTGACGAATCTTGCAGTGGTATTATAGGAGTTTGCAGAGTGGTGGAGTTTAAGTTTAGATTTTGGAATGATTATGATTTTTGGCATATAGATTTACTTGTTTTTTTCAAAACAATGCAAAAAATGAAAATGAGAGAGAATTACAGTATGAGAAAGTAAGAAAAAACAAATGAACCATGGTTCAACAGGTAAAATTGACGGTTGGACCATTGGTTTGGAGATCCGACCAGGATTCATGCATGACTGAGGTGTAATTGAGTTCCGAACTGTGGTGATTCAAGGTTCAAGGTTATTCGAGTCGGACCGAGACAGGGTCGGGTCGTCAAAACACTGAAAAAAAGTATATAGATGTAAATAATCACCTTATGCTTAGCCCTAGCTGAGCCAGATTGTGAAAGAGCAACAAGGGGAGGAATAGCCCCTTCCCTAACAAGTAGCCCTCTATTTTTCACACTTTCCGAGCACATCTGCAGCAAAGTCACAACTGCAAACTCTTTTCCTTTACTTGGCCCATCTTCCATAGCTTCCACCAAAACCTGCAACCCACCTTCCTCGACAATTGCATCTCGCCCTTCCTGAATCCCCGCCAAGCAATTCATGACCACCATGGCCTTCTCCGCTATCCCGCTCCCATGTTCTCCAATCAACCCTACTAGTGGACCCACAGCTCCTGCTCTAACCGCCCTCTCCTTATTCTGCTTCACCGAACACAGCTTGTACAATGTAGTTAAAGCATCCTTCTTCCCTCTATTTGTGCCGTGCACTAAAAGCCCTACCAATGGAGGTATCGCTCCCAAAACCCCAATGCTCATTCTATTCTCCTCTATCATCCCTAAACTGAGTAAAGCACACGCTGCATTCTGTTTAGCAGTGGACGTACCTGTTTTCAGTGCGTATATCAGAGGCTTAATCGCTCCAGCTGAAGTAATCACCATTCTATTTTCCTCCTCTAAACTCAGATTCAGCAATGCTGTAGCTGCGTTCTCTTGAATCACAGGATCGATACTTTTCAAACAAGGAACAAGCGCCTCCACTGCTCCTAGACTTCCGATCAAATACCGAAAATCAGACCTGTGCTTTGCCAGCATTCTAATCTTTCTCACCGCGTTACACTTGTATTTCTCGTACTCGGAGCTTGATTCCAGTATTTCAACACAAGATCTGACCACCGGTTCGACTTGGTCTAAAGTCATCCGATCGACATCATCTTCATCACCATCGTCGATGAAATGAGCGGGAACAATTTCTTGGTTGGAAGGAAAAATGGACTGCTGCGGGAGCAAAGAAAGGCGGCGTAGTTCGCCAGAGATGTCGGAACTGAAACTGGAGTTGAGGTCGGAGAAGCTGCCGTCGCCGCCGTTGGAGATGTCGATGTCTAAAAGAGCTGCTACGGCACTGATGTCGATGGAATTGGATTTGGATTTAGAGTTGGTGTTGGAGGAGAGTTCAGTGAGCTTGAAATCGACTGCAGAATCGGAGAGGTTTTCGGAGAACTGTTGGTTTCGAGAGTTGGAAATTGGAGGGAAGATAGTGCGCATGGAGCGGCCGACATGGCGAGACGGGCTCCGAGTGTCTGCAATAGAAACCATCAGTGGATTGGGGAGGTCACAGCGAACAATGTTTGAGACGGTTCTGAGTGTTTGAGTTCATTCTGGAGTAGAGAAGGGGAAAGGACGAGAGAGAGAAACGAGCGGTCCCAAATGTTCTTGGGATTTGGGCAGCCTACCCGTTTACCCATGAGGACCTTTTGACATTTGCCGGTTTTTAGGTCAAATTACACGTGTACATGTACATAAAATCTTGATAAACAAATAAAATTTACTAAATGCTAACGTCCATATATGAATGTTAAGACGTTTAAAGAATAGACGTTTATTGAACAAACATCTAAAATCTTTCGTCTATAACAGACGGTTTTTCTATCGTTTATTCATTTTTTACCTTTCTCTATTTAAACCTTTCCTTTTTTTTCAATAATACGTCGAAATGATGTCACGATTCATTAAAATTGCTAGACGAGTTGTATGTTACACGACCGATGTCGATGTTAGTGCAGTTCATACTATTTCAGATGTTATTGTGACCACAGATGACCTTCGATGCTTGCACGAGTTGTCATCGACGAAGACATCGATCGAATGCAGCTTTAGCGATGCCGCGGGTATATACAGTTATCAAGTAAGTATGGCTTATCAAAAATTATAAATATTTATCGGTTCAGTTAGCTTACTGTTAACTTTAAGTAATTACTTATATAGGTCGGTCACATAGCTATGCGCGGTAATTGGCATAAATGCATTACTGAGTACTTTACCACGTTACATCGGCCGATTAGGGATATGCTATATGCATCAATGTTCGATGATTTTCTATTGTTGCATGTGTTTGCATACATGGACCATTATGCAGTGAAGGTTCTTACAAAGAGATAGTGGCCAACTACACGTACGTTTCATTTCATATATTTTGAGTTAGTATTGACACATTTAGACTTTTATAAGCTGATTGGTATAAATGTTGGCCGACAAGATAATGTGCCGATACCCTTTGATAGTGCATATGATCGTATTCTGCATATTTACCGGCTTTGGCCGATGATGAGGTTAAAGGAGGTGCTATTACACATACATATCTACAAAGGTATATAGTAGACTATAGGGATGAGATTAACACTCATGTCATACGCGCACTCTTATTATATCTGTTTGGTTCTATATTTTTTTCAAACGACAAAGACACGCATAAACTGGGATACCTAGTTGGGTTGGTAGATGTGGATGGACTTCGTGTTTACAACTACGATACTACTATCCTTGGATATTTATATACAACGTTGGATACTTATGCGCTATAGCAATCTAGACAGTTGTTTGGTTGTTGGTACATTCTCCAATTTTGGTACTATAAGTATACGGTTAACATGCACCCATGACTTGTTGATGAAGAAAATACCACTTCATATATTTACTTCTCGAGATTACATCATTGGGGAAACGCTATGCATGTACGTCATGCTATACATGGGTACATAATGAGTTGATGGAGGCCTAATAGCAGATGAATATGATATGACACAACAACATTATTTTTCATCCTTGGCATGAGTATATACAGTTTATAGAGCTCGACGCAGAGCATTCTATTACTTTTCAGTTCTCTATTTCGAGGTGTAGGGTATGCTTTCAGGTTCCTACATGTCCATTCATCTTGTATTTACGGGAGTGGTGTTGGTTGCAGTTGTTCGATATAGTTTGTATTCCTTCAAATCCACTTCCATGAGATGATATATATGGATGTATTCAAGCCAGCCCGACTTATATTGTTAATATGAGAACCATGGAATGGGTAGATGGTGAGGCTTTTACTGTACCTGAAGATTTCGATGCACACTAGACTCGAGTAGTCTCACGTGCTTACTCATTACCTGATTATACACGGGTTTGAACTCCGATCATATTGGCCTCTGTATATACTCGGGTAGAGTTCTTATTCCACCAGCTACTTTTGAGCTTTCGTTATCTTAGTACACACGGCCTACTACGTACGATTCCCCTCGGCAAGCATTCAGAACGTATGCATTACAAGGTGAAGTCATTTCGTCATTGAGTATCCACTCGGTATCTTACAAATGAGGACGTTCAAGGTGTACCTTCTTCCAGTTTATGTCATCCGCATTAAGTAATATGAATGTTTAATTTTCGTATGGTTCACTATCATTTACAGTCATGATATGTGTATAATATTCTTTTTTCACATCATCGTATGCTCGGTAAATGGATAGGGGATAGACGAGTGATTGCTGCATTTGAGCGCACGACACTTGATTATACTCAACTTATGTATCAGAGTTATCAGACCACCTTAAAATAGCAGCAGACTTAGTATCATACAAAGTATCGGACTCAGTGGGCTCAGTATGAGGCTTAGATACATGATTATCAAGCTCAGATTCAACAATAGCATTAGCCACCACTTGACTCGTATGACTTCAATGATGTCAATAATGACAAGAGCAATGACAATAGCAATGATGTAAGTGGTATTAGGTCACATCACAAAGATCGCTGGTGTTTTTATGTTTCATGGATGTATTTTGATTTTGTCTTCATATTCAGGTATGTTTATATTTAAGATGATGCACATGTATTTCAGACTAGTGTATTTGAGATGTGTATATAGTGATGATGATATTTGAGTATGCTTGTTTAAGTATTCTTGTATTGGCCATATGACGATGATTCATATTATTTTGTTTTTGTTTTGTACTGTATTCATAACATAAATAGAAGATACAAACTAATGTTTAGTTCATAAACAAAAGCACTTGCAAAGAAACAAACACAAGTGACATGGATCCTAAATAAAAACAAACACACTTGTGTTTGTTTGTTTCAAAATTTCATATGGTTGCCACATGGACATTCAAATGGCACTTGATTTGAGTGACGCGGATTATGAACTTTCTATTTAAGTGAAAGTTTTATATTGAAAATTCACAACATTCTCAATGGCAAATTGAACTTGGACTCCACAGGAATATTTCGTGTTGATAAAAGCGTGCATAGAAACCGACCGAAGACATAGGAAGAGAAGATTGATCAAGATTTTTGGGTTACCCTCAATGAAGCTTTCAATAATCATCTTGATTGTAGATCAACTCGGAGCATTCTGGAAACTTGGAGTACTTATCTTACATTTACTAGAGTTTGTCGAAGGTACATAAGCATTTAAATGTAGTGGAAGAAGAAGACCTATTTCGTTTAACACCGTTTACCTTTGATTCTCGATATTTTTGGGAGACTCATACTATTTTTATTAGACATGCTACATATGATCTATAGGTTAGCTATGTTAGACAATTTGAGTGATTTTCAAAAATTATGTAAGTTATTTAAGTTAAGTAAGTTGTCGGTGCTTTCGAATTCAAGTTATGTAAGTTGTTTAATTTTTTTAAGTTATTTGAGTTAAGTTATGTAAGTAATTTAAGTAAGTTTCAAATTCAATTATGTAAGTTTTTCAAAAATTATTTACGTTACGTAAGTTATTTAAATTAAGTAAGATCTTTGGGTTAGTTATGTGATTTTTCTACTTAAAGGCACATAATAAGTTGAAGTAGATTCCCGTTTTCAAATTCAAAACATACTTGTAGATATGAAACGCATGAAGATGTAGTTAAAACAGTACAAACAAGACAACAAATATTAAAATAGAAAAGGCAATAAAGATCGAAAACAAGCGGATTGATTGATTAAATCTATCTACGACCATCTACAAATTGGATTAAACTCAGTCTCATACGAAGGATTGCAATTTCATCTTCAAATTCGGTGGCATAAACAATGGGTCGATGAGGTGAAGGATCAACAAGACATTGCCGAACTCCACACCATTTGGAAAATTGCAACATCTATAATGGCATCAACCGATGTCATTTTTGTTTCTTATGATGGAAAAACAAAACAGAAACTCCACAGTTACAGTATATTTATTCAAAACCAACCTCTTATTCTATTTTAGGTGGTTGGTTAAGGGGTTTGCGCCTTCTTTGCCTTCTCTCGTTGTGCCTTCTCCACTCTTCTCTTTGTCTTCTTTAGGACTCCAGAAGCTTATATTTTCTTTATATATAGAAACCAGAAGAATCAATGATTTATCAGAAAAAATCTTAAGAATCAATTTCTTTATAAATCTCTTCATTAGAAAGGACCAAGAGACTTTGATTTATCTTGCAACAACCATGATCATATGAGTCGCATGTATCACATGTGTAGTTTCACGTTGACTAATGGATCGTCAATATTTCAATATAAATATATATTGAAACATTACTATACATATTAGTATTATTCTCTTATAGATCTCTCTTATGCTCTCTTAAATCTTTATAGTATCTTTCCTTCATTCCAACATACCATTCGGTTAGTGGTTAAGGGAATGACGTATTCGACAAGATGTCGTGGCTTAAAGGCCTTCATATGAGTATGATGAGGGAAGAAAAGTATGGTTGCAATCGACCATTTTTGTATGGTATATTAAAGTTATTAGATATGAAGTGCATAGCAGTATGACAAGCAATATGTTATATATAATACAACAATACACAAATAAACAATGTGGCAACACTATTTGATATGACAGGAGACTGAGTCATTTTGTTTGCATTGAGCTGATTGGCATGTGGATAGATAAACAACGTGGGTACAATTTTTGATATCGTTGGAACTGGATAATCCTGCAGTAGGATAATTGGGTAAAACCTTTTGGACCTTTATTGGACCATGTAATCTAAATTTATTTAGAACTTTTCTAAATTTCCTTTTTAAATAAAATCAATATTTTATTTAATTCATAAATAATGTTTTGTTTGTATAGTTTATATAATATAGTATATATGTATCATATACATATATATGTGCACATGCATATGCAATATTATATAGTGTACATGGCTTGACATGCCTGTACATAAGGACATGGTAGCCCCTTTTATATACACGAGCGTTACAGCACGCGCTCCGCGCGTGAGTTGTTTTTCTACAAATTGCATATGTTTTAATACATTTAAAAAAAGCACAAATATTTAATCATATTTTGCATTGAAATCATGTGTAATTTTTGAAACTTAACGGTCGGATCAAAAGATTGCGCTTTTATTTCAATTATTAATAAAGATTATATCTAACGATTATATTTGTGTATGTGTATGTATATATGTGTATGTCTGTTAGTACATATATTTTGGCACGTGCAATGCACGTACATATAAGTTCTTTATTAAATTATTAAATTTGAAAGTTTTATGTAGTTTGCTAAAAACATAAAGAAAAATGTAATTTTTTTGTTGGAATAGGGTTTGAACTTTAACATTGTTTATGTTTAAAATTTCCATTTGAAAATAAATGTTAACATTTGTTCACGGTGAGATTCGAATTCATGACATCTTGTTTGCATGGAAGGACATTTTTGAAACTTCACGATTCGACCAAAAAATTGTGTTTTTATTTTAAAGATTAATAAAGATTTATAAATTGGTTGATTTATGTAGGAAGATCTTGCATTACCTATTCTAATGCAGCCATATATATTTGACTCGTTCTCTGAAGTCTAATTATAATTACATTTGAATATGTCTAAAGTAATTGTAGGAAGATTTTATCTGCTAATTTATTGAGAAGATAATATGAAATAACAATTTAATATTCTAAAAAGTATATATAGGGGTATTTTGGGAAGTTCACGGTCGGACCAAAAGATTACGCTTCCAAGCCAACTATTAATAAAGATATGTGTTGTCTAAATATATATATGTGTATTTATAAATGATATTAAATAAATAAATATATATATATATGTGATTATATATATAATTAAATAATGTTTATAAAATAGGATTTAAATAATACACTTATATATAAATATAGAATTAGATTGCAAAATATTTTGAATATTAATATGCAAAATTGACTTGAATAAATGTATAAATTTATATATATATAATTCAAAAATATTTTTTTAATGAATTTTAAAGACAATATATATAAAATATATATAAATATATACTTATAAATATTTTATAATATAAATAATAATCATAAAATTAATATAGACATGCATAATATAGCTCTCGGCTCATAAATATTATTTAAATTTTCTTTTTGGTTTATATTTTTAAAAATTAATTTTTTTTAATACCGTATGGAAAAATATTTTATAATTTACAAAAACAAAAGATGATATTATAATACTGTAATAATTAATTTTTTACTTATATTTTACATAATTAGTAATTTATATTTGTATTTATCATTTACATAACTAGTTTTAAATTAAATAAAATAATTATATAAATATATATATATATATATACGATTTAAATAATTTATTTTATTTTCAAAGACATGTATATATACGATTTAACTAGTTTTATCAATTATTAATTTATTTAATTTTGTTTTTTGACAAGGCCATGAGAAATATATATATGTATACTCATACAATTTTTTAAAATATACATACACATATATACAACTATCTAACATGATAACATATAAATATACAGATTTGTCGTTATCAATTTCTATTAACTAACATATGTTAGAACTATTATGTTAAACATTTATATGGTTTTAAATGAAAAATAGTACCTTTCACCAGTGCCTAGAATTCGCACTTTGAAACAATGAACTAAGCTCCTTAAATCCAATTCCAAGTCTAGAAGTTGCTAGCTCTTGAATAGCATTACCGCCGATGATTGAATCGACTTTTAATTGGTTGTTTTGGCAGTTGAAT
This sequence comes from Allium fistulosum, assembly GCA_030737815.1. NCBI lineage: Eukaryota > Viridiplantae > Streptophyta > Magnoliopsida > Asparagales > Amaryllidaceae > Allium > Allium fistulosum. The sequence continues at coordinate 1,223,216,171 of CM060903.1, forward strand.
TTTGGGGCTTTGAAGGGGTTGTGGCTAGTGTAGAATAATAGCAAGAGAAGAGGCCAAAAAGTGTAGAGTAGAGTGAGTGTTAAAGGGAATAAATTAAGGAGAGATAAGATAGTGAAATAAGGATCAAGGCCCTTGTTTTTCTCTAACTGCCCTTTCCTTTTGAATTCAAAATTCCTCCCCCTTAAGCCATCATGTGGTCGGCCTCATCTAGGCTCTTCATGGGCGGCTATTCCAAGCCCCATTTGGGCCTTAAAATAATTTCAAGCCAGAACAATATTTATTGCATTTAAATCTAATTTAAATGCGTATAAATATTGCATATCGATTAGTGTTTATATAAGTATTATATGCACGCTATTTAATATTGTTCAACACACATCAAATTTATGATTAACATTTCATAAATATTAATTAATTTGTAACAATTATAATTTAATTAAATCAGGTGGTAATAGGAGTATTCAATGTTTCGGTTGTGTGACTCTTAGGTGGTAATAACAGGTGGTATGACATAATGACCAAATTTATCGCTTACTTGATATCAATAAAATCCAATTTTACTTTATTAAGCGTTACCCGATAGTGATAATTATTTACACCAATTATCTTCGTTAAAATTATATTATTTTAAACTTATAGAATTTGGTAGTGGTCAAAATTCCAATATCGTCCATATTTAACTCCATAGTCTAAACACAAAGTCCATAATCACAATTGGTATCAACCGAGCTACTATGGCCAGAGATTATGACTTTGAATTGACTTTAGTTTACCATGATACTAACCTTGTATAATGGAGGAGACAAATCCTCTCTTGGATAGTGTTTTGCTTCCAATACTTCCACTCAACCTAAATATAGTTTTTAATGGACATCATGCCACGATTTAACTACAATCAAACTAGAGCTTTTATATTGAAGATCAATAGTATTCTTAGGTCAAGAGAACTTTGTAAATTAGTCACACTAATATTTTCCATTTGACCTTAGTTAACCAATAGAAAACTATCTAGTGAGTCATTACGTAGTTATCTAGTAACTATCAGTACATAATCCCTTTGGTACCCCCCAGTAGTCATGAGTAATAAACTTACCAACATTTGGACAGTGTTACATACTCTAGTCTCAAAGAATGCATCATTATCCAGTCTCGATACATCTTGACTAAGAATATTTAAAATGATGTGTGTATTATATTGTGTTACAATACTCATGATTGCAACTATTTGTAATTACTATCACAAGCTCACCATTTATGGATTTTATGTTAAATGTACTTTAATTAATATTTAATTATTTATAACACATTATAACAAGTATAACAGAAAAAAAACACCTTTTATTACAAATGAAAATTGATTACGGAGTTAATAATTTACATAATTGTCCTTAGTGCATACTCCTAACTCTAACAATCATCTGATAGAGTTAGAGATATGCCCTTGGGGCAATTATATAATTTGTTACATATATCCAACTCGTTGCCCAACCTTATTCACAATAAAGGTGTTTATTTCTATTATATACTTAATATAATGTGATTATATTAATTAATAAATTTAATTAAAAGTATATTTAATAGAAAAACCATAATGGTATATTTTGTGATAGTAGTTGCAAAGTGTTGTGGCCGTGAGTAATTTATCACAATAAAACAAATATACTCTTTTAAATGTTCTTAGTCAAGATGCATCGAGGCAGGATATCAATGTATCCGTTGAGACTAGAGTATGTAACGCTCTCCAAATGTTGGGCAATGTATTACTCATGACTGTTAAGGGCACGTAGGGGTTACGTGCTGATAGTTATTGGATAACTATGGAACGACTCACTCGATAGTTTTCTGTTGGTTAGTATAACTAAGGTTAAACAGAAATATCGATGTGACTGATTTACACAGTTCTCTCGACTTGAGAATACTCTGGATCTTCAATATGAAAGCTCTGCTTTGATTATAGTTAAATCATGGCATGGCGTTCCAATGAGTGGCTATAGTTGGGTCGAGTGGAAGTATTGGAAGTGAAGCATTATTCAAGAGAGGATTTATCTCTTCGATTATATGGGGTTAGTATCATGGTCAACTCAAGTCAACTCAAAGTCAAAGTCTCTGGCCAGAGCAGTTTGATTAATAATAATTGTTATTATTAAGCCAAGGACATTGTGTTTGGACTATAAAGTTGAATGTGGATGATATTGGAATTTTAACCATTACCAAATTCCACAAGTCCTAATATAATATAGTTTTGACAAAAAGAATTGGTGTAAATAATTGTCACTATCAAGCACTGCTTATAATAAGTAAAATTTGATTTTACCGAAAAGACCTGTAAGTGATGAATTCAGCCAAACTGTCATACCACCTGCTAAGTGACGTGTGAACATTAATTTTTGAATTGTTCAATATTAACCGCTGACTGAATTCACACCTCTAAGTCGCACAACCGCATTTGTGATTTCTTCGAAAACCGCATAATTTAATTAGTTTGTAAAATGTTGCAAACTGATTAAATTAATTAATATTTATGAAATATTAATTATTGTTAATTTATTTGATGTTTTGAATGTTGTTGGTAATTATTTAATGCATATATAAAAGTTATATTTCCATATACCGATATGAAATATTGGTATAATTTTAAACATGTTTTAAATAATAAAATTATTACATATAAGTTGTTTTCTTTTATTTGGAAAAGTTGCATATTTGGAATGTGCTTGGATCAGCCATATAATGGTAAGAAGAGGAAATCAAATAATGAGATCAATTGAAATTTAAAAAGAGGAAATAAAGGTTTTAATAGGAGAATAGGAAAAGGTTCCTTTAATTCTATTAAAAACAAAACCTCCTTATTTTTGAAAGTACACAGAACAGAACGTGAATTTTTTTTAGTTCTCTTTTCTTCCTCTTCTCTACCATTCATTCATGGCTGAAACTTCATCCAAAAAAAACATCAAAAACAAATTCAAATCAACATCAAACTAAATAAAAAAGGTGGTTCATTATTCTCTTGCAAAGTGGGATGATGATTTGTTTGAAATCTGAGGAGAAGCCACAAATCAAGGCGTGATGAAGGTCAAGGTCTATCGGACCTAGAGAGTGTTCAATCAAATCTAGTTATTGTTCTATCATTTAATGTGTTTCTATGTGTTTCATCCTAAGTTAATTATATGTGTGTATAATTCTATATTTGCATATCTTATACTTTTTTCTTATCCCTTTAATCTTTATCTTTCCCTTCTGTTCATACTTGTGAATTTGAATCTTGATTTGAATATCTCCATTCCCTTTCTCGAATCAATTGTTCTATCATGTTAAAACATAGAATGTTTTTTTTCACTGCTATTGTGTTATGAATTATAACATATCATTTTCTGTCTCATGTATAATTATTTGATTAATTAATTTAACCTAGATCTATACCTTCTTAATTTTATTTTTTGTACTCTATGTGATTGTTTACAAAGTTTGTTTAATCTAGATCTAGATATTTTTATCTCAAATCTATATATGCCTATGTCGTTTGATTTTGTTATTTAAAAAAATAGAATATAATTGAACTTTGGATTTATTTTATTCATAATTCAATTTTTCATGTCAAAAGGTTTACACTTCAATATTTAGACATGGGTTGCTATGTAATTAAAATTTGGTAAAAATCGCATTAATTAATCTTTGCCATCCAATTAATATGTTGTTTTAATTGTCATGTTTGAAATCTTTCTAAGATAAACTCTTTCTTTTAAAAGATAAAGGGAAACATTAAATCAATGATATATTCCATGATTTGCAATTCCATCTAATTAAAAATTATATCTCTGCTTAAAAAGGAAGGAATCTTTTCACAACTGTTTCAAACCATTTTCATTAATCTTAATATTCTTTGATTTACTGCTTGTAATTGAAATGAAATCAAACATCAAATCAATGATATATCCCATGATTTGCAATTCCATCTAATTAAAAGTTATATCTATGCTTAAAAAGGAAGGAATCTTTTCACAACTGTTTCAAACCATTTTCATTGATCTTAATATTCTTTGATTTACTAGTTGTAATTGAAATGAAATCTATTTTATTTGAACTGTTATGCTAAACATTAATTGTATGTGTGTGTATTTACAGTATATATACATATATGTATGTATCTATGTATTTATATATTAATAAATAAACAAAATTGTTCATGTTTAGGACGACAAAGGCATATATAGATGGAAAATGTGTCCATTGTGGTGTAAATCCCAACACCTATGCAATGTTTACATTAGCTTTTTACGCTTTTATATGTTGCACTTAAACTATACACATGGACGCATGTGATGTGCTCAGAATCATTTGCAATTAATTATATCAAATTGGACTAATGCATTCCTAATAAAACATTCATTTGAAATGTTAACATGTTTATTTAACATATTATCAATCTAATCAGAGACAAAAATGTGAGGTTTCTCTCTCTTCAATTAATGTTGTTTACTCCTTTAATTAATTGCATAACTATTAGAGAAGGAAACTAAAGGTTTCCTTCTTATATTTATTTTAATAAGTAACCGCTACACATGTAAGTGTATTTGATACACTCGTTCATTCAAATTTATATAATATTCGAACCCTTTTGAAATTTTTTTCACCAAATAAAATAAAATATTGATTATATTTAAAAGAAGATTTAGTTAAGGTCTAAGTGTATTTAGACTTCATAGGCCCATTAAACAAAATGGTAAATTTTTTGAAATTTACCCATTTCTTCTGCTGCGGGCTGGTCTAGTTCCTCCATCTTCCACTTGCACTTGGGGCCAATTATGGAATATCAATCCTATCTTGTCGATTGGCTTCTAAACAATCAACCGAATTAGACCCTTAGTGAAAATATTTGCTATGTTGTTTGTATCACAACCTCTTTTTTCTCAACGAATTCTCTTATGAGTTAGAACTTCCAAAGAATATGCTATGACATCTTGTGTTCTCTAGGCTCCTATAGCAACCCAAAATTTAACCCGTAATAATTAATTTTTTAATTAATTAAATAATAAAATAATTTTGTGAAATTATCAGAATTGAGCCATGGGAGTTGCACCATTGTGTCCATGGTAATTTTCTGGTCAATTTCCATATGTAGAACGTCAGAATCCGAGTTAATATGTGCAAAGAATGAAATAATCAAAGAAATGAAATATATATATATATATATATATAATATAGGTCGACCGACCGGTCGACCTGGGCAAGGGGGCGGTCGACCGCCCAGTCGACTCGCCTTGCCTTATGGCAAGCGAACGAACGTTCATTCGTTCGAACGATTTAGCAACGGTTGAACATGTATTTTGCATCATTTAAACTGATCTGGTCCTTCCGTTTCTGCATCTGATGGCTCCTATTCAGCCTATGACGTGGTTTCATCCTATTCAATACCCAAATCCAACGGTCTGAGATCCACTTCTACCCCTATAAATAGAACCCTAGGCCTAACACTTTTTCTCATTCTAAGATTTTCTCAAATTGGGTTCACCTATTCAGGAAGGACCCTAAGCAGAATAATTTTCCAAGGAGGAAATCGTTTTAAATAAAAATATTTAACAACCCCAAGTGGATCCATAAAGGCCTAAAGGGAAGTGCTAAGGACCAGAGGTGAGTGATCGTAATTATTTTAAATTTCTTTAAGTAATTTAAAATAATAGGGTTTCCAATAGTTGTAGTTTTACTACGATTTTTGGAGTAACCTTTTTAGTAATTTATTTACAGTTTTTAGAATTATTATCAGTCTATTTCTCCTAGCTATTCTTTTCAATTAATTTCAGTTTATTTCTAGCTTTTCCATTTATTTACAGTTTATTTACAATATTTTAGTTTAATTACTGTTATTTATGCATTATTTACATCTTCTTCTTACGCCTTGGATTTCCTTCTATTTTCAGTTTTCTTTTATTCCTCCTTCTTCTTCTTCGCGTATGGATTAAAATAAGAATTAACGCAAAATTCGATTAAATTATAAGAAATATGAAATAATGGAATATAAGATGTAAATTATAAAGACTGTAATATAAATGGAATTGGACTGAAATTATGCCTAATTATGTTATTAATTGGACTGAATTAAAGAGATTGGCCTAGTTATAACTTAGAATTATAACTAAAAAGAATAAAAGAAGAAAAAAGGCTTATTTTCACACTTAGACCTTGGGTTAAGTAATAAGCAGGATTATAACGTAGGTTATAATAAGAAATAGAACAGAATAAGGCTTATTTTAAGACTTAGGATAAATTAATAAGCACATATAGTAAGAACAAGAGTAAAGGCTTATTTAAATAATTTATCTAAGTTAATAAGCAAAGAATTAAAGTAGGACCTGTACCAAATAGCATTCCCCTATTATTTTCTATGGGTACGGTGTTTCACATAAACCTAAAGTGAGACGAGGGGCACACTTATGCTAGTAATGGTAGCAATTGGTCAATATAGAGATGTTCAAATCACGGGGGATTTGGACAAGGGCGCTATTAGATATTGTTTGGATGATGGGCCAGTATCGGTAGCATTCCCTTATATTTTCTATGGACACGGTGTTTCACATGATCCTAAAGTGAGACGAGGGCATGCTAATGCCGAGTCGAGGTAATAATATGACCCAATAGGTGGAGCAATAGGTAGCATGAGCATGGTGGCAGTTACGCGTGCGACTTCCATTTCGGTGCTCAGTAATCGCTATGAGTTCCAAGTGCTTAGTATGTGTCTTCCGTAGACACCATTGCCTTCTGTGTAGGGAGCTATGTATCATCTAGTCCACAGTGGGTGCTTTGTGTATCTTTCGTAGTTACCATTGGCTGCTGTGTAGGGAGTTATGTAGCGTCTAGTCCGCAATAAGGTCTATGGAGTAGCAGGCCGATCAAAGGGTAGAATTAGGATTTTAGCATAATTATAGGATTAGGAATTCAGCCTAATCAAGCAGCTATCAAAGACAAGTGCAAACAATCAAAGTTGACCTATCTTATCAATTGTAATAGTTTAATCGTATTTTCCAGTTTATCTCTTTCCTATTTCCTTTGTTTTCTTTTGTATATATTAGAACTATTGAAGAGTCTATTACTTTTGCTTTTCTTAAAGATTCTAGTAGTTACCATCACTCACCAGACTTTCAGTCTGACCCACTCCTCTATTTTCCCTTTTTCCCTCCATAGGCAATCAAGGGAAGGGCAGTAGATTGCAGTTGCTTGAAGGTTTCTTGGAGAAGATTCTGCTCTGTATTTCCCTACTTTTATTTCCGTTTTTCTTTCTTTATACTGGCACTTCAGAGGGATATTTATACTCTAATTTTTGTTGAGACTACGAGTTTTCATTTCATGAGACATATTGGGTTTTGAGACATGTATGTTGTATTTGGTATTTGACTTATTTGGTTTATGAAGCACTTATGAAGTTTTTTTTAAATAAGTTATTATTTTAGTTTCCGCTGTTTTTACCTATTTTTGTCTTGTGAATCTTAGTCTTTGTTAGTTTCAGTTATACCTACAACGCACCATGCCTTTTAATGTGTCCTTTTGGATATATTAAGGGGTGTGGGGGTGTTTCACTTGGTATCAGAGCCTAAGGTTACAGGATTCTAAAATATTTATTTAAAAAAAAAGTATTTTTCGAAATAACTTGTTTTAAAAAAAGTACTTTTCAAAAGAACTCTTACAAATGTTTTTAAGAATAAAAGAGTTTTTATAAAAATCCCCTCATAAGTCCAGTTCAATCTCCCTTTGACTCTCTCCTAAACTATCTCTTTCTTTTTGTAGAAAGGCTGATGCCCCGAACCTTCCCGAGGGCATTCCAGTACGAGCTTGGTTTTGTAGGTACTTACAAGCCACGACTTCAGAGGTGCACGGGCCAGCACCCAATCCTGCACCAGTGGGTGGGAACCCCATCAACCCACCTGCCGCCATCAATTTCTCTAAGCTTTGTAAGGATTTTGCGAGTTTGGGCGGAAAGACTTTTTTTGGCAAGGAGACTTTTGTGGAGGCGAGAGCTTGGCTTAGGGACACCGAGAGGATATTTGGCTTATTAGGATTGGAGGACCAGCAGCGGGTTCAGCTAGCATCTTGGCAGTTGAAAGAGGAGGCTTCGTATTGGTGGGAGGTCATAGAGTTAGAAGGAAGGGAGGTGACTTGGAATGGATTCCGGGAGCGGTTTGATAGGAATTTCTTGTCTCAAGCAAAGGAGAGTGTTCAGTTAGAGCGGTTTATTAATTTGAAGCAAGGAAGTTTGTCGGTGAAGGAGTACATCAATCAATTTAATGAATTGTCTCAGTTCGGAGTGGAGTTGGTGAATACGCCGCATAAGAAAACTATAAAGTTTGCGAAGGGATTGAATCAGCCCCTTTAGGGATTGTTGTTGACTCACGTACCAATGGGAGCTACTTATGAGTCTTTGGTAGAGATGGCATTTATGTCTAATGCAATCAGGAAAGGAGAGTCTAAGGAAGTTGTTAAGTTGGAAGGTCCAAAGAAGAAATGGTGAAGGAACAACAAAGAGAAGAGAAAAGGCGATGGCCCTCAGAAGAAGATTAAGAAAGGATTGAGGTGCGATAGTTGTGGAATTATGGGACATAACGCCAAGGATTGCAAAAGGGAATAGATGAAGGGAAAGTGCTTCAATTGCGGGCAGCCCGGTCATATGGGTAGGAGTTGTCCCCAGTGAGCTGGTCAGGGAATGAGTGCACTAGTCGCACAAATTCAGGCGTTAGACGCGGCACCTTCCAGTAGCATTCCGGATAGAGGTAGGAAATTCAAAGTTGAAGGTTCGATTTATATATCTGATTTTCCCATTCGGACTTTATTCGATTCTGGAGCATCACACTCTTTTATTTCTGGTTCTCTTGTGGATTGTTTGCACTTAGACATTTCTTTATTGGTATACCCCATTGTTGTTTCAAACCCCATAGGTGGATCGGCACACTTGTCTATGGTTTGTAGGGGTTTGAAAAATTTATATCCTAGGCGTAGAATTTGACCGCAACGCCTATGTTTTGGGATTCTCGGGGTATGAGATGATCTTGGGTATGGATTGGCTATCCACATATGGAGCTATTTTAGACTGCGAGTAGAGAGTCGTTAGATTAGAGACTTGCGGTGGTAGGACTCTTGAGGTATCTTGCGACCCGCAAGGGTCAGTCATGTTGAGCTTTCTCTATTCCCTCAATTCGTCTTCAGCAGAGTTTGATTCGGTTCCTATCGTCAGAGATTTTCCCGACGTCTTTGAGGAGGTTAGGATACTGCCCCCTAAGAGAGAAATTGACTTCAGAATTTATTAGACCAAGAATGCTAAGCCAGTGGCGTTACCTGTAAGGCACATGGCACCTAGGGAGAGGAAAGAGTTGAGCAAACAAGTCAGTGAGCTTTTGGAGAAGGGTTTTATAAGAAGGAGCATATCGGAATGGGGAGCACCAGTCATCTTCACTTCTAAGGCGGATGGTTCTCTTCGACTTTGCATTGATTATAGAGAATTAAATAAGCTCACCAAGAAGAACCGATATCCACTCCCTAGGATTGATGATCTTTTTGACTAGTTAGTTGGCTCTTCGATTTTCTCTCAGCTTTATTTAGCCATAGGATTCCATCAGCTTAGAGTCGCTGATGACAGCATAGATAAGACTACATTTAGGACTCCAGACGGACTTTATGAGTGGTTGGTTATGCCTTTTGGGCTAACCAATGCCCCAGCCTACTTTGTTGACTTGATGAGCCGTGTCTTTAGAGAAGTCCTAAATAAGTTCGTGGTGGTATTCGTGGATGACATCTTGGTATTTTGCAAGAATATGGAGGAGCATGCTGTTCATTTAGAGGAAGTTCTTCGCTTTGTAGTCACCATTCGAGAGCTAAGTTTTCAAAGTGTCACTTTTGGAGAGAGGAGGTACGTTTCTTAGGGCACGTGGTCTCAAAGGAAGGTTTGGCTATTGACCCTGCCAAGGTTATTGCAGTACAAGATTGGTAGGCCCTCAAGAACGTCACTGAAGTTAGGAGCTTCCTAGGATTGGCTGGCTACTATAGGAAGTTCATTAGAGACTTTGCCAAGATTACGGCTCCACTCACGCGCCTTACTAAGAAGAATAAAGCTTTCGTATGGGACATGGATTGTGAGGATTCCTTCACAAAGCTTAAGAGAGCCCTTACTAGTGCACCAGTGTTAGTACTACCTAATGGATCTAAGCCTTTTACCGTATACACTGATGCATGTGGGATGGGCCTAGGAGCGGTGTTGATGCAAGAAGGGAGGGTGGTATGTTATGGTAGTAGGCAGTTGAGGACGCATGAGAAGAACTACCCTACCCACGATTTGGAGTTGGCCGCCATAGTTTTTGCACTCAAGTCTTGGAGGCACTATTTGCTTGGAGAGAGGTTTGAGCTTTTCACCGACCACAAGTCATTGAAGTACCTATTCTCGCAGAAGGACCTGAACTTGAGGCAACATAGATGGATGTAGTTTTTAGCCTCGTACGATTTTGAGATTGCTTATACCCCTGGAAAGGGTAATATGGTTGCGGATGCATTGAGTAGGAAGAAAGCAACCCTTAGTCCTTTGTTCGTAGAGTGGAGGAGCTTGGAGTTTATTTCTACTTTTGATTTTAAGCCCTTTACGGACATTACTCCCGGATTGTTGGCGACATTAGAAGTGAGGCCTACCCTTATGGATCAGATTGGCTCGAGGCAGAAAGAGGATTCGGAGCTTATGGATGTGATGGATAGGATTAGCCGAGGAGAGGTCTCTAGGCATCTCCAATGTTATTCCATTGATAGCAAAGGGTGGCTTAGGAGAGATGGGAGGCTTTGTGTTCCACGCGCTAGAGATTTGTTGAGAGCGGTTTTGGAGGAAGTCCACCATTCCCGTATGACTATTCATCCGGGTGGTGACAAAATGTATCGAAATATGAAGAGGATGTTCTATTTGAATGGCATGAAGAAGGACGTGGCAGAGTTCGTAGCTAAGTGTCTCATATGCCAAAGGGTAAAGGTAGAGCAGCAGAAGCTCGGTGGACTACTTCAGCCCTTGGATGTGCCAGAACGGATGTGGGACAGCATTTCTATGGATTTTATAGATGGTTTTCCCCGTTCTAGGAAGGGGAATACTAGCATTTGGGTGATTGTTGATCGGTTGACCAAGAGTGCCCACTTCATCCCAGTTAAGAGCAAGCGTACATTGTCATATTTGGCATCCCTTTATGTTCAAGAGATAGTATGACTTCACGGAGTCCCTTCTAGTATAGAGAGTGAATAGAGTGCTTGAGGATTTGCTACGGATGTGCATTTTGGACGTTGGAGGAACTTGGGAGGAGCATCTTCCATTGGCTAAGTTTGCGTATAATAACAGTTACCAAGCGAGCATAGGAATGGCACCATTTGAGGCGTTATATGGGAGACCTTGCAAGTCCCCTTCATGTTGGGTGGAGTCTATAGAGAAGTTGCTACTTGGGCCTGACATGGTGAGGGAGACATCGGAGAGAGTGGATTTAATTCGGCGGAGAATGAAGGCGGCCCAAGATAGGTAGAAGTATTATGTGGATAAACGGAGGAGAGACATTGAGTTTGAGGTTGGAGACTTAGTTTTTATCGAAGTATCCCTGCCAGTGAAGGTGCAATGGGGAGATGATGTTGTAGACGCCATTGGGGAAGCTGAAGAGAAGGTTCGTACTTCCTATCCTCATCTTTTCGATAGTAAGTTTTTAGAATTTCCTATTTCCATCTTTAGTTTTAAATAGGTTCTTTCCTTTATTATCCTTTGGGAGGGTAGGACTTAGGATTTAACCTATGGATGGTAGGATTTTATGTAAACATGTTATTAGAACATGTTATGAATGATGTATGATAGTGGTTGCAAGTGTTTGCCAGTGGATGCTAATGGACACATATAGGTACACTAGGCACTATTATTTTTCGGGGATCGGCCTAACTAGGACACTAGAGCATATGCATATGGATGTGTGCACATTTTTATTCTATTTTTATAGTTGCTATGAATGGATGATTATCACATGGTTGTTGCATTTGAATGATGTTTGCAGCACGCATATAGAACTATCAGTTGTCATTAGGGAATTTTTGCATTCATTTGGATACATGGCACATACATGATTGCATAAAAGGAGGCCAACTGAATCAGTGGACCGTCTAATCTGTTGCATTAGATAGGAACATTTACACTACACTAATTGCATAACTATCATAAATTGCATTAAAAAAACCTAAGAACAATGGATGAATGGTTGATGATTGAGTAGTTGGTTGTAGGATTGGATGAAAACATTTAGTATATTCTTTTATCCTTAGAGATTTCAGGGACGAAATCTCTTAAGGAGGGGAGAATGTCACAACCCAAAAATTAACCCGTAATAATTAATTTGTTAATTAATTAAATAATAAAATAACTTTGTGAAATTATCAAAATTGAGCCATGAGAGTTGCACCATTGTGTCCGTGGTAATTTTCTGGTCAATTTCCATATATAGAACGTCAGAATCCGAGTTAATATGAGCAAAGAACGAAATAATCAAAGAAACGGAAAAAATTAATATAATACAGGTCGACCGGCCGGTCAACCTGGGCAAGGGGGCGGTCGATCGCCCGGTCGAACCGCCTTGCCTAATGGCAAGCGAACGAACGTTCGTTCGTTCGAACGATTCAGCAATGGTTAAACACGTATTTTGCATCGTTTAAATTGATCCGGTCCTTCCGTTTCTGCATTCGATGGCCCCTATTCAGCCTATAACGTGGTTGCATCCTATTCAATCCCCAAATCCAACGGTCTGAGATCCACTTCTACCCCTATAAATAGAACCCTAGGCCTAACACGTTTTCTCATTCTAAGATTTTCTCCAATTGGGTTCACCTATTCAAGAAGGACCCTAAGCGGAATAAATTTTTAAGGAGGAAATCGTTTTAAATAAAAAATAGTTAACAACCCCAAGTGGATCCGTGAAGGCCTAAAGGGAAGAGCTAAGGACCAGAGGTGAGTGATCGTGATTATTTTAAATTTTTTTAAGTAATTTAAAATAATAGGGTTTCCAATAGTTGTAGTTTTACTACGATTTTTGGAGTAACCTTTTTAGTAATTTATTTACAATTTTTAGAATTATTTTTAATCTATTTCTCCTAGTTATTCTTTTCAATTAATTTCAGTTTATTTCTAGCTTTTCTATTTATTTACAGTTTATTTACAGTATTTTAGTTTAATTACTGTTATTTATGCGTTATTTACATCTTCTTCTTACGCCTTGGATTTCCTTCTATTTTCAGTTTTCTTTTATTCCTCCTCCTTCTTCTTCACGTATGGATTCGAATGAGAATTAACGTGAAATTGTATTAAATTATAAGAAATCTGAAATAATGGAATATAAGATGTAAATTATAAAGACTGTAATATAAATGGAACTGGGCTGAAATTATGCCTAATTATGTTATTAATTGGACTGAATTAAAGAGATTGGCCTAGTTATAACTTAGAATTATAACTAAAAAGAATAAAAGAAGAAAAAAGGCTTATTTTCACACTTAGACCTTGGGTTAAGTAATAAGCAGGATTATAACGTAGGTTATAATAAGAAATAGAACAGAATAAGGCTTATTTTAAGACTTAGGATAAATTAATAAGCACATATAGTAAGAACAAGATTAAAGGCTTATTTAAATAATTTATCTAAGTTAATAAGCAAAGAATTAAAGTAGGACCTGTACCAAATAGCATTCCCCTATTATTTTCTATGGGTACGGTGTTTCACATAAACCTAAAGTGAGACGAGGGGCACACTTATGCTAGTAATGGTAGCAATTGGTCAATATAGAGATGTTCAAATCATGGGGGATTTGGACAAGGGCGCTATTAGATATTGTTTGGATGATGGGCCAGTATCGGTAGCATTCCCTTATATTTTCTATGGACACGGTGTTTCACATGATCCTAAAGTGAGACGAGGGCATGCTAATGCCGAGTCGAGGTAATAATATGACCCAATAGGTGGAGCAATAGGTAGCATGAGCATGGTGGCAGTTACGCGTGCGACTTCCATTTCGGTGCTCAGTAATCGCTATGAGTTCCAAGTGCTTAGTATGTGTCTTCCGTAGACACCATTGCCTTCTGTGTAGGGAGCTATGTATCATCTAGTCCACAGTGGGTGCTTTGTGTATCTTTCGTAGTTACCATTGGCTGCTGTGTAGGGAGTTATGTAGCGTCTAGTCCGCAATAAGGTCTATGGAGTAGCAGGCCGATCAAAGGGTAGAATTAGGATTTTAGCATAATTATAGGATTAGGAATTCAGCCTAATCAAGCAGCTATCAAAGACAAGTGCAAACAATCAAAGTTGACCTATCTTATCAATTGTAATAGTTTAATCGTATTTTCCAGTTTATCTCTTTCCTGTTTCCTTTGTTTTCTTTTGTATATACTAGAACTATTGCAGTGTCTATTACTTTTACTTTTCTTAAAGGTTCTAGTAGTTACTATCACTCACCATACTTTTCGTCTTATCCACTCCTCTATTTTCCCTTTTTCCCCCATAGGCAATCAAGGGAGAGGGCAGTAGATTGCAGTTGCTCGGAGTGGAGAAGATTCTGCTATGTATTTCCCTACTTTTATTTCCGTTTTTCTTTCTTTGTACTGGCACTTGAGAGGGATATTTATACTCTGATTTTTGTTGAGACTACAAGTTTTTATTTCATGAGACATATTAGGTTTTGAGACATGTATGTTGTATTTGGTATTTGACTTATTTGGTTTATGAAGCACTTATGAAGTTTTTGTTTTAAATAAGTTTTTATTTTAGTTTCCGCTGTTTTTGCCTATTTTTGTCTTGTGAATCTTAGTCTCTATTAGTTTCAGTTATACCTACAACGCACCACGCCTTTTAATGTCTCCTTTTGGATATATTAAGGGGTGTCGGGGTGTTTCAGCTCCTTTATAATCTGTATCGACGTATTGTTATCACAGAACAATTCTATTGGATTCTCGATACTGGGAATCAATCCGAGTCCACTTAAAAAATTGTGCATCTAGATGGCCTCTTTAGTAGCTTCATCGAGGGCAATGTACTCGGCCTCCGTCGTCAAATCAGCTAATGTTTCTTATTTGGAACTTTTTCAATTGATGGCCCCGCCGTGAAATGTAAAAACATAACCATACATCGAATTGCTATCATCAATGTCCTTTGAAAGTTAGAGTCAGTATACCCCTTCATAAGGAGGTCTTCATTCCCATATATGAGGAATAAGTCCCAAGTATTTCTTAAATACTTCAATATATATTTTATAGTCATCCAATGCTTTTCTCCAGGATTAGACTGATATCGGCTTATGCATCCTAATGCGTATGCCACATATGATCTAGTACATAGAATAGCGTACATTATAGATCCTATGGCTGAAGCATAGGGGATCCTCTTCATGCGCTCTTTATCCTCATCAATATAAGGATAGTACTTCTTAGAAAGGATGATTCTAGATTTCATTGGAACATTTACATGCTTGGAATTCATCATGCTGAACCTTTTCAGTATGGTGTGAATGTACGTGGATTGAGACAATCCCAGTAGCCTCTTAGATTTATCTCTATATATCTTTATACCTAATATATAGGTTGCTTCTCCCAAATCCTTCATGGAGAAGTTGTTGGAAAGCCAAGCTTTCACTGATTGCGATAACGAATTATCACTACCAATCAACAGAAGATCATCGACATATAGCACTAAGAATACGATAGTGTTTCCCCGTTCCTTTTCGTATACGCATGCTTCCTCTATTTCTGATAAAAACCAAACTGTTAGAATCCCTTATCAGATTACTTGTTCCAACTTTTTGAAGCTTGTTTGAATCCATAAATGGACTTTACAACTTACAAGCCTTGCCCTCACTCCCACTGCTCACAAAATCCTCGAGCTGTAATATATAGATGGTCTCTTCTAAATCATTATTTAGGAATACTGTCTTTACATCCATTTTCCATATTTCATGTTCATAGAATGCATCAATGGACACCATAATATGAATGGACATAAGCATAGCTATAGGTGAAAAGGTTTCTTCATAATCAACACCTTGAATTTGATGAAATCCTTTTGCAACTAGGCTAGCCTTATAAGTCTCTACTTCTTCATCTGCATTTCGCATTTTCTTAAAAATAAATTTGCAACTGATGGCTTTTATCCTTTTGGGTATGTTCGACAAAGCCCATACTTTGTTTTCATACATGGAATCCATTTCGGATTTCATTGCTCTATGTCAGAGTTCAAAGTCTTTACTTTGCAGTGCTTGCTGGAAAGACAATTGGGAAGACATAAGAGTATCATCATCTAAGACACAATCCTCCTTTTCACTATCCACGATCACAGTTAACTTCTAGGATCCCATTCAAGTCTACAACCTTGTTGTTAATTTCGTTTGACCTATATTCCTTTCCCAAAATGATAGCATGTCGAGAAACAATAACCTTTTCTTCCTTGGTATTGTAGAATATATATCCAATTGAGTTTTTGGGATATCCAATAAATTTACACAATACCGATCTTGTCTCTAATTTATTTAGACCAACATTCTTAACGTAGGTCGAACAACCCCACACCTTAAAATACTTGAGTTGGAGTTTGTTACCACACCACGTCTCATATGGTATTTTAGGCACAGATTTAGTGGACAACAAGTTCAACATATATGCTGTGGTTTCCAGTGCATATCCCGGATAGGGAAAAGGTAACTCAGTCTTACTCATTATGGAATATACCATATCTAATAGGGTTCGGTTCCTTCTCTCCGATAGACCGTTGTGTTGCGGAGTATAGGGTGGAGTAACTGGAGAGATAATCCTATTATCTTTTAGTACTATTGAAGTTCGTATCCAATGCACTCATATCCTCGATCGGATGGAAGAATTTTTACCTTTCGGTTCGCTTGATTTTCAACTATATTCTTATACTCAACAAATTTCTCATAGACATTGGATTTATTCTTCATAAGATACACATATCCTAGTCTCAAGAAATCATCAGCGAATGTAACAAAGTAAGAACTATTATCCTAGTGATTACATGCACTGCGCCATATATATACTATGGCATAACCCTACAAGTTCATTAACTCTTTTGTTGCTCCCACTGAAGGGGTGCTTGGTCATTTTACCTTTAAGACATGACTCATACATGTCAAATGATTCAAAATCAAGTGATAGGAGAAAACCTTCGGTTTTCAGTTTAGGCAGTCATTTCTCACTAATATGACTTAGCCTATAGTGCTAAAGATAATTATCATTTATATTGCTAGAAGAACTACTCATAGAACAAATATAATTTGTATTAATCACATATATATTATTTTCAAGAACACCATCGCAAAGTTTATTTCCATTCAAACTAATGTTCATAACATTATCGTATAGTGAAATACATATCCAATCTCAGACAATCGCGAAACAGACACAATTCCACAAATAAAGTCTTTTATAAAATAACAGTTATTTAATATCAATACAAACACCACTGGGAAAACATAAATGATAATCTCCTACTGTCATTGCGTCTATGATAGATCCAGCAACCCGGGGCTTCATATCTCCTTTTGCCATGCGACGCCAGTTCTTAAGTCCCCATAATGAATTATATATATAAGTTCCAGATCCAGTATCTAAAACCCAAGACATTTTATTGATTGCAAACCAATTTGGAGTTATAAATGTAACTGACAAAGCTGTAGGACCATTCTGCTTTCTTTCTTTAACAATCTTTAGGTACTTGGGACAATTCCTTTTCCAGTGGCGTTTCTTATGGCAATGGTGACATTCTCCCTTGTCATCGATCTTCTTACTCTTCTTATTCTTCTTACCTTCTCTTTTTTCGCTTCTTAGAACTCTTCGAAGATGTCGCTCCACCCTTAACAGTAAGTGTGGCCCATTGATCCTTCGATTGTGACTAAACTGACCTCCACATATTGAGGAGCTCCACTAGATTCACATTCAGTTGGTTCATTTTATAATTCAAAATAAATGATTCATACTGATTGGTAAGTGAACCAAGGATCAAGTTTACTTGCAACTCGTTGCTTATCATCACATCCAATTGTGGAAGCCTATCGATATAGTCCTTCATCATTAGGACATTATCGTCCACCTTCTGTCACTTCTGCATTTTGGTGTTGAACAATTTCTTAGTAATATCATACCTCACAGAACGAGATTTCTCACTAAATAATGCCTTCAGACTATCGAATATTTGATGAATAGACATGGTTTTGTGCTGCCTTTGCAATGGCCTGTCCAATGTAGACAGCATGGAAATCTGGGTGATTTCCATGTCAGCGGCTCACTTATTATAAGCAACATGTAGTTCAAAGTCAGCATTATCAGCGAGTTTGGTCATTGGAGTACAAGTAATGGATGAATAAAGACATTCATATGTCAGCACTATCTTTATGAACTCAGCCAATCGACATAGTTGTTTGGTCCAGTTAGTTTGTTGCTTTCATTAAACAGTCTTGGAGTTGAAATTTTTTGCAAGTTTCAATTGGTAGATTATTAGGATGATGTCATAATAGATGTTCTTATAATATTAACGAGGTTAAACTTTATGTTTCATTTTACTAATAAGCTACCATTAGTCTTTTAAGTTTCGTCGAATTCTAAATCAAAACATAGAAGTTTTTTGACTTTATTGGCAGGTGTTAGGACCCATTTGTCTTAGAATCTTGACCTTGAGCTTGCTTAACAAGTCGTAGCTCTAGAAGCAACGGATAACTCCTTATCTGTTATATCATATACAACTCCTAACCCATGGTACCTTGCCCTAGTTTCACTTTGACCTTGAGTTTGCTTAACAAATCGAAATGAAATTGTTCACTCGTACCTACCATATTAAGATGGCCTAAGTATAGTACATGTACCTTGAGTTTGCTCGACAAATACATATAATGATCTTAGTTCGTCTATTCAATATACTAAAATACTACACATAACATCCCTAGCTTGAGTTTTCTCAACAACTAAGGAGAATGTAAGTAATTTATTAATATATATATATATATATGGTAAAGGACAACATTATATTAAAGGTTTCATAATCTTCAATATATGATACTGAGTGATATCAACTTATGGAATAATGTATTTCTTATGAAATACCATTATGATTCAAGTGTCAAACACATCGAGAATCACGGTATATGTACATTTACTTATGTATTTATTCCTCAGGACTATTTAGTGTTTCTTTAATGTTCCACCTTTAGTTTATACATTCATATTATATCAATTTTATTACATATAACTTTTATATTTTAATTAAATTATATAATAATCTATATAAGACAATATATTAATTAAATCATATTCAATTAACTTTAATTAATTTTATATTCTTCAATTTTAACATATTACATTAAATATATATATATATTATAACCTTTATAGTAACACACATATATCATATATATGTATGTATTTTAACTTATTAATTAAATTTTAACTAATTTATTTAATTAAACAATTTTAATTAAATGTCATTAATTTCAAAAATTATTTTATATGCATACATGTATACTTATATTATCTTAAACATTCAAGACAACATAACATATACCATTATATATTATACATGTATATGTTATTGAATTAAATTACTTAACTAGTTTATTTATTTTATTAATCTTATTAATAAAAATTAATTCTGAAATTAACGTGTGTGTGTGTATATATATGTATGTATGTATTCAAACGCTTTGAAAATTGTCATTATATTAAAACTTTATAATACTTGTCTTATTTTAAATTTAACTTTTAAATTTAAAATCTATGTTTTTAACTTTCAAAACAATTTTGAAAATTAGCCCAAGACCTAATTCAAATTGGGACTTTTCTATTAGGGGCAACCTTTGGGCTCACATACTTATTCGAGCCAGCCGGTAGCCAGGTAGGGCAAATTACTTGATTACTCGAACCCATTCCTTCGACACTACCTTTCCAGACAACTGACTATCAGGGTTGTGGGCTTAATTAGTTAACCCTAACATTCCAATTTAGACCGCATAGGCTATTGGACTTCGATACCATTATTGGAACTGGGACAGCCCATGGCAGGATAATTAGGTAAATTTCAAAAAACAATTATCTTTGGATCCTTATTGGGCCTATGTAGTCTAAACTTATTTAGAACTTTTCTAAATTTTCTTTTGAAATAAAATCAATATTTAATTTAATTCATAATGTTTTATTTTATACATTTACATTATATAGTATATATGTGTATCATATATACATATGTGTGTACGTGCACGTGAAACATTATACAGTGTGCATGGTTCGATATGTCTGTATATAGGTGTTGGAATTTACATTACACCGAACATGTTAGCTCCAGTATATACATATGTGTTGTCTAAATGTACATATGTATATTTATAGATGATATATAATATATATGCGCATATGTGTAATTATATAAATAAAATATTGCTTATAAAATAAGATTTAAATAATACGCTTGTGTATGTATATGTATGTATGTGTGTAATATGTATACAATATAATTAGATTGCAAAATATTTTGAATAATAATATGCAAAATAGATTTGAATAAATGTATAAAATTATGTATACAAAATTCGAAAGTAATTTTTTAAATGAAGTTTAAAGACAATATTTTATATATATACTTATAAATGTTTTATAATATAAACAGTAATAATAATAAATTAATATATACATTCCTAGTATAGCTCTCGGCCCGGAAATATTATTCTAAAAAATTTAGTCTATATTTCTAACGGTTAATTATTTTTAATTCCTCATAGAAAATACTTTAAAAATATTTTATAATTTCTAAAAACAAAAGATGAAATTATAATTTTGTACTTATATTTTACATAATCTATAAATTTATATTTGAATTTATTATTTAAATAACAAGTTTTAAATTAATTAAAATAATTATATAAATATATATACTGATTAAATAAAAAAATATTTCCAAAAACATGTATATATAAATAAATAATGTATAAAATATAAATCATGCATAACATATTATTATTTCTTTCAAACTTAGTTTTAATTAAAATGAAAATAAATTATTAATTTATTTGATTTTGGTTTTTTTTGACAAGGACGTGAGCAGTATATGTATGTATACATATATAATTTTTTAAAATATATACGCAATATACAACTATCTAATGTGATAACTTATAAATATACAGATCCATCATAATCAATTGTTATCTAACTGACATATGTTATAACTATTACATTAAACATTTATATACTTTTAAATAAGAAATGGTAGCTTTCACCAATGCCTAGAATTCGCACTTTGAAACGAAGAACTAAGCTCCTTGAATCCAGTTCCAAGCCCAGAAGTTGCTAGCTCTCGAACAGCTTTACCACCGACGATTGAATCGAATTTTAATTTGATGTTTTGATGGTTGAATTTTGAGGCTTTAAAAGGATTATGTCCGACTTGGAATAACTGCACGAGGAGAGGCCAAAAAGTATAGAGTAAGGTGATTGGTAGATGGAATAAATAAAGGAGAGATAAGAGATCAAAATAAGGATCAAAATCCTTATTTTTCTCATACTAGTTCTTTCCTTTTGAATTCAAAATTCCTCCCCCTTAAGCCATCATATAACCGACCTCATCTATGTTCTTCATGGCCGACTATTCCAAGCCCCCTTTTGGCCTCAAAATAATTTTTTGCCTTAATAATATTTGTTTCATTTAAATCTAATTTACACATGTATCGACATCGCATATCGATTAGTGTTTATATAACTATTATATGCATACTATTTAGTATTGTCAACACACATCAATAAAATTTTATAAATATTAATTAGTTTATAACAATTATAATTTAGTTCAATCATGTGGTAATAGGCGTATTCAACGTTTTGGTTGTGTTACTCTTAGGTGTAAATTTGGTCAACGATTAATATCAAACAATTCGAATATTAATGTTCACTCTTCACATAGCAGGTGGTGTGACATTATGGCTCAATTTATCGCTTGCTTGGTATCGGTAAAATCAAATTTTACTTTATTAAGCATTGCTAGTTAGTGATAATTATTTACATCAATTCTCTTCGTAAAAAATGTATCACTTTGGACTTACGGAAATTGGTGGTGTTCAAAATTCCAGTATCGTCCATATTCAACTCTATAGTCCAAATAAAAAGTCATTGGTTTAATAATAACAATTATAATTAAACAAACTACTTTGTCCAGATATTTAAATTTTGAGTTGACTTCAGTAGATCATGATACTAAACTTGTATAACTTCGAAGATGACCCTTCTCTTGAATATGTTTCACTTTGGATACTTTCACTTGACCTAACTATAGTCTTTCAATGGACGTCTGTCATGGTTTAACTATAATCATAGTGGAGCTTTTATATTGAAAATGAACAATATTCTTAATTCAAGGGAACCGTGTAAATTAATCACATCTATATTTTCTATTAACCTTAGTTATATTAACCAACAGAAAACTATCGAGTGAGTCATTCCATAGTTATCTAATAACTATTAGTACGTAACCCCTTGATACCCCCCGTCAGTTATGAGTAATACACTGCCCAACGTTTAGAGTGCATTACGTACTTAAGTCTCAATGGATGCATCGATATCCAATCTTGATACATCTTAACCAAGAATGTTTAAAATGATGTTTTTATTATATTATAATAATACAATACCCATGATTACAACTATTCATAATTATTATCACAAACACACAATTTATGGATTTTTTGTTAAACGTACTTTAATTAAACATTTAATTATTTATCACACATTATAACAAGTATATAGCAGAAAGAAAACATCTTTTATTATGAATGAGAATTAACTACATAGTTAATAATTTACAATAAATTATAGAATTGCAACTAGGGCATACTCCTAACTCTATCGGACATGACATGACACTAAGCTATTCTGTCTACACTAAACTAATTGGCATGCGAACAGATAAACAACATGGCTATAATGTTTGACATAATAGGACACCAATTTATTTTTTCAACACTAAACTAATTGGCATGCAGATAGATAAATAACGTGGCTACAATATTTGACATGACATGACACCGAGTTATTTTGTCTATAATAAACTAATTACATGCGGATAGATAGACAACATGGCTATAATGTTTGACATGATAGGACACTGAGCTATTCTGTTTATACTAATTGATCGACATACGGATAGATAGACAACATGGCTATAGTGTTTGACATGATGGTACATCGAGCTATTTTGTCTACTCTAAACTAATTGGCATGCAGACAGATAGACAATGTGGTTACAGTGTTTAACATGACAGAACATTGAGCCATTCTGTCTACACTAAAATAATTGGCTAATGGATAAG
This sequence comes from Allium fistulosum, assembly GCA_030737815.1. Taxonomy (NCBI): domain Eukaryota; kingdom Viridiplantae; phylum Streptophyta; class Magnoliopsida; order Asparagales; family Amaryllidaceae; genus Allium; species Allium fistulosum. The sequence goes on from CM060903.1 coordinate 1,223,239,541, forward strand.
AAAACAATGTGGCTATAGTGTTTGACATGGCAGGACACTGGCACATTCTGTCTACACTAAAAAATTGCCAAATGGACAGGCGAACAATGTGGCTATAGTGTTTAACATGACATGACATTGAATAAAATACATAATAACTATAAATACCCACACTAATCTTATTTATTCTCACTCATTCAAATCCCTAGTACTTCTTCTTTTCTATTCAACAATGCGATAATAATGCCAATCGAAGAACTTTTATTTTTTGATGATAGTTTTGATGAAATGATAGAAGATCATTTCCATTGTGAAGGAGAGCTACTAGCAATGTTAGTGTTACAATCTGGCCAATCCAGTAGGCAATATGGTGCATCGTTTATTGTTCGTTGCTATAACAATTGCAAACACTCTTAGTATAATGAAAGAATGATGGCAGACTATTTTAATCCAAATCCTACTTACACTAATGGTGATTTTAGAAGAAGATTTCAAATGCACTGACCTTTATTCCTTAGGATTCTACAATCTATTAAATAGCATGATAAATACTTTATTTTCAATCCTAATGCATCTTATACTCAAGGATTGACTGGATGACCGCTGCATTGAGAATGCATGCATATGTTGGACCAGCAGACTCACTCAATAAGAATTTGCACCTAGGGGAAAGCATATTACTTGAAGCTTTGGACCATTTCTACCAAGTTATCATCGACATATACGGCGATCAATACTTACGAAGACCGAACGAAGCTGACATAGTAAGATTAATGGAGATGCATGGCAGGTGAGATCGGGTTGTATAGATTGTATGCATTAGGAGTGCAAGAACTGTTCAAAGGCATACGCCGAAGCTTATCAGGGTAAGCCCTGTAGGTTGACAATTATTCTTGAAGTGGTAGCTTCATATGACTTATGGATATGACATGCTTTCTTGAAATGCCAGGTTCTAATGATGACCATAACGTGGTAGAATGATCTAGTTTATTTAATGATTTAGCGAATAGTTGATTAACTTTGTGCCTCTATAATTTAGGAGGAAACACGTATGAGGATGTATATTATCTTGTGATGGTATATGCCCAAAATGGAATAACATTGTTAAGACAATTACTAATCCATCAAACAATAAATCAGCAAATTTTATGGCAATGCAAGAATAATAGAAAGGATGTTGGAAGAGCATTTGTTATTACTCAATCAAGATATGCATACTCAGCAATCCATGTAGGCTATGTTCACCACTTGAAATAGAAAAATAATGCATACTTGTGTCATTTTACAAAATATGATTATTGAGGATGAGAGAGACATGGAAAACGACTTTGACTACGAGGATGCTGAAGCAACACCAAATGTATGGCGTAATGATATGATTGAAAATGCTATGAAACTCGAGTTTCATAGTACTGGCCAAATGTTATTTTGTAGTGTTCAGCTCCACCGTAGACTACAAAATTATCTGGTAAATCATATTTGAAACTTTTGTGGCAATTAGTAGAAGATTATTGTTGTTTTTGTTGTTATTATTGACGTTGTTATTGCTGCTGCTGTTGCAGCTGTTGCTGTTATTGTTGTTGTTGTTGTGATGTGTTCCAATTAAATTTCATATTATTAATGCATCACAAATTTCATTTAGTACTCCCGAAAAGTGATTGATATAATACTTTTGAAAGTAAAAACATGCTTGATTAAGTTCAAATCATTACATCACCAACTAAAGATTAAAAGATATAGTAGTTCTAAAAATAAATAAAAAACTACAACCCCTCATCATGCCTATGTCTTATAATTTCTCTCCCCTAGATTCTGTAAACTCTCATTGTTCTTCAGACATATTCAATGTATCCACAAATATTACTGCATCTTCATCTCTCTGCTTGCTTCCAATAAGAAGTCGTTCCAATTTTAATGTTTTTTCTTAGTATTGAGCAGCCTAAAATTCCATCACATGATTATACCAGCCTTCAGATTCCAGTCCAAATTTTTAACTTTGGCTTGATCTATACTAGTAGTCTACTTCTTTTTGGCTGCTTTGGATCCTTAATGCTTAACAAAATCATCTTCACTTGGAGTTAGATGCTCTTATAACCCAAACTTTGACTTCCTTGTGAATCCCCAGGACTGAAGCTTTCTCCGACTCTCGGCACTTTACTTCGAGATCTATTTAATTGGACTTGTTGAATAGTTTTCTAAAGAGAAGATTTCTTTTTGACATGCTCAACTAGTAGGTCATAAACACGTATGAACTGATAAAAAGGAGGTGCTTATTTATTTTCAGGTCTGTTGACTTGGTTAAACAATTTATTTGTGGCTGCATGTACAAAAAAAAGAACAAAATATTTAGAGAATGGTAAAAAAATATAAAAGTATGAAAATTAGTTAACCTTACCAAATGCATTTCACTTCTAAAGCCACTAGGGTTGTCTGTTTTAACTTAGACATTTGAGAATCAAATGTTGTATTTGACAATTAATTTTTCCATAACAACCTTTGATCGAAGAAAGCGATCTTTTGTGATCGGTGTTCTTTCGATTACAAAAATTTGTAATTTTGCCTCCAAAAAGTACCACAACTTTGGTCGACACCTCGAATAGGATCAGTTGAGAGTGCACACCAAATGTAACATAAATAATAGTCTTTTTCCAAAGTCTAACTAGTAGTAGTGAACGTTTCTCCAATTGAAACTGTATTGTCTTTAAAATTGAATCCCTCAAAACTGCATCTTACGGCATTGGCGTTAAAAGCCCTAAACATTTGTGTTGAAGAGAAGTGAGAATAGGATGGTTTTTGGTGTAGTAGATTATTGTTGTGAGAAGAGGAGAGTGTGATGGATTGTATTTGTAGAGGGAAAAGAAGAGATAGTCGTTGGAAAATACACTGTATGTAGTCATTATTTGAGCACTTGTGCAATAAGCGCCTAATTATCAGATGCTTACTGAATAAATAGATGATTTTAGATGCCTATTCATAGGTGCTTGTTCAATAGGCACTTGAGGACTGGACGCTTGTACAACACGCGCCCAAGCAAATTACAAATCCTGCATCATTTCAACTGAATTTGTAACCGATTACATAATGTGCACTCTATTGTAGCAAGATTTGGGATTAAATATTGCATTTTTTAATTTGTTATTTGTTGTTATAGATGCTCTAAACCTCCGCTTTTTAAATGATCAAAAATAACATCATCTCCAATCTATATGAAACCTTTATGTAAGCAAAACAATATAATAAGCCACTCTTGTAAATAAAAGAAGATAAGAAGTCATTAAAGAATGAGAAGGTATTTCATTTATTTTTAGTCCTTATAATACAATACATATCACTCTATTTATAGACTTGAGGTGAAGAATGAAGATTACAATAATTCCCATATAATATTTAACACATTCACTCTTATAATTTATATATTATAACACTCCCCATTTAATATGTGTCTTCAAAATCTTGGATTCTTATATGGTATCTTGGAACTATCCCTTTTAAAATATATATAGTGATTGCTCCTCCTCATTATTATCTTTCTTACATGTATCTATTCAGTTAATATAGATATTATCTATTGCCTCATTAAAAACATTTTTTAGGAAAACCCAATGGGAAAAAACTCGAATGAGGAAAATAGTGCAACTTGTAAAATCATATATATCACATTAAAAATGAATTTCTTGCTAAAAAGTTTGATGCTTCTAGATTAAAATAGTGCATCGTTAAAACCTCACTAAGAAAAACTGGATGGGAAATATCTCAGTTAGGAAAAAGAATACAACTTTCATAACTTTAATAACATATTTTGAGATGTTATTTCTAGAGAGGAAGTTTGATAGTTTCAAATCAAGGTAAGGCCTCATTAAAACCTTACTAAGTAAAACCCAATGGGGAAAATCTTAGCAAAGGAAAAACATGTACATTGTAATATATTTCTCGATGCTATTCGGGATTAGTATTTTCCCTTTGAATTTGAGTACATGTCTTGATAATTCAAATCGGCTAAGGATATTTCTAGATGATAGAGTTAGGGGCATGCCTTAGGAAAATTATGTAATTTTTTACATATATCTACTCGATAACTAATTTTGCACAAAATAAAAGGTGCTTTCTTTCTATTATATACTTGTTATATTGTGATATAATTAATTAAGTACTAACTTAAAGTGTGTTAAATAAAAAATCCTTAAATGATATGTTATGTGATAGTAATTACAATGTGTTATAATCATACGAAATTTATTACATTAAAATATCATATTATTTTAAAAATTCTTGGTTAAGATGATTCGAGATATGATATCGATACACCCGTTGAGACTAGAGTGCATTATGCTCTCCAAATGTTGAGTAGTGTATTACTCATAACTACTAGGGGCACCAACGTGTTATGTACCGATAGTTATTGGATAATCATGGAAAGACTCATCGAGAGTTTTATTTTGGTTAATATAACTTAGGTTTAAAAGAGAATCTCGAGTGACAGTGTTGTACGGTTCCCTCAACTTAAGAATACCGAGGAACTTCAATGTGAAAACTCCACTTTGATTATAGTTAAATCATGGCATGACTATCCATCGAGCAACTATAGTTGAGTCTGAGTTGAAGCATTAGAAGTGAAACAATATTCCATTGAGAATTCATCCCCTTGGTTATAAAGGGTTAGTATCACGATCAACTGTAATCAACTTAAAGTTATAGTCTCTAGCCGGAATAGTATGGTTAATGATGATTGTTATTATTGTACCAAAGATTTTACATTTGGACCAACCAAATTGAATATGGACGAAATTCGAATTTTTATCGAAACCAAATTCTATAAGTCCTAAAGTGATATTGTTTTGACGAAGAGAATTGGGGTAAATAGTCGTTACTACCAGGTACCGCTTATAATAGTAAAATTGGATTTTATCGAAAAGATATGTAAGCGATAAATTCGTCCAAAATGTCACACCATTAGTTAAGACGATGTGTGAACGTTACTATTCGAATTGTTCGATATTAATCGTTGATTGGATTTACCCACTTGAGTCGAGCAACCATAATGATGAACCCTCCAAAAAACCACACAATTTAATTAATTTATAATCCTTGTAAAATAATTAAATTAATTAATATTTCTAAAATATTAATGATTAAATTTTATTTGATTTGTTTGTATATTATTAGTATTTAATAAAGTGCATATATAAATTTTACATATGCGCGTATCGATGTATGATATCGATAGAATATTTAAATTGGATTTATATAGATTAATTGTTGAGTGGGTTTGGAAACTTTTTAGGCCCATACTGCCTCTTTATGGTCGTCCATGCATGAAGAAGGGGAGAGGATTTGATGAGATTTAATGAGGAATTAAAGAGGGAGGGTTTTAAAGGAGGGAATTATATATGTTTCAATGTTTCCTTTAAAACAAATTTTATTTCATTCATTCACTGGTTCTCCCAACAATTCATGTTTCTTCATCCCTCCTCTCTCTCTCCCCCCCTTTAGTTTGAAAATACATGGCTTCAAAGCCGTAAAATTTCTTAAAACAAAATCAAATTGGATAAATACAAAAGTGGTGCTTTAAATCGTTGTAATTTTTGAAATGATTCATTCGAATCTAGGAGTTTTGTTATTCATTCAAGGTGCGATTTTTGCCTTCATCCTACGGTAACATTTTAGTTTATTTTTTTATATAATTCATTGATATTAATATAGTTTGAATCTATATATTCTAATTATCTTCTAAATCAACATGGAGGAAAAAAACTACAACCTACGTAGTCTTAAACAACATATTTTGATGTGCTATTTCATGATAAGAAATTTTTGATACTTCTGGATCTTGATAATGCTTAGTTAAAAACCTTAATAAAAAATCCAAGTGGGTAAAAACAAGAAACGATAGGAAAATTTATGGAAGGGAAGTATGATTTAGGTATTTCCTCAAATAGGAACCGGAGCCAAAATTCTCCATTTCAATATAGTATGAAATATGGACATTCGAGTGGTGATAAAATTTATTAATAATAAAATAATTTTATAGTAGTTAAATTTTGTTAGGGTTATCCCAAAGATCCTTACATAATTAGATTTGAGAAGAGATTAAAAATGAAGAAAAACGATACAAAGATAATTTCCTCTCAACAAACTTTATTAATTCACCGAAAGATTACAAAAAAAGCTATAAAATTAAGATGAAATCTCAGTCCCTATAACCCTAATACAATAACCCTTCTCCACACATATTACAACAACCGCTATTATAGCCTATTTATAAAGGTCTAAAGTAATGTCAATTATTGGATCAAAGGTATGAAGAGATCTAAAGTCAAACAGAACACCCCAAAAATGACAAAATTTCCCTGGAAAATTCATACTCAACTTTTCCAAAAAAACCAAACCAGTCGACTGGAAAGCCGACCATTCGACTAGTTCCCGTAAACTAAAAGGGATGTTCATTTGACTGAAAGCACAGTGTTATGCTAGGTAGAAAAACAACAAATCTTCAGTCGGTTGGTGGCTTCACCAGTCGATTGGAAGCATGTGGCTTCACCTATGGTGTAAATTTTGTGCAGTTGTCCGACATTTAGCTCGGTCTAAGGCTGTAAGGCGTCCAATTCATGTTCATTCGGTTCTCATTTATAACAAAAATTAGGGCAAGAAAAAATGTACAAAATATGTCCGTCCAAAAATGTTCAATATTTTTTTATTATCCGAATAGTGTCTGTATATTGTTTGACTCACAGGAACAATGTCCAAACTTAAACCTTGTCCAGTCTGTGTCCATCCGGTCCAGTCCGACCAGTTTACTCCTCTAGCTTTAGCCACAAGCTTTTGTCGATGTCATATTTCTTTGTTCCATCATCTCATCTCTGCTGCTTCTTTTCTCCTTCTCCACACATCACTTGTCTACTTTATTTTAGAAATATTATATCACCAATCCCAATAATCTCCACCCTGATAATATATATTCATAAAGCTATCTAAAAATCCACCTACAGCCTCAAGCTTCAAGTAGTCTCCAACATCACCTTGGAAATAAATGTTTCCTCCTAAAACAAATCTTAACCAAACTCCAAACGACCTAATTATGCATGCCCTCCAATTGAACATGCATATAACCAATAAGTCAAAATTGTTTGTAATATCGCAATGGCATCCATGAAGGCTTTGTGGCTTTCCGTTGTTGGCTCCATCTTGATTTAGACAAGTTTACCTCTCCAACACCACTTTGAGAAGTCCCAACATCGTCCACCATTTTTCTAAACAATTTGTATGCTATTGCTTTCCCATTTTGTGTGTAGAACCTCCCTATTACCCTTCCGAACACTTGTGACTCCACCCCGAAGTTATAATTTTTTTCCTCCAATTGTCCTACAGAAACTGTAACAATCCGGAATTTCGGACACTTCGTATTTAATTATCTGAATTATTTAATACTTTAATCTTGGATTAAACATTATTAAAATGATTTAATAAGCTTGTTAACCCCTTTTAAATCATAACTAATGATGGTAAACTTATTTTGAAAAAATGTTTAATATATTCTTCGAAGAGAAATCGATAATATGACCGAAAATTGGTTTATCGATAAACAACACTTCGATCGATATAAGTTGTTCGAACTCTTGTGCACTTGTCTAATGTTCAAGTAAATACATTAGTAACTAATTAACACATGCACCTCTTTGTGAGACAATGGAAGGTTCTAGAAGTCTCTTTATGGATAAGAGATATTATGAGAAGGGTATAAGAGTAATATGCATAAAAGAGAAATGTCATGAAGGAGAAGTGATGGGAGTTGAAGCTTCATGGCATGGTTGGGGGGGTGTGTGCAAGGCTAAAGAGCACCATCTTGAGCCTATAAAAGAAGGGGAACACCCTTAGGAATAAATCATAAAAAATAAAATGAAAAACCAATCTCTTTTAATAGCTTCTTCATCTCCTTCTTCACTAAATGTTCTAAACGAAATAGTTACAAATCAACTGCAAATCCCTTCAAACCTTGCCATAAGGCTTAGTATAATATTAAAAAACCTTCCACCATGTGAGAAGTTGAAGAAGTGAAGCACATCTCCCCATGGGGGAAGAGGCCGTGAGCTATTTGTGGGTGGAGGAAGGCGAATTCAAGTGCAAAAGCAAGGAGGAGGAGAGAGCAGGTGGTTGCAAGGATGGGGTTTGGCTTCGGTTCTTGGATCTTGGTTATTTTTATGGTAAAAGGTGAGTAGCACGTCACTTTTAATGAGAATAATATATATATATATATATATATGTCTTTGCATGTGTTTGTGTGTGTGTTTGTTTGATTGTGCTTAAGTTGGTTGAATTGTTGTTGACATATGTTAAAACATTGGTTTGGATTCTTACTTCAAAAGTAAATGACATATGTAATCCATGTATATGGACTTGAAAAAACTTGGAATGGACTTGAATGGACTTGTATGACATATGACAAGACCTTGGACAAAGCATATAGGTTATAAATGGACTTTGGTGTACACTTATAGCGATAGTCGCTATAGATGCAGTTATGAATCGCCTTATTTTTGCCGATTGCTATGGAACATTGTAAAGAGATACATAGAGGGTTTTCGCAATATTTACAATGTTTTATATGTATATTTGTTTCTATTAAAAGCTTGAATAGTTAAAAGTTAAGTAACATCTAGAAAAGTGGCAAAATTTTCACTAGTGCAAAATTGCCCCGTTTAACCTTGATTTTGGACATTAAAAGGTTTGAAAAATATTTATATTTAAGTATTTTGTTTCATTATTTTTACAAGTGATAACTAACTCATATTAGAGAATTTAAAAAGTGGTTTGAGATTTTTATGAAATTTTAAGCATTAGTTGTCAATTTTTAAAAAGAGATATTTTGTTGAAAACATGTCGTTTTCAAGCTTTGAGGAAAATTGTAAAGTTTTTATTTTCAAATAATATTTTGGATAAATGTTTCAAAACCTATTATAAGTATTTTCAAATATTATAAATGTATAGACAAAAGGTTTAGAAAAGTGGTTAGAATTGCTAAATGACCAAACGGTTGATTACTTAATTACTTGTTTGAAAAGTAATTAACTATGCTTGACACTAAAAGCCGACGAAGTAAGGCTTATCTATTTGTGAGAGTTAAGATTGATGTTGAGTAGGTACAAAGAAATAGAGCTCTAACCTACCAACCTTCCCTCTTGAGCGAGGAATAGTAAGTTGGAAAATGTCGAAAACGAGTTAATCATGTTGATTCCTTATTGTTTATTGAAATCATTAGTACTATACTTAACACTAAAAGCCAACAAGGTAAACTTATCTATTTGTGAGATTCAAGAATGAAGTGTTTAGGTAAGACTGTGATGCAACCAGTGCTCTAACTTACCTGGGTTTACTCTTGAATGGGGAATAGTTAAGTTGGAATGTTGGAAACAAGTTAAGCGTACAAATCATGATTTCTGAGAGAAATGTGTGATCCTCTAAAGTAAAGGAGAGCACACATGTACATATATATACCATCGATAGTAAAGGAGCTGCCAACCTATCTGATTGGTAACAAATCATAACACAAAAAATCAAAAATAACAACATCGGGTAACTTCTTGAATGAGCTCCAGCAAGGCCACCACCCATTACACCTCAGTATCGAACTCTAGTAAGGCCATCGCCCGATAATGAAGTGTTAGAAGTATCCAATATAAACCATGGTGCATCCAAGTGAACAAATGAGATCAACAAGTGGCTCAACTAGAGAATAAAGGCCTCACAGCTAGCATGGATGATCCAGAACTAAATAAGAAATCTCTCCTAACAACAGTCTTACGAACAACATCCTGTAATCCTGGCAACAATAACCCTGAAACCCTGCGAATAGCATTCTAGCACCATTTATGGCCTAAACTTGTACCTGTAGATGGAACTAAACAATAATATAAGAATAATACACATATATATGTATATAAAATAAAATTTATATACATATATATGCATTAATGAAATAAAAGTAGTAAAACTAGAGTTAAAACTATAAGACAACAAAGCAACTATAATAAGAGTTAGACTAATAAAAGGGTCAAACTCATTATGCAACATCTTAACTTACATATATGTTATGAGATAGTGATCACGAAATCAAGAGGCATAGATATTAACATTAAGCTTCTTTGATCAAAAGAAAATTATGATGATCAGTAAAAATTTCATTCGAATTCGAATAAATGCCAACGCTGTAGTTATTAATATTAAAAATATTGTTTTTATGTTTAAATAATTCAATGCTTTTCCTAACCTTATTAAGATATTCATTAAAATGATTATTTTTAGCCAATCTATATTTTGGATTTGAGATCCAATTGAAACAAAATGATTCTACTGCTATTACCAATCTATTAATATAACTATTTTATTATTAAATAGCCTCTGGTTTCTCTCAAACCAAATATGCCAACATATTATAGTGAATAAACTATCTAGTAAAAATCTATTTCCCCTTTTAAACTTACATCTTAAGTTATTCCAATAAAAATCACAATCAGTAACTTTAGTTGTAGGAATAAAGTTAAATATTTTAAGAGTATTATTAAGAATGTAGTAAGTATCCATAAAATCATAATATATATGATTAATATTTTCAAAATACAAGTTACAAAAAGTATATTTATTATCAATTGGCAAATTCTTTCTTTTTAAAAGTTCAGTGGTATTTAGCTTCCCATGCATAATTAATCACATATGAATCTTAGCTTTTGGTGGTGCATTTGCTTTCCAAATAAGATCAAAAATGTTATTAGTAACGCCTGAGAAATTAAGAAATTTATATAATGAATTAGAAGTGAATTTCTTACTTTTATCTCATTCTCAGTTAATAATATCATTTTCATTATCAATATTATATAAATTCAGTCTTGCACATAATAAAGAAAATTGTCTAAAAGTTGTACCTTCTAAGATTCTATTAAAACTAAAGTTCCAAGGGGGATCATTATCCGTAGAAAAAACTTCTTTAATTAAAGCGTTTTTAAAGTTACAAATTTCAAAAATTTCTTTAAATTAGACCCTAAGAGGAATGACTGATAACCAACGATCATGCCAAAAAGTAGTATTATTACCTGAATGAACAATCGTATTAGTACCAAGGTTATAAATATCGTGACATTTTAAAATTGATTTCCAAAAAATAGACAATTTATTGTTAACCGAAGGTGTAATTTGGTATAAATTAATACTACCATTATAATAATGTTTAGATACAATTTCTTTCCAAATAAAATTATCATTTATATCCTTAAATTTCCACAACCACTTCCATAATAAAAACAAATTCATGTTATGTAAATTAATAACATCTAGTCCTCCCTCTTTTTTTGATTTACAAACGGTTTCCCAGTTAACTAAACATTTTAGACTACTGCTAAGATTATCACCACTCCATAAAAAGTCCCTTCTTATTTTATCAATTTTATTGGTCACCCATTCTGGAAAAAGATGCATAGATATCCAATAGATCGGAAGTGTAGATAAAACATAATTGATGAGAACTAATCTACCTGCTCTCGATAAAAATCTCTCATTCCAATTGGAAATTCTATTTTTAATTTTATCTATTATAATTAGCCAGTCACCATGTTTAAGCTTAGTTGGTTAAATCAAAAATCCAAGATAATCAATAGAAAAATTCATGGTTTTACAATTTAACGTATTAACTACTAAACCCTTAACCTTATCAACGTCATTTAGAACTAAAACCGAACTTTTATCAAAATTAATTTTTAACCTGAAAGAAGTCCAAAGCTATATAAAATAAATTTAAAGGTAATGGCGTGATTAGGCAAATGAGAAGTAATAATAAGGTATCATCCGCAAATGAAGAACAGAGAGTCCATTACATGAAATTTCGCTACTAACGCACCCTAAAGATCCGTTACCAATAGCTTTTTTAATTATCATAACAAGAACATCGACAGCTAAATTAAACAAGAGGGGCGATAAAGGATCACCCTATCGTAAGCCACATTTAGACTGTATTTTAGTTCCTAAAATCCCGTTAACCATTATACTAGTATTACCAGTTTTAAGTAATGTCATAATCCAACCAATCCATTTATGACTAAAACCTCTCGCGAGTAACATATCAATTATAAAATTCCAATCAATCGAGTCAAAAGCTTTCACAAAGTCAAGTTTTAGAAGCGCACATGTAATGTTATTCTTACAACAGTGATTAATGTACTCTTGAACAATAGCCACTCCATTCGTGATATTTCAACCCTTAATGAGAGCGGTTTGTGAACAATTGATTAAATCATTCATTCTTATAATAAGTCTAGTTGCTAAAAGTTTTAAAATAATTTTAACAGAACAATTAATTAAAGAAATTGGTCTAAAATCTTTCAAATTATTAGCACCGATTTTTTATGTAATAAAATAACATTTGCATAATTAAATCTTCCTAATTGTAGTTTCCCATTATAAAATTATTTAAGCATGTTAATTAAATCAAATTTTAATACATTCCAAAATAGTTTGTAAAATAAAATAGGAAAACCATCGGCACCCGGGGCTTTATCACTAGGCATATCGTTAATAGCCTTCAAGATCTCCTCTTCAGAAAAAGGATTATCAATGTCATTAAGATTAATTCTAGACTCAATAGGATGTAGTTTATTCCATCTAAAATTTATTCTATACTTGTATTTATTGCCAAAAATATCCCTATAGTAATCAGTAAAGGCCTTATTAAGATTCCTTTGATTAACCAATTTCACATTATTCACAAAAATAGAATTTATTGTGTTACTACGTTTTCTACCGTTAGCCATATTATGAAATGTTTTTGTATTATTATCACCTTCATTAATACATTGGATTATAGATCTCTGTTTCCACATAACCTCTTCTTTTTCTAAAATTGAATTAAGTTCTTCTTTTAAATTAGCGAGTACATTACGCTTTCCAAGATTTAATAGTCTAGTTTCTTCTATCTTATTAATTTTAAGAATTTCAGAAAGCAAATTATCTTTTTTAATTTTAATACTGTGAAATACATTCTTAATCCAATTTTTAAGAAAATTCTTAAGACCTCTAAGTTTTAAAACAACTTTTTTGCTGAATTATCCATGTTTCTAATATTAGAAAAATTCATTGATATACATTTATTTATAATTAGATTAGAGAAGTTAGATTCTAATAACCACATTTTTTCAAATTTAAAAGTTTTATTAACAATTTTATGATGATTACATGTAAGAATGATATAGCAATGGTCAGAATACGTATAAAGTAAACCAGTGACTCTACAAATAGGAAATTTATCTTTGATTTCGTCACTGATGAAGAATCTATCTAAAAGAGTCATTGAAGGAGATTTCCTAGTAATACTCCAAGTGAATTCTCTATTAGTTTGTGGAAATTCTATCAAATTACTACTAATAATAAATCGATCAAATTATTCCATAGAAGAGAAATCACCTTCCCTGAGTGATCGTTCTCCTAAAAACACGTAACATTGAAGTCACCACCAATAATCCAAGATCCAGGAGCGAACGATCTAAATTCTAGACATTCGCTCCATAGAACTCGACGACCAATTTTCTAGTTTAGGCCATAAACGTTAGATATATTTAATAAAGAGTTATTGCTAAGGTTAATGAGAATAATATGTAAAGAGTGTTAGGAATAGTTTGAAGAGGTTTAAAAGAATTATCACGACACCATATAAGTAAACCCCCAGAAGCTCCAATTGAAGGTAAACAAGCCCAATGTTTAAAATGATAACCACCCAATCTTCTATAAAAACGAAGATCAAGACAATCTATTTTTGTTTCCTATAAAAGAGAGATATCAATAAAGTAATCTTTAAAAAATGCTCTAATTTTATCACATTTATTTAAATCATGAAGGCTCCTAATATTCTAATAATCCTCGTAAGCCAGATGATCTAACCCTTTTTATTTCCCTACTCCTAATGCAAGCAGTATCCAATTCATCATTAGTAAAAACAAAAGCGGTATCCTTAGCTAACTGACATAACTCACTGGTGGATAAACTACCTAGAGCATAGGAAGAATAGGTACTATCCAAAATAGAAGCCATACCTAGGGCTGAATTCATAGTGCCACTCATAGCACTCGAATCAGGTGACTCACCCATAACCGAAGGATGACTGCTACGGACCCTGGCAGTACGACGAACAACACCATTAATGTAACGACCCGGGATTTTCGACCCCGAAAATTCGACATTAATACGTTCACTGTAGAAATGCCAAGAAATCGAACGCCGAAAATTCCAGATTGTTAGGGTTAAGAAAAGAGGTAGAAGAAGAAACAGAAAATAACAGCACAGAATCTCACAATCGCAGCGGATCAAAATATAATATCAAATAACAGCATTTACACAAAGAAAGCTGTAAATGTCAATTTACAACAATATATCAGAGTATAATCATTCACATATAAACTGGACAGTTGTAACAACTTGTCCCAGACTACTATCAATACAATCTCAAATACACAGCGGAATATACTCCATACGTCTCTGCCATCTAGCTCGTCTCCTGAACTCCAGAACGTCCTAACCTGGAAATCTGTAATACTCGGTCTGACCCGAGCATTACAATAAAGTAACACCCGGGTTAGGCTGGAAACCAGCGTGAGTAAACCCATATAACTAGAAATACTAAGTTATAAAACATATTTGAAATCTCGGGGTAACTCGTACCTCACTATGAGTTCTTAACTTGTTATAGTCAATCACTTATTACAAAACAATATCTAAGAACTGTTACTCAGTTTAAAAGGCATGTTACTTAATTTATTCCATTCCATCCTATTTGATTCTAAACTCAAATCTATAAAGAATTATTGTAGATTACAAATAGAAGTGGTTTCGGGTAATTGCTGATACCCGACCCCGGTCTCTTCGAATCCAATATCATCTTTAATCCAAGTTGTTTAAGTGAATACAATTCAATTTTTATACAGAACAACATATTCACACAGCAATTCATCACAGATAAATAACTTACGTTTATCACAGCTATATCCAAAGTATTGCATATCACCGAACATCACAGATTAACATACTATAAATATTAATCAATCCAAACATTCTATTCAATTAATCATCCATAAGCAAGGTTAATTAATCACATAATTATAATTAATTTAATTTAAACCAATTAAATTGATTACTTATGAATTAATTACCTAACCCGACTTAATTAACATTAATTAATTACAAACATCTGTTATTATTTTAATTAATTAATCATCCTTAATTACTTACATTAATTAATTATACTATAATTACTGATTATCTTAATTAATTACATTGATTAATTATTCTTTAATTACTAATTAATTATCCTTAATTAACTACATTAATTAATTAATCCTTTAATTAATCGCATTAATTAATTATCCATTAATTAACCAAGACCTTAATTAATTTAAGTTAAACCATTTATCTTAATTAATTACTTAATCATCATTTAGATCTTATTTAGATGATATGTATGAAATTAATTTATACATAATCACTTAAGAACTTTTATTAATTAAAGTTTAATTACTCTTGTCTTAATCACTTACTTAATTACATCATTATATTTTTAAAAACACTTGGGGATTAGTTTAATTAATTAACTAATATATAATTATTTCAAATCAAAACAATTATAAATTCAAAACACATTTGTCTTATAATTTAAATTTGAAACTTGTTTTTGAAAAACTTGATAAACACTTTTTACTTTGAACACTTGTTATTAATTACTTTGTTTTTTAGTTACTTTTAAAACCTTATAAACTATTACTAGAAACTTTGTTAAAACTTGTCAATACTTGGTTTGAATCTTGTTTCACATTTCTTTTTATTTTATTTTTAATTTTAAAAACCAGGTTAAAATAGCAAAGAAACCCGAGCTACCCTCAAAACTACCCGAGCCAGATCTCGAGTCCACCTCCCATCTTCTCAAGCACGACCCTGAGTCAACTCGTCTTCTCGAGCTCAACAACACAGAGACAACAATGAGCTACATCAGGAACTCGTGCACATGCACAGATCAACGGCGATGCTTCGACCACCAAAGCCACCGCCGACAAGTCTACTTCGACCTTCCCCTTCGATTCCGACCACCCAAGCCTGAATCGATCACGAACTTCAAAAACAAGCATCAGAAGCTTCACTGGAACGAAAATGGACACCTAAAAATCGCCTCGACCCGCCACCTCAGGTCACCAGAGTTCTCTCCACCTCGTCCATAGCCTCGCCGAAGACCCATGCTTCATTTACCCCACAACCGATCGAGTCCGATGCTCCATCGACATTGCAAACACCACGCAAAACCCAGCCGACCCAATCTGCTCTTAAAACCCTATTACGACGCCGTCCGGCCACCATCGCTGACGATAAATCCAGCGAGCATTTTTGCCGAGACCACCAACCTCCAAACTACCTTCAGCAACAATCTCGACCACCTCCCTTGCTCCGATCATCAGAAATCGACAAAACCCCCTTTCCCGTTCAACTCACGAATGCTCTCAATTTACAAGTTTAAAAATCTTGATTTCACATTTAAAATTCATGGTTTTCGAAATCGATTTAGATGATATAAGTGAATCTTGAATTCATGCAAGTCAAAATTTTGATAAGTTTTGAGTTTCCCTGTATATTCTTCCTTCCAGTTAAAAATCACCTCAAATTTTTCTTGAAAATATTTTTAAAACCTATATCTTGTTATTTCAAAAATAATTGGTTTATACATTAAAGTCTAAAGAAAATCAGGGGAAGAAGAACTGAAATTTGATCAAGATTAAAACCTGTAAAACTAGAACAGAGCAAACATTTTTGTATACAGACATGCACACCAATATATTCATATATATATACATGCAATCATATTAAACAATCATGCAAACACTTATCACACTTTACTTCAAGTAATTACTGCATGCATCATAATTTAAACCAGATTAAAAAATAAAATAAAAAATAGTTTACTCACCTAAAAATGAAAAACAGAGAGAACAGACTTTTATTTTCTTGATCTGGAACTGTTTGATCTGTATTTGATTTTTGATCCGCACTGTTTTGTTGATTTGAAACTGATCTTGAATTTGCTTGCTTACTTGAAAAACTTGAATCTATATCTGCTTTAGATCAGGTTGAAACTTGGAAAAACTGTTGTTGTCTGTTTTGATTTTTCTTTTGCTTTTAGTTTTAAAAATGAAAGAAGATGAGAGAAAAAGTGTAAAAAGCTTTTGAACTGAAAAAAAAACAAACAGGTTTCTCACAAAACACGTTATTATATATAATTAAATTTTAAAGAAAAATATTGCCACTTGTTATTGCATGGCATATATAAGTTACAAATGTCTAATGCATGAATTTATTATTTTACAAATGTCAAAAACTATATTTAAATACTTTCTTATGTTTTTATTAATTTTTATATACATACAAATTATACTTAGTTCATGAGATGTTTAAAAAGAAAGAATATTTTAAACCTTTTATTAAATTCTATTTTAAATCTTAAGCTATTTTACTTTTTTTAAATAAATAAATATTTATCTTTAGAGTTTTGAAAATATAAAATTAACTTTAACTAGCTTTTGAAACCAATGCTTCCAAAACACAATTCACACACACTTATATACTTGTATATGTATACACTTATAATTTCCAACATTATAGAGTTTGCATATATCTATTTATATATTTGTTAATTTACTATAAGATTTATCATTTCTAGATATTTATAATTCAACATTTATTTTAGTTTTCAAATCCATTTATATACATCCAGATATATGTATTCATCAGAATTCTATTTGTTCAACTTATAAATCAGTGTTTCCAATAGTTTAAAATCAGTTAATTGCCAATTAACAGATGTCCAAAAATCCGTGTTATCACAATTGATAACAACTAATTTCATACGCCTGCCTCTCTTTGTTAATGAAGACAAATGTGAAGCTCTATTAATAGTATTACACTCATTATCGAGTACTGTAGAAAAAATTGATGTGCCCTGAACAACATCCTTTTCTTTATAATCACCATTCGCAAAAACACCAGAATTCACATCATTTCCAACCACTGCGTATAATAATTCCTTAGATGCGAGAAGAATATTAGAACTCTCCACTACAACAGATTGAATCTCTTTACCCACCATTACAGCCCTTACTCCTTCTTTATCAACGTCATTAACACAATTTATATCCCCATCCAATAGAATATCCTTATGCATAACATCCCCATCAACCAGAAAACTAGATTATGTCAACCTATTCACCACCGTTCCATCTAGTTCCCCAATCACACCATAAAATCGATCACCATTAATAATCAAGCTATTTGAAATCACATCATTAACTCTGTGCATACCATCACCTAAAGAATCAATATCCTTATTCACATCACCACATAATTCACTAGTTTCACAAAGAACATTATACTCTTTCAAACAGTCGGATGAATCCTATCATCAGAAACATGAGAAACAATGATCTAACTAAAGCTTTCTTTATTATAACTTTCAGAAACTCCTTCATCAGCCATCTTGTTATCATCTCTATCCTCGATATCCTCAATCGAACAGTCAAAAGATACATTGCACTCATGAACCATATGTTGGAACTGGACTAGCCCGCAACGGAAGTTATGGGTAAATTTCAGAAAAATTACCCTATTAGATCTTTTATTGGGCCTATGAAGTCTAATTGAATTAGAACATTTCTAAATTTCATTTAAATAAAATCATTTATTTTATTTAAATTCAAATATATTAAGATATGAAATTAATTTTATTTGATTTAGTTTATACATAAATGTATCATATACATATATGTGTGAGTGCATGTGTAACATAATAATCCGTTAAAGGTATAATATGCCCATATGTATGTTGGAATTTACATCGAAACAGACATATTAGCTCATTTTGTATGTCATGTATGTTGTCCAAATATGTGCATGTATATGTGTTACAATACACACACACACATATGTATGTATAAATATATTAGATATAATGTATGGACATAAAACATTTATATATAGATAAATATATATATATATATAAAGAGAGAGAACAATTATTATAAATTATTTATAATTCAAATTTACTTATTTCGCAAACATAATAATTTTAGTATTTTAATTTGTATGTATTATGAATAAAATAATGTTTTCATCCATAAATAATTAACATAAAATAATCTATTGATGAAAATTCAAATTTTACCATTTTAGAAAATCTAAGATCGTGAAATAGAGCTTAAGAAAAATCTGGTGATTTTTCAAAGTTGAATTATTATTTTTAAAAACAATAAAATTGATTTCGGCAATAATTATTTAATGTAGAATAATATATTATTAAAAGCTAAAATTTTAAAATTTTAGAAATTCTAGGATCATGAATGAATGGTTACCAGAATTTTTCAATTGAATTATTATTTTTAATAAACCATAAACAATTTTTTCAAAATAAATTAATTATTAAAAATAATAAAATTTATTGAAAATTTCCTAAATTTTTTCTATATGTTTCTAAAATGATATAAAATTTAAATTTTTTTTATAAAATTGAATTTTTAATGTAATAATTATTTTATATATAATAAACAATTCAAAAATTCAATAAATGTTAATTTAAAAATATGAATATATGTATAATAATTAATTTTTGAAATTTTCAATTCATATTATATATAAATAACTGTACTAAATTTTTTAAATCATATATATATATTTATGAATTTATTAATAAATATATATAAAACAATTATTAATGACAAAATTTGATTTTGTACAGTAAACAACATTGTCTATACATAAATCAAATAGTATAATAAAAAAATTATGCACATAACCAAACTGGTTTGTGACAACCACATCTACTTACAAAATCTCACCTAACTAAACATATAGTAGCAATATATTTAAAAAGATATGAAATTGCTCATTATAGGATGATAGAATATAATTTAGTTACTGTAATATGAATTAAAATTACCAGTTTAATGATGCCTTTGAATCCACGTTGAAGTAATGACTCCCTTCCTTTTATCGTTCTTGATTCATCAGATTGCAAGTCCGGAATCACCGACCTCTAACTATCGAATAATATTATTTTAATTTGAAATATATTTGAGAATTTTGGAGTGGATTGAGAGCTATGCGTTCACCAGCAATGTAGAAGGTAATGGCGACCAAAAAGGTTAGTAATTGTTTTTAGAGATACATATAAACATAGGGTTGTATTAGAGAGAAACGAGGAAAACCTTTTTACCCATTCTCACTTTATCTCAATCCATTATCTCCAAGCCAATTCCATATGTTTTAGCCACCCCTAGACCTTCCCAAAACTGAAATTTTGCAGCCCTAATGATGGTCCTTCAACCCATCTAAACCCAACCCAAAATACTATGCAATTAAATCTAATTTAATCGCTCGTCGATATTGTATATCAATCGATATATTTATAACTGTTATAAATATATATAACATTATTTATTTCTCAAATCATATTCAAATTTTATAATTAATATTTTATAAATATTAATTAATTTATAACAATTATAAACTAATTAAATCGTTTGGTCTTAAGGGAATTCATCATTTCGGCTGTGTAAGTCTTGGGTGTAAATTTGGTCAGCGATTAACATCGAACTATTCTAATGTTAAAGGTCACACATCACTTAGCAGGTGGTGTGACATTATGGCCAAATTTATCGCTTACTCATTTTCGGTAAAATCTAATTTTAGTTTAATAAGCGTTACTCGGTTGTGACATTTGTTTACACCAATTCTCTTCGTCAAAACTATATCACTTTGGACTTATGGAATTTGGTAGTGGTCAAAATTTCAACCTCATCCACATTCAACTTTATAGTCTAAATACAAAGTCCTTGGTTCAATAATAATTATTATTAACCGAAATGCTCTGGCTAGAGACTTTGACTTTGAGTTGACTGTGATACTAACCGCATATAACTAAGGAGACGAATCCTCTCTTGAATAGTGCTTCACTTCCAATACTTCCACTCGACCCAACTATAGGCACTCGATGGACGCCAAGCCATGATATGGTTACAATCAAAGCAGAGCTTTTATATTGAAGATCCACAATATTCTCAAGTCGAGAGAACTGTGTAAACCAGTCACATCGATATTTCTGTTTGACCTTAGTTATATTAACCAACAGAAAACTATCAAGTGAGTCATTCCATAGTTATCTAATAACTATTAGTACGTAACCCCTAGGTGCCCCCAGCAGTCATGAGTAATACACTGCCCAACATTTGGAGAGCGTTACGTTCTCCAGTCTCAACGGATATAATCACAAAATATACATTTTATGGGTTTTTCTATTAAATATACTTTTAATTAAGTTAATTAATTAATATAATCACTTTATATCAAGTATATAATAGGAAGAAAATACCTTTTATTTTGAACAAGATTGGTCAACGAGTTAGATATATGTAACAAACTACATAATTGCCCCTAGGGCATACCTCTAACTCTATCAATCTTCCACTTGCACTTGAGGTCAATTATGGAATCTAATTCCAACTTCTCCAATAATTTTTCTCAAAACCAATTAGGTCGGTCCCTTAATGAATGAGTATGCTTTTATGTTTTAATTATCTACTTTGTCGATTAACTCTCTCTAACACTGATAAACTGCCTTTATCATATGTAACGATTTGAAGTATGTCTTTTGAATTCTAGTGAGCTTTAAGTTCTATCATGACCAATTTTATGACATTGTTATCTTATAACAATATTATAAGATTCTCAACATTTGGAATCACCTTTGGCTCAATTATAAATTTGTGCATTTATATCTATATACATTGGTTTATTGTAGCACTATTCAAGTTAATGTTCTCATCATTTCATTAAATCGACCACAATCACTTTTATTTTGAAACATTTTCAAATTAAAGATTTTAACTTGAATTTTATCATTGACATGTTATACTCAATATCACTTATAAAAGTTTGTGTCCAAACATTCCATCATAACGAGTTCGTTATTTCTATAAACAATTCTCTAGTATTTCATAAATACGCGAGAACACCTCAAACAACCATTTAGTGATATCGATTTGGATTTTGTATTTGCTCCATGTATCAAATACATAAACAAAACACAATACCATACACAACATAACCTGTATGATAATTCCTATTGCTAATGCATAAGGAATCCAACTTACATGTTCTCCTTTTAATAGGGTGCTCTTGTATATCGTTTTAGGACAATCCATTTATCTTTTATACTCACCATAAAAGACATCATTTACAATCCAAAATTGAGTATTAAAACAACTAAAGTTAATTTTAATACAAGCATACTGTTAAAATCAACAACGTATTGTTCACTTATAGTTTAGAAATATCAATGTACCTTTTAACGTTCTTTCTTATGAACACATTCTTCCTCTGCACTTTGATTGAAAATCAAACTATTTGATATTTCTATCAAAATACTTATTCAATCTGGAGGCTTATAAAATGATACATTCATATCATTTCTTGGATCATATCTAAAGACTCACAAACCCCATATCGCTCCCACTGACTTCAAGGCATTTTTGGTTAATATGTGTAAACGACTTACTCTAAATCATTATTTAGAATTATGTTTCAATACATAAGTACCAAACACTAAGTCTTATCGAGCGATAATTTTCTGAGTAAATCTGAATTAACTTGAACATGTTGAATACCTAATCTGTTATGCTAATTTCAACAATTGAAAATTTTGATATTATTCTTGTAACAACCATGATTTTGATTACCGTCGAAATGAAAATGTAAAAATAGAAATTTTAAAATGAGATTTAAAAAAAAAGAAGAATTTTCATATTATTTGCAAAGTCGGTTGAAAATGCAAAATCATTTACAAGTCAGTGGAAAATAACCAAGCTATGCTGTAACTCCATTTGCCTTTCACGTGTAACATGTATTGGTCCATTCAAAAACAATTTGAGCACTTTGCTGTCACTATATTTTGGAAAAGCAAAAGCTCTGTTGCTATCTTCATTATATTATGCAAGTAGGCTTTGCACGTTCCATTGTCAAAATCATTTTGTAAATGACAAGTTGGAACATTTTCGGCTACAACAAAGTTTTTAAAGAAAAAGTTAGAACACATATGTTATCAGCACATTATTTGCTAGCTGAGTTTGGCCATCATCATTTTTAGCTTGATGTGTCCTTTTCCTTCTTTATGCACGTCTCATATTAAATGCATATGAACAAATGAAGGCCAGCACATTATTTCTTTTGACTTTAACACATTTTGAAAGAAAAAAATAATTACTGCAACATTCTTTTGCTCCACCTTCCAAGTAGCCTTCGTCACAATCTTCTGCTCATTTTTTCAGAAGCTCGGCTAAGTCGTTAATGGCAGTCAAAATTCTTGCTTTCTGTTGGATCTAGGTGCTAACTGATTTTTGAGGCAATTCTAAGGTGAGTGCAACTCACATTTCTAATTTAAAACTATGCTTCCGGTATGTTTATTTCTTCTTCTTTTTTTGTAAAAAGGTTTTGCAAGTTAGTGGCTCTGGCCTCATTTCTGTTAGGTGCTTGTATATAGTTCGTACGTGCATGCATTTTAGTGTAGCACCAAAACTTCATTTTTGCGTTTGCGTGAAAAAGCAAGTCCAGATCACTACTTTTGCATAATTTAATTATTTTGTTGGTGCAAATATATTGCGCAGGTTGCATTTTTCTAATACATTATTTGTGTGCAAATTGTAGTTCTGATCATATTACTTCATGCGTGCAAAATGTATGGCCAGGCATTTTTACTGCTTGCGTGAAAACAAAAATTGGGTCCAAGTCCAATTTGCGTTCGTTCATGTACATCATGTATTAGATCAAGAGTTCAAGTTATTTCCTCCCGTGCGTGAATGTACGTTGTGCATTTTTGCACTTCTATTTTGCACGCATTTTGCCAGGCTATATTTTTCTCATAATTTGCATGCATGTGGTAGTACACGTGTAATTGGTTCAAACATTTTAAACTGCCTATCTCATTCGAGCGTGTACGTGTATATTGCCATGCAGTGCAATATTTTTGATGCATATATGGTAGTGCAGTCCATTGTTCAATTTACGTTGAACCGGCGTTTTTGTTTTGAAATGGATTTCGTTGTCGTGTTTTATAACGGATTTTTACCTCGGTGTTTATATTTGAAGTGTGTTGTTTTGATGAGATTTTGATGAATAAAATTACTGATGTTTTGACTTCAGTAACCGTCAATTTAAAGTGAATTTTTTTAGCGGCTATCTTGCAACCAAGAAAACCCGCAACGCTGATTTGATATCCGTTTTTACGGTGTTTTGTGAAGCGAAATTTCTTTGTCGAAATTGCTATAGATGTTGCTGTTTTAATCACGTGTTTTTAAAATCGTTTTAAAATAAAATTGTTTCCAATTTTTTTTACAGTTTACGCTTTCAAAAGAATGAGGAATCGATTTAAACGTTTCAAAAAAATTAAGGACTATGAACCCTTACTTTTACTGATTCGATTAATTCCGGACTTGTCCATTTGAGAACGTAAAATGTTATTTATATAAAATACACAATTTTGTACTTTCAAGGAAACGATGAAGAGATTTAAACGATTTAGCAAAAGTGCGGAGTATGGAACCACGCTTTTACTAATTCGGTTAACTCCGGACTCGTTAATTGAAATATTTGCCGTGGAATTGCTGTTTGAAGATTTTGATGATTTTTTTGGGCTTTCGAGCCATTATGCTGGACCTTCGGGTCATTTGTTGGACCTTCGGGTCAATTACCAGTACTAGGCCTTCGGGTCATATGTTGGACCTTCAGGTCATTCGTTGGGCGCCAAATATTATGATGATAGTACTTGGTAGGCTTCGGCCATATGAGATGCACGTGCGGCGTAGCTTAGACTTGCCGTATGCTAGGATCGATCCACTTTTATGCTGATTTTGTGTATGCTGATTTGTCTAGTTATCTTATTTTGATTTCTAGATTTTTGTGTATTGCTGTTTCTAATTCAATTATGAATTTGGAAGTTGATTTTGATGGTGTTTAATGAGATTTCTTTATTTATACTATGTTGATTATTTATGCTGAATAGTCTCATTCGAGATTATGATAAATTGGTTTTAATGTTGTTTATGTTGTAACTCGTTCCTAAGTTTAAATTAGAATGATCCATTTATTATTTTCTCTTAAATAATACTCGGGTCAGAACGAGTTATTTTAGGATAATCGCTATCTCTGATTCAGTTGCTGCTTCAGCTTTTGGGGATTTCACCTCATCTTTTGTTTAGGATTCGAGGTGTTACTTTTGGTGAGATAGACTCTCATCTCATGTATGTATTGATGGCTATGTATATGTACATTTGGTTCATGTGAACCATCGAGTGTTGTAGCATGTATCCAGACTTGTCTTCCGTTATATCTGATATTTCTATTCTGATGTGATTATACTTATCTGTGTTGTTGTTATTATGAGTTGTTCTGAATTTTTCTTAAGCCACTGTAGTTTCGTTTTAGATTTGGATTGAATGTATATCGTTGGGAGTAATTTACACAACTCCTATCGATGTAATCAATACTCGTCTAAGGCATAACTTACGGATGGTCGCTTCTAACAAGCCTTATTCTTCGCAATAGCAGACGTTATTCCTTTTAATAACCTTTGTTATTGTGAGCATAGAGGTGGGGAATCACAACTTGATATCAGAGCTGAGATTCAGAATAAATTATAAGAAACACGGAACAGAAACAGAATGGAACATGTGTTACAACTATTCGAGGGTTTTATTTGTGCCTTTCTAATCTATTCCTTCCATTTTAACATGTTGGAATATGTCTAGGAATGAATCTCATATTTCCGTAGTATTCCATTTGTTAAATTCCTAATCAATCTTGTATTGTTTTAATTAATCCTTATCTTCTCTTGTTCTCTCAGCCTATGGCTGAAAGAGGTAGAGGGAAGCGTTCTTTTGCAGGTCCGTCTAGTGGTTCTCATTCGGACGGAGTCTATATGTCAGCTGATCAGTTTATGGAGCTATTTCGGGGTACTCAGCCTTCTATTGCTACTCCCACAGCTCCTACTCAAAAGGCTGCCTTCCCCCGCATGTGTATTGACTATTCCCACCTTGGAGGCAAGCCTTTTAAGGGACCAGAAAGTGTATTGGAGGTTCAGACTTGATTGCGCGCTAGTGAGCGCATATTTTCTCGGATGGATCTTTCCAATCATCATCGCGTTCTCGTGGCATCTAGCATGTTGCAAGAGCGTGCGCTTGATTGGTATGAACTTTTGATTGCGGAATTTGATGAGTCCTCTCTCTCGTGGAATCAGATTAAGGAACGATTCGAACTCAAGTTCGTTCCTGAATCAGAAAAGGCTAATCTTGCTCGTAGTTTCCTCGAGTTAAAACAAGGAAAGTCATCTATTTCTGATTATGTTGCATCTTTTGAGGCCTTATCCAAATACGGAGTTGAGTTCATTAACACTCCGCGTAAGAAGAATCTTAGATTTGTAGAAGGTTTGAAGAAGTATTTGAAGAAAGTCCTTTTGCTTCAGCTTAAGCTCTCTTTTGAGGAACTTGTTGATTCGGTACTTTGTCTTGAAGCTGTCGAAAAGGAGTGTGATAGTGGTGAGGAGGTTGAGGTTTCTAAGAACCCCAACAAGAAGAGGTTTCCATTTCATAAGCCTAATTCTTCCAACAAGAAGAAGAAGCAAGCTACCTCTAGTTCTCAGCCTAGTAGTGCACCTTCTAATCAGAGGGCGTGCTATAATTGTGGTTCTCTGGATCATCTTCTCCGTAGTTGTCCTAAGCCTCGCATTTGCCGCTATTGCAAGAAAGAGGGTCATTGGATTTCTGAGTGTCCTACTTCTTCTAAGGGTCTCAAATCTGGGAAGCTTAGTGTTGCTAAAGCTTCTGGTGATTCTTCTCAGCCCAAAGGTATTACTCCTTCTGTTTTGGAAGGTTTTATTTTATTTCATGGCCGTTCTATTAGAGTTCTTTTCGATACGGGTGCATCACATTCATTCGTGTCAAAGGAACTTGTTGATGTTATTCCTTTGGATATTGTTAGTCTTTGCGACCCTTTGAGGATTGCGAATCCTATTGGAGGATCCGCTACTCTTGGTTTGTTATGTGTTGATGTTGAGATTATTCTATGTGGTTTTTTCCTTTCATGCGAATCTGCATGTTATGGATCATCTTGGTTTTGATATGATGTTGGGTATGGATTGGCTCGTTCGTTATAAAGTTCAAATCCTATGTCCCGAAAGAACTTTATATCTTAAGCATCCCGATGTTATCGAGCAGTTATCTATTGTATTTCGAAGTACGGACCATGATTCGAAAGCTCTCATTTCTTCCTTCGAATCGGAGGATGTCATAGCTAATATTCCGGTTGTTTGTGATTTTTCTGATGTCTTCGAGCCTATTTCGAGTTTGCCGCCGTAGAGGGCAATTGAGTTCCGTATTGATCTTATCTCTAGTGCTCATCCTGTTAGTCGTCCTCCCACAAGGATGTCTGCTAAGGAAAATGAGGAACTCAAGCAACAATTATCTGAATTAGAAGCCAAGCAATTTATTCGTTCTAGCTCATCTCCTTGGGGCGCCGCCGTTGTCTTCGTTAAGAAGCCAGATGGTACTCTTAGGCTTTGCATTGATTATCGCAAGCTTAACGAGCTCACTATCAAAAATAGGTACCCATTACCTAGGATCGACGACATGTTCGATCAATTAAGTGGCGCTAAGCTCTTCTCCCAACTCGATCTTGCTACCGGTTTTCATCAGTTGCGAATTGCGGAAGATAGCATTCGTCTTACTGCATTCTGTACTCGTTATGGTTCTTACGAATGGCTTGTTATGTCGTTCGGTTTGACGAACGCTCCATCGTATTTTGTTGATCTTATGAATCAGATATTTCGGGAATATCTCGATAAGTTCATCTTGGTTTTCATAGATGATATTCTTATTTATTCCAAATCTGAAGCCGATCATATTCAGCATTTGGAGATTGTTTTGAGCACTCTTCGTCAGCATCAGCTTTATGCCAAACTCTCCAAGTGTCACTTCTGGGAGAATAAGGTGAAATTTCTCGATCATATTGTTTCTTCCGATGGAATCTCTGTCGATCCTTCCAAGATCGAATCTATTTAGAATTGGAAGAGGCCCGAGACCGTTACCGAGATCCGTAGTTTTCTTGGATTGGCGTGATATTATCGCCGGTTCATTAAGGACTTTTCTCGTATTGCTTTACCGCTTACCACTCTCATGAGAAAAGCTGTTCCTTTTATTTGGTCTGATAAGTGTGAATTTTCTTTCATGAAGTTAAAAGATCTCCTTACTCATGCTCCTATCTTAGTGGTTCCCGAAGGAAATCATGATCTTATTGTTTATACCGATGTCGGTGTTGTTCTCATGCAAAAGGATAGAGTAGTTGCCTATGCTTCTAGACAACTAAAGCCTAACGAGATTCGTTATGCTACCCATGATTTGGAGTTAGCCGCTATAGTCTTTGCTCTAAAGATTTGGCGACATTATTTATTGGGCGAGCGTTTTGTTCTCTTCACTGACCACAAATCTTTGAAGTACCTCTTCACTCAGAAGGAACTTAATATGAGGCAACAACGTTGGCTCGAATTTCTTGCTTCATATGATTTCGATATTCAGTATACCCCTGGTAAGGGTAATCGAGTTGCTGATGCGCTTAGTCGCAAGCAGCAAGTTGTTGTTTCCATGATGCTAGTAGAGTGGAATATATTGGAAGCTTTATCTCATTGTGATATAAGAGACCGTCCTTCAGTTTCTGATTCTCCCGTGCTTTTATTTAACATGGAAGCTCGTCCTAGTTTGTTGGATCGTATTGCCGATGCCCAGAAACAAGATCCAGATATCTCTTATCTTATTCAGAGTTGTAAATCGGAATCCCGAAGTGATAATCTGAAGGATTTCGATATTGATATTCATGGTTATATTCGGAAGAAGGGAAGGTTGATCGTGCCTAAGGTTCCTAATCTTAGAAATTACATTCTTGAGAACTGTCATCGTTCTAAGTATACTATTCATCCCAGTAGTAGCAAGATGTATGATGACATGAAACACTTATACTTTTGGGAGGGTATGAAGCATGATGTTGCAAGTTATGTGAGTCGTTGCATGACTTGTCAACTTATTAAAGCAGAACACCAACGTCCTAGTGGTCTTTTGAAGCCACTTGAGATTATATTACGGAAATGGGATCAAATTTCTATGGACTTCATTGATGGTCTACCACGTTCGAGGTCGGGCCATACTAGTGTTTGGGTGATTGTTGACCGATTGACCAAATCAGCCCATTTTATTCCTATCAAGTCCAATCAGACTGCTCCTTTGTTGGCTAAGCTTTTTATTAAAGAAGTCGTTCGACTTCATGGAGTTCCTAGTTCCATTCTTAGTGACAGACATCCGCTTTTTACTAGTGGTTTCTGGCAGAGCCTTCAGAAAGCTTTGGGCACTAAACTCAATCTCTGTACAGCTTATCATCCACAGTCTGATGGTCAGACTGAAAGGGTGAATCAAGTCTTAGAAGATCTCCTTCGAGCTTGTATTCTTGATTTTGGAGGTAGTTGGGAAGACCACTTATCTCTTATTGAATTTTCTTATAACAACAGTTTCAAATCCAGTATCGGTATGACTCCTTTCGAAGCCCTTTACGGAAGGCCGTGTCGATCACCATCTTGTTGGTTGGAATCGGGGGAAAAGTTAGTTCTCGGCCCCGATTATATTCATGAATCTTCTGAGAGGATTGATATTATTAGACAGAGAATGAAAGAGGCTCAGAATAGGCAGAAATCTTATGCCGATCATCGTAGGAAGCCTTTGGAATTTTCTGTTGGCGATCGCGTGTTTATTCGTGTTTCTCCGATGAAGGGGGTGGTGCGTTTTAGTAGCTCCGGTAAATTGGCTCCTCGATATGTTGGACCATTTCCTATTACAGAACGCATTAGCCCTGTTGCTTATCGTGTATCGCTACCTATTCAGTTTTTGGGAATTCATGACGTATTTCATGTATCCCAGCTTCGTCGATGCCTTCGAGATTCAGATTCTTTTATTGATCCTCATATGTTGCAAGATCTTGAGATCTCACCCGACTTGTCTATTGTGCAAAATCCTATTTGTGTGCTAGCTTCGGAGGTTAAACGCCTTCGGAATAAAGAAGTCCCGCTTGTGAAAATTCAATGGTCCGCAAACCCCAAAGATTGCACTTGGGAAACCAAAGAATTCATCGAGCGTTCTTATCCCGGTTTTCTCTCCTCTTCGGGTGGGGGTGAGCATTCTTATCCATCTTTTCTAATTTAATCTTTGTTGTGATGAATTATTTGTGTTATAAACAACTTCTAGTATGAAAATTGCGGGGACGCAATTTTTATAAGGGGAGGAGTTTGTAACAACCGTGATTTTGATTACCGTCGAAATGAAAATGTAAAAATAGAAATTTTAAAATGATATCTAGAAAAAAAAGAATTTGCATATTATTTGCAAAGTCAATTGAAAATGCAAAATCATTTACAAGTCAGTGGAAAATAACCAAGCTATGTTGTAACTCCATTTGCCTTTCACGTGTAACATGTATTAGTCCATTCAAAAACAATTTGAGCACTTTGTTGTCACTTTATTTTGGAAAAGCAAAAGCTCTGTTGCTATCTTCATTATATTATGCAAGTAGGCTTTGCACGTTCCTTTGTCAAAATCATTTTGTAAATGACAAGTTGGAACATTTTTGGCTGCAATAAAGTTTTGAAAGCAAAAGTTAGAACACATATGTTATCAGCACATTATTTGCTAGCTGATTTGGCCATTATCATTTTTAGCTTGATGTGTCCTTTTCCTTCTTTATGCACGTCTCATATTAAATGCATATGAACAAATGAAGGCCAGAACATTATTTCTTTTGACTTTTACACATTTTGAAAGAAAAAAATAATTACTGCAACATTCTTTTGCTCCATCTTTCGAGTAGTCTTCGTCACAATCTTCTGCTCATTTTTTCAAAAGCTCGGCTAACTCGTTAATGGCGGTCAAAATTCTTGCTTTCTGTTGGATCTAGGTGCTAACTGATTTTTAAGGCAATTCTAAGGTGAGTGCAACTCACATTTCTAATTTAAAACTATGTTGCCGGTATGTTTATTTCTTTTTTTTTGTGTAAAAAGGTTTTGCAAGTTAGTGGCTCTGGCCTCATTTTTGTTAGGTGCTTGTATATGGTTCGTACGTGCATGCATTTTAGTGTAGCACCAAAACTTCATTTTTGTGTTTGCATGAAAAAGCAAGTCCAGATCACTACTTTTGCATAATTTAATTATTTTGTTGGTGCAAATATATTGCCCAGGTTGCATTTTTCTAATACATTATTTGCGTGCAAATTGTAGTTCTGATCATATTACTTCATGTGTGCAAAATGTCTGGCCAGGCATTTTTACTACTTGCGTGAAAACAAAAATTGGGTCGAAGTCCAATTTTCGTTCTTTCATGTACAACATGTATTAGATCAAGAGTTCAAGTTATTTCCTCCCGTGCGTGAATGTACGTTGTGCATTTTTGCACTTCTATTTTGCACGCATTTTGCCAGGCTATATTTTTCTCATAATTTGCATGCATGTGGTAGTACACGTGTAATTGGTTCAAACATTTTAAGCTGCCTATCTCATTCGAGTGTGTACGTGTATATTGCCATGCAGTGCAATATTTTTGATGCATATATGGTAGTGCAGTCTATTGTTCAATTTACGTTGAACCAGCGTATTGTTTTGAAATGGATTTCGTTGTCGTGTTTTATAATGGATTTTTACCCCGGTGTTTATATTTGAAGTGTGTTGTTTTGATGAGATTTTGACGAATAAAATTACTGATGTTTTGACTTCAGTAACCGTCAATTTAAAGTGAATTTTTTAAGTGGCTATCTTGCAACCCAGAAAACCCGCAACGCTGATTTGATATCCATTTTTACAGTGTTTTGTGAAGCGAAATTTCTTTGTCGAAATTGCTATAGATGTTGCTGTTTTAATCATGTGTTTTTAAAATCGTTTTAAAATAAAATTGTTTCCAAATTTTTTTACAGTTTACGCTTTCAAAAGAATGAGGAATCGATTTAAACGTTTTAGAAAAATTAAGGACTATGAACCCTTACTTTTACTGATTCGATTAATTCCGGACTTGTCCATTTGAGAACATAAAATGTTATTTATATAAAATACACAATTTTCTACTTTGAAGGAAACGATGAGGAGATTTAAATGATTTAGCAAAAGTGCGGAGTATGGAACCACGCTTTTACTAATTCGGTTGACACCGGACTCGTTAATTGAAATATTTGCCGTGGAATTGTTGTTTGAAGATTTTGTTGGGCTTTCGAGCCACTATGCTGGACCTTCGGGTCATTTTTTGGACCTTCGGGTCAATTACCAGTACTAGGCCTTCGGGTCATTTGTTGGGCGCCAAATATTATGATGATAGTACTTGGTAGGCTTCGGCCATATGAGATGCACGTGCGGCGTAGCTTAGACTCGCCATATGCTGGGATCGATCCACTTTTATGCTGATTTTGTGTATGTTGATTTGTCTAGTTATCTTATTTTGATTTCTAGATTTTTGTGTATTGCTGTTTCTAATTCAATTATGAATTTGGAAGTTGATTTTGATGGTGTTTAATGAGATTTCTTCATTTAAACTATGTTGATTATTTATTCTAAATAGTCTCATTCGAGATTATGATAAATTGGTTTTAATGTTGTTTATGTTGTAACTCATTCCTAAGTTTAAATTAGACTGATCCGTTAATTATTTTCTCTTAAATAACACTTGGGTCAGACCGAGTTATTTCAGGATAATCGCTATCTCTGATTCAGTTGCTGCTTCAGCTTTTGGGGATTTCACCTCATCTTTTGTTTAGGCTTCGAGGTGTTACTTTTGGTGTATTGAGTCTCATCTCATGTATGTATTGATGGCTTTGTATATGTACATTTGGTTCATGTGAACCATCGAGTGTTGTAGCATGTATCCAGACTTGTCTTCCGCTATATTTGATATTTCTGTTCTGATGTGATTATACTTATCTGTGTTGTTGTTATTATGAGTTGTTCTGAATTTTTCTTAAGCCACCGTAGTTTCGTTTTAGATTTGGATTGAATGTATATCGTTGGGAGTAATTTACACAACTCCTATCGATGTAATCAATACTCGTCTAATGCATAACTTACGGATGGTCGCTTCTAACAAGCCTTATTCTTCGCAATAGCAGACGTTATTCCTTTTAAAAACCTTTGTTATTGTGAGCATAGAGGTGGGGCATCACAATTCTTATCAACATTGCTTATTTAATTCCAACCACTTTAGTCTTTCCAATAAAGAAACAATCTCGGCCGATGGATCACTTCTCTTTGGTTACGACCACCAAAATCATATTTTGATAGCGTACTTGGAATTCTTTCAGATCTACGCATCATACCATATAGAGTCAACAATCTTAATGGTTTAATTGAACAACCGAGGGTAATGTATATTTTTGACTTTAATAAGAAACTCATAGTTTCTTTTCGATGTACGAGAATACTTATTAGACATTCTAATGTTATGTGTTCATTTAGGTTAGTTTATTTCACTTCATCTCATATAATAAGTTCTATCAATGGATCAGATCCAATTCCATTTAACTACCAAAAATTTCTCAAAGAAATTCCTTCACAATGAAGTTGATATACCTTGAAACAACAATTGTTTCTTAGTGCAAATAGAATAGGAATTCATAAACGCTTTATGAACCTTTTTATTTATAAACTGATTTTAGTTTACAAAAATTATGTTCAAAACATAAATATGTCATTTAATGATAGACCTTTCCAAAAAAACTTTTGGAGATTCATACAAGATCCCTCATGAACAATTATTACGTGCAATCTTTCGACTCGCACAACCTATCAACTCTTTGGCCTAGGATATGCTAGGATTTCTTACAAACCCTTATCTCGTATGATTTTGTAAACTATTGTTTAGATGAAATAATATCAACCTTGTGTACTAATCTTAAGTACATGACCTTATAGAAAGAAACTGACTCAACTTCACTCACAATTAATCGTACATTGTCCAACAATGTCTGATTACTCCTTATCGATGCATCATTATATATCACATGAAGGAGTATTTTGAGATTGAATCTATATTCATTTTTAGGTACATTTGGAACTCTTTCCAATATACTCACTTATTCGACCAAATCAAATCATTTTATTCTATTGCATGTTATTTTATTTACTTTTCTTTTATATTCTATGATTTTATCATAAACTTACTACATGTGTATCTAATACACATGTTCATGTTGGTAATAAATCTTCGATAAATATAACAAAGTATGTGGAACCCTTTTGGTATTAATAGACTTGTGATTGCATACATCAATATGTATTAATTCAAAGAGTTCATCAACTCTTATGATGCTCCCACTGAATGGGTGCATAGCCATTAATTGTTTGAGATATAATTAACCTATATCATATGATTCATAATCATATAGTAAAATTATTTCTCAAAACTACGGCTTAGTCTATGATTCCAAAACAACTGTAAATAATATTAGATACATATGTATTTTTGTTGCATCACTTTTACTATGAAAACAAATTCCATAATATAGTTCTATTTCATCATGAATATTCATAATACTCATATTGAAATATAGTTATATCTATTTTTCAGTCAATACCAATAAATAGACATTATTTCACAAATAATGTTCGATACATTTTACGAAAACAATTTTCGTAATTTGATGCAATCATTAGGTGCTATATGGCATGCTCCCACTATTTCTGCCATTACTATAATAGCGTACTAAATTTAGAGGTCCACCATTCACTTAATATTGTTAATATTGTCTACTTATTTCATATGCTGCAACTAGTTTATAAAGGAGAGTTCTTTGATCAAACATCTTGAACTCAAAGAAATAAATGTTATAGAAAACAATTTTCTATACGAAAATACATTTCAGAATAAAAATCATATTTCATATTCCAATATTAAGTATTAGTTATTGTTACAATTCTTATTTCCAATGTTTCTCTATGAAGCAGAAGTGACTATTCATTCCCTTCATTCCAACTTTACCTTAAATTACATCTATTCTTATACATTCGTTTTCCTTTCAAATGGTCAAACTATTCAAAAGAAAACCTTACTACAATATCATAACAAACCTTTTACAAAAGCGCATTCGATTATTCTTAACATTTAAGACATCAAATATGTTGCACTTTATGTAAACCGATCAAGATGACATTTCAACGATCGAGTTCTTAGATGTATATTGTAGTTTATGGTCTTGTATTACATTAACACAATATGATCCTTTTGAAATCATTCAAGTTGAATACATGATCTTAAAATACTGTTTATTGGCTTAATTCGAATGAACTAACTTCATCGAAATATTGTACCCCACAAACTATGACCATTCACCGTATAACATTTATATGTGAAAGTACATGGATCAAATATCCATAGTCTTGTGTTGCATTTAGAGTTCAAAAACTCATAAAATGCAATACACGGTCTAAACCAAATAAACATATAAGTGACCAACTTACGAATGTATTAAGTAGTTGAAATTAGGCACTTGCATGGGTATAGAAACATTATATAACATGCAATTAGAATTATTAGTAAGTATATATTATATTTCTATTTGTCAACTTTCAATTCAGTTTGTTTATATATGTTAATTAACAAACGTTTTATCAATCATATTAAATGTACAAATTTATCATTGTAGATAATTATAACATTATATAGCATATGTTCTTACAATATTAGAAAGCTTAAATGTTACCATTTAATTTTTCTAATAAGGCTCCCACTAGTCTTTTATATTTCTCCAAACCCTAAGATGAAACGTAGAAGTCTTACAACTTCACTAGTGGGTGTTAGAACTCGTTTGTTTTGGTATTCTGACCTTGAGTTTGCTCAACAAATCATAGCCCCAAAAACGATGGATAACTCCTTATTGGTTGTATCATATACAACTCCTAACCCATTTTCCTTGTTCTAATCTCATTTCGACCTTGAGTTTGCTCAACAAATAGAAAGAGATAATTCACCCATACCTACCATATCGTGATGGCCTAAGAATAGTATATGTACCTTGAGTTTTCTCAACAAATACATATAGTTATCTTACCTCATATGTTCGATATATTAATAATACTACGCACAGCATCCCTAGCTTGAGTTTGCTCAACAACTAAGGAGTATGTAAGTAATTTAATAATATATATATATATGGTAGAGGACAACATTATATTGAAGATTCATAATCTACAATATATATATTGAGTGATATCGACTTATGGAATAATATATTTCTTATGAAATACCCTAGCGATTCTAGTGTCAGACACATCAAAAATCACGGTATATTTACATTTACATATGTATTTATTTCTCAAGTCTATTTGGGTTTCTTTAATGTTCCACATTTAGTTTATACACATATCATATAAGTTTTACTGTTATATAACTTTTATATTTCATATTACTTATATGATAGTCTTACGTATAATATATCATTAATTAAATCTTATCTAATTAATTTTAATCAATTAACTCTTTGATTAATTTTAAATTATTATTCCAATATAACTTTTATATTGGACATATCTACTATAACATTTATAGTGTATACTATAACATTTATAGTGTAACACACATATATCACATATATGTGTATTTTATTTAATTAATTAACCTTTAATTAATTTATTCAATTAAAATTTATTAATTTCAAAATTTATCTTATATACATAAATACTTATGTTATCTTAAACATTTTAAAATAACATAACATATATTAACATATGTAATACATGCATATATGCATTAATTAATTAACATATTTAATTAATTTATTAATAAATTTGAAATTTGAAATTATTATATAAATATTTTCAAACATTTTGAAAATATCATTATCCTTTCAAACATTTTGAAAACTTATGTATTATTATAATGTTTATAACAAACATGTTTTATTTTAAATTTAACTATTAAATTTAAAATCTTTAACATTAATTTTCAAAACGATTTTGAAAATTATCCCAAGGCCCAAATTAAGTTGGTCTTTTTCTATTAGGAGCAACCTTTGGACTCACTTCACCTTTCGGGCTAGGTCGGTAATCGGGTAGGACATGGTACTTGATTACCCAATTCTAATCCTAGACATTACCTTTCTCGACACCATACTAAGTGGGCAAGCTTAATTAATTAGCCCTAATATGACTAATTTAGACCGCATAGGCTATTGCTCTGATATTATTGTTGGAACTGAACTAGCCCGTAGTGGAAGTTATTGGTGAATTTCAAAAAATTTACCCTATTAGATCTTTTATTGGGCCTATGAAGTCTAATTGAACTAGAACATTTCTAAATTTCATTTAAATAAAATCATTTATTTTATTTAAATTCGAATATATTAAGATATGAAATTAATTCTATTTGATTTAGTTTATACATAAGTGTATCATACACATATTATGTGTGAGTGCATGTGTAACATAATAAATCGTGAAAGGTACAATATGCTCATATGTAGATGTTAGGATTTACATCGTAACAGACATATTAGCCCATTCTGTATGTCATGTATGTTGTCCAAATATGTGCACGTATATGTGTTACAAAACACACACACACACACGTATGTATAAAATATTATATATAATATATGAACATAAAACATTTATATATAGATAAATATATATATATATAGAAAGAGAGTGAACAATTATTAAAAATTATTTATAATTCAAAATTAACTTATTTTTTCAAACATAATGATTTTAGTATTTTAATTTGTATATATTAGAAATAAATTAATGTTTTCATCAATAAATAATTAACATAAAATAATATATTGATTAAAATTCAAATTTTACAATTTTCAAAAATCTAGGATTATAAAATAGAGCTTAGGAAAAATCTGGAGATTTTACAAAGTTGAATTATTATTTTTAAAAACAAATACATCGATTTCGGCAATAATTATTTAATATAAAATAATATATAATTCAAAATTCAAAATTTAAAATTTTTAAAATTCTAGGATCATGAATGAAAGGTTACAAAAAATTTTGAAGATATTTTCAACTGAATTATTATTTTTAATAAATCATAAACAATTTTTCCAAAATAATATTAATTAATAAAAATAATAAAATTTATTGAAAAATTCATAAATTTTTTTATATGTTTCTGAAATGACATAATATTTTCTAAAAATATAAAATTGAATTTTTAATGCAATAATTATTTTATATATAATAAACAATCCAAAAATTCAATAAATTTTAATTTAAAAATATGCATATATGTATGATAATTAATTTTATAATTTTTAAATTAATATAATATATAAATAAGTGTACAAAATTTATTATATCATATATATATATATATCTTATATATGCATATATGCTATTGTGAGAGAGAAATATACAGTAATATATATATGTATGTATGTATGTATAAATTTATTGATAAATATATACAAAATAATTATTAATGACAAAAATTGTTTTTGTACAGTAAACAACATTTGTCTATACATAAATTAAATAGTATAATAAACAAATTTGCACATAACCAAACTGATTTGTGACAACCACATCTACTTACAAAATCTCACTTAACTAAACATATAGTAGCAATATATTTAAGCAGATATGAAATTGCTCATTATAGGATGATAGAATATAATTTAATTACTGTAATATGACTTAAAATTACCAATTTAATGATGCCTTTGAATCCACATTGAAGCAACGACTTCCCTTCCTTTTACTATTCTTGATTCGTCAGATTGCAAGTCCAGAATCACCGACCTCTAACTATCAAATAGTATTATTTTAATTTGAAATATATTTGAGAATTTTGGAGTGGACTGAGAGCTATTTTTTAAACAGCAATGTAGAAGTTAATGGCAGCCAAAAAGGTTAGTAATTGTTTTTAGAGATACATACATACATACATACATACATACATACATACATACATACATACATATAGGGTTGTATTAGAGAGAAACGAGGAAAACCTTTTTACCCATTCTCACTTTATCTTAACCCATTATCTCCAAGCCAATTCTCTATGTTTTAGCCACCCCTAGACCTTCCCAAAACCCAAATTTTGCAGCCCTAATGATGGGCCTTAAACCCGTCTAAGCCCAAGCCAAAATACTATGCAATTAAATCTAATTTAATCGCTTGTCGATATTGTATATCGATGGATATATTTATAACTATTATAAATATATATAGCATTATTTATTTCTCAAATCATATTCAAATTTTATAATTAATATTTCATAAATATTAATTAATTTATAACAATTATAAACTAATTAAATCGTTCGGTCTTAAGGGAATTCATCATTTCGGCCGTGTAACTCTTGGGTGTAAATTCGGTCAGCGATTAACATCGAACTATTCTAATGTTAAAGTTCACACGTCACTTAGCAGGTGGTGTGACATTATGGCCAAATTTATCGCTTACTCGTTTTTGGTAAAATCTAATTTTAGTTTAATAAGCGTTACTCGGTTGTGACATTTGTTTACACCAATTCTCTTTGTCAAAACTATATCACTTTGGACTTATGGAATTTGGTAATGGTCAAAATTCCAACTTCATCCATATTCAACTTTATAGTCTAAATACAAAGTCCTTGGTTCAATAATAATAATTATTAACCGAAATGCTGTGGCCAGAGACGTTGACTTTGAGTTGACTAGAGTTGACTGTGATACTAACCGCATATAACTGAGGAGACGAATCCTTTCTTGAATAGTGCTTCACTTCCAATACTTCCACTCGACCCAACTATAGGCACTCGATGGACGCCAAGACATGATATGGCTACAATCAAAGAGGAGCTTTCATATTGAAGATCCACAATATTCTCAAGTCGAGGGAACTGTGTAAACCAGTCACATCAATATTTCTGTTTGACCTTAGTTATATTAACTAACAGAAAACTATCGAGTGAGTCATTCCATAGTTATCTAATAACTATTAGTATGTAACCACTAGGTGCCCCCAGCAGTCATGAGTAATACACTGCCCAACATTTGGAGAGCGTTACGTTCTCCAGTCTCAATGGATACATCGATATCCGGTCTCGATGCATCTTGACTAGGAACATTTAAAATGGTATATTTGTTTCGTTGTGATAAATTACTCACAGTTACAACACTTTGTAACTACTATCACAAAATATACATTTTATGGATTTTTCTATTAAATATACTTTTAATTAAGTTAATTAATTAATATAATCACATTATATCAAGTATATAATAGGAATAAAATATCTTTTATTTCGAACAAGATTGGTCAACGAGTTAGATATATGTAACAAACAACATAATTGCCCCTAGGGCATACCCTAACTCTATCACCATATTCACAACTCTGTCCTCATATACCAAAGGTTCAACAGATGAAGGAACAACAACAATACTAACATCATTACATTGGGTATTCACATTTGCTCCTACCAACAGTTCAGATTTCTTTCTTGAAACCTCCAATGACTTAAGACAGTCAATATCGTTAACCTTGTGCATACCATCATCTAAAGGATTAATATCCTTATGCACATCATCACATAATTCACTAGTTTCGCACAGAACATTATCTTCTTCCAAACTATCAGATGAAACATTCCTATCATCATATTTCTATAAGCAATCATTTTTAGAACTTGATAGCTAACTAGTCAAATGCTGAACTTGTCTAAATATGAACCTGGATCTTTAAAACAAATGTCTATAAATATAGGAACAAGTATAAGAATGGTTTTGGGTTTTTTGTGACAATGTGTTGATAGTATTCGTCTTTAACCCTTTTTTATTATACTTATGAATATAAATAGATCTTTAAAATAACGTTTTAAAGTTAAGCATAAGCGAAATGGTTTTAGGTTGTAGTGACAATGTTTAAATAACATTTGTCTTAAACCTTTTGAATGGATTTGCAAAAGTACTTAGATCCTTAAAAAGGATATTTTGAAGGAAATTATAAGTATGAAATCGTTTGGAAAAAGATAGAAGTTTATTAAATAAAAGAAGTTTACTAATAAAGGAATTTTTAATTAATAAAAGGATTAATTAAATAAAAAGGATCATGAGTTACTTAAGTAGCTTAACCAAACTTTGTGTAGCTTGATCGTGCTTTGTGTGGCTTGATAGTGTTTTGTATGTTCATTTGTTTATGGAAAGTAACCTAGACTTAGTTCCCATTTACATTGTACCAGATAGTCGATTAGTCGACTATTGAAATTGTCCAATTATACTTTGGGACTATCTAGAAGAAAAATGGGAATTATATGGTATAGTTATCTTCGGTGGTGTTATACTATACGTACAAACTCGCATGTTCTTCTAGGACAAATGATCAGAAATCCATCCGCCTAAACGGTTAGAAGGTGATCTCCGCTCTTATGTATTGTTTGTTTATTTCCAAAAGAACCGGAATTGAGCTTACCAAAAATTCGTCGATTGGTTTTGGAGAGTCCAGTAAGTGGAAATAGTGCTCATATGAGATGACTCGAACCTGTGTCCACTTCAAAACCATATACGTGATCTATGTACTGGAAGCGGTTGTGAAGTGGAATGTTATGAAGTTGAGCTGTCTATCCTAAGGATAAGTCCAAGGGAGAGGTCGGCATTAACATTTCGAACGATGCTATCATGTAGGATATCTATCTTGAGGAGTACTCCAAGAGAGAGGATAGTGTTAGCATTCGTTGAAGGAATTATGCGGGGAATCAATATGGAGGTTCGAGATATGTTCGAGATGCTTGAATCCATGTAGCGATTAGTGATCTATTCGAGATGTGGGAATCTGTTTGGGGATTCATGTTCTGTTCGAGTGATGAAGACTTGTGTGAAAGATGCCAAACATAGCCTTGACAGTGGGAAAATAACAGAAACCAGAGAAGAGGCATGGCTAGGGAGGTTTAGCAAACCAAAAGGGTATATTAACTCCAGATCTAGAGTATGCTTATCAATTGTTGCTAGCAGGAGTTTATATGATCTAGATGACACACCGAGGGTGATCTTGTTATGTTTACCTTAGAGTATATCCTATCTAGAGATATATGATGCTCGAAAGGTAGTTTTTGATCCTTCATAAATTTTGGACGCATTCAAACCGAGGAGATCTACATAGAAAAATCCATTATACGAACTCGCCTTAGCTGTATTGATTGTATACCTATTATTATTGTGGCGTTCAAACATCAAATATTTGATATGAATTATGTGCTACACACTAGATATTATCTATCATATCACTGTATGTTTAACTTAATGAATGGTTGGTTTCATTTGAGGGGAAAACCGTTACGGTAATTTATCTGGTCTCAATGGTTACTGTTATGTCACTCATATTTCTTGAGTTTCTCACGTTGGTTTACTAGGAGGATCTGGGTGTTATTTTCTTATAATGCTCGAGTCAGCCCCGTGTATATTTTTAGATTTAGCCATGGATGCTTTCGAGCTTCTGGAGATGAGTTGGATGATTTCCTGCCGTAGTATTTATTTCCACTGCATTACCATTGTATCATCAACATTTTTGAGGACAGGTTGTTATAACTG
This sequence comes from Allium fistulosum, assembly GCA_030737815.1. Taxonomy (NCBI): domain Eukaryota; kingdom Viridiplantae; phylum Streptophyta; class Magnoliopsida; order Asparagales; family Amaryllidaceae; genus Allium; species Allium fistulosum. The sequence goes on from CM060903.1 coordinate 1,223,282,208, forward strand.
TCCAGACTGATAACTGTAACTTTAAAAGACTTTGTACCTTAGAGTGACAGTTTATATTGTCTTTAGATATTATATATGAACCTTTCATTGTGAGATTCTACATATTATGTTCCTTCTTTCTTGTTTTATTTCCTTTTCTTTTATTTAATCCTAATAGTTCGCCTTTCCGGCACTTGGGTGTACGGCATATGAATATCGTAAATATAGTCGACATTTAGGGTTCGAAAAGGTGAGTCGTCACAGTTGATATCAGAGTTGAAGGTTAAGCGAGATCCTTGGCTTTGGTTGGTATAACTCATTAAGAGAAATGGTAATGGAATGCCCTAGCATGAGTTGAGAGTATTACACATATAAGAGCATATTTGTTAGTGCTATAAAAATGTTTTATATTATGTTAATTGGTCTGTGGAGTGATTTATGAATTCTGGTCGATAAGCTTGATCAACGTTATTGTTAGCACCAAAATTGGTCACTAACACCCAAGAAAAGATTTATTTAGAGAGATTAATGAAGATAGCAAATTAAAACAAAGAAATATATGCAAAACTAACTGCAAAAACGAGAACACCAGAATTATAGTGGTTCGGCGTAACTGCCTATGTCCACTGTTAATGTAATCATTATTGCTTTTCTCAAAGACTTGAATATAGATGCAATCTGTAAACAAATAACTCGAATACAAGTTAGAACTGAAAGAAGGAGAGTATCAAAAATGGTAGAGTATCCTCGGAGTTCTCGAAAAAAGGTCCCTCCAACTGTACCCATGCCCCTCTATTTATAGACGAAGATAGGCTAGATATCCTATGCGGGCCCAAAACCAAGGTATCTCGGCCCATATATGGCAATCTTGAGTCGACCAAACCAGGCATTCCGAGCGATTTTCGGCCGATCGACAAATGTCGGCCCAGTATGACCGATCGGTGGTCATTGAGCAATTGACTTAAAGCGAACTCTTAAAGGTCTCAGAGTAACTCGCGGTGGATCTCGAAGTAAAGCAGCGTTGGCTTCCTCACTTTGTTGTTGTTTCCACATACATGCTAACTCCCTCATTATACACCGAACCATTTCTGACTGAACGACACCAACTTCCCTTTCACGAACGAAACCTGCTAACTCATATAGGTCGAACAACAAATGTCGGACCATCATGACCGAACCATACACTCTGAACTGCTTCAACCGAATGAGGCGAGCCGAACAATTCAAACCGAGCGACTTCTACTAACCACCTAGACCGAGCCATCTCGTTTTCCCATTCCTGAGCGAGCGATATGCGTTGAGTTCTTCCACCACCTTTCTTCAGTCCGAGCAACACACACCATCTCACGAGGCCGAACGAAACATGTTCTCCCTTCCTCAGCCAAACCACGCACACATGCCGAACCATGCACACAGGCCGAACCATGCACACATGCCGAACCATGCACATAGGCCGAACCACTAAAAATGAACCAATTTCATATATCTCCAACCTCTCACTGGCTTGAGTCTGGTCTCGATTCAATCAAAACTTCTATAATTATCACCTTGTAGCCGGCCCAAGGTGTCGGGTAACTTTTGCCCCCCCCTCAAAGTGCGTTGTGTGAACCAACATGATGCGCTTTGAATCAGTAGTCAGTCCTTGCTTTCGGGAGCTGTCTCATTTAAAATGATAATCGTCCGTTGTTTAAATCCTGTCTTTAGCTTTTCAAAAACTGGGTGTATGCAACTCCTCAAAGGCTGAATAACAATGGATTTCCTGAACATTATACGTGCATACATTTATATGTACATATATACACATATTTATCATTGTTATTTTATTTTATTATTCCTCTCTCCTCTCTTTTTTTCAACGAGTGGATCGACATTTAATAGACCGACCCACTTGTTCAGGTACTTCGGCAAAGAATGGTTCGGCATGTGGCCACCGACCCATCTGGCTAACTTGAATACTGCCTCACCCCACCGACATACTCAAAGTGTGTGGCTCGGTTCCAAAGGCAACTGCCCGTTCGCCTTCCCATTGCTGCATATAAAAGCTCTGCCCTTTGCTCTTTTCCCTTCTCCTTTACTTTATTATTCTTACTCTTCGACTCTACCAAAACAAAAACTTTCATTCCATCGAATCACTACCATTCTCCTTCCAACTATTTTTCCGCATACTCTCCACCATCACTCTTGACCTCGAGCACCAGAAATCACATGCTCTAACCCTAAATTATTTCATAGGTAAGGACGCACATTTTTCTTTAAACTCTAAAGCCATACCTCCCCGAACTTGCCCTGGATTTGAGTCGTACGTGCACTCGACCCTTCTTGGTGAGGATGAGAGGGGTGAGACAGTAGGAGTGAAGGTATGGATTAGGATAGCGGAGTGAGTGACACGGTTCAGCACCGAATCGAGGGGAGCTGGCGTAGGCGCTCCTAGGAAGGGAGATTAGTGGCGTACTTTAAGTGGTGAGTTTATTGTTTGGTAAGAGAGAGGGAGATTCATGGCTTGGGGAGTAGAGAAGCCAGCTAGTAGCCTTCGTAGGCTGGTCCGTAATGGAAAGTCAGTTCGGCATGTTCCAAAAGTAGTCGACCGGTAGTAGAGTCTGTAAGGTTGGGTCGGTCAGGACCCAAAGAGTGGGTCGGTGAGCAGAGAGAGAAGGAGCGAGTGAAGCGGGGTAGGTTTAAGAGGTGTGGTTCGGTATCTTGAGTGAGGGAGTCGTTTGGTGATTAGAGAGTGAGAGTGAGCGGGTCGGTGTCGTTAGTCTAGGGGTCGTTCGATAGCTTGTATATAGGTGGTTCGGTACGTCGGTTCAGAAAGGCGGTCGGCTTCAGACTTTGGGATCGGCATTGACAACCAAAATCATCTCCACTTAAACATAGCACATGTCAAGATCACATACCTCCACGCTTTACCATAGAACAATGAATAATGACAAGAACTTAAGCATATGAGCATATCGAACTGGTTTGGACTAATGATTCCATAGTTTTAAGAACTATAAACGCGAGTTCAACTTAACAAAAGCAAACAACAGCCTTCAACGTATAATGCCAATGTCCGATTTCAAGACCCCTACTACCGAACATAGGACAAGCTCTCAGAGACGGTCAGTGATGACGGTCTTCGAATATGATAGCTTAATGCCCAATCACACTTCATCGGTCTTTAAATCTTTAATTCTTTTATACTCATACTTGAATGATTGCACTAGTCCACACACCACACGGGGGGAATATTTTTGTCGTTATATCTAATATCGATTGTCTTTCAAGTATAGTTCAAATAGGTATCTACCCATATCTGACGCTCGTTGAAGATGTCTAAAAGATCGAGCTCTGCCACAGTTTCAGACAAGCCTGGGGCAAGTTCTCAACAGGAGGTAGTAGGAACTTCGAGTCCACCGACAACTCTTACGCAGGGTATTCCGGATCCATTAGCTGTAGCTATTGGCCCGGCTCTTGACATTATAGATGGGGCAATCATTCTGGACAATCCTATTGATTCACAAGTTACAAAAATCGGTGAAACCGCTCTTTGTTGGTTGTGTACAATTCATGGGATCCCTTTCGACGATGTTTTAGTCTCGTCGGGGCTAGATCGGCCTCACCTGCCCCCGACTGGATATACAGCGTGCAATAAATTCATGTGTTGGGTTGGTAGCGTGCCACCTTTCAACTCCTTTCTCTTTGAAGTGTTACATTATATCGGGATCGCCCCGGCACAGCTACATCCCAATAGTCATGCGTTCATCTATGCACTTGTATTCTCTTCATGACCATCTTATTCAGGCTACCAACTCCTGGTGATATCCGCTACATTTATCGCTTCAAAAGACGGTCTGACAGTCCATCCTTCATATTCTTTGTGCCACACTCCAAGTGTCAGATCCTGATGGGGCATGGAGTAAATTCTCCCAATATAAGCAGGAATGGTTTAATGTACGCTGCACCCTGGCTTTGCGAGAAGATGGCTGGAAGGGAGTAAGTTCCATTTCCTGAACAACATTTGTCTATGGCACGAAGTGCATTTTTCTAAACTTCTTTCGACTTTTACAGGTATCAGCCCACGTCCCGAAGGTACTGGGTATTCTGAGGCCGTCAAGGACATCCGAGCTATCCCTATGGAAGACCGGGAGATCAAGTCTGTTATTTCCAATGAATCGCTTTCAAAGTTTGGATTGTTGGCGGAAGGTCGTCGAACTAGTCTCTCAACTGGCGTCGCTACAACCGGACCCGCCACTGAAAAAGGCAAAGGGCAAGCTGGGTCTTCGATGCCCTCTACAGGAGGAACTCCCGATATATCCAAGGAAGGTGAAATAAAGGAGGCCGAGGTGCCAAAAACGATCGATGAGAACTTAGGCTCCGACATTGCACTAATAACGGGCACGCCTGGCATCACCAAATCGCTTCCCCTTCGAAGAGGCAAAAAAGCTTAGCCTATAAATTGAAAAGGAAAATAGTAGGCGGAACTTATAAAATTAAAATCACTCCGGTTGAGAAAAAGTTGTCTCCTCAACATCTAGAGGGTTCATTAAAAGGTCTTTCAGTCCTGACAATCCCTGATGACCTACTGAATTACGGTTTCAACGACCCTGGGCATATGGGACTTAATTCGCCCGTGAGAGGCGATGGAGGCGATCAAATTCATCATCAGGGAGAAAAAACTCCAATAAGTAAAGAAAAGAAACTGGTCCGTCGGGGGGGAGCACTAGGACACACACGAACACTAACACTTCACTCTGCACTTAAATTTTAGCCATCATATTATTCTTGCTAACTCGCCCTCACTTGATTTCTGTGCAGGTGATATGGGGCGCACTCACAGATTTGACCGCCTTCATGGGTCCTCTATCTTCCACCACTCCAGTCGGGATTCGGGGTCAGGTAGACGCTGAGAAAGAGATGACAGCGGCGATAGGGACTACCATCCCAGAGACTCGTCGTCTTCGCGAAGAAAAACACATAGCCATTCTTCATACTCCAACGACCCTCCCCTTCACTCAAAGCACGGAAAGGATAAATCCGCTCAGAAGGGATCTCAATCAGAAGCTCCCCGCGACCAACACTCTGGCTCGTCCAGCACAAAGAAATCTCGTGAGCCTCCTAAAAAGTCTGTGGCTCCGGCCAGGCATACTCCTCCAACTTCTGCACATGACCCGTTGATTGCCGAAAGAATAGCCGAGCTTAAAGCCACATATTTGAAGATATGTTTCGACGGACTGAAATTTCTTCCTGCGATTCACCCAATTCCAGGGCATGTCAAACAAAGTGCCATCGCCTGCAATAATGATGTCTATGTCCAACACGTTGCGTTTGTTCATTTGGCAGAAAAAATTTCAGAAGTTTCTATGGAACGTCGGCATGAAATCGATCGCCTGAAACTTGAAGCCATTCATGATAAAGAGATTATTAAAGTCCTGGACGAAGAGCTTTCCTCGTACAAATCTCAGCTTGAGACCGCTCAGCAAAACGCCAAAGATAAAGCTGAGGCAGTCAGCCGTCTGGAAGCCACTCACAAAAAGGAAATTGATGAGGCAGTTCAACGTAGCGATGCTCTAGCCTTAGAAAAAGACACCATCCAGAAAGAAAAGGATGTCCTCGCTCGACGAGTTAAAGAACTGGAGGAGCTGCTGCTTAAAGAAAAAGAAGACAAAACCGTTGCACAGGAAGAATCGCAACAATATTGCGAGGAAATCGTCGCAACATGGCTCTTAAAAACGAAGCTCGACGAGGGACTTTCTAAAGCTGAAGCGTTAAAGGATGCAGCCCATGAAGAGGGCAAAAGAATGGCATTGACAAAGATAGATTCTCGCCTAGAGGCAGCTGCTGAAGCTGGGAGAGAAGAAATTAAATGCTTATTCGATCCGCTTATTGCTGAATACAACACTCGAGCTCTCATGCATCGAGATCTATCATTTCTGGGCGAGGGTTACCTCGAATCGTTAGCCGGAGCATAGGATACTCTAATAAAAATTAAGCGAGTGGAGTTGGGCACCGAAGAAATTGATGAGGAGTCCATTGTGAAGGAAGTGCTTCGAGGAGATGAGCTTCCGACCTATCCGCAGCCAAAGCCCTCTATGGAAGAGATTCCTCCTCATCGAAAGGGAGGGACGACGTTGTTGGATCATCTGGAACTAAGTCTCCAGTTCCTCCTCCCGCCCAACCGGCTGGTTGCTCATCACTCGATCCTTTCGAGTAGCATGTTGGATATGACCCAGAGAAACTCGGGCTTGATGTTCATGTTCTTTCCCCTATTCCCGAGGGTGAGACTCCTAAAATAGCTGAGAGTCAACCAGAAGCCGGTGTGTAATTTTTATTTCTAGGGTTAAAAGGACCATTGCTTTTGATGAACAATAGATGTATTCTAACACTTATCCTTTATGACTCCATGCAGGTCATTCTGATCCTGAACCAACTCCAAGGAGCGATGTCGCCAAGGTGAAGGAAGAAAAAACAACGGAAGAGCTTCACACTGGGGATGCTCCCGGACCCGATGCCCAAGTAATCAGAGCACTCGATGAGGACAAGGCCGAGGATCCCTCGCCTGCTGACGAACATGACGAGGTTGAAATCACCGGCGCCTCCGGACCTACTTCAAAACTTAGCATGAGGGAGCGAGTCGCGGAAGAGGAGAAAGAGAAAGCCAAAGTTAAGGTCAAACCTCAAGTGATGGAACTTGACGATCCTTTAAATAGGCCCTTGAAGATAATTCTCCTCGGGGGGATCACACCACTGGAAGTTCCTCCTCCTTCCCCGAGCACCATCTCGCTAGGAAGCAAGGCATCCAAGAGAAAACGCTTGGGTAAGGAGCCTTCGGAGAAGCCGAAGAAGGAGAAAAAAATCAAAAAAGTAGCTATCCGGTCGGGTCACATTCAATTCGAATAAGTCTGAATTATGCAGTTATTTCTATTTATTTTCATAGTCATTGTAAATAGACTTTTTTGCTCCAAACTCGAGGAAAGTTGTAATGGAACCTTATTTTGGATTAGTCAATAAAATTTTGTTTCTCTGTCTTCGATGATTTTCGCTGTTTAGCATACTGTCTAACTTATAGTCGAAATTTGAAGTCTTGTGGGTTACATTATCTCCGGTCCGTTTCCACATGACTTGGAAAAAATATTTATTGAATCATAAATCTTCTAGTCCACGCTCTGGGGACTTAGAGTACTCCAGTCCGCGCTCCAGGGCTTAGAGATTTTTTGAATCGCTTATACTCTAGTCTGCACTCCGGGAACTCAGAGTACTCTAGTCCGCGTTCCGGGGACTTAGAGATTTTTTTTAAGTCGTTTATGCTCTAGTCCGCACTCTGGGGACTCAGAGTACTCTAGTCCGCATTCTGGGGACTTGGAGACTTTTAAGTCGTTTATACTCTAGTCCGCACTCCGGGGACTCAGAGTACTCTAGCCCGCACTCTGGGGACTTAGAGATTTTTTAAATCGTTTATACTCTAGTCCGCACTTTGGGGACTCAGAGTACTCTAATCCGCGCTCCGGGGACTTAGAGATTCTTTAAGTCGTTTATACTTTAGTCCGCACTTCGGGGACTCGGAGTACTCTAGTCCGCGCTCCGGGGACTTAGAGATTTTTGAGTCGTTATACTCTAGTCCGCACTCCAGGGACTCAGAGTACTCTAGTCTGCACTCCGGGGACTTAGAGATTTTTTAAATGGGTGCATTTGGCATACATCCCTGATAAGGTTTGAAAATACACAAAACATCCCTTCGTTTTTTTAATAAGTTTCTGGTCCCTGTTTTCAAATTCACACACGCACAAAGACCCAAATACCCTTTACGTTTTTAACATTTCAAACGCGTAACTTTCTATAGAAACATCGGATTAGCATATTGTTTTCACCAAAAAATCAAAAAAATTATGATCTTTAAAATGAGATCCATTGTTGATACCAAAAAAATTATATTTCCAGTAAAGGTGCAAGTATTCCATATATTTGCAGACAATTCTGCAAATTTTAAACATCTTCGATTTTTCTTCAAATCTGCAACTATTGCATATAATTGCAGACATTTCTGCAATTATTGCATATAGTTGCAGAAATGTCTGCAACTATTGCATATAATTGCAGAAGTTTCTACAATTATATTGTATAATTACAGACATGTCTGCAACTATTGCATACAGTTGCAACTATTGCATACAATTGCAACTGTTGCATATTATTGCAGACATTTATGCAATTGTATGATATAATTGCAGACATGTCTGCAATTATTACATACAGTTGCAACTATTGCATATAATTGCAGACATTACGACAACTATATGGTATAATTGCAGACATGTCTACAATTATTGCATATAGTTGCAGAAATGTCTGCAACTATTGCATATAATTGCAGACATGACTGCAATTATATGGTATAATTGCAGACATTTCTGCAATTATTGAATATAATTGTTGAATTGTCTACAATCATACCATATAATTGCACAATGCCACTTGTTAGAAAGATAATAAAATTTGTGATTTAATGGTCAAAACGGTTTGTTAATCCATCGTTTCTACAAGAAGTTATTGCATTTTAAAGATTGATAATTAATGGGGTGCAAATTTTAATTATGGATGTGAGAATTACATCCATATATGAAGAATCAACATTGCTGCAATGGAGAAGACGGGTATTGTAGGGAAGAAAATTGTAGTATTTGAAAATAGGGATGTAATTTATATCTTTTTTATGAGGAGGATGTTTTGTGTATTAAGTTTGATTTTAGTGATGTGTCCCTTATTTTCACTTTTTAAATCATTTATACTCTAGTCCGCACTCCGGGGACTTAGAGATTTTTTTAAATCGTTTATACTCTAGTCCGCACTCCAGGGACTCAGAGTATTCTAGTCCGCGCTTCGGGGACTTAAAGATTTTTGAGTCGTTTATACTCTAGTCTGCACTCTGGGGACTTAAAGTACTCTATTCCATGCTCCGGGGACTTAGAGATTTTTGTTTTATCGATTGACTTTTAATTTTGTGTGTGCGTTCATACGCCGGACAGAATGATGTAATTTAATTTTTTGCCCTGGAATTATAACACATGGAACATCAACAGCTCATAGTAAAATGGCTTTAAGCCTTTATTGATCATAACAAATAGGAACAAACTGAATTGTCTTATTACATGTCGAAAACAAAGAACAACGAAAGAAAAACATACTGGAAACAATTACTACTAAAATGCGAAAGAAATGGGCTAAGTGTAATAACGGCGCAAATGCTCGCTATTCCATGCTCGAGGGAGCGTCACGCCATCGATGGTCACTAGCTTGAAAGTTCCTTCTCCAAGCTTTCGTTCAATGACGTATGGACCTTCCCATGTGGGATTCAATATGTGATGGAATTGGAAAAACTCGCTTCAAAACGATATCGCCCACATCAAAGATTCTCAGTCGAACTTTTTCATTGTAATATCAAGCGACTCGGTGCCTATATGCAACCGCCCTTAAATTAGCTTCATCACATTTTTCGTCCACAAAGTCCAGCGATTCCAGTAAAAGATCCTGATTCGTCTTAGGATCATAGTGATTCATCCGATGAGAAGGAACTTCAAGTTTCACGGGTATAACAGCTTCAATGCCATATGCTAATGTGAATGGAGTGTGGTCAGTCACGGACTTATGGGTGGTTTTGTAAGCCCAGAGTGCTGTCGGAAGCTCATTTACCCACTTGCCTCTAGCCTTCTCCAAATGTTTTTTCAATATGGATTTGATTATTTTGTTTACGGCTTCAACTTGTCCATTGGCTTTTGGGTGAGCGACTGCCGCAAATCTTTTCTCAATGCAATATTTTTGGTAGAATTCTTTGAACTCCCTACTCTCAAACTGAGTTCCGTTGTCCGTAATGATAGTTCGTGGGAGGCCAAAATGGCATATGATGTTTTGTACAATGAAATTAATGACCTTTTTGGTGGTGATCGTAGCTAAGGATTCTGCTTCTGCCCACTTTGTAAAGTAATCGACCGCAACAATTGCATATTTTGCACCACCTTTGGAGATTGGCAAGGAGCCGATTATATCGATCCCCCATATTGCAAATGGCCAGGGACTAACCATTTGTGTGAGTTCCGTCAGCGGAGCTCTCGGAATCTTCGCATAATTTTGACATTTGTTGCATCTTCTCACATAGTCTACGGCGTCTCGATTAACGGTTGGTCAATAGTATCCATAGCGGAGGATCTTTTTGGCTAGCGTCTGCCAACCAGTATGGTCACTACATTCTCCTTCATGAACTTCTTTCAAAACCCGCTTTATCTCATCGTGGGCGATGCACCGAAGTAAAGGAACCGAGAATCCTTTCTGATACATTACTCCATCCTGCATTATATATCGTGAGGCTTTGCGAATGATTTGCCGTCTTTCGTTCTTTCTTTCGGGCAAAGTCTCGTGTAGCAGGTATTGCTTGAACGGGGTTATCCATGACTCCCTTTCAATTTCTGTTTCTAACATGGAGTCTACTTCCATCTCATTTATACTCGGGGAATGTAAGGTTTCGACGGGAACCAAACCCATCTGCCGTGCAACACCAGTACTTGTGAATTTTGCTAATGAATCTGCTTCTCCATTTTGTCCACGCGGGATATGCGAAATATCGAAATATTCAAGATCCGCCAATAGTTCTTGAACCCGAGCAAGGTATGGGGCAAGTCTCTACCGCTTTTCTTGGTAGTCTCTTCATACTTGATACACCACCAATTGTGAGTCACAAAAGATTTCAACCGACTTCATTTCGAGTTCCTTGGTTTTAAGACAGCAATCAGTGCTTCATATTCGGCCTCGTTGTTTGTAGCTGGGAAATCGAGCTTCAAAGCATAACAAATTGATCTGTTTTCGGGAGATACTAGAATAACACCAGCCCCAGAACACCGGTCGTTGGATTCCCCATCGGTGTATAGTTTCCATCGAATGGGTGGAATGACATCAACATCACTTGGCTCGTCCGATATGGTGAATTCTGCAATGAAGTTTGCTAGTGCTTGCCCTTGGATAGCCCTCCATGGCAGGTAAGTGATATCGAATTGACTTAATTCAATGTTCCACTTAAGTAACCTTCTAGAGGTTTCTGGTCATTGGAGCACCTGTCGCAAAGGTTAGTCAGTATAGACACTAATCGGGTGTGCCTGAAAATATGGATGGAGCTTGCGTGATGCAATCACCAAGCAATAGGCTAGCTTTTCAATCTTAGGATAATTCCTTTCTGCCCCCGTTAAGCGTTTACTGACATAGTACACTGGCCTTTGAATTTGGTGCTCCTCACGAACCAATTTCGTACTGATAGCATGTTGAGACACAGCCAAGTAAGCATATAACTCTTCATGGTCTACAGGTTTTGATAGAACCGGGGGACTCTCCAAGTGTCTCACCAGAGCTCGGAACGCATCTTCACAGTCTGGCATCCTTTCGAAATTCCTCTTCCCTTTCCTTATCACATCAAAGAAAGGAATGCATTTGTCGATTGCTCTGGATATGAATCGACTCAGCGCGGTGACTTTTCATTCAAGCTTTGCACTTGCTTTATAGTTCTATGTGCCTGTATGTCTCGGATAGCCTAAATCTTTTCTAGGTTAGCCTCGGTCCCATGCATTGACAATAAAACCCAAAAACTTTCCTGATGCTACACCAAAGGAACACTTCAGTGGATTGATTTTCATTCGGTAGTATCTAAGTATATTAAACATCTCTGCCAAGTCTCGAATGTGGTCGTTGGACTGTCGTGACTTCACAAGCATGTCATCCACATAGACTTCCATTGTTCTACCAATTTGGACTTTAAACATTCGATTTACCAAGCGCTGATAAGTCGCTCCGGCGTTCTTTAACCCAAAAGGCATCACCACATAACAATACAGTCCGACGTCCATGACAAAACTATTGTGCTCTTGATCTGGGATGTGCATCGGGATTTGATTGTATCCCAAATACGCATCCATGAATGACAATAATTCATGCCCTGCTGTTGAGTCGACCAGCTGGTCAATTCTGGGTAAAGGGAAACTATCCTTAGGGCATGCCTTGTTCAGATCTGAGTAATTAACACAAGTCCTCCATTTCCCATTCGCTTTTCTCACTAGTACAGGGATAGAAACCCATTCGGGGTAGAGGGCGTCGTGGATGAACCCATTGGCTTTGAGTTTGTCCACCTCCTCTCTGAGAGCAGCAGACCTCTCTGGGTCCATACCTCTCCTTGCTATTTTACCGGCACATATTTTGAGTCAATGTTCAACATGTGACTTGCGATGGCGGGAGACATCCTGCACATATCAGAGTGGGTCCAGGAAAAAACATCCAGGTTCGCTCAGAGGAAATCAGTTAGATACTCAGCCATTAAGGGAGTGAGTTGTGATCCAATCTTGAGCACCCGTGACGGGTCATCTTGGCTGACCGAAATGTCAATTGTCAGTTCAACCGGTGCAGCTTTAGACTCCTTAGGTTCTTCATCATCGTCTCTCGGATCTATGTCTCTGTAGATCCGACCCTGCTGCCCGAGCCAAGGCTCAGGCACTACTTGTCAATTTTGCGCTACCTGGATGCGGACAGAGTTGTCCACAACCTTTCCCTTCTCTCTTCGTTGTGCCTCTCTCAGCTTAGCCGCATAACATGCACGACCAGTCGCTTGATCACCATGTACTATACCAACTCCTCTATCGGTCGGAAATTTCAAAGTCAAACACCACGGGGCCAAAGCTGCCCTAAACTCTGCCATCATAGCCTCCTACGTTCACCTTCTCCTAACTCAACCGGTAATTCAACAAAACCTATTACATCAGTTGTTGCACCATTAAAACTGTGAATGCGGGCTTTAGATGGCTTCAAATCCTTTGCCTCCATCTTCATTTGGTCGTATGCCTTTCTGAAAATAATGTTCATAGAACTCCCGCAATCAATCAATATCCTTCTCACAAATGCAGGTCCAATCGTTGCCGAGATGACCATCGGGTCTATGGTAGGTGCCTCCACCTTATCGGCATCTCTACTCCAAAACACTATATCATCCGTCATCATACGCTGCTGCTTCGCCGGGGTCCCATCTTCTGTGTTCGAACAACATTCAAAATCTGCATGCTTTAGGGAACTAGCATACCACTCCATTTCTTGCCAATTCTTGTCTACCGGGTGGGGCCCACCAACTATCGTGTTTATGATCAATCTACCTACGGTCCGAGCGGGTTCCTCTGGTCGATTTGGAGACTGCCCACAATTAGATCCGGATGTCCCATGTCCGCCTTCCTGCGGATTCTTAACAAATTGTTGTAACTTCTTTTGCCGAATCAGTTTTTCTATAGCATCATGGAGGTGTCTACATTCCTCATTTTTGTGCCGGTAGGTCTCATGGAATCGGCAGTACTTCCCGGTCTGTTTTTGCTCCTCAGTGGATTCCTTTGGGCGCGGCTTCCGATATTGGAATGTATTACAAGTTGATAAATAAATATTCTCCAGAGATGCGTTTAGAGGAGTGTATTCACTGTATGTCGGGATCCTTGGTTTCCACTTTCCTGCCTCCCTCTTCATATCGGAACTTCCTCCTCTGAATCCTTTAGACTGCTCGGGCTTATTTTGAACATTAACTAGACCTTTCCAGAATTGTCGCCATATTGCTTTACTGCAATATTGCTCTGCACCGTCTCCTTACCAGGCCCTGGCGCACTGCCTTGCCTCATCCACCTGGCTTCCTCCTTCCTCATGAATTAGTGCGCCTTTGAATAAAAACGCTCCAAGGTAGCCGGAGGTTTTCCTGCTAGCCAATCACCAAACTCCGAGTCCGGATCTACTCCTCGCATCACGACCATGAGAATAGCGTGGTCATTCGGGTTGCTAAATTCGGTAGCAGCAATGTGGAATCTCTACAAATAATCCTTTAACGACTCCCCTGGAGCCTGGATCACACTGGATAAAGACATCACGTCCTGCAGGCAAGTGGTATGAATTATAAACTATTCCACAAATTTCCCCGCTAACTCATCGAACCTGGAGATCGATCGTGGAGGAAGTCTGGTGAACCACATGGTGGCGATTCCGGATAAGGTTATTGGGAAACACCTACATTTAGTTGCATCATTTGCCCTAGATGAGTCCATCATCCACTCGTATCTCATTATGTGCTATCGGGGATCAGTCTTCCCCTCGTAGGCCGGAATAGTCGGCATGCTGAACTTCCGAGGGTACTCAGCTTGTAGGATAGCATCTGTGAATGGAGTATGACTCCTAGCCGTACCCTAATCGTCGTTAGATAAGCCCTGATTTTCTCTCATCAGCAGTTTGACCATAGCTAATAGATCCGGGGTCTGAATGGGAGGTGGCAGGTTGGATTCCATCCTGCATGACCGTTCCAGCCGGTACCTCCATGGTAAGTGATCTCCCAAATGCATGTCCTGGGGACCCGCTTCGCTACGACCCTGGCGTGGTGGTGCACCAGATTCCACCTGTGCTCTAGATCTTAAATTTCCAACTCCATCTTGAGTGCGATTTTCTCGGAGCAAGTGAGGGGCCGCGGTTCCAGGTAGAGTGCCTGGACCAATTCTGTTGGATTGTTCTACTGTAGTTGTTTGTGCCGCTTCAATCCTACGGCGTCTACGCCTGTGATGCTCATCCGACGAAGTGGAGCTGTCAGATGATGAGTAGGAAACGTGGCTTCCTCCAGCATTCTGATGCTGTTGCCGATCAATCTGGGTCATGAGATTGGCGTTAGCTTGAATCTGCTTGTTAAGCTGTCTCCTGCTTTCCATGAGTTCCCTCATCAACTTGTTGAACTCTGTTCTAGTGACAACTTCTGTTTGGTTTAGGACGGCGGCGATCCCTGCGCCCAAATTAGCTTGTTGATTGTTGGGCCCTACTTGTTGGACGCTAGCGGTCTCATTCACATCCGCATTGTGGAAGGCTGATCTGGTACGTGGTCTTCCCATTGTAGACTTATCGGTCGGAACTCTAAGTAGAATCTGTAAACTTCTTGTGAATGAACTTGGATCTTCTTTGGGGGATTCCTTCAATCCAGTAGCGACAAGGTAGATCCTAACAGCCTGAGAATGCGTTTCTTAATGAAAGCACCAAATTGGTCACTAACACCCAAGAAAAGATTTGTGTACAGAGATTAATGAAGATAGTAAATTAAAACAGGGGAATATATGAAAAACTAACTGCAGAAACGAGAACACCAGAATTATAGTGGTTCAGCGTAACTGCCTACGTCCACTGTTAATGTAATATTTATTGCTTTTCTCAAAGACTTAAATATAGATGCAATCCATAAAAAAATAACTCGAATACAAGTTAGAACTGAAAGAAGGAGAGAATCAAAAATGGCAGAGTATCCTCGGAGTTCTCGAAAAAAGGTCCCTTCAACTGTACCCCTGCCCCTCTATTTATAGACGAAGATAGGCTAAATATCCTGTGCGGGCCCAAAACCAAGGTATCTCGGCCCATATATGGCAATCTCGAGTCGACCGACCAGGCATTCCTAGCGACTTTCGGCCGATCGACAAATGCCGGCCCAGTATGGCCGATCGGTGGTCATTGAGCAATTGACTCGAAGCGAACTCTTAAAGGTCTCGGAGTAACTCGCGGTGGATCTCGAAGTAAAGCAACGCCGGCTTCCTCACTTTGGTGTTGTTCCCACGTACATGCTAACTCCCTCATTATACACCGAACCAGATACACCGACCACACGTGTCGAACCACTTCTGACTGAACGACACCAACTTCCCTTTCACGAACGAAACCTGTTAACTCATCTAGGCCGAACAACAAATGCCGGACCATCAAGACCGAACCATACACGCCGAACTGCTTCAACCGAATGAGGCATGCCGAACAATTCAAACCGAACGACTTCTGCTAACCACCTAAACCGAGCCATCTCGTTTTCCCATTCCTGACCGAGCGATATGCGTTGAGTTCTTACCACCACCTTTCTTCAGTCCAAGCGACACACTCCATCTCACGAGGCCGAACGACACACGTTCTCCCTTCCTCGGCCGAACCACACACACAAGCCGAACCATGCACACATGCCGAACCATGCACACATGACGAACCACTCAAATTGAACCAATTTCATATATCTCCAACCTATCACTGGCTTGAGTTTGGTCTCGATTCGATCAAAACTTCTATAATTATCACCTTGTAGCCAGCCCAAGGTGCCGGGTAACAGTTATCGATAGGGGTTTCTAAACACTTGAACAAGGAAAACAGACACAAATATTGTTTGAAAATTGGTAAGTGAAATAATTTTACTATGGATTATATTTTATATATAAAAGGAAAAAATTTCAAAAATAATTGATATAGTTATTTATGATATGTGTTTTTTTTATTACGAAATGATAATATTCAATTATTATCATTTATTGTTTGATTAGTTGTGCTCGGCTAGTTTATGAGCATTTACTAAAGTTGTTGACTTATAAGAAATTTACATTTTTACAACATGGGTTGGGCAGATAGCAAATTTATGAGAACATTAAATATGAACATCGTGTGAATTAAGGTTCTTGGTTTGACTATAAGGCATTTGATGATAATGTCGGGTTAAAATTGAATTTTAATCAGAGTTTTTTATTATAATATAAACAAAGATATACATTTGTGAAATGATTTAGATAAGAAAGCAAATTTATATAAACATGATTTATAAATAAAAAGGATTTAAATAGATAATTTAAGAACTTAAATCCCGATGGCTTTGAAAATGTTTTTTTTAAATTTTGGAAAAAATAATTGTAGTATTATTTGTAAGTAAGTATTTGGAAAATCAGTTTATGAAATTGAGACCATGGTACTTATTAACATTTACGAAGGTTTTGATACCATTTTGAAATGATTTTGGTTAAGTCCAAAAGAAATGAATTTGATTTACTGAACTCACTCCAGCCGCTTAAAAATAATTTTGGTGATGACTTCAACATTATTGACATTCATTTTCAGGTTTCTAAGTGTGGGATGCTACAAAATTGTTTCGGTAAAACAGATTTTTATTTAATCCCAAAGTATAAGTTGATATACAAAAGATATTTGTATATATATAATTTCAAAATTATTTGAAATGAAAATCGGTGTTAAGTTCTAAAGTTTTCTTATTAAGTTGTTTCATGCACATCGATAGCTTATGCTTTAGGAAAGTATGGATATGCATCATGATTTGATATGTTGTTTTGTAGTTTTCTTTTTTTTTAAATGAAATGGGATTTTTGGCAATTTTGGATAGTCGGGAGCTTTCGAATTGTTATAAAACTTGTGGTTCTGGAAAATAAAAAGTTGAGTTTATAAAATACTTGAATTGAGAAGGTAGCAAGTTAAAACAAGTTCTAAATTTGATAAGCATATTTGTTACAAATTTGATGTTTTTCTATATAATTTTAGGATGTAATGGCGTATTATACGAGTATGAAACTTAAGTTGTAAAATGTTTATAAACTTGAATTTAGGTTTTTATGAAGTAACTCATAAATGATTTATTACTGAAGAGATATACTATTAGGATAAAAGACAGCGATATAGGATATTGGTATAGTTAAGAAACCAACAAGATGAATCGTAAGTGATATATATCGTTTTATTCGCATGACTGTTCTTGATCATGTATTCGAGTACGTAATTTTGAGGTAGTTTACAACGGTTCGAATAAGGATTTTTAACTAGATTCTTGACGGAGAAAACTTGATATGGATTCTTGATATGTTCCTAAAGCTTTTTGTCATAGTATATCACTATGTAAGGAGAATGAAGGTTTCTAATCAAGGAACTTGATTGGAGTCCGCACTAGAGAGGTCAAGTGATCTATACTAGTTGAGAAGTGAAATTTATCTGATTGAGTAAAGTGATCAGATCAGATATTATGTACGGATGGTCCATGTGCATCTTACGTGCTTTAGTATGTATGCATACTATGTTTTTTTGGCTTATGGTGGGTTTAGGTGATGACTCTGATTTGTTATGAGGTAGCATGAATAATCGCCTAAGTAATAACCCGAGTCTGTTGAGCGTAGAATACGCTTAGTATGTTGTTTATCATCCTTATGCGATGAGAGGGTTTTCGAACCTAAGAAAACTGTGATCTTTGTATACTAATGATTATGATACTATTAAGTATCAATGGGTGATTGTCTCTTTGGTTGCTCGTGTTGGAACTTTAAGGACAAAATATTCTAAGTGGGAGAGAATGTAATGACTTGGAATTTCAGACACTTCATATTTAAATATCTGAATTATTCAAATATTTAAATCTTAGATTAAACATTATTAAAATGATTTAATAAGCTTGTTAACCTCCTTTTAAATCATAACTAATGATAGTAAACTTATTATGGAAAAATATTTACAAAAATATATTCTTCGAAGAGACATCGATAATGTGACCGAAAGTAGGTTTATTCGGCAAACAGGTTTTCGATCAATATAAGTTGTCCGAACTTTTGTGCATTGTCTAATGATCAAATAAACACATTAGTAACTAATTAACACACTTATACCTCTTTATGAGACAATGGAAGGTTCTAGAAGCTTCCATATGGAAAAGATATATTATGAGATGGGTATAGGAGTAATATGCAAAAAGGAGAAATGCTATAAAGGTGATGTGATGGGAGGTGTAGCTTCCATGGCATGGTGGGGGGGTGAATGCAAGGCTAAAGAGCACCATCTAGAGCCTATAAAAGGAGGGGCACACCTTTAGGAATAAATCAAAAAAACTCAAATGAAAAACCAAGCTCCTTTAATGGCTTCTTGATCACCTTCTTCACTAAATGTTCTAAATGAAATAGTTTCAAATCAACTCCAAATCACTTTAAACTTTGCCACAAGGTTTATTATAATATTTGAAAGCCTTCCAACATATGAGAAGTTGAAGAGGTGAAGCACATTTCCCCATGGAAGAAGAGGCCGTGAGCTATTTGTAGGTGGAGGAAGGCAAATTCAAGTGTAAAAGCAAGGAGGATGAGAGAGGAGGTGGTTGCAAGGGTGGGGTTTGTTTTGGGTTCTTGGATCTTGGTTGTTTGTGTGGTTAAAGTTGAGTTAACACCTTACTTTGAATGAAAATATAACACATATATGTTTGTGTTTGATTGTGTTTAAGTTGGTTGAATTGTTGTTGACATATGTTAAAACAATGGTATGGATTCTTACCATAAAAGTAAATGACATATGTGATCCATGTATATAGACTTGTGTAACAACCCAAATTCCGGTGGGTCCGGATTTTTCACAAAAATGCCAAAATCCAAGCCCATTGAAGCTCGAGTTGGGTATCTGGTATCCTGCAAATAGGCAAAGATAAATATATCAGAGCTTAAATAATTATTTCACAGCGGAACTGATTAAAAATATAATAGTAAGTAAATACTCACCAAGGTAATAACACTTTCTATACAAGTGTCACCAAGCTGGAAAATCTCTGCCATCTATCGAACCTATGGGATTTTATGAGGAGGGGGTCAGAACTAAAGTTCTGGTGAATGGACAAATTATACACTCCTAAGCATAATTCTACATATACCATTCTATTTCCATTTTCTGTTATATTAGGTTTATTAGGTTTATAATACTCTCGCCTCTGTGCGTGAATCGTACCCATCTACTCCCTAGTAGATTAAAACCTAATAACTAATATATATGTAGCTACATGCCCAAAGACCGCATCGGTCCTAGGTACTACCCATAGTACCTTCCATATCCTCCTCGAAAAGGACTCCATCTTCTCACTGCTAGAGCGTACTGAAACTAAATCTGTAAAGGACAGCTTCGTGAGGCCTACAACACAGATATTTCATCGTCTGCTCGGAAAACGTGAAACTCCATCCGCACTAGCTTATGCTAGTGCTCGGACAACCACAATGTACCACCCAGTGCGGACCTTGAGGACTACACGTAATCGTTATGTCTACTCCCTGAATTCCGCTAATAGGGTCTACCTTGTATGGAACTTAGTCGGGGATTTTCTATATCTATAAAGGTACGCTTCGTTAGGCCTGCAATACAGATATTCTACTTGGTCTATCTCTTTTCTCATCGTGGCTATGGCCCTACGCAGCCACCCTTCAACTAATCGAAATACCTTTCAAGAGCTAAGTGGTTGTGCCCTACTGCAAATAATCTAAACATCCAATTGGCTGTGCCCCTAATCCAATGTCTCGATAGTGAAAGAATCATTGGCATGTTGGCTTAACTCTAGTCTTTCCCAAACTCGCTCTGACTAATGATGGCTTGATCTCCACATGCGACTATCCTTTTGGGTCCTGCCCACTATAACCTACTCGCAATCCAGAGTACGGTGTCATACTAATATCCTACTCCATCATCAACCTTTTGACTGCCTACAAAGGTCTGTTTCGTTAGGCCTACAATGCAAAAGCAGTCAAGGTATATTCTCTTGATGGAACACCTACAGACCTGCCTTCGGGGGGTACAACTTCGTTAGGCCTATCCCAGAGGGCCATCCTAGAGTATCCTCACGTCCCGTTGAAGTCTCATACTTCCTTCTAGCCCGAACTAACTAAGTTGGATGTGCTCTTTTTGTACTAAAATCTGTGACGAACTGCTTCGTTAGGGTCTTTGTCCAGATTCTCTTTCGGGCTGCTCCAAACACACCTTACCATTTTATTAGATCCTACGTATAATCTTTTATTATGCGTTTAGTTTACTTTTCTTATTCTGTTGGCTACTTACTTACCCTAATCAGCATGCCCGGCCCCACCTATGTGTGAGACCATCAGTCCTAGACCTGAAAGGGAATGCAGCCGGTACGGGCCACTTCTATTATTTTGCTTATTAACTTAATCCAAGATCTAAGTTTGATAGAATAAGCCTCTTATATTTCTTTCTTATTAATTATAACCTATGTGTTACAACTATACTTGCAATTGTTACTTTTATATTCTTTTCTTTCTTTTAAGGTTATAAATGTAATTGCAAGTGTCTCTTTTCTATTCTAGTATGTCTTCTTTTATTATGATATTAAATTCTCTTTATTTCTCTTATATTATATGACAGTCTTGGCTTAGGACTACGTCCAACTGTCACAAATTTACTTATCATAATAACTGCTTTACTTTTTATTCTACTATCCGCGCTGTAAATGCAGATCTAGTCACATCTTCTGTTTATTATTTCTAGTCTTGTCAAATAATTAACTTGATTACTTCCTCTTCTTTAATTTCTTTAACGCTTCACGTTATTCTCTTTTATTATAGGAAGTAGTTCTATTCCAGTTGGTTGGCTACAAAGACTGTGCTAAAAATCCTGTTCCATATTTTAATACTAAATATTGCTATAAACAATAATCCGTAACTGCAAGATATTTATTTTATTATTTCTTTAATTTTTGGGTAATGCAAAATACAGTAATATCTCTATTTTGCACTAGTTCCATTTTTCTTGATTTTATTCTTGCAATTATGTTTATCGTTATTCTTACAATATTAAACTTTGGAAATGTATTCCCTTTTCTAAACCAACAAACTAATCTATTACTAACTACCAAATCAAGTTATATTATTTCCCTTTTTTATTACATTCCCCAACCTTTTAACATAATTTACTGTAAATTTCTCACTTTTAGGCTTATGCCTTTCTCTATAAATCTCAAGCCTAATATTACTTATATTTAATTGGATTCCTTTTTTTCCATATAAATAACATTTAAGTATAAGTACACATCTCTTATAAAATTTACAGTTTCAACATAACTAATTAGCAGAGCTAATTACTGAAAGAGGGAATTAGGCAGATGGAAAAACCTGGTAACAATTTTAGTTTGAAGGACACAATTTTTAAATTTTAGTCTGAAGGACGGAAAAATAATATATTCATATAACATTACACATCTATAATGCTATATTCATATAGCATTACATCCTCTCTACCGAAGCGGAATCATCTCTTTCGTCAAACTACCCACCAATCCTCAAAAGAACTCAAGCAAAACCTGCCCTAAACCTATGCACATCATGCATCTCTCACCCCTGTCTTTTAGGCTCCCCACTTATCTGCAGATCGGAAATAAGAAGAAACCGTATGGCATCTATCTCTTTAGATGTTGTATGCCCTCTTTCCTACACTCCATTTCCATCTGTACCCATTCCTTCGTGCACTTGCGATGATGATCCATGCCCCGATGTCGAAAACAAAGGAGGAAGAGAGCAATCTCCATGCAGGTCTCAGAGCAGTATCACCAATGAAGATAAACTGAATGAGGAGAGACTCAAAAGAACGAGCTGTTCTGGTATTTTTTGGATCAGAAGGAACTTCCACCAAGAAAACCAGTGCAATTCTGAGATTAATGGTTGACTTGTATTTTATGTTAGATTATCATTTTTTATATAAAGGGCTTTTATTCGATTTCTTTGATGTACTTATACAATAGTAGTTTGAAGATTAGAACATGGGTATCATATTTTTTTTATTTTTTTCAACGTGGTTGCTCTGGTTTTTAGTAGAGGCAGCATGGTTAGCTGTGTTGAATTAGGAAACACAACTACTTGTTTTTGTATGCAGAAACTTATAGAACTGTGTTGTATACTAGGAAATCCTGCTACCTGTTTATGCATGTTGAAAACTATTTGGATGCAAAGAAAATAGGTCCAATTTGAAATATATATATATATATACATACATATATGTATGTATGTATGTGTATGTATGTATATAATGGTATATGAATGTAGCATTATAGATGTGTAATGCTATATGAATATATCATTTTTTTGCCTTCAGACCAAATTTTAAAACTTGTGTCCCTCAAACTAAAATTATTCTCAGCTTTTTCCTTCATCCTAATTCCATGTTACTGAAATAGATGCTGAATTAAATATTTAACGGGAATCTAACGATATTATATCATATACATAAAAGAGATATAATATAAATCCACTCACATGTTGTCCTTAGCTTTGCTCCATGGCCTTCCTAGATCCCCTTCTAAGGTGTCTAATATTTTTATTTTAAAAATCTTCTCCCCAGAAATATTTTCTATTTTGGGTTCAGCCTCGAGCAATGAACCCAATTGGGAGAAAATCTTATTGTGGGAAAATAACTAGTCCTAGGGTCCTATTTATAGTGGAGTTTGGGGATCTTAGACCATCAGATTTTTGGATTGAATCTAGTGCAACCACGTCACAGGCTCACTGCGAATCGTTGGATCAAGAAAACAACGCTTCAGATCGTGCGAAAACCGAATTAGAAAAGCTCGGCATGTCCTTGGACGATTTAACGTTCAGGGCAAACGCGGGTCGACCTATAGGTCGACCTGTGTTCTTTGCAGGTCGACCTTACGGTCGACCCGTGGGGTCCTTTTATTTTTTTTATTTTTTTGTTTAATTAATTATATATATCTGATTTCTTGTTCTTCTTGTAAATCCTTCGTATTAACTCAGATTTCAACAAGTTATATATGGAAATTGATCGAAAAATCGCCACGGACACAATGGTATAATTTTCGATGCCATATTCTGACAATTCCAAAAATTCTTATTTTCACAGCTCATCGTTATTTGATTATTTAATTATCTAAAAATTCGGGGTGTTACATTCTCCCACCCTTTAGGAAACTTCATCCCCGAAATTCGACAGGGGTAAAACTATGTAATTCCTCGCATCAATTACATCCATTTTGTGTACATCCAATCTTACGACCATTTGTGTCCTTGTGCAAAGTGTCATTCAACATAAAATAAATGCATGTACTTGAATTTCTAAGCGGTACCTCCTATATGAATGCTTTTCTTCTTTAAAAATTTATTTTAAAACATGATGCACACACCCTAAATATACTTGCAATTTCTATATGAATGCAATCTTTTGAAAACTCAAAACATTTTCATCCAATTTTTCCCATACGACTATTGAATAGGGGAGTAGTTCAATAATTTTTTTCTCATCCAAACCCTACCACACAACTTTTAATATTCGAATTTCAAAAAAATCTAATTTTCCGAACTCGATTTCTTATGTCAGAAAGAAGGTAGAAAATGGAAAACCTCATATTTCCCCGTTTTACTTTTGCGCACCTCTTTCTCCGTACTTGGAACTTGTGTCACTATTCTATGAAAATCTCTATTTTCTTTCCTAAGCACAGTTCACATAAGAAAATTTTTCTTTTCAAATTTTTCTGTTGACGTTTCTATCGCTTTCTTTAAATTTTACTATTTTCTTTTAGTTACTTTTATCTGCTTTTACTTTTCTTTTATTATTTACGTCCTATGTTCTTATTCTCTTCTTGTGAACATCACAAAATCACAGAGAAAAAGCATCATACTAATCATCACTGATTTACCACAATAGGAACTAAATGCTTACATAGGAGTACAATCTCATAACTAAAAGAGAAAACAAGTCCTACTACAAAGCGATACTAAATAGGTAAATATAGCAGCTAAACACAACTATCATCTAGGGCTAGGAGGCCTAGGACCATGTCCACCCTGACATAGAAAAGTCCTACTCTAAGAATCCAAGTAACTCATATGCTCCCCGTGCCACTTATTACTCGTTACTAACTTACGCGGTATTACCCATGATGAATAAGACCTATTCATCTCTTCCATTCCATACTCAAAATTGGATAACCAAGTCTCATTTACTACAACGAATAAGGATTTCAATCTATGCAGTCTCTATCTAAAAAAACAACTAAGCTTGGGGAAATTTTCTCTTTACCTTTACCCTTCATCTTTCCCCCAATTAAGGTCTACCTATCCCAACCACGTGTGTCTTACTATCTTACTAATATCACTTCACTATTCTTCTATAGTCTACACACATGAAGCAACATTCCTAGGTTCTCACTATTGTCCTATACACTTTACGGGAACTTTTATTATTACTACTAAAAGTAATCAGTGTTATCTCCTACATAGCCTTACACTTTTCCCGTCACACCTAGGAAATGATTCCTCTCTACTCCATATTTAAAAGTTTGGTTTGGTATTTATCATTTCATTTCAAAAATTAAAGCTTCTAAATTTTTGAAACATCAAATCCCAAAATTCTTGCCTTTAAAAGTGTTACTTTGAAGTTTCTATTAAATTCAAAGGTACTTTGTTACTATTAAATTCAAAGGTACTTTGTTACTTAACATTTTATCTTTCTAGATTTGCCTCTTTACAGCTCTTTGAATTTAAATTATTCTCCAAATCTAAAGGGGAAAACTTACAAATTCTAAGTTCAAAACTTATTCCACTTTTCCTTTTAAGGACCTTTACAGCTTTCTATAAAAAAAATTGAATTTTTAAATTTAACTGTTTACTAAGTTTTTCTCGTCCAAAGACTTATTTACTTTTTCAACAAACCATTTTTCTTTAAAACATGCCTTACTTGTCCTTAAAACATTTCTTTTGACTATTAAAAATGTCCTCACATGTTTTCAAAACATTTTCTTTTCATAGATTTTCAAATTTACAAAAACTGGAGTAGATAAGAACAATTATTTTATCCAAAATCCCTTAACTTTCTTACTCTTCCAATTACCTAACCTTGGAGGAGTTTCTAACTTACTACAAATGGGGACTTTCTACAAAGGCAAGCAACCAATGCGCATAATCAATGGAAAAATATGAAATTTCCATTGCTTAGCTTCCCCACTAAGGCTCTCTATAATATCCCTCCTAACTAACACTGTCTCTAATTATTACACTTCTTATTACACCTAATGGTTTTATACCTTAATGTGTTGGAACTACTTTCTCTTATGAGAAACCATTAACGCTAAAACCTTCTATGAATTCTTTAAAAGAGGATTTCATGTTTATGTGAAATTACAAGGAACTTATTTTATATTTTATCGAAATAGGCTATACAAAATATGGTGCTTTCCATACCTTGTACATCTCTTTCACGTATTCCTTATAACTTGCACAAAACATCTTTATTTGTGATTTGGTTTCATAGAAAATTATATCATTATTCATTTCATTCCAGTAGATTAAAGTATGTTTAATCTATATTCATTTACAATAGACATTTCCTACAAAATATATCAATTTCCTAATATTTAACTTACATCTTTTTTTTTCTTCAAAAGAACTCATTTTCAAAATTGTTTTAATATTTTCATAACTAGAAAACATTTCCATACACTTATTTAAATAATAAGTGTACTTACAAACAACTTTATTTCTATACTTAGAAATTATCTTCAAAACACATTTTTATTTGGTCAAAACAGATGTTGCGTAAAACACCGTTACTACAACCCAAAATTACTAGTATATGGATTCAATTAAAATAAATATTAATAAATCCCATATGCTATGTAAACCCATTTCCTTTTGGAGTCACATACTATAACAATAGTGTCATAGTCTATGCTTCCTTTATTTTTCACGAAAACATCTTTTACAACAATAAATGTTGCAACCTACGTTTTCGATACTTAACACACTTAAACTCTTTGTTTACCTACAAAGAAACCAGCGAGCTATACATGCTCTATAATTTTTCAAAATTTACATCATAAAAAACCAATTTAAATTTCATACCACTTTTTTTCTTTCAAAAACCCAATATTTACTTCCTCAAACTTATTAACAATTATATTATTCAACTTTTCAATTCCAAAAGTTTCATTTTATTTGGTTAGACATAAAGTGCATTTCCTTCTTACTACCCTAGGAATACCCTTCCTAAACCTTGGAAATCTCATTTCCTTACTAAAATCTCTTATTCCTTCCAAAATAAAAATACTCTCCTTACTATCCCTAGGGAACTTTCCCACATCCTATAACATTAGGATCCCAATCTTCCCTCAAAACATATCTTATTGTACACTATAAATCGGCAATAACATAGGGCTCAACATCCTTGGGTCATCCCAAACCCAACCAGCAAACTATGCACAAATATACTTCTAAAAATTTTCCATATGTTAAAATCTATAATTGGGAACTATTTGGATTTTAGTACATAATATATTTATATTTTATTCAAAAATACAAATACGTTCACTCATATATCCTAATTTACTTAGGATCCACTAATCTATGCTCTGATACCAAATGTAACAACCCAAATTTCAGTAGGTCTAGATTTTTCACAAAAATGCAAAAACCTAAGCCCACTGGAGCTCGAGTTGGGTATCTGGTATCCTGCAAATAGGCAAAAATAAATATATCAGAGCTTAAATAAATATCTCACAGTGGAACTGACTAAAAATATAATAGTAAGTAAATACTCACCAAGGTAATAACACTTTCTATACAAGTGTCACCAAGCTAGAAATCTCTGCCATCTATCTAACCCGTGGGATGTTATGAGGAGGGGATCAGAACTAAAGTTCTGGTGAATGGACAAATTATAAACTTCTAAGCATAATTCTACATATACCGTTCTATTTCCATTTTCTGTTATATTAGGTTTATTGGGTTTATAATACTCTCGCCTCTGTGCGTGAATCGTACCCATCTACTCCCTAGTAGATTAAAACCTAATAACTAATATATATGTAGCTATATGCCCAAAGACCGCATTGGTCCTAGGTACTACCCATAGTACCTTCCGTATCCTCCTCAAAAAGGACTCCATCATCTCGCTGCTAGTGCGTACTGAAACTACATCTGTAAAGGACAGCTTCGTGAGGCCTATAATACAAATGTTCCATCATCTGCTAGGAAAATGTGAAACTGCATCCGCACTGGCTTATACTAGTGCTCGGACATCCACAATGTACCAACCAGTGCGTACCTTGAGGACTACACGTAATCGTTCTGTCTAATCCCTGAATTCCGCCAACATGGTCTACCTTGTACGGAACTCAGTCAGGGATTTTCTATATCTGTAAAGGTCCACTTCGTTAGGCCTGCAATACAGATATTCTACTTGGTCTGTCTCTTTTCTCATCGTAGCTATGGCCCCATGCAGCCAACCCTCAACTAATCGAAAGACCTTTCAAGAGCTAAGTGGTTGTGCCCTACTGCAAACAATCTAAACATCCAATTGGTTGTGCCCCTCATCCAATGTCTCGATAGTGAAAGAATCATTGGCATGTTGGTTTAACTCTATTCTTTCCCAAACTTGCTTTAACTGATGATGGCTTGATCTCCGCATGTGACTACCCTTTTGGCTCATGCCCACTATAACCTACTCGCAATCTAGAGTACGGTGTCATACGAATATCCTACTCCATCATCAACCTTTTGACTGCCTACAAAGGTCCACTTCGTTAGGCCTGCAATGCAAAAGCAATCAAGGCATACTCTCTTGATGGAACACCTACAGACCTGCCTCCGGGGGTGCAGCTTCGTTAGGCCTATCCCAAAGGGCCATCCTAGAGTATCCTCACGTCCCGTTGAAGTCTCGTACTTCCTTCTAGCCCGAATTAACTAAGTTGGACGTGCTCTTTTTGTACTAAAATTTGTGATGAATTACTTCGTTAGACTCTTTGTCCAGATTCTCTTTCGAGCTGCTCCAAACGCACCTTACCATTTTATTAGATCCTACGTCTAATCTTTTACTATGCGTTTAGTTTACTTTTCTTATTCTATTGGATACTTATTTACCCTAATCAGCATGCCCGGCCACACCTATGTGTGAGACCATCAGTCCTAGACCTAAAAGGGAATGCTGCCAATATGGGCCACTTCTATTATTTTGCTTATTAACTTAATCCAAGATCCAAGTTTGATAGAATAAGCCTCTTCTATTTCTTTCTTTTAAATTATAACCTACGTGTTACAATTATACTTGCAATTGTTACTTTTATATTCTTTTCTTTCTTTTAAGGTTATAAATGTAATTGCAAGTGTCTTTTTTCTATTCTAGTATGTCTTCTTTTATTATGATATTAAATTCTCTTTAGTTCTCTTATATTATATGACGGTCTTGGCCTGGGACTATATCCAACTGTCACAAATTTATCATAATAATTGCTTTATTTTTTATTCTACTATCTGCGCAGTAAATGCAGATCTAGTCACATCTTCTGTTTATTATTTCTAGTCTTGTCAAATAATTAACTTGATTACTTCCTCTTCTTTAATTTCTTTAATGCTTCACGTTATTCTCTTTTATTCTAGGAAGTAGTTCTATTCTATTTGGTTGGTTACAAAGACTGTGCTAAAAATCCAATTTCATATTTTAATACTAAATAATGCTATAAACAATAATCCATAACTACAAGATATTTCTTTTACTGTTTCTTTAATTTTTGGGTAATGCAAAATACAGTAATGTCTCTATTTTGCGCTAATTCCATTTTTCTTGCTTTTATTCTTGCTATTACGTTTATCGTTATTCTTACAATATTAAACTATGGAAATGTATTCCCTTTTCTAAACCAACCAACTAATCTATTACTAACTTCCAAATCAAGTTATTAGATTTCCCCTTTTAATTTCATTCCCTGAATTTTTAACATAATTTACTATAAATTTCTCACTTTTAGGCTTATGCCTTTCTCTATAATTCTTAAGCCTAATATTACTTATATTTAATTGGATTTCTTTTTTTCATATAAATAACATTTAAGTATAAGTAAACTTGTCTTATAAAATTTATAGTTTCAACATAACTAATTAGCAGAACTAGTTATTGAAATAGATGTTGAATTAAATATTTAATGGGAATCTAGCGATATTTTATCATAAACATAAAAGAAATATAATTTAAATCCACTCACATATCATCCTTAGCTTTGCTCCATGGCCTTCCTGGATCCCCTTCTAAGGTGTCTAATGTTTTTATTAAAAAGATATTATCTCCAAAAGTATTTTCTATTTAGGGTTCAGCCTCAGGCAATGAACTCAGTTGGGAGAAAATCTGATTATGAGAAAATAGCTAGGCCTGGGGTTCTATTTATAGTGGAGTTTGGGGATCTCAGACCGTTTGATTTTGGATTGAATCTGGTGCAACCACATCACAAGCTCACTGTGAATCGTTGGATCTCGAAAATAACGCTTCAGATCGCGTGAAAACCGAATTAGAAAAGCTTGGTACGTCCCTGGACGATTTAACGTCCAGGGCAAACGCGGGTCGACCTATAGGTCGACTTGTGTTCTTTGCGGGTCGGCCATACATTTGACCCTTATGCGTTGTCGGTCGACCTGATGGTCGACCCGTGGGATCCTTTTATTTATTTTTATTTTTTTTCGTTTAATTAATTATATATACATGATTTCTTGTTCTTCTTGTAACTCCTTCGTATTAACTCGGATTTCGATAAGTTATATATGGAAATTGATCAAAAAATCACCATGTACATAATGGTATAAGTTTCAAGGCCATATTCTGACAATTCCACAAATTCTTATTTTCACAGTTCATCGTTATTTGATTATTTAATTATCTAAAAATGTGGGGTGTTATAACTTGAATGGACTTGTATGATATGTGACAAGACCCAGACAAAGTACATAGGTTATAGACGTACTTTGGTTCAGATTAGACTTGGATTTGGAAGTACACTTAGCGATAGTCGCTATATATGCAGTTGTGTACTGCCTTGTTTTTGGCGATTGCTATAGAACTTTGTAGAGAGATCCTTGGAGGTTTCTCATTATGTTTATAATTTTTTTGTGTATGTTTGTTGCTATTCAAAGCTTGAATAATAAAAAGTAAGTAACGCTCGAAAAGTGGCCAAAACTTCACTAGTGCAAAACGACCTTATTTAGCCTTGATTTTAGACTTTAAAAGGTTTGAAAAGATATTTAAATTTAAGTATTTTTTCATTCATTTTACAAGTATTTACTAACTCATATTAGAGTATTTCAAAAGTGGTTTGGGATATTTTTAAATTTTTAAGAATTAGTTGTGAATTTTTAAAAAGGAGAGATTTTGTTGAAAACATGTCGTTTTCAAGTTTTAAGGAAAATTGAAAAGTAGTCATTTTCAAGTTTGGATTAATGTTTTAAAACCTATTATAAGTATTTTCAGGTGTTTTAAAAGTATAAACAAAAGGTATAGAAAAAGGGTTAGAATTGCTAAATGGCCAAATGGTTGATTATTTAATTACTTATTTGAAAAGTAATCAACTATGCTTAACACTAAAAGCGGACGAAGTAAGGCTTATCTATTTGTGAGAGCTAAGATAGATGTCAAGTAGGGATAGAGCAATAGAGCTCTAACCTACCGGGCTTCCCTCTTGGCCGAGGAATGGTAAGTTGGAAAATGTCGAAAACGTGTTAATCATGTTGATTTCTTATTGTTTATTGAAATCATTACTACTATACTTAACACAAAAAGCTGACGAGGTAGACTTATCTATTTATGAGATTCAAGAATGAAGTGTCTAGGCAAGGATTTGATGCAACCAGTGCTCTAACGTACCCGGCTTCGCTCTTGAATGAGGAATAGTTAAGTTAGAATGTCAGAAACGAGTTAAGCATACGAATCATGACTTCTATAAGCAATCATTTTTAGAACTTGATAGTTAACTAGCCAAATGCTGAACCTGTCTGAATATGGACATGGATCTTTAAAACAAATGTTTGTAGAGATTGGAACAAGTATAAGAATGGTTGTGGGTTTGTTGTGATAATGTGTTAATACCATTCGTCTTTAACCCTTTTTTATTATACTTATGAATGTAAATATATCTTTAAAAGAACGTTTTAAAGATATGCATAAGCAAAATGGTTTTGGGTTGTAGCGACAATGTTGAAGTAACATTAGTTTTAAATCTTTTGAATGGATTTGATAAAGTACTTAGATCCTTAAAATGGGTATTTTGAAGGAAATTATAATTGTAAAATCTTTTGGGAAAAATAGAGGTTTATTAGATAAAAGAAGTTTACAAATAAAGGAGTTTTTAGTTAATAAAAGGATTAATTAAATAAAAGGAATCAGGAGTTGCTTAAGTAGCTTAACCAAGCTTTGTGTAGCTTGATCGTGCTTTGTATGACTTGATAGTGTTTTGTATGTTCATTTGTTTATGGAAAGTATGGACTTAGTTCCATTTACAAACATCTATCTTATACCACATAGTCGATTAATCAACTATCGAAATTGTCCAAATATAAATTTGGGAATATCTAGAAGAAAAAACGGGAATTATATGGTATAGTTATCTTCGGTGGTGCTATACTATACATATAAACTCGTATGTTCTTCTAGGACAAATGATAAGGAAATCTGTCCGCTTAAATGGTTAGAAGGTGATATCCGCTCTTATGTATTGTCTGTTTATTTCCGAAAGGTCCAGAGTTGAGTTTATCGAAAATTCATCGATTTGTTTTGGAGAGTCTGATAAGTAGGAAGAGTTTACTTATATGAGATGATTCGAACCTGTAACCACTTCAAATCCATTTGTACGATCTATGCTCTAGAAGCGGTTGTGAAGTGGAATGTTATAGTATCCTAAGGATAAGTCCAAGAGATAGGTCAGTAGTAACTTTTCGAAAGATGCTATCGTGTGGGACTGGCTATCTTGGGGAGTACTCCAAGAGAGAGGACAACATTAGCCTTCATCAAAGGACTTATGTGGGAAACATTTTTGGATGTTCGAGATCTGTTCGAGATTCTTGAATCTTTGTAGTGATCCGTGATTTATTCGAGATGTGGGAATCTGTTTAGGGATTCGTGTTTTTTTCGAGTGATGAAGATTCGTGTGAAAGATGCCGAATATAGCCTCGATATCAGGAAAATGACAGAAAAAAAGAAAGGGCATGGCCAAGGAGGTTTAGCAAATCTCAAGGGTATATCAACTCTGGATTTGGAGTATGCTTATTGATTATTGCTAGTGGGAGTTGATATGATCCGGATCACACATCGAGGGTGATCCAGTTACGTTTACCTTAGAGTATATCATATCTAGAGACATACGATGCTCGAAAGGTAGTTTCTGATCCTTGTCACAGAGTTTGAAAGCGGTCAGACCAAAGAGATCTCCACGGAAAAATCCATAATGTGAGCGCCTTAGTAGTATTGATTGTATACCTATTATTATTGTGGAGTTCACATGGCAACTATTTGATATGATTTATGTGCTACACCCTAGACATTATCTATCGTATCATTACATGTTAAACATAATGAATGTTTGGTTTCATTTAAGGGAAAAACTATTATGGTAATCCATACGGTCTCAATAGTTATTATTATGTTGATTATATTTCTTGAGTTTCTCACACTAGTTTATCAGACTGATCCAGATGTTATTTTCTTATAATGCTCAAGTCATCCCCATGCATGTTTCCAGATTTACCCATGGATGCTTTGAAGCTTCTAGAGACGAGTTGGATGATTTCCTATCGTAGTATTTATTTTCGTTACATTACTATTGTATCATTAGCATTTTGAGGATAGATTGTTATAACTGTTCAGGATGATTACTGTAACTCTGAAATTTTTTGTATCTTAGAGTGATAGTTTACACTATCTTTTGATATTATATATGATCGTTCTATTGTGGGATTCTGATATTTTGTACCTTCTTCCTTGTTCTATTTCCTTTTCTTTTATTTAACCCTAACAATTCGTCTTTCCGTCACTTGGTTGTTCAACACAAGAATACCATGGATGTATTAGTGTCGACATTTGGGGGTCAAAATGGTGAGTCGTAACAGCTGGTATCAGAGTTGAAGGTTAAACAAAAACCTTGGCTTTGGTTGGGCATGACTCATTAAGAGATAGGGGTGCCCTAGCATGAGTTGAGCGTATTATACATATGAGAGCGTATTGGTTAGTGCTATAAAAATGTTTTATATTGTGTTGATTGGTCTGTTGAGTGGTTTACGAATTCTGGTCGATGCGCCTGATCAACTTTATCGATAGGGGTTTCTAAAATCTTGATCAAGGCAAACCGACACAATATTGTTTTGAAAATTGATAAATGAAATAATTGTACCTAAGATTATATTTTATATATAAAAGGAATAATTTCCAAAAATAATTGATATAGTTATTTATGATATGTGTGTTTGTTTGTTAGTAAATGATAATATTCAATTATTATCATTTATAGTTTGCTTAGTTGTGCTCAGCCAGTTTATGAGCATTTACTAAAGTTGTTGACTTATAAGAAATTTACATTTTTACAACATGGGTTGGGTAGATAGTAAATATATGGGAACATTAAATATGAACACCGTGTAAATTAAGTTTCATGGTTTGACTATAAGGCGTTCGATGATAAATTTGGGTTAAAATTGAATTTTAATAAGAGTTGTTTATTATAATCTAATATACTTTTGTGAAATGATATTGATAAGAAAGCAACTTTATATAAACATGGTTTATAAACAAAAAGGATTTAAATAAAGAATTTGAGAATTTAAATCCAGATGACTTTGATAATGTTTTTTCAAGATTTTGGAGAAAATAATAGTAGTATTATTTGAAAGTAAGTATTGGGAAATCGATTTATGAAATTGAGATCACGGTACTTAGTATCATTTATGAAGTATTTGATATTGTTTTGAAATGATTTTGGTTAAGCCCGAAAGGCATGAATTGGATGTACTGAACTCACTGCTATTGCTTGAGAATAATTTTGGTAATGACTTCAACATCATCGGCATTCATTTTCAGGTTTCTAAGTGTGGGATGCTACAAAGTTGTTTTGGTAAAACTGATTTTGGTTTAATTCTAAAGTATGAGTTGATATACAAAAGATATATGTATATATAATTTCAAAATGATTTAGCTCTAAAGTTTCTTGTTGAGTTGTTTTATGGGCACATATAACTTATGCATTAGGAAAGTATGTATATGCATCATGATATGATATGTTGTTTGGTAGTTTTCATTTGTTAGATAAAATGGGATTTTCGATGATTTTAGATAGTCGGGAACTTACGAGTTGTTATAGAACTTGTGTTAAGTGTTCTAGAAAAATAAAACGTTGAGTTAATATAACCCTTGAATCGAGAAGGTAGCAAGTTAAAACAAGTTCTAAATTTGTTAAACATATTTGTTATAAATTTTATGTTTTTGTATATACTCTTAGGATGTAACAGAGTATTATATGCTTATGAAACTTAAGTTGTAAAATGTTTTTCAACCTGAAGTTAGGATTTTATGAATAACTCATAAATTATTCAGTATTGAAGAGATATACTATTAGGGTAAAAGAAAGTGATATAGGGTATTGGTACAGTTAACAGACCAAAAAGATGAATAAGTAAGTTGTACGTAGATCGCTTTATTTGCATGACTGTTCTTGATCCAGTATTCGAGTACATAATTTCGA
Source organism: Allium fistulosum (assembly GCA_030737815.1). NCBI lineage: Eukaryota > Viridiplantae > Streptophyta > Magnoliopsida > Asparagales > Amaryllidaceae > Allium > Allium fistulosum. Next base: position 1,223,317,291 of record CM060903.1, read on the forward strand.
GGTGGTTTACACCGGTCCAAACAAGGAATTTTTATTAGATTCTTGATGGAGAACACTTGATACGGATTCTTGATATGATCCTGAAGTTTTCAATCATAGTCTATGGCTATGTAAGAAGAACAAAGGTTTCTAATTAAAAAACCTGATCGAAGTCCACACTAGAGAGGTCAAGTAATCTATACTAGTTGGAAAGTGAAATTTATGTTATTGAGCAAAGTGATCAGATCGAATAATGCGTACGGATGGTCCATATGCATCGTGCGTGCTTTAGTATGTATGCATACTATGTTTTGTTGGGTTATGGAGGGTTTAGGTGATGACTCTTCGATTTATGAGGTAGCATGAATAATCGTTTAGGTAATTTGCTGAGGCTGTAGAGTGTATGGTATGCTTAGATGATTGTTTATCATCTTTATGTGATGTGTGGGTTTTTGAACCTGAGAAAACTTTGAGCTGTAACGATTCGTAATTTTATCACTTTGATTTGGAATATTTAATTAATTTTAAATATTTGTTTTATGTGATAAATAATAATGGTTATCTTGTTTTTGGAAAAATGTTTAGAAAAATATATTTTTTGAAAAAATATCGATAATATGACCAAAAATCGTTTTATCGATAAACAGCTCTTTAACCATCAAAGTCGTGCACGATTTTTTTTACATACACTTATTTCTCCATTTAAGCAAGAATATGTTATAAAATATTTATTTTATTTTTGGAAATAAAATGCCTTTATGACATCATCAAGGATGTCATCACTTTTATATATTTTTTGAAATTTTAAATTAAGTTTAAATATTTAAATAGTTGTTTTAAATGATGAATAATCCAGTTTAAATATTATATAATGATAATAATTGATTTATAATAGTTTTATAAATATATATACTTGTTTTATAACGATATACAAACTTCATTGCATTTTGGCAGATCGACGTAGTATTTTTATAATTGAATTGTTAATACTATTTAATATGATATTATAATTCAAATAAACTTATTTTACTTATTTTGAGATGATAAGAAATTTATTTTCAAGTTTTGTTCACATAAATAAATAGTTTAATTAAAAACTGAAAATATGGTCGGAAAATGTTTTGCTAAAAATCGACTTTTTATCAAATAGAAATTGTCGCCACGTTGTTGCACCTTTGTTAACATGTATATGTACATATTTTATAACATGGAATATGAGACAAAATAACTAAACAAGTTTACTTTTGCTAAGCGTGATTAGGAAATTCTAGAATATAATTAATAACGTTAATTAATTAAGATATTTTCACAAAAAGCAAACATCAAATCATTTAATTTCATGTCATTACTTAAGTGCTAAGTAGAAGGCAAAGGACAATGTGATGTAGTGATGGAAAGGGGAGGTAAGATATGCTTGAAGTGGCCTTTGCTTAAAGGCTAAGGAGGGGTATTTTGGTCTTTGCACATGAAGATATTATACAAGTTTTCTAACACTATAAATACACATGCACACTCGCTTCATTTCTACACAAATCTCCACTCTCTTCTTCTTCTTCAAATTTATGTCTTCACTCTCTCTTCTCCTCTTCTTTTTGGCCTTAGGCCATGTGCTTTTTGAGGCTTTGGCCGTGAGTATGGTGAGTGAGGGAGGTGTAGGCGCAAGCAAGGTGGAGTGGAGGCTCTAGGCCATGAGCAAGAGGGAGGTAGTGATGGATGGACGTGAGCAACATGGTGGTGGGGAAGGTGAGTGTGAGCACTAAGAAGGTGGGGAAGGATGTGCATGAGCAATAGGAAGAGATAGGAAGAGTTTAGGTGATGTTTTGATGGAGTTGGGGATGATTAATTAAAGTGTTGGTTAATTAGAATGGTGATAGCGAAGCTATAGTCAAATTTAGTAAATCCAGAAACCAATGAAGGTGAGAATTACTCTGCTAATGTATTATAAATTATATGTTGATATGATATATTTGCTATGGTTATTTTCTATGTTTGATCAACATGTTTTGGATGTGATAATATGTTTGTTTGGTTGTGGAAATAATTCACGTTAAATACACATCGAATTTACACAAAGGAAATCACTTTTGGATATGAATTATAAAAGTGTTACAGAATAGTTAAACCTCTTTAAACGTGAATAAAATGGTTTATAAATGTTTTATAAACATTAAAACTCATTTCGGTAAAGTTTGGAAAAGATTTGAAAATGGAGTCAAAATAAGCGCGTCGCATAATAGCAATTCGTAATTTTGCACCGTAAAAGTTAGATCAATGTGTAGAATGGAATATAGCTCAGAATTATTCGAAAGAAGAATTTTCCAAACTATTATAACTATAGTTTTCAAATGAAGAAGAAAAATTAAGATTTCATTGAATAAAATTTGAGTTATCCAAATCAAGTTTTTAAAAACATCGTGGTTCGGCAGTTTTGGAAATCAAAATGGCAAATGCTTTAAAATGGATATTATTAATCTTTAAAAATATGAAACAAATTTATAAACATATTAAAATGTTTTAAAAGGGATTTGAGTTATAAAAATGGACATATATGAAGTGGAATTAGTGTTTTGAACAAAAAATCTTTATAGACACTATTCGTAGTAGTTTATGCAGCAGTTTCGGTAACTTTTGCAAATTATGGTTTTAACATAATTATGCTTTCCCAATCTTTTTAGTAACCTTTTCAAATGAATAATTAAGTGTTTTGAAGATGATTTGGAAGTTTTATAAATATTTTAAAGGATTTTTAAATAAATGGTTAAAGGAAAATTGTTTTAAAAACAATATTTGGAATTGTGTTAAGTAAATGAAAATCATCTTTAAAAGATCATATAAAAGAGTTTAGAGTTGATCGGTTAACTTAAATGCCTTATGAGAGACGGACAGATAGTCTCCAGACCTAAACTTGGACAACTAGTATCTGGGTTCCGCTCTAGCTATCCGGACTGGCCCGACGGAGGGATAGCTAATTTGATTTATCCGGACCACATTTTCCTAAGATAAAAAGAGATTTGGAGATTTTAAAAAGTTAAGCAAGAATTTATAATAATAAGATTTTGGTGATATATGATATGTATTAGTTAAACTCTGTATTAAATTTCATGGAAGGAACTCGTGCTAGCATGTGAATTTAAAAGGTGATTTCACCGTTATTCAACGAATAGTACAGGTTAAATATGGAAATTAGTATTTAAGTATAATTAGTATAATTTCTATGGATCCTTGTACCTCAATACAAATTGGTTTGGGTTTATAGTAAACGATGTCTTAAATAACATTGTTTTTGACCCATGTAAAAGGTATGATTTGACAAATAAGACATCTTTGTTAAGGTTTAAATAAATGATTTGGAAATATTTTCCTATGTAAAAGGTGAAATGATTCGAAATTATTCCATGATTTAAAAGGGGTTTAATTAACCAGAGAATTTTATGAATGAGGTATTAATTATCCCGTATATGCTGAAAAAGAATATGATTTAAAGATATATATTTTAAAGGAGATATTTTACTTGGATAAAAGATATTGATAAATTAAATAATAATCACATACTTACTCGACATCTTTTATCGATAGTTGGTTTGGAGAAACCAGGATCGGATTTGGGTGATTCCTATCTGAAAACCACTTTGAACAAGTATACGCATTCGAAAGTTAAGATACGTTGAAGACAATGATTTGAAGACGGAGATCTTCATAATGTATGGCTGCTTGCCACTAACCTCTGGGTTAATTCCCATATTATATGTATGGTGGCAGTAGTGCCTTTGTTCAAAAATCTTTGATTTGCAAGGATCACTCGCTACTGATCCTAGGGGTGATTCTCAAACAGGATGTAGTGGGAGAAGTACCTTCCATTTATCATGTTCCTGGATAACTTGTATGGACGAGTGTCAGACATTGCATTTCTTAGACCACGTACATTGATTTGTACAAGTGTACATCTGTTTGGTAGTGTACGAGGTAACCCCTCTTATACTTAACACCCTTCTCCGAGACGTACGAGATCAGAAGTTGTACTTTTGTGGAAATCAATAACGTATTAGAAATGGAAATATGGCATTCAAAGTGGGATTTGTTTTGAAAAAGATAATACTTTACCTTAGGCCTCACACCTGAAAATAGTTGAAACAAGGTATGTCGTAAGGCTATGTGGGTCGCACCCCTTAGGATATGGTCATCACCTTTCTAGATTACCATATATTTATTGAGTTTGTTGTGTATGCTATGAGACGTCTCGGAGAGGTCGGGAACGACCAAGGTGATGTTATATTCGGTACTATCCAGGACCATTGTGTTGGTTACCGAAAAAGGGTAGGCCGGTCTTGCCAGATGCAGAGGACTGTTAGTGTGTCCTCGGTACATTCCTTTGGAGATGTACTGTATGAAAGGTATTCCCTTACTTGTCATTGTATGGAATCCATTCTCCAATAAGTGTCTTCGGACTTAGTTGTATACCTATTATGTTGGAATATAATTAATGTAACAATTTCAGCTAAGATTAGTATGTATTTGTAATCTAGACACTATTATAATATCATTGGATTTTACATAGCAATGTCTTGGTTATCATAAGATAAAAACCCATCCGTGTTTATATGCGACATGGTCATATTAGATACCCTTTGTTTTCAAAAATATCCGTGTTTTGAGTTTTCTCACACCAGTTCCATGATTGACCTGGAGTTTATTTCTTTTTCCTTAAACTCTAGATGCCCTATTTTTTCGTCCAGCCAAGTAGTCAGGTCTAGCTTGGAGCATTTTGGAGGAGCTTAGAGCAGGAGCTGGAGTTTTCTCTGTAGATAGTTATCCAGTTTAATTTCCACTGTATTTGTTTACTGTTTGCATTCAGCATTAGTAGGGATATGGATTTATAACTGTCCAGACTGAGATTAGGATAGAATCTGATGTATGTATTTAAAATTTCCACTTTAAAGATTATATATTGAAATAATATATGTTATTCCATTCGTGTAAGATTCTGATCTTTTTTTTTTCTTTTTACCCTAGATTGATCTGTCTTTCCGGCAATTGGACACGCGAATACCATGGACGTATTAGTGTCGATTTTCTAAGGGTCGAAAAGGTGGGTCATCACATGAGCTTTGTTTGCTAATAATTGTGATACTATTAAGTATCAATGGGTGATTTCCACTTTGGTTGCTCATGTTGGAATTTTGAGAATGAAATATTCCAAGTGGGGGAGAATGTAACGACCCGGAATTTCAGACACTTCGTATTTGAATATCTGAATTATTTTTGAATATTTGAATCTTGGATTAAATGTTATTAAAATGATTTAATAGGCTTGTTAACCCCCTTTTAAATCATAACTAATGATGATAACTTATTTTGGAAAAATGTTTGCAAAAATATAATCTTCGAAGAGAAATCGATAATGTGACCGAAAATTGGTTTATCGATAAACAACTTTTCAATTAATATAAGTTGTTCGAACTCTTGTGCACTTGTCTAATGATTAAATGAACATATTAGCAACTAACTAACACACACATACACACCTCTTCATGAGACAATGAAAGTTCTAGAAACTTCCGTATGGATAAGAGATATTATGAGAAGGGTATAAGAGTAATATGCATAAAGGAGAAATGACATAAAGGAGAACTGATGGGAGGTGAAACTTTCATGGCATGGTGGGGGGAAGTGAGTGCAAGGCTAAATAGAACCATCCTGAGCCTATAAAAGGAGGGCACAACCTTAGGAATAAATCACAAAAACTCAAATGAAAAATCAAGCTCCTTTAATGGCTTCTTCATCTCCTTCTTCACTAAATGATCTAAATCAAATAGTTGCAAATCAACTCCAAATCACTTAAAACTTTGCCATAAGGCTTAGTACAATATTAGAAAACATTCCAACATGTGAGAAGTTGAAGAAGTGAAGCACATATCCCCATGGAGGGAGAGGCCGTGAGCTATTTGTGGGTGGAGGAAGGCAAATTCAAGTGCAAAAGCAAGGAGGAGGAGAAAAGAGGTAGTTGCAAGGATGGGTTTTGGCTTGGGTTTTTGGATGTTGGTTTTTCGTGTGGTTAAAGGTGAGTTAACACCTCATTTTGAATGAAAATATAACACATATATGTTTATGTTTAATTGTGTTTAAGTTGGTTGAATTGTTGTTGACATATGTTAAAACATTAGTTTGGATTCTTACTTTAAAAGTAAATAACATATGTGATCCATGTATATGGAATTCAACGCACTTGGAATGGAATTCTATGACATATGCCAAGACCTTGAAAAAAGAACATTGGTTATAAATGGACTTTGGTTTAGATTGGACTCGGATTTGGAAGTGCATTTATAGGGTAGTCGTTATAGATACAGCTGTGAATTGCCTTTTTTTGGCGATTGCTATGGAACTTTGTAGAGAGATCCTTAGGGGTTTCTCACCATATTTATAATATTTTATCTATATGTTTACTGTTATTAAAATCTTGAATGGTAAAAATTTAAGTAACATTTCGAAAAGTGGCCAAAACTTCACTAGTGCAAAACTGCCCCGTTTAGCCTTGATTTCGGAATTTAAAATGTTTGAAAAGGTATTTAAATTTAAGTATGTTGTTTATTTCTTTTAAAAAGTGTTTACTAGTTCATATTAGCATATTTCAAAAGTGGTTTGAGATCTTTATGAATTTTTAAGAATTAGTTGTAAATTTTTAAAGAAGAGATATTTTTTTGAAAACATGTCGTTTTCAAGTATTAAGGAAAATTGTAAATTTGTTATTTTCAAGTAATATTTTGGATAAATGTTTTAAAACCTATTATAAGTATTTTAAAATGTTTTAAAAGTATAAACAAAAGGTTTAGAAAAGGGGTTAGAATTGCTAAATGATCAAATGGTTGATTATTTAATTACTTGTTTGAAAAGTAATTAACTATGCTTAACAGTAAAAGCCGATGAAATAAGGCTTATCTATTTGTGAGAGTTAAGATTGATATCGAGTAGGGACGGAGTAATAGAGCTCTAACCTACCAGGATTCCCTCTTGACCAAGGAATAGTTAGTTGGAAAATGCCGAAAACGTGTTAATCGTGTTGATTTCTTATTGTTTATTGAAATCATTAATACTATACTTAACACTAAAAGCTGACAAGGTAGACTTATCTATTTATAAGATTCGAGAATGAAATGTCTAGGCAAGGCATTGATGCAACCAGTGCTCTAACTTACTTGGCTTCACTCCTAAATGAGGAATAGTTAAGTCAAAATGTCGGAAAAGAGTTAAGCATACAAATCATGATTTCCATAAGCAATCACTTTTAGAACTTGATAGTTAACTAGTCAAATGCTGATCTTGTCCAAAATATGAACTTGTATCTTTAAAACAAATGTTTGTAAAGATAGGAAAAAGTATATGAATGGTTTTGGATTTGTTGTGACAATGTGTTAATAATATTCGTCTTTAACTTTTTTTTATTATACTTATGAATATAAATAGATCTTTAAAAGAACATTTTAAAGATAAGCATAAGCGAAATGGTTTTGGGTTGTAGTGACAATGTTCAAGTAACATTAGTGTTAAACCTTTTTAATGGATTTGCAAAAGTACTTAGACCCTTAAAATGGATATTTTGAAGGAAATTATAAGTATGGAATCTTTTGAAAAAAGATAGAATTTTATTAGATAAAAGAAATTTACTAATAAAGAGTTTTTAATTAATAAAAGGAATAATTAAATAAAAGGGATTAGGAGTTGCTTCAGTGCTTAACCAAACTTTATGTGGCTTAATCGTGCTTTGTATGACTTGATAGTGTTTTGTATGTTCATTTGTTTATGGAAAGTAATCTAGACTTGGTTTCCATTTACAAACATCTATCTTGTACCAGATAGTCGATTAGTCGATTATCGAAATTGTCCAAATATAACTTTTGGAATATCTAGAAGAAAAATGGGAACTATATGGTACAGTTATCTTCGATGGTGATATACTGTACGTACTAACTCGTATGTTCTTCTAGGAAAAATGATAAGGAAATCCATCCGCTTAAATGGTTAGGAGGTGATCTCTGCTCTTATGTATAGGGGTGAGCATTCGGTCGGTTCGGTTGGTTTTGAGGTGAAATATGTCAAACCGAATTGGAACTGAAATAATTCAAAACCGAATCGAATCGAACCGAGTTAATTTCAGTTAATTTGGTCGATAACCGATTTAACCGAAGTCGAAAGATATATTATCATTCAAATGCTTGATTCACTCAAAGTAAAACATAAATTTATGTTTAAAGAGATTTTATTTAGTTTTTAATGTTTATAATAAAATTTGACCTATTTTCAATTGGTAAACTTTGTATTTTATCACTAAATCAATTATACAAAATATTATAATACCATAAAATTAGAGAATACAATGAAAGTTCGGTTAAACCGATAACCAAATAAAATTATTTTACAAATCAAATTCAAATTGATTTAGTTTCAAAACCGAACCGAACCGACCGAAATAAACTGGTTCGGTCTGTTAATTTGGTTTTAACCGAATATTGCTTACCCCTACTTATGTATTGTCTGTTTATTTTCGAAAGAATCATAGTTGAGTTTACCGGAAATTCATCGATTGGTTCGGAGAGTCCGGTAAGTGGGAAGAGTGTACTTATATGAGATGACTCAAAACCATAACCACTTCAAAACCATATATGTGATCTATGTTCTGGAAGCAGTTGTGAAGTGGAATGTTATAGAGATGAACTGCCCATTTTAAGGATAAGTCCAAGGGAGAGGTGGGCATTAACATTTCTAACAATGCTATCGTGTGGGACTGTCTATCTTGAGGAGTACTCCAAAAGTGAGGACAATGTTAGTATTCGTCAAAGGACTTATGTGGGAAACCTAAATGGAGGTTCGAGATGCTCGAATCCATGTAGCGATTGATGATCTATTTGAGATGTGGGAATCCATTTGGGGATTCATGTTATGTTCGAGTGATGAAGACTTGTGTGAAAGATTACGAACGTAGCCTCGACATAGGGAAAATGACAGAAAACAGAGAGGGGCCATAGCCAGGGAGGTTTAGCAAGCCTCAAGGGTTTATTAACTCCAAATCTAGAGTATGCTTATCGATTGTTGCTAGTGGGAGTTGATATGATCCGGATTACACACTGGAAATGATCCAGTTATGTTTACCTTAGAGTATATCCTATCTAGAGATTACGATGCTCGGAAGGTGGTTTCTGATCTTTGTCTTAGAGTTCAGATGCGATCAGACCGAGGAGATCTCCATAGAAAAATCCATTATGCAAACGCGTCTTAGCTGTATTGATTGTATACCTATTACTGTTGTGGCATTCACACAGCAACTATTTTATATGATCCTAGACATTATCTATCATATCACTATAGGTTAAACTTAATGAATGGTTGGTTTCATTTGAGGGAAAAACAGTTATGGTAATCCATATTGTCTCAATGGTTACTGTTGTATCACTTGTATTTCTTGAGTTTCTCATGCTGGTTTACCAGACTGATCTGGGTGTTATTTTCTTATAACGATTGGGTCAGCTCCATATTTGATTCCAGATTTAGCCGTGGGCGCTTGGAGCTTCTGGAGATGAGTTGGATGATTTCCTACCATAATATTTACTTCTGCTGCATTACTACTATGTCATCAGCATTTGTGAGGACATGTTGCTATAACTGTCCAGGCCGATTACTGTAATTGTGAAAAACTTTGTATCTTAGAGTGATAGTTTATACTGTCTTTTGATATTATATATGATTGTTCTATTGTGAGATTCTGATATTGTGTTTCTTCTTCCTTGTTCTATTTCCTTTTCTTTTATTTAACCCTAACAATTCGTCTTTCCGGCACTGAGGTGTCCGGTACATGAATACCGTGGATGTATTAATGTCGACATTTGATGGTCGAAAAGGAAAGTCGTTAGAGAAACAAGATTCTTCTTTATTTTTATGGCATGCCTAACTCCCATGAGTTTCACCACCCTTCCATCGTTAATGTTCAGCCTAACCAAACTTATACTCTTTACCTTAACATCAACATCATCAGCAGACTCCACCTTGCTTTCTTGCTCCTTATATTCAATGAATGCTCCTTATTGGTTGCACATATGGGAACATGCTCCCATATCAAGCACCCACCTGTTCCCTTTTATTATGCCAACATAGAGTACATCATTACTAAAACCAAAATTCACCTCATCACCGTTGCCTTGCTTAGTCTAATCTTTGCCTTCCTCTAATGCTTTCATCCTCTCTATATGCTTTTTTGAGCTTGTTGCAAAATCTTAACTAGTGACTAGATTTTTTTACAGCAATAGCATAAGCAATCCATCTATTTGATCGTCTTTCCATGTACAGACGGTTACCCCCTCCTTGCAAGATACAACTCTTTAATATGATTTCCTTGTTTACTTTCTTTATTGATCTTTAACTCTATTAGGTTCACCCTCCACACCTCCTCGTTAAGAAGGCTACCGACTACCTATCCCATTGAAATGACTCGATCCGAATTTGAGTTGTTTAATGTAACCACAACCATTTCTCAACTCTTTGATAATGAACTCATCGACATTAAGGCTTGTATCTTATCAAAAACCTTGCAAATCACGACCGCCAAATGAATCAAAATTGCTTGAAAATCATTAAGGTGCTCTTCAATTGACTCACTTTCCTTAAGCTTCAAATTTACGAATTTTTTTTGAGAAGGGCCTTATTAGCTGCGCAGTTCTTTGCGTAGATTCCTTCTAATTTATTCTAAATCGCATAAGAAAATGTTTTATTAGCAATAATATAAAATGCCATGTTCTCCAAAAAACATCGAATAGTATTTGTAGCTTTCTTATCCAAAGTTTCCCATTTAGTTTCTTTTATACCACCAGGCCTCTCCCCTTTGTACGCTAATGGTTGATGAAGATCATTGACATATAGAAAATTCTCCATCTTTTTCTTTCATAACCCCCAGTTTCTTTCATTAAATGTTTCAACACTTACCTTCTTCATAACCAAACTCTCTTTAGAAAATTTATATAATATGCTCGGGTACCAACCGTAAGGGTTATCCCAATAATCCAATTACAATTAGATTTGAGAAAAGATAACATGTGAAGGAATACAATACATGGATAATTTCCCCAACCAAAATTTATTACTTCAACAAAAGATTATAAAGAAAAAAAACCTTAAAATTGAGAAGAGATCTAAATTCCTAAAACCCAAATACAATATTCTTCTCCACACACATTACAATGACCCATATAGTAGCCTATTTATAGAAGTCTAAAACAATCTCAATCATTGGATCAAAGCCATGTAGAGATCTACGGTTGAAACCCCAAAACATACCAAAAATGATGAAATTGCCCTTAAAAATTCGAACCCAACTTTCAGAAAAACCTATCCAGTCGACTGGAAAAACCTACCACTCGCCTTTCTATTCGTTCTACAAATATTTTATGAATCCAAAAAAAAAGAGAATGAATAAAATTTATTAATACTAATTTCATAATAGTTAAATATAGTGAACAAATAAGAAATTGTTGCTCAAATTTCTCACAAGTAGCTAGAGGCTAATTAAGGAATCTTTCCCAATCAAAGCCAGACTAATTGATCCACCACCTGCCCGAAAAGGCCGGCCCAAGCCTATGGTCTCAAACTAACCTTTTCTACTCAGTAAGATGCTAAGATGAGGCCCGACCGTTTCATCTCGAAGCAAGCTTTACATTTGGACAAGATCTGGACTAGGTCTGGCTCGGTCTCGACAGACTTCCTTATATCGAACTTCCAACATCAGCTAAAAACTAACACAATTCGCCCAAAGACAATGGTCTCCTATCTAAGCCTGCCCTGGCAAGTAGCATATCAGGCAGCAATGGCTCAAGCATAGCCCATCTTTAAGCATGGCTTCAGTGCGGCCAACTCCAACCGGCATTAGGCCTCCCCCCGAATGTCTCTTTCTCCATCATTTACCAGTGTTCCTCACATGGTCCTTAACAAGATTCCAAGTATCTTCCATGTTGCCAATAGCTGATCGACCATCTTAGCTATGTGCACGCTCAAGTAAACGATAAAGCAATCCATCCATCCATTTGGAGCACTATGGTTGGATGGCCAAACTGATGTGGCTTACCATCAACATTAAATGTGCATTTTATGCATGCCCATGTTAGGTACAGAGAGGCAATGTGTACTTTCTCATTGACCGTCCATCTTTTGACACACTTTACAACTCTCGACCATCAACCTCTACAGTTAGATCAATGGTCAAGCACTTTTCTCGCCATCTTCACAGAACGATCTCAACCGTCCAACATCCACTATAAATAAACCCTACTTTGCCACTTCAAAGGGGTTGAGCTCTAGTTGAAACATTGAAGAAATCCTGAATACTACACATAATCCAATGCTCTAATTACAACATAAGTCTCGTTAGTCTTAAGTTCCTCTTTTTTGCTTATTATTCTCTTGTAATTTCTTGTGGTTGTAAGAGAAATATATAATAAGAGAACTTCACAATGGACGTAGGTAGGTTTATTGAACCACTTTACATCTTGTGTTATTCATCTTTTAGCTTTGTTTTTAACTCCTCATCATCTTCATTTTTAAGCCTAGTGATTAGCAAGTAATCTTTGTTTTTCACAACCCACTCGTATCATTTCGATGTTGGCTAAGAAACTAGTCAACATTTTGGCATTAGAAGGAAGGCCCTCCCCCTAAAAGCTCTCCCCTTTCCATACCTTTGAACTCTACAAGACTTGATCTGACTTGTTACCATGGACAATCCTCCGTCATTCAATGGTAACAACTCTAACAAGCATCAAAGCAATGGAAACACTCTCACCAGTGTTGGCCAGCCCAACCTTGGCTCCAACGAAGAAATTTAGCATGTTGTACTACTACAACTGTCAAACGTGGGCTAACTAGCCCACGAAGTAAATGGCTTGAGGACGCAGATGGATGCTTAAACCACCGTGAACTTTGTCTCATGGCTCCTCCAACTGTTGACCTGGTCGACCCATCAGCTCATGGACTAATGCATCTTGGTAGTTACGATCTCCTGAACACTACCTAGGTCAATGAGAGGGTGGTGCTAAAAACTCCATTGATAGGCGCCCCAGTCTATCCTGGCAGGTATGCAACGTATGTGCCTGGTCGAATTGATCTTTCCTAGGACATGGCTTCACCTATGAGGCCAACCCGATGTCGTTCCCTTTTAGTAGAATGGACGCTAGTTCCTAATCATCCACGAACTTCTGCTTTTGACTATCTCGATGGCGGTTCCCCTGCCATCAGTGGGGCGCTCATGGCTCCCCCGTGCACTCCCGATCTCATAGGGATGTGGTCAGAAATATGCAAAGAGAAGAATGACCCATGCATTCCAGCTCCCCTTCAGTGCATAAATGGAGATCTCCAGCTTATCCTCAGCCTATGGTCGGCTAGAACATCCTACATAGGCCAGTGTCAACCTTAGTAAAGAAATGCATGTCCTCTGTCAAAAGCTCAATAGAATGCAAGCCTATAAATTGACAAGTATGATGAGAGACAGACCCAACCGACCACATCACGACATTCAACTCCATCACCCATGTCGGACAGCTCCCAGGCTCAGCAAAGTGCTTGCTCTTCCCCTCCACCTTTATGGGACCGGCCTCCCACTAGTTCTTGCACCTATAATTGGACAATATCCACTCATGGGCCCAACTTGCAGGAACTTCAAGACTCATTTCTTCACATCCTCTACCCTCGTCATGTTGGCCAACGGGCTAGGAAATATCAAGTATGGTACTTTTGAAAGCTTACGGTTATATGTTAGCCTTTTTAACAGAAAGTCCACTTGGACTAGAGGTGCAAAAATGACCATCCTAGTCGTGGCCCTATGCTCAGGGGACAGGTACAAATCCATAATAAGGAGGGAGCTCCAAAAACAGCGGACCTCGTCCCTAACCAACTTCTATCAACGAACGAAAGACATGATGAGAATGTAAGATGCAAATCTTTCAAACAGCGATAGTAAGGCAAAGCACCCTTCCCAAACCGGCCCTTGCAACAATAACCATCACCGCAACAACGGTTGTCAAGCTGACATAAGAAGGCGCCTAAAGCTCGGACCTCCCTACAAAACCAGGTATCATAATTACTCAAACTTGAACATGGACATCACCACAATCTACCTTGCCTCTAGTAACTAAGTGCAGTATCAAAGGCCCACCACCATTAGGGATAGAAAGCAGAACTCACCACAATGTTAGGTACTCGAGTTCCATCGAAACAATAGTCATTCTGCTATAGACTATCGTATGCTCAAGGATGAGATCGAACGGCTCATCCGGGAAGGAATATTCCTTGAATTTGTTCAACATCAAGTCGAGCAAAGGGAAAACCATGAAAAATGGTCGAATTAGCCACCTTAACTAAACAACACCAGGGTTCAAGCCATCATCGAGGTCCTGACCATATGGGGGACCGCATGTGGTTGGCAGTAGCCGGGAGGCCCAATCCCAGTATCAAAGAGAAGTGCACTATTAAGCAAGTTTACTCACTGGAGTCTCGGGCATCCAAGGCGCCACAACTAGAATCAGAGAGGTCGATCAACTTAACGGTCTGGTATTAGGAAGTAGTGTCCTAACCACATCACGATCCTACGGTCTTTACTCTTACCTTGCCCAATTCCAATGTGCATTAGGCCTTCGTGGATGTGGGTAGCTCGGTCAACGTCATGTTCAATGTCTTTGAAGCTCTTAAGCTTCCTGCCTTCAGCCTCACCCCGTGTGCCTTGCCCATTTATGGCTTTGATGGTATGGACATTGTTCTGATGGGCACGTTCTCGCTCATAGTGACATTTGACCAAAATCCCCTTGCTGTAAAAATCCAAGTAAACTTTGTAATAGTTGATTGTCTATCTGCTTATAACCTGTTAATAGGATGACGGGTGCTTATTGAGCTAGATGTCATCTTCACCTACAATCGCCTCATCATGAAGTTCCCCGTCCAAGACGGGGTCGACAAAATCAGGGACAACCAGCAAAAAATGAAGGAATGTTATGAAACTTCCCTTAGACAAGCAAAGAAGGGTGTTCTTATGCTGTAGCAAGAACATTCCACCATTAATGGTAGGTTACTCTATAGATCCAATGGGCCGCACTGGTTCTTTCCAGGACCATCCCCAACCCCGAGGCATTACTTATGCCCTACTCTCTCATAATCAGTCGCCTTATCTGAAATCCAAGGACATCAAAACCACGGGTCAAACTCATCATTATAGATAAGTTCTCCTTTAAAAAAATAGCTTGAATATTTTATCATCTATCCATTCCTTATAAATGGGCTACGTATAGTCTGTCTCATCATTAAGTCCTTGTGAGCAGGCTGCATATATCCCGCCTCACTATTGTGTAACTCACTTACGCTAGAGTGTCTGAGCTAAGCAAACGCACTTCGGTTTAATTCAGAAACAACGATCGGCTCACGACAGGCGAAGTGTCACCCAACTTAACCTCACAGCCTCATGTGCTTGGTTCCTAGGCTCGTTTGCCACTCTATGCTAGACCACTTGCAGCCCAAGAGAACCCATGAGCAAATATGAATTTTAGCCCATGTTGGACAAATCGCTACTCTACATCCCATCGTCACTTGGTCGCATTGATGGTTGTTTCTAGCCCGCTTTATTATCACATTGATAGTTAGCATAATCCTAAAAAAATTCTGTAGAACAAATACAGGAACTATTGGATACTTAAGGTATTCTGCTCAACAAGTCGCACATATGATCAAGCAAACATAACAAATTTCTGGAATTAGAGTTTGCAACAAAATATCTATTTCATTCATTTCAAAAGAGTGTGGGACACAATGCCCAACCCGTTGGGGATATGATGATATTCTCATCACTAATTAGTTGAAAAGAAGAAAACGAGTAGAGAAGAAGAAGCACGTCAACAGCTCTCATAAGGCAGGCTAGCCCGCACTCTTATCACCTCCTAGAAAGCCCATGGCTTCATCAAAGAAGCACTTCAAATAATTAAGAACTTGTTGAAGAAATCTGAGAAAGCTCCCATCTTTGAAGCACTTCAGATACTTCACCAATCAAGAACTTGTTGAAGAAGGGGAAGTGTGCTACCAAATCTAGTTCCCTCTCCATTAAGTCCTGCAAGGGGTCATGAGAAGCTTCCGGTGAACCTCATCAAAGAGTAGACCAAGGTTTTGGTAATGGTAGAAGAAGTAGAGGCTACAGTCCCTACTCCTTCCAAAAAGGCAAAAAGGCGTCCAAACTGACCTGAGGCCAGGAGTGTTAGAGCCTCAAAGCAAGGAAGCACTTTAGCTTCACCTAGATCATTAGTATGAGATCTACCATTATCAGGACCTTAGCTGGCAGACAAGGGTTCGAGCCAAGTGTCGAGGCGTAGTCCACCCAAGAAAAGTTTCCAGTCAATGGTTTGAACTGCAATCAACAAACATCAGTGTTTGCGCCAAAATTGGTCACAAATCCTAGAAGTAGTGAAAGCGCCAGTGTATACACACAGATCCACAATATTCCAACATAGATCTCAGATCTAGGTAAAGTAGAGAATAAAACTGAAGAAATAGAAAATGTAAAATGTCGGAAAGAAAGTAATGAACACAAGAGTTTATAGTGGTTCGACTATCTCCGGCCTACGTCCACTTTGAATTTATCCTTTTATTGCTTTTGTGTTGAGATTACAGTTACAAGTCTTTGAAATCAGCAAACAAAATGGCAGAGATTTCCCTAGCAAAGAAGAAGCCGATCCCTTTCTAGTTGCCAAAGGACTGCTATTTATAGGTGTAGATCCGAAAATATCCGCCTCAAAACCTGGAATACCTTTTCTCTTGCGCAGGTGGGCCTGCATGATCGATTTGGAGTCGTTTGGGACCGATCCATGTACAATTCGCATCGATCCAAACTGGCTCCAATTAAGCCAAGATTGATCATGAACCTTCTTGAGTGCATAAGGAAGCTCCTGTGAAAATTTTGTGATGTTTGGACTTGTAGATCTTGAGTTATGATCGATCCAAGTTGTAGTTTGCATGAAGGACGAATCGTTCGCATCGATCTTCTCGCCTCCATCCAGTTCGTATCGATTCTACCCCCATATCCATAGCCACAGCCTTCGCATCGATCCAAACCTCATGCGCTCTGATCCATATATTTCGCTCCACCTCGACCGCTTCCTTAGTATCCACCGATACGAAGTAGAGAGCCTTCGTATCCATCAACATAAGTTGTTTGTATCCATCGACCAACCTCCTTCGTATCCATCAGCTGCTCTGGAAACATACGCTCTTGTATCCATCAGTTGCCCTACCTTTGTATCGATCTAGTGTCATGCTCTTCATATCGGTCCATGTCCACTACCTTCTTCGCATCGATCGATAAGGATACGAAATGTCCATCCTAATAATTGAAATGGCTGATCCACTCTTTGTATCGATCCCAGCCTTGATCGATACGAAACATGCTGCCTTCCTTTTGCCGTGTCCAACCAGATTGATGTGTGTTGCATCGATACAAAACCATCGATTCGAAACCATCGATACGAAGTATGCCACCGTTTCCATCCTGATCGATACGAACCTGCTTTCCTTGAATTTTGATCCATCCATATCTCGAGCATACGAACTCCGATTGACCTGAAATTTGAAATGTAGCCTTTCCTAGCATTGTTCATCATTCCTAATCGATTCCACCTTGATCGAAGCTCAGTCAAATTTTGACGGTATCGATCATAGCCTTGTTTCCAATCGATCTCCAATCCTGATATCCATCCTTTCCAGCCAGTTTGTTGATATTCCAGCCTTGACTAAAAGGCGGGGTAACATTTGCCCCCAAAACATGCCTTGTGGTAAGAAGGCGTGTTTTGAATAGCTCTGATTCGACATCCAAAGCCCACATTCCATCCATAGCCATACCATCTGATTCATAATCCAATCTATTACCAAGTCATCCTATCCAAGTGCCATAGCCATATCCAAGTCCGCGACTGCTCCGAGTCGATGTCCGATTCCGAATCCAGTAACCAGATCCTTAGCCAATTCCATCCAATATCTGAATCTGTAACCTCTCAGGGTTCTTGTCAAGCACAATCCACACTCGATGACCTGTATTAAGCAACGCCTTAGTGTTCTTAGTTTAGTGTCCCTGAACGCTGAGTAATGCCATGGCTTAAGTCCTAAGCCGAATCCTGTTCACTCTGGACCTTGTCAAGCACAGTCCATACTCGACGACCTGAAGTGGTAACCAATATATAATATGGGGCCTAAGTCCTAGGCCGAATCGTGGTCGCTCTGGACCCTTGTCGAGCGCCATACTCGACGACCTGAATAAGCCGATTTGCCACGTTCGGATGAAACGACTTACCCCTTGCTAAGTACAATCCAAACCCAACGACCATTTACCAAAAACCAGATAAAAATCCAATCAAAATCCAATCTGAAATCCAGATTAAATCAGAAAACCAAAAATCCATACCAGAAAGCCAAACCAATATCCAAACTAGAGAACAAACAAAACCAGGAGTTCAAACCAAACTCCGAAACCAGACCATAAAAAGCAAAACGACGAGTGTCCAAATCAAAAAAGAGAAAGCAGATTTCACAAACTAGAGCATCGTGGTTTATCGCTCAGAGCATGCCTAGGGGCTATCTCCATCCCCGTACATGAGTAAGTGACTTAGCCGTTTGCCCAGAGTTTGCTACTTAATCCATATCATCTCTGTCAGTCGATAACCAATCGACCATCATCCCTAGGCCTCGTGCCATCGTTGTTCGAGGTAGATGGTGGCTGCTCCTGTTCCATCGTCGCATTCCGAGTTCCGACATATTGCCGCAACCGACCATTCCTTATGTGCTCCTCGATGATTTCCTTTAAATGCCTGCGGCTATTGGTATCATGCCCGTCTAGGTCATGAAAGATACAGTGCCTTCCAGATGCCCTCTCGCATTCCGAGGGTTCCCTCCTTGCCGACCTCCGATAAGGAAGGTGATCTCGAGTCTCCATGAATATCCGTTCTAATGGCTCATTCAATCCTGTGTAAGTGGAGAATTTTGATTCTCTCCACCGCTTCCTTGCTCTTCCAGATTCATCATCCAACTTCCTCTTTCCTTTATCTTTATCTTTACCCAAGCCTTCCTTGGATGGTTCTCCATCCTTAACCGCATTCACCTCCTTTGGCTTCAGATCCAGACTCGAGTCTTCCTATCGAAGAAACCTTTCGGCCTTGTGAAAGAACTCCCCGAGATCCATTGGTGGGTCACGTATCAGTGATACTTTGAACTTTGAGTTGTCCCTGACTCTGGATACTGCCGCTATTAAGACCATCGATGGATCTGGTCGATCCACCGAAGCGACTGCTGCATTGAACCAAGTTAAGAAAGCCCTGAGTGATTCTCCTATCCTTTGCTTTACCGACGTTAGTGTCATTACATTCTTCGGTCTTTTGATATGAACCCGAAACTACTTCAAAAACCTGCCTACCAATTCTTTCCATGTCCTGATAGATCCATCTTCTAGCTGCCTGAACCATATAGCAGCTATGTTCGTCAAGTACAAAGGGAACACCGGGCCATAACTTCCTCTGATGCCCCCAGCACTTCCATGTGCCTTGTGTACCTCATCAGATGATCGGTAGGATCAGCCCTGCCGTTGTATACCTCCAGAGTAGGTAGCTTGAACTCCGGTGGATTCCGAGCCATTTTGATGTCACAGGTAAACGGACTCCGGTTTACCCCTTCCAGATCTCTGTTTGCTAAATCTTCGTGCATAGTTCGCCTGATAATCTCAGCTAGTCCAGTGTTATTCACCAATGGTCGCCCCCCGAGTCCTCGAGGGAGTTCTGGTATATACTCTTCATCACGAACTCCTGCATTTCTATTAGCTCCATGTTGTGCAGTGTCACCTGGAATCCCTCCATGAATTGGTCTATCATTGCATGGTGGTGTGCACTCGAGTATGGATCCATCCAAATTGGTAATTGTGTGTTGGTTGGGGGCTGCACCCTGTTGAGCTGCTCCATCCGATGGCCTGTTGGGTCCTTCTATTCCTGCTCCATGGATCTGAACTCCTGAAGCTCCAGTTGTTCCTGCCTACCCAAACTATCTGAAAAGGTTCTGCATCATTTCCTCCTGCCTTTTCAACAATTCTTCCTGCATAGCTCCCACCATCATCTCCATCTCATCTCTAGTGATGAAAACTGAGGCTTGATTTGCTCCTGAGGAAGCCTCCTGACTCCCTTCATGCTGACTCCTTTCCACTCTTTGTCTCCTGGCTGACTGCTTTGTCATGGTTCCTCTTAAATATGATCCTGTAGCTCTCTAAATCTGAACCCCTAATCCAAAGTAGCAGGTGCTAGTCCTTCTCAGTGAAAGCACCAAAGTGTTTGCGCCAAAATTTGTCGCAAACCCCAGAAGTAGTGAAAGCACCAGTGTATACACAGATCCACAATATTCCAACACAGATCTCAGATCTAGGTAAAGTAGAGAATAAAACTGAAGAAATAGCAAATGTAAAATGTCGAAAAGAAAGTAAAGAACACAAGAGTTTATAGTGGTTCGACTATCTCCGGCCTACGTCCACTTTGAATTTATCCTTTTATTGCTTTTGTATTGAGATTACAATTACAAGTCTTTGAAATCAGCAAACAAAATGGCAGAGATTCCCCTAGCATAGAAGAAGCCGATCCCTTTCTAGTTGTCGTAAGACTGCTATTTATAGGTGTAGATCCGAAAATATCCGCCTCAAAACCTGGAATACCTTTTCTCTTGCGCAGGTGGGCCCGCATGATCGATCTAGAGTCGTTTGGGACCGATCCATGTACAATTCGCATCGATCCAAACTGGCTCCAATTAAGTCGAGATCGATCATGAACCTTCTTGAGTGCATAAGGAAGCTCCTGTGAAAATTTAATGATGTTTGGACTTGTAGATCTCGAGTTATGATCAATCAAAGTTATAGTTTGCATGAAGGCTGAATCGTTCGCATCGATCTGCTCGCCTCCATCCAGTTCGTATCGATTCTACCCCCATATCCATAGCCGCATCCTTCGCATCGATCCAAACTTCATGCGCTATGATCCATATCTTTCGCTCCACCTCGATCGCTTCCTTAGTATCCACCGATACGAAGTAGAAAGCCTACGTATCCATCAACATAGGTTGTTCGTATCCATCGACCAACCTCCTTCGTATCCATCAGCTGCTCTAGAAACATACGCTCTCGTATCCATCGGTTGCCCTACCTTCGTATCGATCTAGTGTCATGCTCTTCATATCAGTCCATGTCCACTACCTTCTTCGCATCGATCGATAAGTGATCGATACGAAATGTCCATCCTAATGATTGAAACCGCTGATCCACTCTTCGTATCGATCCCAGCCTTGATCGATACGAAACATGCTACCTTCCTTTTGCCATGACTAACTAGATTGATGCACGTTGCATCGATATGAAACCATCGATTCGAAACCATCGATATGAAGTATGCCGCCATTTCCATCCTGATCGATACGAAACATCGATACGAACCTGCTTTCCTTGAATTTTGATCCATCCATATCTCGAGCATACGAACTCCGGTTGACCTGAAATTTGAAACGTAGCCTTTCCTAGCCTTGTTCATCATTCCTAATCGATTCCACCTTGATCGAAGCTCGGTTAAATTTTGACGCTATCGATCATAGCCTTGTTTCCATTCGATCTCCAATCCTGATATCCATCCTTCCCAGCCAGTTTGTTGATATTTCGGCCTTGACTAAAAGGCGAGGTAACAATCAGTTCAAACACCAAAGTGTTTTCTCCTCTCTCAACATCCCAGCTAAATTTGATAAAGAGACATGCATGTAAAAGATTTTGGAAAAGAAATAGATGATGAAGCCAGTGGTTTTTTATCAATAAAGAATTGCGAATGATTCGCAAGCTTTGGAAGATTTTCATGAAGAGCGATTTTGTGAAGGAAAGAAGATGAAGGGGTATTAAATGACAAAATGAATTCTTGCCTTTAAAGAGAGATTAGTATTAAGTCAAGTCTTGCACGTGGGAAGACGTGGCACATATCTGCCATGTTTGGAAAAATGAACTTTCACAGCCAATTGCACGAAGCCATTTGGAAGGTGTATTAAATGCATTGCAGAGCCGTCAATTGGTAAGATTTGTGTGATTTTTTCTCCAAGCTCGCATCCACAAGCGGATACGAACTTAGCTAGGAAAATGTTGCTCAATTTTTTTGCAAGTAGCTAGTAGGGCAATTAAAGACAATTTGATACAATCAAAGTCAGCACAATTGATCCACAATCGGTCCAAAAAGGACGGCCCTACCTATGGTCCCAAACCAACCTTTCTACTCAACATGACACCAAGATGAGGCCTGACCGTTTCATCTCAAAGCAACCTTCACACTTAGATAACCAGGTCCGGCTCGATCCCAACCGGCTGCCCTATATCGAACTTCTAGCAGTAGCTAAAAACCAATGCAATTTGCCTAACTCTTATCCAGGCCCGTCCCGGCAAGCAGCATATCGGGCAGGAATGGCCCAGGCATGGCCTATCTTTAAGCATGGCTTCAGTACAACCAACTCAAATCGGCATCAGGCATCCCTCTTCACCCCAAAGTCGTGCACCCTGTCATTTACCCATCTCCCTTACATGGTCCTCAATAAGGTTCCAAGTCTCTTCCGTATTGCCGACAGCAGGTCGATTAGCTTAGCCATGTGGGCACTCAAGTGAACGAAAAAGCCGTCCATCCATCCATTCGGAGCATCGTAGTTGGGCGGTTAAACTGACGTGGCTTACCATCTGCAAGCCTACACCTGGTATAAAAAAGGCAACGATTACTTTCTCATCCACAGCCCATTGGAACACCCTTAATTTTATATAACATTATTCATAATATTTAATTAGACAAATTAAATAGAATAACGTGATGATTAGAGTGATAAGGGAATTAAGATTTGAAAATAAGTAAGGTCGTGCCTTAACCAGATAAATCTATAAGCTTGTTTTATAACTTAAGCATATAATTGAAGAGAGAAAGGGTAATATAGGAATAAATAAGACTTCATAACCCCTAAACCCTGATTCCTTCTCATTCGTGTTTTCATAAAATCAAAACAATCAAAAGAAATTGCAAGCAAAGGCCGGCTATTAACTACCACCTAAATCATGAAAATCAAGTAGAGATTCAAGAAGGAAAGTTAGGAAGATTAAGCAATAATCAAAATCTCAAAATCCATTATCAAACCAAGGTGAATAATGATCTATACCATCTCATATTGTTTTATTTTGATTGTTTAAATCTAAGTTTAAGATTAAAACTGAACATATGAACGATGATGTGCCTAGATTTATGGTTTCCATGTTATGATTCAAATGGAAAATTATAAGGCTTTCACAAAGTTAATTAATTTGGATTTAGGATTTAAAACTATAGTAAATGATCTCTAAATACCTTTGAGTGTGTTATGCAAAACATTAGTTTGGAAATGAGTTTTAATTTTCATAATTTTCGAATGCATAGATAATATTTTATGAATTTTATATGAAGGAAAATGGTTAATTCGGGTTTTAGATTCAACTGAGTAATTAAATAATGATTTTTGGCCTGAAAATTTTGTATGGTTAAGAAATTAGCATTTTGGAATTTATATGAATTTTTGAGATTTTTCTCAAATATATTTGAAGAGATATAGATTAAATAAGAAAGATTAGTGTTTAATTATTCAATTAGTTAATTATGTAAACTAGCATTTTAAACATATATTTTTGGTCTTGGAAGATAAGTGCGACAACATAGCTAAAATTTATTTGTAATTCTTTTAGTAACCAATCACATATTGATATATAAAAGAGATTTGTTGAAAAGAACATGCTTTATTAGGCAAAAATTTAGTCGTAGTGACAATTACGACGATGGTACTGCTCATTATGATGTCGCCGCACTTAACAATGCCTTCAACGTCGACGAGATGAGAACACATGGCACTATTTTGATAGTGCAGAGCGATTTCAACGTCGTCAAGGTTAGGCAATAGTTCATTGCGTCGAGTTTACGCATGTTCAAAAATAAAGGGAGAAGGGTCATCGACCTTATCAATACTTAATAGCGTCGACATGATTCATGTTGCCGCATTTCTCATGGTGTCACACTTGTTGTGTCATCGCACCTTTCATGATGCCGCCTCATCGAGTTGTCGCGTTATCATGATGTCGTCTTATTGAGTTGTCACATTATCATATCGCCAAAATCGATGATGTCGATATTAATAGAAAGAAGGACAAATAGCCTATGAAGCTCAACATCATCATCATCATCGGTAAGGCGTATGATGCTGCATATGTTGTTTTAAAAGCTTTTAAGTAGAGGCAGAGAGCTTTAAGTAGCGACGTCGACATGAGATGATGTCGACGTTGATCAATGTTTAAAAGTGACAAACCTTATATCATTTTCAATCATGTACATGGAATTATAAAAAGGGTTTTACAAATGTCATTAAATTTGAGAATATGAAAAGATGATTTCCTTGTTAATTTTGGGGTTAAGGGTATTAACCATATTTCATTAAGAAAATGATTACAAGAAATTGAACTATGGATGTTTATATTATTGTGTGCATTTGATCGGTCATCACAAATGCTATTGTTATCATATTCACTTCATTATTGATCCATAACTGTATTTTAGGGTATTAAGGGCAGAATAACCAGATAGGTTGACCCATTAGTGAATACAAACTAAATTGACTCCTGTGTGAGTAGATCGCATCCAGGAGGTCAGGTAGACCAGAATATAGGATACTTAGAATTGATCAAAAGATTATTGAATTAGACAGGTTCTTAGTTAGCCCATGAAAACTATGTTATGAGAAATGTTATTGGCAGGGGCCAATAGGTTCTTAGTGATCTCATGAAAACTATGTCCAAAATATGTTATCGATAGAGATCAATATGTTAGTTAGCCCATGAAAACTATGATTTGAGAGATGTTATTGGCGAATTTAATATGTTCATAGTGATCTCATGAAAACTATGATCGGATAAAGTTATTGGTAGAAACAAATAGGTTCTTAGTGATCCCATGAAAACTATGAAATCAGACAGATAGTCCGTAAGATTGGAATAGGTTATTAGTCAGGCCATAAAACTAATAGGTTAATGATAATCTTAGAAACTATAAACTGAGATAGATAGTCAAATAAATTGGGATGGAAATCCAAGGCATATTGTAGTTTTGAATATCATCTTATTATGTTATGTTTTAACCATTGTGGATGTAGGTGCACAGTATATGGTTAATATAGTTAATTAGTTATGGTTAGGATACTAGTGAGGGAAAACCCCATTCCGTTCAATGGCGTAGTCTCACTAGATATCTAGTTGGTCCGAGATTGTAGGTTATTATTCACACCAGACTTTTTGTCTGTCCCGAAGTTTTTGTTTTCCCCTTAAACTCTCGGATACTCATTTGAGTAGGTTGAGAGTAAGGGCGTTTATGGTTCTCTTTAGACGAATAAGCTTCTGAAGACATGCAAGAAGCAATATAGCTAGTAAGAGCTATATATCTAATTTTCGTTATGTTATGATTTTGCTTTTATGTTGTAATGGCAAGTTGTATTAAATGCCAGGTATTTGACTCTGATCATCCAAGGGGGCACATCATATGTCGCTCTTGGAATATGTTGTAATAATAATATTTTCTCTGAACATGGTTTGCGAATTGGGATTATGTAATGAAATCTTATTGTGAAACGAGATGACAAAATTTATTTTAAAAATTTTGTTGAATTTCCATATTCATGTGTTCTAGTATTAGCAAAATGATTAACATAGCTACATTTTATCACTGGAAATTAATAGCTATGGATGACTGCAGCATCCGTAGCACTTAGTTTCGGACCTTAAAATGAGGGATGTTACAGTTTGGCATCAGAGCATAGATTTATGTAAACTTAAAGGAAGAAATTTAAACCTAAAAGATTTTTAAAACATAATCCAATGAATTAGAAAATAAGATTGGGGTTTGGGTTGACGCAATAATAACGTACATGTATTTTTCTACATATAGGTATGCATTCCCTTCTCTCTTAGACCATTCTTCTGTATCTTACTAAGGATCACATGCATATTTACAAGAATGAAAGGTATGGAAGCAAGAAACAAAAGAGTGAATCTAGGTGGAGGAAGCACCACAACTAATGGAAATGCTTGACCCAATACCAGGAGAAACTAAGGTCGACAAGCAAATGTAATCCAAACGCAAAAGCCAACGTAGGTGTTGGAACCCCACCAGTAGATATGGGGATGGTGTATCAGTTCTTCATGAACTTGATGCATGCTGGAGCGGCTGTAGGAGTAGCTGGTGGAAATGCCCTGAATGCAGGAGGAGCAAATCCCGTGATGCCAGTTGGTAGTAATTATGCTAAGCTGAGCAGGGATTATACCAGTCTTGGAGGAAAACCTTTTCTGGGGGGCTGAAGATGCTGTAGAAGTGGAAAATTAGGTTTTGCATTGTGAGAGAATTTTTTCTAAACTTGGTTTGGACGATGAGCAGAAGAGAATATTGGCTTCGAGGCAATTGCAAGGTGTAGCATTGTTCTGGTGGAATGGAGTTACTATGGGTATACCGAAGGAAGAGTTAACTTGGGTAGATTTTCGAAGGAGATTCGAAGAGAGATTTTTGTCCGAGGTAGCTAGGTCCGCTTTGCTCATGAAATTTATGGATTTGGAGTATGGGGAGATGTTAGTGTTGGAGTATTCTATGAAGTTTGATGAGCTATCTAGATATGGATATGCTACCATTTACATTGTCATTAAAAGGAATGAAAAGTTTATTCGAGGATTGAAGCTAGATATTGCTAGGGCGACTATGCCACATCATTGAGACCTGAGCAATGTTGTAGTGGAGATGGAAATTCGAAATGAAGAGATGCTTTCTACTTTTGGAAAAGAGAAGCAGGGTGAAACTCAGGATTCTCAGGGTAAGAAGAGAAAGTTCTTTAAGAAGAAAGGAGATCAGAAAGGAGGAGCTGCCAAGAAAGAGAAGGCTGATCTGGTTTGCTACAAGTGTGATAAGAAGGACATTTTTCTCTTGAGTGTCGGTCTAGCAATGGTAAGATGGTTGCTGATAAGAAGGAGTGAAATGCTTCAACTATGACCATTTAGGGCACTACAAGAATCAATGTCTAGAACCATTAAGAGCAGACAAGGGAAAAGTTTTGGCTTTGGAACTATCATTCTCTAGACCAATAGCAGCCGAGAAGGGAAAATCTGTGATAGAAGGTACGCTTTTGATCCATAATATACTAGTTAGGATACTATTTGATATCGGTGCATCACATTCATTTATATGTCAGTGTTTGGTAGATAAATTATACTTAGAACCTTCATACCTAGTTAATTCCTTGAGTGTGGCGAATCTAATAGGATGGTATGCAACTGTAGGGATGAGATGTAACCAGTTAGAACTTGATTTGTTAGGTCATAAGTTTGCATGCAGTTTTATGTCTTTGATTTCATAGGCTTGGGGGTCATAATGGGTATGGGTTGGTTAGATGGATACGATGCTAGGATATTTTGCCAGGACATGGAAGTATCATTAAGATATCTTAGTAGTAGTGATCGGATAGTATACTTAGTCAAGAATTCGAGTCCAGGAATTTGTGCATGGCTGAATGCTATGGAAGCAGAAGAAGTGTTGAATCAGGTTTTGGTAGCAAGAGAGTCTGTAGATGTTTTTGAACCAGTCACAGGACTACCATCAAAACGAGCTATCGAGTTTTGAATTGATCTTGTACTTGGAAAAGAACCTGTGAGCAGACCACTTAGCAGGATGACACCTACCAAGATGAAGGAGTTAAAGGTGCAGCTGGTGTAGACCAAGCAGTTCGCCTTGGGGAGAAGCCGTGGTGTTCGTGAAGAAACTGAACGGGTCATTAAGGTTGTGTATCGACTACCGTAAGTTGAATGAGAAGACTATAAAGAATAGGTATCCTTTGTCGAGAATCGACAACTTATTCGATCAGTTGAGTGGAGCCAGAGTTTTTTTCCCGGTTGGATTTGGCTACAGGGTTCCATCAGGTAAGGGTGGTGGAGGACAGTATTCCTTTGACCATGTTTCAAATGATATATGGTTCATACGGGTGGTTAGTAATGCTATTCGCGTTAACTAATGTGCTAGCTTTCTTCGTAGATTTGATGAACCGGATTTTACAAGAGCACTTGGATAGGTTCGTATTGGTGTTCATAGACGACATTTTGATATATTCTAAGAATGAAAGAGAACACGAGGTTCATCTTAGAATAGTGTTAGAGACACTGAGACAACATCAGATGAAAACGAAGTTTTCGAGCTATCATTTCTGGAAGAAAGAAATAAAGTTTCTTGGCCATGTAGTCTCAGAAGAAGGGTTATCAATTGATCCAGCTAAGATCGAAGAGGTTAATAGTTGGAAGAGACCTGAGACAGTGACCGAGATAAGAAGTTTTCGTGGATTGGCTGGATATTACCAAAGATTTATCAAGAATTTTTCGCGGGTAGCAATGCCTCTGACTAAGCTAACTAGAAAGGACGTTAAGTTTTTTTGGTCTAACAGATGCAAGGAAGCATTTCTTAAGTTAAAGCACTTATTGACCAATGCGTCTGTGTCGGTTGTGCTAGACGGTAATCAAGGGTTAATAGTGTATGCAGATGCATGTGGAACTGTATTAGGAGTTACGTTAATGCAAAAAGGTAAAGTGATTGCCTACGCTTCTCGACAACTCAGACCGCATGAAATAAGATATCCGACTCATGATTTAGAGTTGGCAATGGTGATCTCCACATTAAAAGTGTGGAGACATTATCTTTTGGGAGAAAAATTTGAGTTGAACACAGACCATAAGTTTTTAAGGTACTTATTATCTCAAAAGGAGTTGAATATGGGATAGTAGAGGTGGCTGGAGTTTTTAGCAGCTTATGATTTCGGTATAAAGTATACACCGGGAAAAGGAAATAAGGTAGTCGATGCTCTTAGCAGAAAACATCAAAATGTTGTGTTAGCTATGCTGGCGGAATGGAAGGACCTTAAGGCATTGATTATGTGTAGTGTGTAGTTAAGATCGGCTATTAGTTCTTGTCAAAGCACGCCATGTTATCATGTGTGGAAGTTCGACCAGTTTTGATCGAAAGGATTGCTTCTAAACAGGGAAATGATCCATTTTTGGCCAAGAAGATTAGAAGACTTGAGATTAGAACTGAGATTGATGATTTGAAAGATTTTAGTCTTGACCAAAAGGGATGGTTAAGAAAGAAGGGATGATTATGTGTTTCAAATGTTGGAGACCTAAGGAAAGAAGTTCTTAGGGAATGTCATCGATCATTTATGATTCATCCTAGAGGAACCAAGATGTATCAGGATATGAAGAGAAGTTTCTTTTGGGAAGGTATGAAGAGGGATGTTGGCTTATGGGTAAATCAATGTTCGAATTGCCAGCAAGTAAAAGCCGAATATCAGAAGCCGAGTGGGTTCTTTCAACCTTTAGATATACCAGTTTGGAAATGGGATTCGATATCCATGTACTTTATTGATGGGTTGCCAAGGTTGAATCAAGAAAATGAGAGTATATATGGCTCATATGGAAAAATTGACCAAGAGCGCCCATTTTATTCCCATTAAGTCAACTAGGACGATACATGTTTTAGATAAGTTATTTATGAAGAGCATAGTTAGACTGCATGGTATTCCCAGAAGTATAGTCGGTGAAAGAAATACATTGTTTACTATTGAGTTTTGGAAGAGTCTGCAGGAAGTGTTAGGTATCAAGTTTAAGATGAGTACCGCTTATCACCTTCGGACATATGGGCAGACAGAGAGAGTCAATAAGGTACTCAAGGATTTGTTGAGAGCTTGCGTACTAGATTTTTGTGGATCATGGTAAGACCACCTACACTTGGTTGATTTTTCCTATAATAATAGTTATCAAACTAGTATAGGAATGGCGCCTTTTGAACCCTTGTACAAAAGGCATACAAGTCACCGACATGTTGGTTGGAAACCGGAGACAGGTTAGTCTTAGGTCCAGATCTGGTGAGAGAAGCAACATAGAAAATTGAGTTAATCCATGGTAGGATAAGAGAACCTCGGTCTAGACAGAAAAGTTACATGGATAAAAGGCGTAAAGATCTAGAGTTCTCAGTTGGAGATAGAGTCTTCATTAAGGTATCACCGATGAAAAGTGTGGTGAGATTCGATAAGATAGGAAAGTTAGCACCGAGATATATTAAACCATTCCCAGTTATAGAGAGGATCAGAAAGCTCGCATATCGAGTAGAGTTACTGAGCAGTTTGGTAGGTGTCCATAACATTTTTCATGTTTCTCATCTTTGGAAGTATGTGCATGATACAGAGACTACTATCACTCCGACTGCATTGGAAGATTTAGTAGTAAGGATCTGACTTTTGTTAGGCAACTAGTTCGAGTTGTAGCGAGAGATGAGAAGAGGTTAAGGAACAAGATAATCAAGTTGGTGAAAGTTCAATGGAGCGACAACGAGAAAGACTGTACTTGAGAGATAGATGATAGGATTAAAGATAATTATCCTGATCTGTTATGAGAGTATGTTCTATGTTTGACACGCACACACGCACGCGCGCGCACACACACACACATATATAAAGAGAGAGAGAGAGAGATTTTTTGCTAGTCAAATAGACTAGTATTGTTATTAGGTAATGTTACAAATGTTTGCATGGTTGATATGCTTAGTATTTAGTCCTTACTGAATTTTGAGGATGAAATTCTTTAAGGAAAGGAGACTGTAACACCCCTAATTTTAAATAACATTATTCAAGAGATTTAATTAGATAAATTAAATATAATAATGTGATGATTAGAATGATAAGGGAATTGAGATTTGAAAATAAGTAAGGATGTGCCTTAACCAAATAAATCTATAAGCTTGTTTTATAACTTAAGCATATAGTTGAATAGGGAAAGGATAATATAGGTATAAATAAGACTTCATAACCCTTAAACCTTATTCCTTCTCATTCACATTTTCATAAAATCAAAACAATCAAAATAAATTATAAGAAAAGGCCGACCATTAACTACCACCTAAATCACAAAAATCAAGTAGAGATCCAAGAAGGAAAGCTAGGAAGATTAAGCAATAATCAAATCTCAAAATCCATTATCAAACCAAGGTGAATAATGATCTATACCATCATATTGTTTTATTTTAATTGTTTTAAATCTGGGTTTAAGATTAAAACTGAATGTATGAACGATGATGATGTGCCTAGATTTATGGTTTCCATTTTATGATTCAAATGATAAATTATAAGGCTTTTACAAATTTAATTAATTCGCTTTTAGGATTTAAAATCGTAGTAAATGATCTCTAAATACCATGATTTTTTAATATGTTATGTGAAACATTAGTTTGAAGGTGAGTTTTAATTTTCATAATTTTCCAATGCATGGATAAAATTTTATGAAATTTATATAAAAGAAAATGGTTAATTCGGGTTTTAGATTTAATTGGGTAATTAAATAATGACTTTCGGCCCGAAAATTTTGCATGGTGAAGAAATTATCATTTTGGAATTTATATGAATTTTTGAGATTTTTCTCAAATATATTTGAAGAGATATGGATTAAATAAGAAATATTAGTGTTTAGTTGTTTAATTAGTTAAATATGTAAATTAACGTTTCAAACATATATTTTTGGTCTTGGAAGATAAGTGCGGTAGCTTAGCTAAAATTTAGTGTAATGTTTTTAGTAACCAATCACATATTGACATATAAAAGAGATTTGTTGAAAAGAACATGCTTTATTAGGCAAAAATTTAGTTGTAGTGATAATTATGATGGTGCCACTCCCCATTATGATGCCGTCGCACTTAACAATGCCTTCGACGTCGACGAGATGAAAACACATGGCGCTATTTCGATAGTGCAGAGCGGTTTCAACCTCGTTGAGGTCAAGTAAAGGCGACAGCCATTGCATCGAGCTTACGCATGTTCGAAAATAAAGGGAGAAGGGTTATCGAGCTTATCAATACTTAATAGCGTCGACATGATTCATGTCGCCGCATTTCTTATGGTGTCGCACTTGTGTCGTCCCACTTTTCATGATACCGCCTTATCGAGTTGTCGCATTATCATGATGCCGCCTTATCGAGTTGCCGCATTATCATGTCGCATGATGTTGATGTTACAGGAAAGAAGGGTGGATAGCCTATGAAGCTCAATGTCATCGTCATCGGCGAGGCGTATGATGCCGCATATGTTGTTTTAAAAGCTTTTAAGTAGAGGCATAGAGCCTTAAGTAGCGTCGTCGACATGAGATGATGTCGACATTGATCAAATTAAAATGTTTAAAAGTGACAAACCTTATATCATTTTCAATCATGCACATGGCAATAAAAAAAAGTTTTACAAATGGCATTAAACTTTGAGAATATGAAAAGATGATTTCCTTGTTAATTTTGGGGTTAAGGGTATTAACCATATTTCATTAAGAAAATGATTATAAGGAATTAAACTATGGATGTTTATATTATTGTGTGCATTTGATCAGTCATTATAAATGTTATTATTATCATATTCACTTCATTGTTGACCCATAACTGTATTTTGGGGGTATTAAGGGTAGAATAACAAGATAGGTTGACTCGTTAGTGAATACAAACTGAATTGACTTCTGTGTGAGTATATTTGCATCCAGGAGGTCAAATAGACCAAAATATAGGATGTCCAAAACTGATCAAAAGATTATTGAGTTAGTCGGGTTCTTAGTTAGCCCATGAAAACTATGTTATGAGAAATGTTATTGGCGGGTGTCAATAGGTTCTTAGTGATCCCATGAAAACTGTGTCCGAAATATTTATTGATAGAGATCAATAGGTTCATAGTTAGCCCATGAAAACTATGATTTAAGAGACGTTATTGGAGAATCCAATAGGTTCATAGCGATCCCATGAAAACTATGATTGGATAAAGTTATATTTAGAAACTAATATATTCTTATTGATTCCATGAAAACTATGAAATCGAACAGATAGTCCGTAAAATTGGAACAGGTTGTTAGTCAGCCTATAAAAATTAATAGGTTAATGGTAAACTTAAAAACTATAAACTGAGACAGATAGTTGGATAAATTGGTATGGGAAATCCAGGGCATATTGCGGTTTTGAATATCATCATATTATGTTATGTTTTAACCATTGTGGATGCAGGTGCATAGTATATGGTTATTATTATTATTGTTAGGATACTAGTGAGGGGAAAGCCCGTTCCGTTCAACAGCATGATCTCACTGGATATTTAGTTGGTCTGAGATGGTAGGTTATTATTTGAGTAGGTTGAGAGTAATGGCTTTTTAGGTTCTCTTTAGACGAATAAGCTTCCGAAAACGTGCATGATGCAATCTAGCTAGTAGGATCTATATATCTAATTTTTGTTGTGTTTTGATTCTATTTTTGTGTTGTAATGGTAAATTGTATTAAATGTCAGATATTTGACTATGATCATCCAATGGTGCATCTTCATATGTCGCTTTTGGAATATGTTGTAATAATTGTATTTTCTCTGAACGTGGTTTGCGAAATGGGATTATATTATGAAAATGAAATTTTATTGTGAAATGAGGTGAGAAAATTTATTTTAAAAATTCTATTGAATTTCCATATTCATGTGTTTCTGGTATTATCAAAATGATTAACACAGTCATATTTTGTCACCAGAAATTAATAACTGTAGATGACTGCAGCTTCCATAGCACTTAGTTTCAGGTCTCAAAATGTGGGATGTTACACCCATCTTCTAGCACACTTTGCCAGTGTTAACCCGCCTTTTGGCAAGGCCGCGGACAGACGGGTTTAACTTAAACAACTTCAAAACTATCGAGACTAAAGTATGATGGATTCGGTTTAAAATGATGAAGTTCACTTGATTATTTCGTTGGGAAAAGGAGTGGAGTAACTACATGGCTCGGCCTAGGCAGTTTGGCAGATATCGCTCGGCATTGGGATGGTTCGGCGTTGGAGGCTGTTCGGCATAGAGAGATCGTCGTTCGACATAGAGGGATCGTTCGGCACTGAACGAGTGCTCGGCATTAGAAGGATCGTTCGGCATAGAGGAATGTTCGGCACTGGACGAGCGTTCGGCATAGAGAGATCATCGTTCGGCATTGGATGGAGCGCTCGGCATTAACCAACGTTCGGCGTCTGGAGACGTTCGGCATTGGATGGATCGTTCGGCATTAACCAACGTTCGGCATCTGGAGACGTTCGGCATTGGATGGATCGTTCGGCATCAAGGAGCGTTCGGCATTGGATGGATCGTTCGGCATTAGGGAGCGTTCGACATTGGATGGGTCGTTCGGCATACCTCACCTCGCTCGGCATTGCACCTCCATGTCTCAGTACCTCACACCTCCATACCTCGCACCTCCATACCTCGCCCCTCCATGTCTCGGTACCTCACACCTCCATACCTCGGTACCTCGCACCTCCGTACCTCGATACCTCGGTACCTCGCACCTCCCAACGTTCGGCATGAGGAGATCGTTCGGCATTCATGCCTTGTTCGGCATCTATGGTTCGGCATATGGAGACCACTCCATTTGGGCTGAGGTACTCGGCTACCAAGCCCACCAGGGAAGTCCAACCCATCTTTGTCTATAAATAGAGAGGCAGGGGCACAGTAAAAGGGGATCTTCTTTCTGCTCTCTTACTTTCTCTTTTCTAAGGCTAAGGCAACTCTGCCATTTTGTAACTATAATCGATTATTACAGCAATAAAAAGCAAACTTCTGGAGTGGACGTAGGCCGGAGTTAGCCGAACCACTATAAAATCTGTTGTTCTTTACTGCTTTCATTTCAGTTTTAACCGTTCTTCACATTATTGCTCTCTACATACATTCTATCTCTAAGCTGTGATTGGTATTTGGTGCTTTCATCTGGATTTGGGGGTTAGTGACCAATTTTGGCGCTAACACTTTGGTGCTTTCACTGAGAAATTGAAACACTCAGGAATTTTGGAGTTAGGAACTTGGATCTTAGAAAGCAATGGCAAGACCACCAACGAAGAGGCAAGCAGTGGAAAGGAGCAATCAGGAAGGAAGTCAAGCGGCATCTTCTGGAGCTGGAGAGGGTCATGCATCCATCTACATAACTCGGGACGAGATGCAAGTGATGATGAATTCTATGCAAGAGCAGATGATGAAACGGCAAGAGGAGATGATGCAGGCTCTTCTTAGGCAATTTGGACAACCAGGAACTACAGGTGCTCAAGATCATGGAGCTGGACCAGAGGAGCTCAACCAACGGACAGATGGAGTGAATCAGCAGGGGGCAGCTCCCAATCAACAAACAGTTAACAATCTAGATGGACCTAGACTCAGGGGCACGCCACCAGGAGTACGTGATGAAGAATATGTGCCAGAATTTCCTCGGGGACTTGGGGGGCAGTCTGGATTAGTTGGAAACACTGGATTGGCTGACATTATCAGGCGGACTATTCGCGGAGGTCTGACAAATAGGGATTCAGAGGGAGTTAACAAAAGTCCGTTTACCCGGAACATCAGGACAGCTAGGAATCCATCCGATTTCAAACTACCCACTCTGGAAGTATACAACGGGAAGACGGATCCCACCGACCACTTGATGAGGTACACTAGGCATATGGAAGTGCTGGGGGCAACGGAGGAGGTTATGGCCCGATGTTTCCCCCTGTACTTGACTGAAATTGCTGCTATGTGGTTCAGACAGCTGGAGGATGGATCCATTGGAACATGGACAGAACTGGTGGACAAGTTCCTAAGTCAGTTTCGAGTTCACATAAAATGGCCAAAGAACGTGATGACGCTAACGTCAGTCATACAGGGGGAAGATGAATCGCTTAGGACATTCTTAACTCGATTTAATGCAGCAGTCGCTTCGGTGGATTGGCCAGATCCATCAATGGTTCCGATGGCTGCGGTATCAGGAGTCAGAGATAACTCGAATTTCAAAGTATCGTTGATACCGGACCCACCGTTGGATCTTGGGGAATTCTTTCATGAAGCTGAAAGATTTCTCCGACAAGAAGATGCATGTTTGGACATGAGGCCAAAGGAAGTAAACACGACTAAGGATGGAGGACTACCCGGTAAAAGCTCGGGTGGGGGCGAGGATAAAGGTAAAAGGAAGCGCTGGGGAGAACCAAAGTTCTCCACTTACACGGGATTGAACGCAACGTTGGAGCGGATTTTCTTAGATACTCGAGATCGCCCTCCCTATCGAAGGCCATCGAGGAGGGAACCCACAGAACGTGAAAGGGCATCAGGAAGGCACTGTCTCTTTCATGACCTGGACGGGCATGATACTAACAGCTGCCAACATCTAAAGGATATAATCGAGGAACATATAAGGAATGGTCAGTTGCGACAATATGTCGGAACTCGGAATGCGGCGGTGGAACAGGAGCAGCCACCGCCTGCCTTGAACGACGAGGGCATGAGGCCCAGGAATGGTGGCCGATTGGTCATCAACTAATCTTGATGGTTTGGAATAAGTAACAAACTCCGGGCAAACGGTTAAATCACTTACTCATGTACGGGGTTGGAGATAACCCTCAGGCATGCTCTGAGATGATGGCTTACCGAAACGCCCGGGTTTGCGAAATCTGTTTTTTCCTTTGACTTGGACATTTGCTTTTTCTGGTTTGGTTTTGGAGTTTGGTTTGAACTCCCTGTTTTGCTCATTTTCTGGTTGGATTCTGGTTTGGATGTTTGTTTTTTGGTATGGATTTTTGATATGGGTTTCTGGTTTTCTATTTTGGATTTGGATTTCGGATCGGATTTTGATTGGATTTTCTCTGGATTTTGGCTAAAAGGTCGTCGAGTATGGACTATGCTCGGCAAGGGTCCAGAGAGACCAGGATTCGGCCTAGGACTTAGGCCATATATTATCGGTTACTATTTTAGGTCGTCGAGTATGGACTATGCTCGGCAAGGGTCCGGAGTGACCAGGATTCGGCTTAGGACTTAAGCCACGGCATTGTTAGACGTTCAGGGACACTGAACCATGAACACCATGGAATTACTTAACATTGGTCGTCAAGTGTGGATTGCGCTTGGCAAGAACCCAGAGAGGTTACAGATTTGGATATTGGCTATGAATAGCTAAGGATTCAGACAAGGACCCGGAGAGGTCACGGATATGGTTATAGGTTATTGGATAGGATGGATTGGAACTCGGTAGTCGGGTTCAAATGGATGTGGAATTGGATAAGGACTTGGTTACTGGATAGGAATCAAACATCAACTCGAAACAGTCGCGGAAATGGATCAGGATATGGCAGTGGCACTCGGATAAGATGGCTTGGTGATGGATTGGATTATGAATCGGAAAATATGGATGTGGATAACATACATACTTAGGATATTGGACTTGAGGCTATTCAAAACACGCCTTTCACAGCAAGGCATGTTTTGGGGGGCAAGTGTTAACCCGCCTTTTGGCAAGGCCGTGGACAGACGGGTTTAACTTAAACAACTTCAAAACTATCGAGACTAAAGTATGATGGATTCGGTTTAAAATGATGAAGTTCACTTGATTATGTCGTTGGGAAAAGGAGTGGAGTAACTACATGGCTCGGCCTAGGCAGTTTGGCAGATATCGCTCGGCATTGGGATGGTTCGGCGTTGGAGGCTGTTCGGCATAGAGAGATCGTCGTTCGACATAGAGGGATCGTTCGGCACTGAACGAGTGCTCGGCATTAGAAGGATCGTTCGGCATAGAGGAATGTTCGGCACTGGACGAGCGTTCGGCATAGAGAGATCATCGTTCGGCATTGGATGGAGCGCTCGGCATTAACCAACGTTCGGCATCTGGAGACGTTCGGCATTGGATGGATCGTTCGGCATTAACCAACGTTCGGCATCTGGAGACGTTCGGCATTGGATGGATCGTTCGACATCAAGGAGCGTTCGGCATTGGATGGATCGTTCGGCATTAGGGAGCGTTCGACATTGGATGGGTCGTTCGGCATACCTCACCTCGCTCGGCATTGCACCTCCATGTCTCAGTACCTCACACCTCCATACCTCGCACCTCCATACCTCGCACCTCCATACCTCGCCCCTCCATGTCTCGGTACCTCACACCTCCATACCTCGGTACCTCGCACCTTCGTACCTCGATACCTCGGTACCTCGCACCTCCCAACGTTCGGCATGAGGAGATTGTTCGGCATTCACACCTTGTTCGGCATCTATGGTTCAGCATATGGAGACCACTCCATTTGGGCTGAGGTACTCGGCTGCCAGGCCCACCAGGGAAGTCCAACTCATCTTTGTCTATAAATAGAGAGACAGGGGCACAGTAAAAGAGGATCTTCTTTCTGCTCTCTTACTTCTCTTTTCTAAGGCTAAGGCAACTCTTCCATTTTGTAACTGTAATCGATTATTACAACAATAAAAAGCAAACTTCTGGAGTGGACGTAGGCCGGAGTTAGCCGAACCACTATAAAATCTGTTGTTCTTTACTGCTTTCATTTCAGTTTTAACCGTTCTTCACATTATTGCTCTCTACATACATTCTATCTCTGAGCTGTGATTGGTATTTGGTGATTTCATCTGGATTTGGGGGTTAGTGACCAATTTTGACGCTAACAGCCATCAACCTATGTGGTCAAATCAACAGACAAACACTTATACCACCAGCTCTACAACGCGATCTTAACCGTTCACCATCCACTTCAGTTATTATAAATAACTCTTGCTTTGCAACTTTAAAAGGGTTGAGCTCTGGTTGAAATATTGAATAATCCAAAATACCACGCACAATTCAATGCTCTTACTATTACATAAATTCTTAAGATTATGTAACTTTGTTAGTCTTAAGTCCTCCTTTTTTCCTTATTATTCTTTTATAATTTTATGTGGTTGTAAGAGAAATATATAGTAAGAGAACTTCATAGTGAACGTACATGGCTTTGTTAAAACATTTTACATTTTGTGTTATTTACCTTTCTGATGTGTATTTAACTTATCATTTTCTCCATTTTAAAGTCTAGTAATTAGCATGTAATCTTTGTTTTTCACAACAGAGCCGTGTCAGTTCAAGTTCATCAATAGAAATGTATGGGCACGTATGCAAAGAAGCAAAAAAGGACACACTAAACAAATGGATAATGAGAAATGAGATCCAGGCAAAAGAAAATAAAACGTTAATGTGTTTTTGGGTGGTGAAAACAAGAAATAGTTGTGTGCTATTGTCAATTTTAACTTGTTTTAAGTAGAATACTGTTAATACAAAAAATCAATAACAAATCATAAAATATTTGAAATACATATAAATTTAAAAAGAATTAACATATGTGAAAAGATACAACAAAACAAGCCACTAAAAAAATTTAGAAAAAAATGGGAACATGCGACTAAAAGGTATTAAAACTACAACGTTAATTATTACCACGTTATTCATTAAACCCAGGTCTATTCATTTGAATTGTTGATAGATGATGGTATATTGTTTTCGTAGTCTAAACCGTCCACTAGTTTTTAACTATCTCTTGGTGTAGAGGGTTGCCACAATTTCCAAACATTTGTGCAATATTTTGATTATAAAGGAGTAGTATACATGGGAGAAAACAATCCACCGAACTTAGCATCAACTTCGTGGGACTTAGTGGGAAGGAGGCATGAACCGATCTAAACACATTTCCCCATTCAACGCATTGAGGAAAGAATATGGTTGGGAATGCACCCCATGTTTTGGTCAATTGTCACAACCATCACTATGTCCAATGCAACAAGTCACTTTCAACAACAAAGTATGGTTTAAATGCAATTAGAGCTGTTATCCAAATACTATAGATATCCAATCCAAATTTTGCAAATTACATTTGATTTGATACCAAAAATAAGAAAAGAAATCCATACAGGGATAAAAAATATGGATTCTAGCAGAATATAAACATTCTCAATGTTACAACTGGAAAATGATTTGATGCCATCTTTCCTCCCATATTAAATTAAGAGTAAAAAGCAATTTACAGGCTGAAACTCCAATGTTTGAGGGGTCCACCTCAAGCTTAAAGTGAGGCAATTACATCAACAACCTGTGCTTTATCTGCTTCAAACTGTTCATCCTCTGTATATAAACATTGATAAATTTTCAACATTAATACACATGCAAGCAAGAATTACTTATTACTATCTTCATCCATAACATATGATGAAAATATTGTAAAACGCAGAAGGATACTTCCATTTATGGTGACCAAACCAATTACAAATAGAAGGATGTTTCCTTTCTTTTTTCTTATATTTTTTTTTTGTGGACAATATACTTCTATAACCTGAAGGATGTCGAATAAGGAATAGAAAAGGTACGCAAAATTACAAGGTATTGAGCATGAAAAGGCCAATGAATAACTTATAACAAAAATGAGCTCACCTCTGCCCAGCTTGAAATCATTGAAAAGGCGCAAAAGCTTGTTCTTATTAGTAGTTAATATTGCCACAATTTCGGGAGGCTTGTTTTGGTTAGCAACAAATAACTGTACAAGCAAAAATTGGAATGTATTATAGTCTGCCTTTAAATATAAATTGTTAAAGATTGATGCTGAAATAATCACAAGCAATATAGTACCTTGAATACATGAAATGCCTCTATATGAATATTTTTACTGGATTCCTGCAAAAAAAAAAAAGTAATAACATAATAACAAGTCTTGGTTTCAAAACTTCTTGCCACCAACTACCAATTTCCAAAAGAAAAAAAAGAAAAGATAAACAAAATCGCAAATACTTGATTAGTTGTTATGTTATGAACTGCACCCAGACTAATGCAGAAACTGAATGGCATGAATTATACAATTATCCGAAAACATAACCCAACATAATAAAAGTCCCAAAAAAAAGGACATTTGAACTATAATATGCATATTTTCATGGGTCAAAAAACATGAAAGGGAATTAAAAAAAAAATATGACAGTTATTGTAAACATTTAATAAAATAACTTAGGCAACAATTCAAACTGGAAAAAAAATTCTCTACTTATCAGCTAAACTAAATAAAAATCAATATATTACCTAAAAGAGAAACATGATTCAGATAGTGCAAATGTTCGCTTACCCTGAGAAGGTGCATTAAGATAATCAAGTTATCCTTTGAACTGACATATTTCATCATCACTGCTGCATTTGATCGTTCCAACAATATATCCCCCAATAGCTGAAGAAAGTAGCATAAAGTACCATACGAAGTTAGGACTATGTTCCAAGGTCAACAAATGCTAAAATAAAGAAGACGCTAAGCAACAAAACTTTAACGATGTTGTATTATGATGTTAAAAAATGAGCACTAAGTTACATTTGGGGCTTCAGCGGATATTATTTATGCTTATATGGGTGCATGTCGGAAATAAAGAAGTTCACATGAGAAACTGTTTATGTAAGAAACGTATTTGTTTCTACAAACATCAGTTAACATATGCAATGAATGATAGGTGGCGAGGAACAACAATTGAATTTTATTTAAAAGACCATGATACCTTGATAGCTTGCCTTCTTGTGATATAATTTGGAGATGATAACAACTTAGAGTTAAATTCCTCAAAAAACTGAAACATCAAAAGCAGATTCAATTAAAATCACATTCAGAATTATACGGATAATTATTTCTAAAGAATGTAGAATGTTGATAAGAACCTAAATTGATGTTTTGAACTTTTGACATTTATAGAAGACGTTACTTCCTTTAGTTCCACCTTTTTTGTAAAACTTATCATGAAGGTCACAAAATTAATTTTAATCTTTCACATCACTACAGCAGCAAAGATGACATTCCATGCAGAAGTGATTGCATGTGTAGTTCACTTTGGACTATAGTAAGGGCGAAATTTTTTCATGATCTTGGGAATAAATTTAAAGGTTATGGTATTTCCTTTTAAGTTTTAATCCACTAAATTTCATGATTATCTCACAAAATTGATCATTGACACATTCTCTTTAAAAGCAACGGATATAAATCAAATGCATCTTATGAGGTATGATTTTCCTAAATTAAAATTAAGATATTCCCTTGTGCTTGCGCTATTTAAACTTATATGTGCTCTATGGTCACCGCTATGGTCACATGCCTTTTCAGGCTATTTCAGAGACTGCCAACCAACTGATTAGTGTATCCCTTGTAAATAGCATCTTATTTACATAGATAATTTGCATCATCATAAACCACTGGCTATATATCCCTAACTTATTCGTTTAGTTATCGAGATATCAACTCCAGTTTCTTAATTTTGTTCCCTATGATAGATATCGATGAAAAAAACTTCATAACCCACAAGGGGGAAAAGTTTTAGATTATTTTTGCGGATTTATCACACTGAGGGGATCATGACATGAAAAAAGGGGGAAAGCAAGTGCTTCAAATAAAAATATTGCAAGGGTGATCAGTTATTGACAGTAAGCAAACACAACATTAAATTAGTGAAGGGTGAAATGATCAAATACATTAGTCAAGTTAGGCATAATACATTGTAGCCCTAGGATAGAGACAAGAAGACAAAATACAACGAATATGACGAACAGAACAGAAGAGGGAAAATGTATCTCATATTTATATCAAATAAATTTGAAGTACTCACCCAATCGTAATTCTTGTTAAGAAACTCAGCAACAGTCGATTTATGTCTTGTCAAAAGCTCCTGAAAAAGAAAGTTATATGAACAAGGCAAGCCTCAGCAATCTGATTTTCTTTTTCTTCACAGCGATCTGATGAAGCTAATATATGGACTAAAGTAATTATCTTTTAATATGGGTTAATTTTATATGTGGAATAAATAATAGATAAAAAGCATGTGAATCCAAATATGAGCTTCACCGGCAAAAAAGTTCAGAGCAAATTAGGCATGACGATTATTTGTGTATGGTAGCTATAATATAAAAATAATGTGGTTCTCAACAAGTTAGAAATTATATTCTAAATTTTTGAGGGGCTTAAATATTTTAACTAAATTTTTTTCTTTTTGGCATATGTCACAAAAAAGTATAGCAGGTTTTTTCACTGCATAACTTTATAAATTATTCTTAGAGGTTGTTTAAGTTGTTATTTTTTTTAACGTACTGGGAGTAATAATATCGACTAGAGTTTAAAAACTACAGCTTAGATTAATATCACTACCCACAATATATTGATCGCAAGTTTGCCATTGAAAGAAGAGAAAGTTGGGTAACATAAATTATGGAGTGTTAATCAATCAGAAATTTTATATGAACTAGAAGATTTAAGGCAGAACTCTTAATAAAACTTGTGAGATGTAGCATTTTTCTAAATTAGGTACTTTGATGATAATACATAGTTGTAAGTCTTAGGTAGTATACAACATACTACAAGTCTACATATGTCCGGTATTTAAATCACACGCTATGCAAGATTCGAACTTGTGATCTCATGGACTAAAGCCAAAACGCCTAACCACTTGGGATAGCAGCAGTGGACATTTCAGTGGAATTTGTGCTCAAAAATTGTTTTCTTTGGTATATTTGATATTTTTTTCCAGTTCCACTTTGAGGAATGATTCAATCTCCACCTGACATCCCAGAATTTTGGTTACTCTGTCCCAGTCTTGGATAGGATCCAACGGAGTTAGGACAAAATTGTTGGTTCTAGTACCAACAATTTAAAAAGAAGATAAGAATCATGTTTTTACGAAAGAATATCCACAAAAACATTAAGGGCTTTGAATCTCACACGACAATTGAATATTTTATCATTTAGTTATAGAAACCAAACGCAAAATCGGATTTCTTGTCCAGGTCGACCAACTCAAGTTCAACTTTATGTAAAAACTAAAAAGACATGCTCAAACGTTGAATAAGATGACTAAATCCACTTTGCAATGCCTATAAAAGAAGAAGAGAACAAAAGATATATCACAACTCATATCATTATATAACCCACGGTCAAGTTATTATTAGAAATATACCTAAATGTTATACCTCAGATTATATTAAAAATACAAGAGACTCAATAACATACCTTAAAATAAAAACACTCAATTTATTACCAAACTATTTCATTTTTTAATTTTTGTATAACTACACTTTACATTTTGTTCACCGTATTTGTTAACTTATTTATTTAAATAGAGAAAAGTACCAAAAATTGCCAAAATTCAAATAATCAAAATGGAATTTCGGAATTTCCGAAACGGAACTGAAATTTCTAAAAATTTAACCGAAAAGGATTCAGAAACCTGAATATTGAATCTTGCTTCAAAGTTCTA
Organism: Allium fistulosum; assembly: GCA_030737815.1. Lineage (NCBI taxonomy): Eukaryota > Viridiplantae > Streptophyta > Magnoliopsida > Asparagales > Amaryllidaceae > Allium > Allium fistulosum. The sequence goes on from CM060903.1 coordinate 1,223,361,511, forward strand.
GTTTGATTAGTATCCGAGGAACTGATTGGAACAAAAATAATGAACAGGGAAACTTAATGAAGGATACCAGATTTGGAAAGTTTGGTGACACCAGGTCAAGTTGTTTTTTACTTAACAGACAAAAAAAATTGTTTATTTAAACATTCAAATTCCACAAGCATTTTAGCCTTTTTTAAAATGTTATAACAACATGATTTACCATATCATACACAAGGCAGTGCAGTATGTTGATTAGGATGGAAAAGCTAGCAGTACAAAAGAAGCAAATGTGCATGTTTGTACTAGGTAATTGAGTTTATTTTAGCATGGACATCTAAAAGCACCATCAAACAAAGGTTCACACCGCCTATTGCGTAATATAACAGAGGATAATACGTTGTATACTACCAACTTATGATATAAAGTAAACATGCAAACCAGGTATAAGTCAAAGCATACAGATATCAACAAACATTAGTAATCAGCTAATATGAACCATGAACTTGAATATGGAACACATATTTGATATAACTATACTACTTTGCAGAGTCTAAAGGCCTAACTTTATTCATATTACACTGACGGAATGAAGATTAAAAATGGACCTTAAACGTTGTGGAAGCATCTGATGATACATCAAAGTTTGTAATTTGTATATAGTCAAAAAATTCTTTCATGTGTTCAGACTCCAAAACATACCTGAAAAATACAAGAATTATAGTAGATTAACAAAAGAAACTACATACAACATCTTTCTCAGTATACGACATCCGAGATTGATAAATATAGCCGATCTACAATAACGCTTAGTATCATTCTTTTAGGAGAATATTATAGAGGAAAAAAAAATTACTTAGCAATACTCTGATGCCGAATGCATTCCCTCAACATAACTCCATAATGTAAAGCAACATCCATGTTTTTGTACCTGTATATTGAGTCATGTCAGAATACATGTCAAAAACTATAAATAAGAACAACATACTACATACACACAAATATGTGTCAGTTTCTTTTCAGAAATACATTTAATTGATCTAGCCATGCAAATCATAGAGAAACCAGGCAAAATACATGACTGCCACCAAGTAGAATAACTAAAATCTATTTCGGTCCATTATTATGAAGCTTCCACAATAGAAGACGCAGCAGTTAAGTTCAGTTTAGCATATTTTGTGATGGTTATTTCATATATAATTTGTTCAATTAAACTCAAACTAAGCCTTACAATTTCAATATCTGTATTATTAACTCGGTAAAATATTTACAGTTGGTATGTACCGTAACATTTTGCTCTTACATGTAAGCGAGCTAAACTGTGTACGAAGTATTGATTGTCAATAACTTGCAAGATGTGGCAGGCTTAACAACGCGTGAAAATTTTGAGGAAAAGAAAGTGGTGTATTTCAGAAAAGCTAAACTAACTGATGATACATCCATTCAATACTACCATTGTTTTCTTCCAAAAAAGTCAGGAACTTTTCAAATGTTTTTATTTGTCAATAAATATTGAATCGAGATATAATTAAAACTTCCTCAATGTCACTCTTTCTTTGATAGTAGTTCTAATATCTTGATACGACCAACTTTCCAAAATGTTAACGTGTACAGATGAGATCACGTGTTTGAATCTCATTACTGACAAAAATGATTTTTATTATCTCTGATTACAGAATCCGATTTAAGTTCAAATTTGATAAAGGCAAATTTATTTATCTTATATTGAAATTTTCTTGATTTAGATTCTTTTTTAAGCAAAATATTGCAGAAACAAGCCAAATTTGAAATTTATACCAAACACCAGCGTGCTTCTACCACATTGGCAAACAGTCGAAAAAATAGCGTCACATATCATATTATTATTTTGGAAAAATCAAACATGCTGGATTCTAAATTAAACCACACAAGCTATTTCGGTCTGCTTTAAATAGCAACAAAAACTATTCCGTTCTTAACTTTCCTTGTTCTTTTAATTTGTGTGACAAAACCGAAAAATCCTCAAAACTTCCTTCTACACTAGTTTAACCTGAATATGACTAAAGAAGTGAACTTCGAGAGACGTTTGAGATTGCTACCAAAATTACATCGTCTCTATCTCTACTGAAAGGTAATTTTTTAACACCCTAGGTTTCTCTAAATCTACAGATTATTGTGACAAATTAGTTCTAAATTGATTTTATAAAGTGTAGTTGTCATTGTGTGGTGTTGGATGTTTGGAGTTATATGGTATTGTATCAATTAGATTAATGTTAAATATTATCTTTTGTTAAGTGTTGAAGAACATTATTCCAATTTTATGTTATTATGATGGTGAATTTGTTGCAGATGAAGAGCAAAATGCACAGTATGTTGGAGGTAAAAATCAACCAAGCGTTCACAATGTTGTCAGTTTGATGGCACAATTCTAAAAAGTGTCTGTTTAAATTCCACACTTGCAGACGGCACTATCCTAGATAGACCAATAATGTGGATTTTTAGGGTTTAGATATGATAAATAATTGGACAATCAATTCACAATAATGATTTGTCTTCTCATTTATGAAATGAAGACAATGAAGGATCCAAGCTCAAAAAACATATTGTTCTAGTCATGAATTGCGATGGAATTGGTCCCTGGTCTTGCATTTCTTGCAAAGGCTCTTGTTCTTTGAAGAATTGGCAAAACTCAGCTTGAATTTTTATTAATCACCAGCATCCTTATTTATAATACATATCCAAGACTCTATCTGAAACAGCAGAAAATCTTCCGAAGATATTTCCCTTATCACATACCGCTTATAACATCTAATCATATATTGCGGAAACAGCAGGAAATCTTCCGAATATATATTTTCCTTATCACATACCGCTCATAACATCTAATCATATATTCTAAATATATCATAATATCTTAATCATATGTTCTAAATATATCTCAATACCCCCCTTAAGTTGGAGCATGAAATTCAAAAAATACCCAACTTGGAGAGAAGAAAATCAAATTGAGCCTTGTCGTTGTCTTCTAAACCCCGTATCTCGTCCTTCATGAAACGACGTCACTCATCGGATTTCATGGCTTCTTTAAATGATTTAGGATCCTTACCCTTAATTATGCCTGAAGAGCGATTGGAGGAGGAGAATCAGAAGATGGACCATTAGCAAAAACCGTATGTGTAACAAAATCTCGATAGAGAACATTTGGGAACTTTTCCCGAAGACCACGACCCATTTCTTGTGGACTAGTAGACTGATCCGAAGCAGAACCATGCGCAGACCCATTATCATTAATCAAAAGATCAACATCCTCATCTTCATAAATTATTTCAACAAAATCTTGATGAATATCACGATCATTATTCTCACTAGATATTATATTGACATTTCCGAACACCCAAACGAGAATACCTCCTCTACAAATTTCACATCTCTAGACACGAAAAATTCCTTTGTATCAAGATCAAATAATTTCCACCCCTTCTTACGAATGGGTAACCCAAAAAAATACACTTTCGACTTCGACTTGCAAATTTATCTCCCTTAGTTTTTTTATTATGAGCAAAGCACAAGCATCCAAAGGTTCGAATAGCACCAAAAGAGGGTGGTTTACCAAAAAGTATCTCAAAAGGTGTTTTATTTTGTAACATGGAAGAGGGCGTACGATTAATTAAATGAGCGGCAGCAAGAACACATTCACCCCAAAAATAAATAGGCAAGTTTGCTTGAAAGCGTAATGCCCTACCCACATTCAAAATATGTTTATGTTTCCTTTCAACTCTCCCATTTTGTTGTGGAGTACTCACACACGAAGTTTGAAACAAAATTCCAGTTGCATTAAAATAATCAATCAAACAATTAAACTCAGTTCCATTATCACTTTGAACGACCTTAATTGTTTGAAAAAATTGTCTATCGACTATAGCAACAAAGGACATAAACATTTGAAACACCTCTAATTTGTCAACCAACAAATAAATCCAAACTGCTCTCGAGAAATCATCAACTATTGTCAAAAAAATAACGGACCCCACACGACGAAACGTGTCGATGCGGACCCCACAAATCACAATGTATTTTCTCAAAAATTCTAGAAGCTTTATTGTCATTTAAAGAAAACTTATCTCTAGGATGTTTAGCACGCATATATACTTCACACCCTTTATCTAAACTATCTTTATTATTTTTGACGTGAGGAATTAACTTAACTACTTTTTCGGAAGGATGCCCGAGCCGACGATGCCACAACTCCAAATTTGATGTTGCTTCAACTGTTGGCACAAATTCCGGTTTGCTAAAGTAGTACAGTCCATCTCTCCTAACTCTCGTTCCAATCAGCTCCTTCGTTTGGTCCTGTATAGCACAAGTATGAGAATCAAATTGGACAACAGTTCGTAAATCATCATTAAGTTGAGAAACAAAAATTAAATTGCAACTTAAGTTTGGAACATAAAGTACTCCAGTGAGAGTAATTTTGTCCGTCACACATACGGATCCCACCAAAGTAGCCATCACTTTTTCACCATTGGGCAAACCAACAGAACACTCAAGATTTTGTGTGTCAAATAACCATGAACGTTGCCCTGTAACATGATGGGTTGCTCCGGTATCGATAATCCATAAAGTATCATAAAACTTACCATTCAATCGATTTTCGGAAATTTTACTATTACCAATCACGCCCGAAATAGCTTTCCACTGCTCATTCGTGAACAATTGACCCAAGGCTGACACCGTCAACGAATTGGATGCGATAGAGGAGCTGTTGCCAACAGCCGCATTAGCGCGTACTTGCCTCCTACCTTGCCCAACGGAGCTGCCTCGTCTGCCATTGAACCAACCATCGGGGTATCCATGAAGCTTGTAACACCGGCTAACCTCATGGTCTGTTTTCTTGCAGTGGCTGCAAACGGATTTCGCCCAGCAACTTGAGGCCTCATGGCCCTGCTTCTTGCACTGAGAACACGTCGGTCTATCAGAGGTTCCTCGGCCCCGACCAGCCCCTGTATGTACAGCGAACCCGACTGCTTCAAAGGGCTTTTGCTCGACTTCCTGCTTCGATTGACGAACACGTTCTTCTTGTGACACTAATTGATAAGCTCGATCAAGATTAGGGAGAGGATCTTGAGAGAGGATATGTGTGCGCAAAGGACCATCAAATTCAGAACAAAGGCCCATCAAAAAATCGTGTAATTTGGCATGTGCTCGTCGTTCCTCATGTAATCTACCAGCCAAGCACGAAGAACAACAAGAATAAGAGATTAAAGGTTCATGGTGATCCAATTCTTGCCACAAAGCGTGCAATTTACCATAGTAAACCAAAACAGGCATCGTCTTTGTCTGCTCACATCGCGCAATTGAAGATCGTAATTGTTGAACCGTAGGTCCGTTTGTTTGGGAAAAACGTTGCTTGAGATGATCCCAAAAGGGTTTAGCTTCCCTGAATTTCGACAAAGAGGACCTAACCTCGGGGTCGATAGTATTCGAAATCCAAGAAATAAGCATAGCATTAATCGCGGTCCAATCGGACTTTGTACAGGAAGGCGCTGGTGCAAGGATGCCGTCATCAAGAAATTCAAACTTGCGTCGGGCTTCTAATGCCGTCTGAATATCAACCGCCCAGTCGTCATAATTATCGACCTTGAGTCGAGTGGGTGTAATGAAGTCCCCTGGTCTATCTTGTGGGCCGAGATAATAAGGGGAATTGGGTTCAATTTTAGGCGGTGGATCTTCAACACCAGGCATGGAAATTATTCTTGAAGAAAAAAAATCGTTAACCTCACTCTGATACCATGAAGAATTGACAAAACTCAGCTTGAATTTTCATTAATCACCAGCATCCTTATTTATAATACATACCCAAGACTCTATCTGAAACAGCATGAAATCTTCCGAAGATATTTCCCTTATCACATACCACTTATAACATCTAATCATATATTGCGGAAACAGCAGGAAATCTTCCGAAGATATTTCCCTTATCACATACCACTTATAACATCTAATCGTATATTGCGGAAACAGCAGGAAATCTTCCGAAGATATTTCCCTTATCACATACCACTCATAACATCTAATCATATATTCTAAATATATCATAATATTTTAATCATATATTCTAACTATATCTCAATATTCTTGATGGAAGCTACAATGTTCATGTTTGTGCTCAAGAAATGTAAGCTATTTATGCATTTGAGTTTTTAAATAGTTGATTTTGGTTGAATTCGTTAATTAGTTTGTAATGTCGTTGTTATGTTATGACTGACGTTAAAACGTTATGTAAACATAATTGTGAAATTGGGAACAACAAGGTATGAGGTCGACCTGAATCACAATTACCAACAAAAGCTAAATCCATACAACCCAAACTACTATGATTTAGGTCGACCTCACATCATATATTCCTAATTCCATAATTAAGTTTAATCAACGATGACAAGCACCATTGTCCTAGTGGTTAAGTGATTCGACTTTGGTACGAGAGGTCACAAGTTCGAAACTTGCGCAATATTAAACAAAATTCCAAACTAATTACCAAAATCGATTAATAATCTAAAAGACAAATTCAAAGGCTCAAATGCATAAATAGCTTACATATCTGGAGAGCAAACATAAATGTTCTAGCTTTTATTAAGAACAAGAGCCTCCTCAAATGTAAGACCACGAAACCTAATTACATCGCAATTCATGAGAAGAAAAGTAGGTTTTTGGGCTTGGATCCATCGTCATCTTCATTTCATAAAGGAGAAAAGGATATGTTGTTGTGAATGGATTACCTGTTGTTTACCTCCGTAAATAATTATGTCTAAACCCTAGAATCCACACTATCTATCCACTATAGTACCATCTATAAGTATAGAACTTAAATTGGTGCTTTCTAGGATAGCGTCATCAAATCAATGCCATTTGCAAACACTTGGTTTATTTTTAACTCCAACGTACTTAAATTTTGCTCTTTATCTACAACTAATTTACCATCGTAACCTTTACTAATAGATGTAACACATTTGGCTTCGAACTTTTTTGGTATAGACGTGAACTACCAAAATTGTCCTCGAATCTATTAAATAAATAAAAAAATAGAAGAATTTTAGCTTTCTTCTTGATTCTAAGAGTTTTCTCTCGTTTTCTTGATTATTTCCCTTGATATTTTATTTTTGAATCTCTTTAATCACAAGTAACTCTCTCCCATCATTTTACATTCTAGTACGGATATTTTAAAGTTATACAAATATTTCATCTATTACCTCTTTATATTTTATATTCAAGTCTGTATATTTTGGTTAAATAAATAATCAAAAAATTAAACTATTTAAATTAATTCAGTTAACTAATATATATTAGTATTTCCTAAAAATACTAAAGAACAACAATTTCAACATGTATATCATTATTGTACCAACCAAAATAGTAAAATTAATTTTTCATTCAACTATAAATATATTAATATATCACAAAAACAATAATAACAAAATTAATTTATAACTCAGTTATCTCAATAAATTTATCATACATTATATTGTAAAAATTCTTCTTAATGCTTCAAGTGCCTACATTTTTAAATTTCTATGGTTATTTACAAAATCCTCTACGATATCATATAATATTGTACTTTAAGTTTGTATATTGAAATTAATTATGGAATCTTAAATTTAAACTATTTAAATAAATTCAGTTAACATATATTTGTCGGTTCATCTGATACATCCTTAGATATGAAGGTTTCAATATGTATATCATATTCATATTAACAAAAGTTGTAAATTACTTTTTCACTCAAATATAAAGATATATACATCACATAACATAAATAATACACATAAATAATATTAACATATTTTATTTATAATTCATCTACCTCAATAAATTTATCATACATTACACATAAAATTCTATATTTAGCTTCAAATACCTACAATTTAAAATTTCAACTATTTGCAAACCCTCCTCGATTCTTTTCTAATATTTTACACTTAATTCTATATATTTATACTACTTACGATATCTCAAATTTAGACTATTTAGATAAACTCTATTAATAGTAGTTTGTTCTTCTAGTAAATTCTAAAAAAAATATGCCAATTTTGATGTGTGTGTGTGTATACGAAACTATTTTAACAAATTCTACACACTATATTTATTGATTCGTCGCATAAACCATACAAATATTTAAGTTTCATTATTTGTATCGTATTCATATTAACAAAATAGTAAAAAAATCATTCAAACATGTAAATAAATAAATCACATAACAAATTCTCTCTCTCTATATATATATATATATATAATAACAATAATTTAAATTATAATTCATTTAAGTCAATATATGTGTGTGTGTTTACAATGTATTACATTGTAAAAAAAATTAACTTCAAGTACCTACATTTAACAAAAATACATTTACTTATGAAACCCTATTCAATATCATCAAGTATTATATATTTAAGTCAATATATTTAACTTAATTATGTAATCTTGAATTTGAATTATTCAAATAGATGCAGTTAACAAATATTAATTAGTTCATCTAATAAATCCTAAAATATAACGGTTTCAACAAGTATACCATATTCATATCAATAAAAGTGGTAAAATTATTTTTTCATTTAAATATAAAGATATATAAATCACATTACATAAATAATATACATAAACAGTATTATCAAATATAATATATATAACTCATTTATCTCAATAAATTTATCATTGTGAAATTCTTTATTTAGCTTCAAATTCCTACATTTTATATCTGCTATTATTTACAAAAGTGGTAAAACTATTTGCAAACCCTCCACAATTCTTCAACTATTATTTAGCTTCAATTTATTGTAGTTATTTCTACTATTTATAGTGATGTTAAGCTTTTAAATATTTAGATCTATATTACCAAATTACTACTAAACACTGATTGTATATAGTTATAGATTATAGTCTATCTACAATAATATTATATTATATATACTGGTCATAAAATAGGCCCATAAAAACCAAGAAATTTGTATAAGGTGCATTATTATTATTATTTTCACTTTTATATTATTCTCTTTGTTTCTTCAATAATCTAAATATCTCTATTATTTTTTGAATTGTTTCATATTTATAATTTCTTTGTTTTCATTTTTACTTAAATTATCGAACAAATAATGTTGTTTTGATACCAATTACTACTTTTAGCGCTTTCGTTATATGCCAAATATATAACTTCACCGCTCTTTCGCTTTTACTTATTGGTGCATGATAATAACTAAAATAAAAAAAATGAATTTTCATAAACTTTTATACGATCTTGTTTTTAGTGGTAAAGTGTTCGTACAAAATAAAAAATATAAAGTAATGAAATAAGTAGGGTTTCTTTTATTGGAAGACTAATGAAGAAGACTGTAAAATATGGTTAAAACTGAAAAATTAATTCATTAGGATTTCTAATATGGGGTAATATTGTCATTTACCATATACTAAAAATAAACATTGATAATGTGAAGATATTTATTTGTAATTTTATTTTCTTTAACACTTGCAGTAATGATCGATATTCTTAAAATATATCAGGTATTCTACACTAAGTATTAGAGCGATATTTCAATAAATATCGGACGATGTATTGATAATATTATTTCAAGTAAAATTTTAGAAAAGATACCGGCTAATGAGCGATATGAGGTATATCGAACGTTGAGATTAGTACCACATCAAGCAATTTATTAAATAAATCATATATAAATACCAAGCGACCACTTTTCATATTGTTAATTGGTTTTGTGATAATACGTGGTTCTATCAGAGCTATTGGTGATGGTACGTGGTTCTCTAACATGTTGAGATTAGTCCAACATCAGACGGTTTATAAAATAAATCATATATAATACTAAGCGACCATATTTTACATTGTCAATGATCTTGTGATAATATATGGTTCTCTAACATAATATCAGAGCAAGTTTAATTTGTGTGAGCTAAATCACCATGTTTGTCCTTAAATCATCCAGTATGAACGTCCGTGAGTTTGGCTAATGATGCCTCACATGTGGAAGCGTGTTGAGGTTAATCCTACATCGGTCAGTTTATAAAATAAATCATATATAAATATCAAGAGACCAATCTTCATATTGCCAATTGGTTTTGTGATAATATGTGGTTCTCTAACATCGACAATAAACCAATATTAACTACTTAGTATTTAATTACATATAAAAGAATTTCTAATATATTTGACTACAACAATAATAAAAGAATTTTCCAGATAATATATTTGACTACATTACTAATAAAGAATTTTCTAAACAATATACTTTTGACTACATCACAAACTTATAATTATCTAAAATAGATAAGATCCATAATACGGAATTCAAGTGAGAAAAGAAGCAGGATATATTTGACTAAATAGACAATAAAAGAATTTTCTAAATAAAACATTAAAGCAAATAAATATATATTTCATTCCTTCTAGCATCACATAATTCATTGCTTAAACACCATCCTATGTTATATTATTAAGGATTAAACTAATTATTTTCCTGACAACTGCATTTACAAGCCATAACTACTTCTATTGACATAGGGCATCTGACTTAAGTGATGTGTAATTTTATTGTATTTATCAATCGAACCTCAAGATGAATTTCTTATTGTTGTAACTACTGTAAATCGTTCGTACTATGTTCAAATCTTTTCATTATATTAATTGATATAATCGTTTATTAAAACAATTTACGTTACATTTTCTGTATTTTTTGTTCAACTCGAAATTTTAACCATAGAAAATTTAGTAATAGTTGCATACCTTCATAGACATATTAAATAAAACTAATAAATTTGAAAAGAGTAAAATATAGATGGAAAATTTGAAAATAAATAATATTCAAAACAAAAATACTAATAAAACTCAAAATGGAAAGAGAAAAAAGATTGTTTTAATAAAAGATAGGCAACAACCATTCCAACTTTTTGAATAAACAATTATAACAAAGTTTCATAAATAACCATGTTAAAAAACTAAATTTTCAAGAAAACATATAACAATAAAAGACGACAATTTATTAACAATTAAAAAACTCATATTTTGTTAAATATTCTTCCATATCGTTAGCTTCACATGCTAATTTTAGCCATTCTGTTAGATAGTCCCTTTTAACAATTTTAATACTAAGATAATGTATTTGCTAAAATCTTAGCGAAATTATATTCAATATTTTTTTATATATTAGTAACTACTTTATCATCTATCGTTTCATAGCATGTGCATTGCACGTGCCAAAACACTCATACTAGAGAATTGGAATAACGTTCCTTTTTTAGTATTCTACAAAGATAATATTCAGTATTAATTTTTGGCATAAAATCTACAAATCCGAACATCAAACACAACAATAACAACTACACTTCAAAAATCAATTTAGCGCCAGTTTCCCACAAGAACTATAGATTAAGAGAACTAGGATTTTAAAATTTTGCTTTTCATTAGAGATGGAAACATTGAAATCATGATCGTGATCACAAAACTTTCAAAAATTTCTCCTCTTTAGCATATTTAAGAGGAAATAATGTCAAAAGAAAATTTTGAGATTTTATGTTTCGTTACAGAAGATAAAAGAAGAGAGGCGAGGAAGGAAGTTCTGGCTGCTGTTTAAAGCAATCTGAACTGGCTGGCATGATTTTAAGTAATGTCTAACCATGGTGTAAGGTTCCGGCCGGAACCTCGAGATTCCGACCATCTCGGTTCGGTTCCGGCCGGAGGCGAGACGGGATTAGGTTAAAATCATGTCTATGCAACTTACAATAAAAGATATCAGAAAAAAAATTGAATTGAGTGAGAAAGAAAGGTAAAAGACAGATAAAAACAAATCGAATTGAATATACAGTAAAAAAAGAATCAAAATTGTTTATAAATTCATGAATTCGAAAGCATAACTCACCACCGAAGTCGAGCATAAGAAATTCACCCATCTCGAGCATCGGGATTAAGGAGGAGGAGCAATTCGAGCTACGAGAGGGGCAATTCGATCTTCGACGGAAGCAATTTGAATGGCGATGTTGATTTCGAGCATAGTTGAGGTGAGATTTTATTTTTTTCATTTCGTGGCGGTTAGATTAGGGTTAGGAATGATAAAAGGAAAAAAGAATGGGTAGGGCTTTGGGTAATGTAAGAATTTATCTGGACTGAAATTTTATCTGGACTGAAATTAAGAATGGGTGGGTTGAGATTTTATCTAGGCTGAAATTTTATTTAAACATACTGGCTATGATTAAAATATATGGACTGAGATAATGTATAGATCTAAATTAGTAATATAGCCATATATTAAAAATATCAGGCCATACCTTGTTAGTAACATATGTACTTTTATGTTAAAAATATAAAAATCTGACATCTGCACCGAAATCGAAACAAAAACCGAAACTTCCGAAATTGGCCGAAACCAATAAAATTTCAGGAGACCGAAACCGAGTTCTCAAACCATGTGTCTAACGCTAGTGAGAATCGTGCACGCTTAGCTTTTAAATTGCATCACCGCATTTTTCTAGCTATTGATTGTCTCCCAACATGACGGAAAAAAATCTATATTTGTAACAAACAGTTATGGTATGTTTTTATAATATTTTGCTAAAAGGAGCCAAAAATAAGAAATTTTCCATCTTATATCTACAAACAATTTATTTTATATCTTTATATATTCTCATCTCTACGTATACATTGTTTGGAAAGTTCATCTTTCGCTCTTCTGTTATACATCGTGTCATAAGTTTAATATTCTACTCATTCTATTATTTACTTCATATTCATATGTAATAATTCTTTTATTATGTATTATGTACGATTAATTGATTTTTATAGCTTTGAATTTTTCTTAAAATAAAATTTTTAAACTTTCATTTTTATGTTCAAATTATTTGTAAAAAATTATAAGAAAAAAGTCGCTTCAAACCATATATTTTGGTGCGTCGTCCTTTTATATCATAAAGGTATATTTAAACATCTTCATTAGTTTTTGGATATCACATATAGCACATCAAAACAGACTATATGTATCATTCATTGAATATGTCCTTCCTTATAAGCTTCCATTGGGATATCTTTTCATTAACATAAACATTTGTGCTATGACTATATTCATGCGCGGTTAATTTACCAAGGGCTCAAACAAGAACCTTTACGTGTTTGATTTTGAATTGACCGATCCAAATCAAACTAGACTGGTCCAAAATTGGATGGTTAAAATTCATTGAATAACCCATGCACAAGCAAATTGCACAAGTTAATGAAGATAGATTCCACAATCACCCTTGTTGTCATGTATTAGGACAATGAATTAAATAGTAGCATTATTGGAAGGAAGTTTGTATTTTATAGATTTCTCTATAGTAATTGGGATGAAGATATGCTTTGGAAATTGATAAATAGATAATAAAAACCTTCTAAAACGGCTTTGTTCAATTCAATAATGGATATTGTTTATCATATACAGATTCTATTCAAACCCTATAATTCTTTTCACACCCTACCAAATTCATCGAAACTTTTTATTTTATTACCAAATTCCCCCCTCAATACTTAGTCGATTTTTCAAACTCAAGATATTATTCGTTCTAAACTTTAAAATCCATATCCTAGTTAATAAATACATTTAATTTCTAAAATAATTGCCAAATTTATTCAAATTGAACATGTGATTATTGAAATCTTCAAGCTCAAATACTAAAATCATTCAAACCCCAATTAACAAAATCATTCAAATCTAAAGCATAATCATGTTAAGCTAAAAAAAATTGAAAACATTATTTAATTCTTGATTACTAACCATGACCGTTGAAATCAAGCTATATGTGTACTAAAATTATTTGAGTCTAAAACCCATAATTTTTAGGATTATTTTGATAAAGAAATCAAATACGATGAAGAGTAAACATGTTGAATCGAAGTGAGAGACAATTTATGGATGTTTCTTTTGAATGGAAAGTGGGGTGTAAGTTTTTTGTCGAGAATAAATAAAATTTTGGAGAAATTCTTTTGATACCCATGTAAAACTAGACGACATCTAATATGGAAAAGTGTGTCATAAATCTCCATACCTTAGGACTATTAATTTATGGAATTATTGCCATCATTGGAATCGAGTGGAGTATTTATTAGGGCATTGGATACCAAGTTCCTTTGAAGTTGTCGTAAGAAAAGCTCTTGTCCCATTGAACATGTAAATAACATTCTATTTTTAAGCAACCAACAAAATCCAAATTGTGCATTTCGCAAAATTTGAATTGAATTTAAAAGAAAAATCCTGCAGCGATATAAATATAAAATATGATAATAGGAAAAAAGAAGCTATTTGATAAATAAAACGTTTTTTTAAAATGATTCGTACTTACGGAGAGGTGGAGCTTTGGCGCAACGGTTAGGTCACCTGCATGGTGACCTGGGCGCCCAGGTTCGAGTCTACAAACAACCTCTTCGCAATACAAGAAAAAGTCTGCGTACATTATCGACCTAGAGCCTCGTGCACTGGGTTCCACCTTGTTACATACTTACGGAAAATGCAAACCGACTTGCATTGAAGTGTAGCATATAAAAAATGCAAGTTAGCTTGCGCTTTTTTAAAACACACAATTTACCAAATATATCCGTAGAAAATTGTAAGATTCAAACGGAAAAATATAATAAGATTAAATTTAGTAGAGAAACATATTATCTAAAGCAAAAACCGGTTTGCATTCTGAAAATTGTAAAATGAAAAAAACGCACGTTGGTTTGCACTGTACCTAAAACAAAAATGAGCATATTTTTGCAATTTGATGAATTATTGATGATGTAGATGATAAAATCATATGGAAGAAGTTAAAGTTAATGAAAAAATTGTTACAAGTATTTTTTGGTATTAAAAATAATATATATAATAAAAAAGAAAAACCAAGGACCTAACTTACATGTTTTAATCAACATGGACTTTTTTTACCGAATCATTGAAAATAAGGACTTAAGGATCCTTCCTTAATTTATATAATTATTTGTATGGATAAATAATTGGATAATCTATTCACATCTATCCTATATAAAGCATGTATCGGAATTGGAATCAAAATTAAGAAGAAATAATCAGATCCGGACTTGGATACCTTTTCCAGGTTCATATAAGGATTTGCAATTGGCAGTCCATTTAAATCCCTAGTTCAAACCCTAATTTACACATGTAGCATAGAGATGCATTGTCATTAACTTATTATTATGGTAATAAATCTGACTCTCAACTAGAAGAAATAGTTGAAGGGTCAAACAAAATACAACCATTGTGATATCAGTTATATAACATATATTTTTTCACAATATACAAAACATAAAATAAGGTTCACATAGCAAAAATTTACCCAGATATAAGGATATCCATCAGATCTTTATTATTCTCCAAATAATCTGATGCAATTAGCCGTGAATGAACTTGTTGTCTTTGCAAATTTGCCACAATTTGAGTAGCATCTTTACATGCCTATACAGTGGAATTAATTCTTCAATAAAAATTACAACAGCTAAGGAGCACCAATAAAATAATATAACTTAACAGCACACCCTTCCTCAATTCTCAGTTAAATGTAATTTGTTTAGAATATTTCTTACCATATTAGATGCATTCTACTAATCTCAAAAAGTTAAACCTTTTCAAAATATTAATATACTAAAATAAGCTTTAAAACAGCCAATCTAAATGTGCATGTGATATAGGTAGGCAACTAGGCATTGCTAATGACTGTCAATTTATTAGTGTTAGTAATACCTCTAAATTCAGTTTAGGTATACATTTGATTAGCAGTCGAAAAGTATTCTCCTTAAAGAACTCCTGAGTCAACTGAGTACATGCTTCGGTAACGGGTTCCAATTCGCCTTTGCCATAAAGAATGTCTTTCAGCTCGCGGATAAGCTTGTTCAATTCTAACATCTGTTACGAATACTAATAATAAACAAAACATATAAATCTTCTTACTGTAAGTATAAACAAACTTCTGAATTAGACACTCTATTTTCAACTCAAAAAACAAAAAAAACAAAAAGCAAGATTCCAAATCAAAAAAGCTAATTAGTTGTACGGAAATGGAGACAAGAAAGATGACCTTCTCCTCTCGCTTACTAGATGATTCCGCATCGTTGACGTCGAAAAAGATGAGCAGATCCCTGGTCTGGCGCACGAGATCTGCAGGCGTTTTGGGCTTCGATTTGAACAGACCTTTCATTATTCTTACTTTGTGAGAAAATGTTTATATTATCGCTCCAGTTATTGTAACGACCTTTAGCATACGAAGAAGAAAGGATTTGTTTTGCACAATATGATGAAGTCCAGGGGAAAAACTACAGAAAAATATTGACCGTCGCTATTTACTCTCCGTATTCCTTCCATGGCCGGTTAAAAGTAAAATAAAATAAAGTGGACTTTTGCAAAAGCTCCCACATTTTCAAAATCCACCTCGTTCCCTCCTAAAGGTTTAAAAAAAAACTTTGTTTTTAAGTTTCGGAATATTTATCAAGAACTCTTCAAATATTTGATATTTTACAAAAATATATATATATATTTTGATAATATAAACATGCGATTAATGTTTAAATTTAATTTTTCAAATAAACAAATATATTTTTATCGAAATTAAAAATAAAAAGGTAATTTGAAATATGTTTATAAATAGGGGTTTGCACGTAAACGATCTGAACCACATTTCCACTAAAATAAAAAAAAGGTACACCTACCGAATCACTTTTTAATGCTACTTCGAGCATTTCAAATTCAGTGTTTGGAGCAACTCCAAAACATTCAGCCCTTGATATTCGAGGGCTGGATAGCCTAAATATACCCAACAGTCAAAAATATAACACTTGAGGTCAAATGCTCGTTTAGTAGGCGCCTGACCATCAACTATTTAATACGCATCTAAATTCATGGGTCGATTAAATAAGCGTCCAATCCAGTTCAGGATTCTAAATTGAAAACTGAATATTACCGTTAATATTAAGGGAGTGTGTTTCTATTGGAGAGCTCAATGTGTACTATTCTGAATACTGGACCTATGTTGGAGATGTTCATAGCATAACGTTGGGCCCAAAATTAAGAGGCCACCAAAGTAAGAATCTCATATGCAAATAGAAAAATTGGAGGCTCTAGCTTATCGTACAGTCACATTTACTTTTTTTACTTTCCACGACATAGTTTTCGAGCCTCTAATAGTTATTGGGTAATTTATGACTTATAAGAAGTCAAAATTTTATAAGAATTCTTGACTTATGAGTCAAGAAGGGCAAAAATCTCTATGAAATTTGAAAATTTAAAACTTGAAAATTAGATTTTGAATTTGAAATTCTCATTTGAACATGAAATTGAATTGATTTCAATGTTTCAAATTTCAAATTTTGAAATTTTGAAGTTATTTTTTTTGTTCGAATTGAGAACTTGGAAAGTTGCGAGTTATGAACAGAGAAATTAGAAAATATGAAAATTTACAAGTATGATTATTGAGAATTTGAAAAAATTTCAATTGATCTTAAATATTGAATTATGAAATTCATATTCCATTTTGAATTTGATAATTTGGAATTTTGTTAATTTAAAACTGAAAAGCTGAATTTGAATTTTACTTTTGAACTCGTAACTTGAAAGCACGAGACTTCAAGTGTTTCTAAAAATATCGAATTCTTTTAAAATAAAACCAATTATCATTTAAATATCTGCAATGACCCACCTCCCATGACATATAGAATTTGCACAAGCAATCAGATTTCCCAATGGTATCGTGGACGACATTCCATAATGATAAAATATGTAAACAACAATAGATATCACAGAGCACGTTTATCACAACCAAGTATACTCATAATGGAAGAGCATAAAATATATCAATATAAACATGCATAAGGGTGAATGCATATCTTATCAAGAGGCATAAGATCCGACACCATGACAAAAATAGCATATGATCCCGTTAATACCACTGAGATTTTGATGATAACAACCATACAAATATAGGTACTAATGTTTTCCCGATTTGTATAAAATATTTTGCAGGATATTACACATGTTTATACAAGTATAGGATAATTGAGTCTGAAGACTGATCGGTAAAGAGATTAGAGATCAAGATACACATGTAATCAAGATAATTGAAGACTTATGAGTTTAAAGACAAAAGACATGAAGAGTTCAAGACTATAAATTATAATTAATAAACACTAGATTAATTCGTTAAAGTCCTTGAATAGCAAATTTCTTTTCTTTGAACACTCCCTTATTAAAATATTTATTTTATTATCAAAATATTTATTTTATTTTCAAGATATATTTCTACAAATATTTTGTAAGAGTTTTATATATTAAAGTATTTAAAAATGATGTTTGAATAATTTTACAAAATATCATAATTTTATAACACTTTAAATGTTTTACCGCTTTTTCTCAAAAAATAAGGCTATGTTGACATACATATGTATGTCGATATATGTATCGTCGAAGAGATATCCATATACCCTACCTATGTATGTCGACATATGTTTTCAAATTTATTTATTTAATTAAATAATTTAAATTAAATTTATATTAATTTTGAAATTCATTTATATACATACATGTATACTTATGTTAATTTAATATTTTAAAACAACATAAATATATCATAATATATAATACATGTATGTATTTATTAATTAATTTACTTATTTAATTAATATATTTTATTAATCTTATTAGTAAACTTTATAAAATTCCGAAATCAATTTATATTAATTTTCAAACATTTTGAATTTTTTAATTATATTATAACTTTCATAATATATGTATACCTTATTTTAAATTTAACTTTTAAATTTAAAATCTTTTTTTTAATTTTCAAACAATTTTGAAAATTAGCCCAAGGCCCAATTCAAATTCAGGCCTTTTCTGTAACGACCCCGGATTTTATATGTATTTAAATTGATAATTAATTTAATTTTTGAGTAAAAATTTGTGAAATTCATTGATAAATTGATTCGAGTTTCCCCGAATCCAAATAAAAATATATTAAATCATTTTAAATTTAAATATTGTACATATATGTGAATATATATGTATACGTGATATATGAGTAAATTTGAAATTATATATATATATATATATATATATATATATATTGAATTTGAGTTTAAAATCTCAAATAAATGGTTTGAGGAAAATAACTATAAAAATATAAAAATAAATGATTTTAAATTAAATTAGTATTAAAGTTAAATTTGGAATTGATAGTTTAAGCTAGAAATAAAAATAGAAAAAAATGAAAAAAAATGATAAGATTAAAGGAAAATAAAATACATTCAAGTGTGTAAACAAAATCAAATTGGATGTGAATAATAAAATGAAACAAATAAACGTATGTGTGTTAGCTTGCAAAAGAAAAGGAATAAAGACACATTCAAGTATATATTGTATAAGTATGAAACACTTGAAAAAGGGAAAACAAAACATATACATGAGAAAAGCTTGTAAAAGAAGCCACTAGATCATACTCATGCATTGTACAAATGAAGAAAAAAAGAATACAAGTTTGTACAGCCGAAATGGAAATAGGATAAGTGTATGGTACAACACCATTAATGCCATCATCTCTTTAGCCACCAACACTTCATTATCAGCCAACAAAGAAAAAAATATCTCTGTTCAAAATTTGTACAAAATATACACTATTGTACAAACAAGATTATCACCTGTACAAATTTTATCACCCTGTAACTCATTTATATCAAAGCCTTCCTCATTTCATTTCATTTTCGTTCATTTTCACTGAGAAGAAAAAAAACTAAAGTATACCATCATTAAAACTCAAACAAAAATTCAACTGAAATAATTCAACTCAACAAACCAGAGGTTCAAAAGAAAGATTTCAGCTTGTATTTTCAAAAGCCAGGTTCAAAAGAAGCTCTGTTCTTCTTCCTGGAAATCAAAGTGAGTGAACCCATTTAAAATTTGGAATGTCACTTGTTGTTTGTAATGATGCTTGAAATTAAGTTGTAAAGTGTTTGCATGAATTCAAATATATGTATACATATGTAGAGATGGATGTGCATGTTTGATATACAGGCAGGAATGCCTCTGTTTGGTTCCAGGTTTCAAAAACCTGTTCAAAAATTCAAATTCACTTTCTCTAATCCTCTTAAGGTTTCAGGATTCAAACAAAACATGTTTATATAATCACGTTTTAAGTTTTAAAAATAAATTCAAGCATGATTAATCTAAGAATTTCCTGAAAAATCAGGAAATACAGTTGAACACAAACTATATAGGAATTTAGAGAATCGTGTTTTCTGATTTCAATTATATCATCGAAAACGCTTTTGGAAATAATGATTTTTAAGAGTAGAATCAAAAATTTTAAACATGTATTCACCGAGAATTTGTGAATTGAACGATTTTGGGTTTATTGGCGACTTCTGGTGATCGGAGTAATATTGGGTCTCGTGATCGAGGTTGTAGCTTGGGTGAAGATCGGGGATCATCAGAAAAATAATGGGTGAAATTATAGTTCATCATGGATGATGAACGAGGTAAATCTAGGGTTTAAAACCGAGTTTTAGTCGAGGGCATATATTGGGTTGCTGTGGCAACGTCGTCGCATCGGAGTCAATCGCACCGGTGGCGATCGAAAGGAGAGAGGTAGGCAAAGCTGCAGTCGTGGTGGTGAGGCGTAAGGTGGTCGGGATCATCGTCGGCAATGCAGTTTTATTGATTAAGGTTTGAATGCCTGGGTGGTCGAATAGTTTGTTTCGAATTCCAGTCGAACTCGATGGAATTAGATGGTTGGGAAGCTCGTGGAAATCGTTGTTGACTTGTCGAAGTGGGAGGGGTTGGTCGAAGACGACCTGAGCGCTTGTGCATGTGCACGAATGTCAGGATGTGTCAATGGGTTGTTTTGTTGGCTGTTGGGTTGAGAAGACGAAGCAGACTCGAAGAAGGTCTTGTGAATGTGGTCTGTTGGCTCGAGATTGCTACCGGGTTCGTTCGCGTGAGTATAACAGTTTTATAATTTAAAAACAAAGTTAAAAAGAAGAAGAAAGGTTTTCTCAGGGGAAATAATGGTTGGGCTTGGGGTTTTGTTTGATTTGCTCGAGTTTGTCTCGGGTAAGGGTTGTAACGGTTTAAGTTTTGAAAATAAAACAAGTTTTCCAAATTTAAATCAAATTAAGTTTAAACACTTTCTTGATTAATTCATTTAAAATAATAAATATTTTATTTAATTTTGGAATTAACTAAAGGTTTTAAAATAAAATTTTAAAATTAATTAATTTTAAAGTGTTTTATATATATATATAACCTTTGTTTTAAAGTTTATTTTAAATAAACTTAATTATTGTAATTAAGTGAATAATTGAGAAAAGAAATGTTTTTCTAATCATTAATCCAACTTAAAGGTATTAAGTTAATTAATGTGTTAATGATGTTTATTTCCAAAGGTTATTAAATAAGGATTAAAGGATAATCAAAATAATAATGATAAATGGTTTATCTTTAACTGATTAAAATCTTAAGTAATTAAAGATTTATTAATTTTTGAAAATAATTAAAGTTAATTAATTAAAGTGATTAATTAAAGTGATTAATTAATAAATGTAATTAATTAAGGGTAATTTATTTAAAGGATAATTAATTAATTAAAGGTTAATTAATTAATGATTAAAGGTGAATTAATTAAAGGTTAATTAATTTATGATTAAAAGATAATTACTTTATTAGTGGTTAATTAATTATGTAATTAACTTAAGGTTATTTAATTAATGTGATTAATTAAGGATAATTAATTAATTAAGAATAATTAATTAAGATGGATAATTAAGGTTGATTAATTAATTTCATTAATTAAATGGGTTGTAATTAATTAATATTAATTAACCAAGATTAGTAATTGAATTCATGGGTAATTAATCTGGTTTGAATTAATCAGGTGATTAATCGATCTTACTTATGGATGACTGTATTCTATTGAATGCTGTGAATTGTTTTGTCATCTCTGCTGTGTGATGCTTTGTGATATGAATTGTTTTAATTCAAGCTGTGATGAATGTAATTTATTTATTTATAATGCATTTATATTATCTATTTGTGATTCTGTGTATATAGATAAGCGTTATAGGATTATACCGCTTATCGATATTGATATGATTGAATCTGTGATGATTGAATGATGTTGCACTATTGTGTGTTAAAACCCCTGGACCACACTTTTACACACACTAATATGGATTTCACGTGGAAATCGGTTAAGTCACAAATGATTAAATTTAATATTTTTGAAATTGAAATTTTAATTTCAATTGATTTTGGAAATGGATTTGGGTTAAATGTTAAAGCTTTCGAAAAGGAGTTTTTAGGATAAAAGTTTTTTTGAATAACTTGGTAAAGTTTCGAATTTAATTTGAATTTGAATTCAAAATTTGGAATTGAATTCCATGTTGGAAATTATGGTTAAGATGTTATGAATGTGTTTATATGAATTTAAAACCATTTTAAAAGTATGGTTTTAAGAATTTGAATTTAACCCAAGGGGTTTAACTTGTATTAACGAATCAGATTTTCCCGAAATGAAAACTGTTTGTTTCAAACGATAAAAGTTTTCATATAAGAAATGAAATCCCAATTTAAGTTAAAGGAATTTCAAGTTTGAATTGAAAAATGGTTTTCCAAGTTATGAATGAATCTTTTTGAAAGCTATGAATTAAATCTTGATTCAAAGATTTAATGAGTTAATCCAATTGAAATGGAAATCGATTTGGGAATCTATGAATAGATCTCTGTGAAACTGGGTGAACTTTGTGAATTGAATCTTTTTGTAAAAGATTAAAATGGTAATGTGTTTAAACCATTTGAAGAAAAGTTTTGGGTAATAAGTTGTGA
Organism: Allium fistulosum; assembly: GCA_030737815.1. NCBI lineage: Eukaryota > Viridiplantae > Streptophyta > Magnoliopsida > Asparagales > Amaryllidaceae > Allium > Allium fistulosum. The sequence continues at coordinate 1,223,384,346 of CM060903.1, forward strand.
CTTAATTGAAATCCCAATATCCATATGTTTTTAAATATGCGCTCATTATTCAGTTTAGCCGGGAGAGGACTTTGTGTCATATAACCCGTTCCGAATAATGATACGACGTTATATGGATAGCAATTGAAGACCGGTGGTGAAAACTGGATATTTTCAAAAATGAAAGGACAACCTGTCGAATGTCTCTACACCGAGTTGCTCCGGTATGGAGATTTATATCACTCTTCTTGTGATGGGAAGTCCGAACGTGATTAGTGAATACCCGAATTGCAAGGGCTTCTTTGGAAGTGCCTTCGGTTCCGTTCGATCCCAGAACGGACTTGTATGGATGTGTGTCTGACGTTACACTTTGAGATGTAAAGTTGGTTTCTATCAAATACATTTCTGTTGGTGGCGGAGAATTTATTCTCTTAGCTTAACACCCTTCTCTGAGACGTACGAGCTCAGAGGTTATGTAGTTGATGGTTACTAGTGATACATTCCCAATTTGGTAATGTGGCATACGAAGTGCTGTTGATCATTTGTTGATCAAAGCGTGGCTTTGTGAAAAAGCGTGGCTTTGTGAAAAAGCGTGGCTTTGTGAAAAAGCATGGCTTTGTGAAAAAGCGTAGCTTTGTGGACGAGCCTTCGTCGAGCCTCACAACCCGGTAATGGTCGAAACAGGAATGTTGCGGCAAGGTTTTTAGGGGTCGCGCCCTTAGGGTATGTCCATTTCCTTCTGGATAAGAGGTGATATCATGGTATGGAGCCTAGATATTTACCTATGTTGATGCTGCAAATTTATTATACTTTGTGGTTGTTGCTTTATTGTTGAGGATCCTCGGATAAAGGTCGGTAACGACCGGGGGATGGCATACTTGTGTGTAAGTTACCTAGTTACAGCTGTACAGCGTGTGGTAGCGTCAGTGTGTTAGTTACCTAGTTACAGCTGTACAGCGTGAGGTAGCGTCGGCCTTGTGTTTGCAGAGATCTGGTTAGGTTCTCGGGGCGTCTTTCCAGAGGCGTTTCCATTTCGGTGTAAGGAAGTTCCTTTGCCTGACCATTTGTTAGAAAATCCAAATAAACAATACGAGCCTTGTACGGTTTTAGTTGTATAACCTGCTATGGAATGTGGCGGTAACCTGCTATTGAACATAGTAGCTATAGTAGGCATACAATAATGGTTGTATGCTGGCTAAGATTAATATTATACTTTCGAAAGGTTTTCCTACACTATGCACTAGTAATAATATCAAAAGAGTTTTGTTTTGCGTAGTAAGCATGTTTGACTATCATAAGAAGAAATCTCCTCCAATTCTGTGTTTGCATTGTGTGTGTGGCGGGAGGTCTTATGGTAGTTTCTTTTCCAAAAAGCATTGCGAGTTTCAATGTTTAAAATTATTTTGTTGTTGTTTAAAGATAAACTGTTTTTGTTACTCACACCAGTCCCATGACTGACTCGGAGTTTATTATTCCCTTTCTAAACTCTGGGTGCCCACAATTTTCCACACGGGCAGTCTAGAGTTGGGTTTCTCAAATATTCAGGTTTAGTAGATTATCGGGAGCTAGTTCAGTTCTTGGATTTCACTCGTGACTGCACTTGCTTATCTTTGTGCATCGTGATGGTGGTTCGAGCTTGATATTGGAGTTGTTGGAGTCATTCTCTTTTGTAGATCATTTGGAGTGATCTCTTCCATTGCTGTTATTTCCGTTGTAGCATTGTATCCTATCTCTGATATTGTTGTATCATATTGATATCATTGTTGTATATCATTCTGGATATTGTATTCATTGGAGTTGTATATGATATCATTGTTTTCTTTCTTCCAATGTGTTGTTATACTTAATGGTGTTATAAGCTCCGGTGAACCAGATTTGGCGTTTGGATCTACGGCATTTTGAGTACAAGTGAAGTACGGGTGCCGATTTTCGAAGGCCGATTTCAGGGTCATTACACTTTCTATATGGACAACCTTTGGGTCTTAATAGTTAACCCTAACATGGCTAATTTAGATGGCATGGGCTATTGGACTCTGATACCATTGTTGGAACTAGGCCAGTCCGTAGTAGAAGTTATGAGTGAATTTCAAAATAAAATCTCTTATTAAATCTATATTGAGCCTTTAAAGTCTGATTCATTTAGAACATTTCTAAATTTTATTTAAATAAAATCTTCTATAATAGATACATGTATGTTGTTCAATTAGCATAATAGATTCGTCATTCAACATGCTTAAGTTATTTCGGATTTATTCACAAAATTATCGGTTGATAAGACTATGTGTTTTAGTACATATGTGATGAAATATAAAATTCTAAATAATTATTTAGAGTAAACTGTCTACACATAATAACCAAAGTGTTTCGAAGTAAGTAGGAGCGATATTGAGTTTGTTGATTTCTGGATATGGTCCGAGAATGGATACGAAAGTATCATTTTGAAAAGCATCAAAATTGAACTAGTATTTTGATATATGTATCAAATAGTATCAAAATGCAAAAGAAGCATGTGCACATAAGAAAGAAGGTGTATAGATATTTCTAAACCATAAGTAAACAATACATTCACAACACTAGAATTGTCAATTCACAACAGTTATAACCGTTGCAAATCAAATTTGTAACGCTTATAACCGTTACAAATAGGTACGTGACAAAATCTACAACATATTTCCCAACGGTTATAACCGTTGGGAATTTCCATATTCCCAATGGTTATAACCGTTGGGATATATTCCCAACGGTTATAACCGTTGATATATAATGTATGTATCAACGGTTATAACCGTTGGTATATAGTGTATGTACCAACAGTTATAACCGTTGATAAATATATTACTAAAATACATCATTTATAACATCAAACAGATTTCATTTATAATACAAATACAAATTTATAAATATAAATTTGGTTTTGTTGAACCATATCATGTAACAATAAACATCAAACATATTACATTTATAATACAAATTCAAATTTATATTAATGACAAACATGTAACCAAATTTCAAATCTGTTGCACCAAATTTCAAAACAAACATCATACTAAATACTTCATATCTTCTACAAAGTTCATGATAACTTCGAATTTTACTAGTAAAAAACGTCTAAAAGCTTACAAACAACGAATGCGACTTTCCGACCAAATTACAAAACCTTCCATCAACTAACTCGGCCAAATTTTACTCATTTCTGATTTTTTCTTTTCTTCTACAGCTTCTACTAAAGCCTGCATATGCAGAAACAATGCTCAGTTTATAAATCAAATAGAAGGAAAGCTTCATTGTACTTGAAAATAGAACTGCACCAAATCTGATAATAAAAACCAAGCGCTTTGCTCGGTTAAAAATTGCGCTTTACAGCTCTGTTTATAAACTGGGCTAAGCTTTGTTTTTAACTGAGCTTACTACTCAATTTGTAACTGAGCTTCAACGCTCAGCTTGTAATATCCACTTTAATTGCTATGTCAGAATAACAATCTAGCACCTAAATGGAATCATCGTATCATATGCATAAACCAATTATTTAAGTGGTTAAACTTTCAAATCAATTTAGTAATACTTTTAAGCTTCTTCCATTGTCTCCAAATTACCTGTCAAAGAAGAACAGAGTTAGTTATTATTAAACAGTAGTTTCTCATGCTACTTTATTTACCATTAAGGTGAATGGACAAACAGATAATTGCTACAAATTTCACTATATTTGTAACAGTAATTGATTTCTAACACAATTAATTCTATCACTGTCAAACTCTAAACTGATAAGCGAAAAGCATCACACTAATATGTTGTAGCACCTAGAAATGAAGTGATATTAGAATTCAAATGTAGGAATTTTACCAGTTTATTATAAAAATAAAATAAGTGAGCATAATTTTACTTGTACTTGACTAAAGTTCAATAGCTTGCAGAAGTCAAATGAATTACATTGTAAAAGGAGAAAGGGAAAAAATGAATTAGCACTCACCGCTTTCGTTTCCGAAGCGCTTTCAGTTGTTTCATGATATGTGCAATGCCCTCTTTCAGTTATTTCCGAAGCGCTTTCAGTTGTTTCATGATGAACTCACGGCATTGTACACATCATCTACCAGTTCATTTTTCACTTTTGTAGCTTTTCATCATCTTCATTTATCACTTCCTGAATTTCAAAAAATATGTGTATCATGAATTTTGCTGAACTTCTAAACAAATTATGAAAAAAGTCAGATCTTAACAACCTAAATTCACATGATAGAAAATTCAATTACATAGCAAGTGCTAAAAGTGTGGTAATTCTATATGATTTTTATTTCTATAGATTTCTAGACAAAATAAGGAGCATAATTTAAGGGATGTTATCACTTTAACATTTGAGTCCAAACCCATTAAGCTTCAAACCAACTTATTTTCCTTTTTTTCTCATGTATTCTCTTCCTTTCACTGATCACAATTCTAATTTTTGATCAGATCAAAGGGTGACTTAAAAAAGATTAAGAAAAATAAACTAGGAATAGCTTAACTAAAAAAATTAAAGATTGAGTAATGAAAAAATATTTAATTAATCAATATTGTTTGTTTATATTACTTTTTCAAGCATAGATAAAATATACATTTTGTTTAAATAAAGTGAACATCTACATAATTCAATAATAAAGAGAACAACAAAACAAAAGTTATAAATAAAAACTTTCTTAATTATAAAAAATGAACACCAAGTTCTTAAAATATCAATATTATTCTTAGGGGTAGAAAGTTGGCTTTTAGCTATAGTTGCCTTAAAAATATCTAAGGAACCGAATTTAATAGAATGCTATCATTTCTACTATTAGGAATGTTTTTATTCTTTAATAAGTCAATACGAGATTTTTTAAAGAAACTTTTTAAGACGTAAATGTTTATTTAATTTATAACAAGGATTTAAAATCCACTTAAAACTAAATGTAGAAATCACATATATTAATTAATGTAAGATTTTTCCAATATAATTCACAATATATATATATATATATAATTTTATTAAAATCAAATAAGTTGAGAGTTTTTTACAAGAATAAGTCTAATTATATTACAATAAGTGCACAATATTTACAAAGGATATGCATTGTATGCTATTAAACATGTTAAGTCAGGCGAGAAAGAGTTAAAATGAGAAGTTTTTATTGACACCCCAATTTAAATCATGCATTTTATCCCTCTCTATAATTTGGCTAAGCCTGTAACTATGCATTAATTCATATACAATGATTTTAACTGCTCGGCCTATTTTATTCAGTCGTTGTGTCATTGCCTATTTTGTTCTATCGTTGTGCCATTGACAACTTATTTAAATACAGTAAACATTTTTATTTGAATTGATACTGTTTAATTCAAAATATAATTGTATAAACCTTGATTTGAATTGAAAACTTAAAGCATAAAGTTTGATTAATAAACAAATAGCTGATTATCTTTTTTATTTGATGTTATTTTTTGAGAAAGAAAGATGCTATATCTGAAACTTCTTTTTGATGAAAGTTTATAATATTATAATTTACATAATAATAATAACGTTTTATGTCTAAAAATAAATAAAAATTAACAACAAAAAAATACATAAACAAAGCTCACACTTTGGTTTGATTTATGTTGCAAATGTGGATATAGTGCCATATTATACACTATTGTTAAATACATGGCATTACAATATGCTATTGCATTGCATATGAATATGTTGATGCTTGCTTATGCATATGTTGATGCAAGCATATGCACGCATATGTTAATGCCTGCATATGCATTTGCAGGCTGTTGCATATGCAGGACTGCATATGCAATGCATCAGCCAAGCTTTTGGTTACATTAGCTTGTAACCAAGTTTAAAAAGCAATTGCAAATATGTCTTCTTGTTTGTTTTTTGGGGTAAAATGTAACCAAGAAAAAAGCAATTTCAGTTTTGGTTCCTTTTCTCTTTTGGGTAAAAATTCAATGCAAAAATAAAATCAATATTTTTGATTTCCTTTTTTTCCTATGGAAGCAAACAATAACAAGACAATCCAAATTTACACAGACGATAAAAGTCCAACAGTCCAGTCTAATAACGATAGCTAAAGTTCCCTAAGTAAGAAATCAAATATAGAAAATTATATATCAAATACCAGAACTAACCAATCAAAACTAAGTGCAACATCAGGACAATGGGCGGGAATCAGAGATATAAAAATCCAAAAAGATTTCAAGAAAGAAACTCAACTAAAATCCTTGCATAACCAGATAAATCTGATATAAAACAAGCATGTAATGCAAAAAGTGAAATAAGCATGGAAATTAAGGGCATTAATAGTGAGAAGTTTCAAGTAAAACAACTTCAAGAAGTAGAAATGCAAGATGGTGTAACTATCAAAAGCACAACACAGATATCCAACTCAAATCAACATCCCTACGAGGAAGTTCAACCTGAAGCAAACAATACAAACACAAGGCAAAGGAACACAAGGAAATCGAAAGAATTCAAATATCTAATATTAGAAAGAAAAAAGTGACCTAACCATTAAATGATTTTTTATTTGTTGAATAATTATGTTAAGTTAATTCAGACCAAACCAATGTGTAAGCTCTCACAACACCGATATCAACACCTTGGTAATACTTAAAACAATAAAGGCTAGCATTTGCTAATTTGGTTCTAAATTATAGTCTGTAGATTATAAACTACAAACAAGATATACAACAGTTAACGAATTTGTGCACAAGATTGTGCATATTAGTAATGCTAGTTGCATAAACATGCCGCTTAAATTTCAATGCATTATAAAGGGGGAAAACTCCTTTCAATGTAATATAATAATTATTTTAGCTTGTGTTTGTCACTGATTATTTGATGATTTTGTTCAAGCTATGTAACTAATAACTAATATTCTATAAAGAAGTCATTTTGTAAGATACCCTAAGTGTCCTTAAACTAATGGACTTTCAATTAAAAATGACAGGCCCTGGAAAAATATATCACAAATAAATCATGGTCATGCCAATAAAAGTCCGTTAATACTTATTTTCCTATAAAATAGATAGAAAGAAAGAAAGAGGAGGAGGCCGTAGAACACACACTCAACATAAGGAACAATAGATTAGTTGGACATCCAATTAAACTTTATTACCTTATCTAATATATAGAATTCAGTTACTTACAGAGTCAAGGAAGCAATAATATATAGCACTGTACTTGGTAAAATCTCCCAAAGTAGCATCAAAAGCTATATCAGGGCCAACTAAGAGTGCACCAGATCCAAAAATGCCAGATAGATTGACAATTGGACTAGAAATTAATCCAATACTTTCATTAATACCAGCATAATCATGGAAGCATTGTAATTCACCAATATTCACTTACACAAAAGATTTAGACAACAATTAAAGTATGATGCACAACTCTATAGGAAAAGTACAACTGTGTTTTCACCTTTTCAAACTTCTAATAGAGGGCTACAAAAGCGAGGATGGATTTCAAGCCAGGAGTAAGTTCATCGTATGTAATTGTTGTAATGAGCTGGCATAAAGAAAAATATTCAGTATCATTGGTTATTTCTAATGTTAAATAATTGCACATTGAATAGTGTACTAAGATGATAGATATACGTGGATATGGATGTTGTAGATGCTGGTAATGGTACGTTATCATGCATGTGTAAATGTACATGCATAACATAGAATACTAAAGAAGAGGGCCTGCATAAATATTATATTGGAGTTTGAGTTTTCTTTGATGTCAATAATGACATTTTTGTTCTTCAACTGAGACTGTATCTCACCGATGATTAAATCATTTTTCTTTGTACTCAAAGCTATACTAGCCTGCACTAAAAGTATAGGAAAACTATAACTAATCAAAAGTTTTCATTATGTATATTGATTGATGATATGCATGCTTCAAAAAGAATTATTTACAATCATAATATATCCACATAAAAGATTTACCCTCCTGTAGTTGTGCAAGAAATATTAAATCCATGTCAATACATATAAGATGTAATCAGTTAAAACAAACGAGCTATTAATAAATAAATCATACCAGTAACCAACCACAAGCATATTGATGTTAAACAAAATTCAGGAAGATGTATTGTTTTTCATGAAAAGAAAAATACTTACTAGAAAAGTATCAAGCAGTCTTTGTCTTATATTTTAAATTCTATATAACATTGTTACTTGAAAAAATCAGGAAGCACCATGAACCTATATATTTGAGTATATCAATAATAGATAAATATAGTAGAATGCAGTGTTGTCAACACCGATATATATTGAACATATTATCTCTAGAAACAGCAAAGGGAGTTTGCAGCTGTATCAACTTTTCTTGAATTTCAACATTCTACAATGTTCTAATCAAATTATATGGAAATTCTATGCATGCAAGATGAACAAAAGTTGACTAACAGTGCCATTACAAGTATTCTAACATTGAACAAGAACAATTAAGGTGTTTAAATTAATTTTTCTACGGATTCTTTTTTAAAATACACCCAAAATTCTCAAATACCCCAAATTCATGGTCTTTTGAGGTGGATCTTGTGATTTAGGGTTTGGAACCATATAAAAAGCAACAAATTGATTTGCTACTTTAAAAGAGAAAAATTGTACCTACTTGCTTTCCTCGTACTTCTTTACATTAGCATCGATCAATTGAACATCGCTTAGAGAAGCAGAAGCGCGATCTTGGCTGCGGGGACTACATCGTCGTGCCTATTACAAATAATTAACGATGTTTTCAGCATATTACAAATAATTAATATCCATTTTTCAATGCAAGGCCATGGATAATCATCAATACCTAACAGAGAGCAATTTGAGAGCGGGTAACGGGCCCAAGTTGTGAGCTTTAGGGAGGATACCTGAACCAAGTAAAAAAAATTCATGAATTGAAATTCGAACGGGAATCAAAATTTCAATTGCAATTTGAGATTAAAAAAAGAAAAATACCTTCCGAAGGTGGTGCTGGAACGAGGCGGAGGCAGAGGGGATGATAACTCTAGAAGGACTAACGAGGCAGAGGGGGTAACCCTAGAATGATTACAAGGCAGAAGGGGCGTAGAAGCGGAGGTAGCGATAACAAAGAGGGCAAAAACCCTAGATTGAAATTTTGATTTACAAAACAATGATAAACGTAAAAAAGAGATAGAAGCGTGAGAAATGGGATAAGCAAAAATAATAGACAAAAGGACAATCCTATCCATCCTGCTTTTAGGTATTTACGAAATTACCAGATTTGGTCACGGAAATAACCGTTGTAAAGGCTTGTAACGGAAATATCCGTTAGAAATTTGTAACGGTTATAACCGTTACAAATTGAAATGAAAAAACGTTACAAAAAGGCCTCTTTGGTGTAATGATTGTTGATCATTAACGACGTACTTGTGTTAAAATCAGTTTTTAGTTGTTTTAATACTCAATTTTGGATTTGTAAATGATATCTTTTATAGTAAGTATAAAAGATACCGGGAATGTCCAAAATGATATGCAATGACACCTTATTAAAAGGTTTAATACAGAACATGTAAAATGGATTTCTTATGTATCGGCAATAGGAATTCTCAAATATGTTATGTTATCTACGATATTATGATTTGTTTATGTATTTGATACATAAAGCAAATATCAGATCCAAATTAATATCATTGAATGGTGGTTTGGAGTGTTCTCTTGTATTTATGGAATACTAAAGAATTGTTTACAGAAACAACGAACTCCTTATGAAGAAGTGTTTGGAATCAAACTTCATAAATGATATTGAGTATAATATGTCAATAATAAAATTCAAGTTCGGAATCTTTAAGTTGGAAATATTCCTAATAGAAGAGATTGTGGCTGATTCAACGAAAATGTTGAGTACGTTGACTTGAATAGCGTGATAATAAAAGAAACGCGTATATAATAAATGCACAAATTTATAACTGAACCAAGAGTGATTCCAAATGTTTAGAATCTCATAAAATTGTTATATAATAACAATGTCGCGGTATAATTTGTAACAGAACTTGGAGCTCACTGGAAGTCAAGAGACATACTTCGAATTCTCCACATTATAAAGGTGGCTTATCAACATCGGAGAGAGTTGATTGACAGAGTAGATAACTGAAATGTAATAGCATACCCATTCACAGAGGAACTGACCCAATGGTTTTGAGGAAACCGATTGGAAAGGTTGGAATAAGATTTCATAACTGACCACAAGTGCAAGTGAGAGATTGATAGTGTTAGGGGTATGTCCTAGGGGCAATTATGTAATTGCTACATATATCTAACTCGATAACCAATCTTGTTCAAAATAAAAAGGTGCTTCTTTCTATTATGTACTTGATATAATGTATTATATTAACTAATTAATTTAATTAAAAATATATTTAATAGAAAATCCATAAATGGTATGTTTGATGATAGTAGTTACAAAATACTATAACCGTGAGTAATTTATCACAATGAAAAATAAATATATCATTTTAAATGTTCCTGGTCAATATGCATCAAGATTGGATATTAATGTATCCGTTGAGGCTAAGGTACATAATGCTCTTCAAATATTGTATAGTGTATTACTCATGATTGTTAGGGGGCACATAGGGGTTACATACTGATATTTATTGGATAACTATGGAAGGACTAACTTGATAGTTTTATGTTGGTTAATATAATTAAGGTCAGCCGAAAAATATCGATGTGATTGATTTACACAGTTCTCTTGACTTGAGAATACTATCAATCTTCAATATGAAAGCTCCGCTTTGATTATAGTCAAATCATGGCATGACATTCATCGAGTGACTATAGTTGGATCAAGTGGAAATATTGGAAGTAAAGCATTATTCAAGAGAGGATTCGTTTTCTCAGTTATATGAGGTTAGTATCACGGTCAATTCAAGTCAACTCAAAGTCTCTGTCCAGTGCATTTGGTTAATAATAATTGTTATTATTGAATCAAGAACTTTGTGTTTAGATTATAGAGTTGAATATGGACTATATTGAAATTTTGACCGTTACCAAATTCCATAAGTCCAAAGTGATATTGTTTTGACGAAGAGAATTGGTGTAAATAAAAGTCGCAACTAGGTAACGCTTAACAAAATAAAATTAGATTTTATCGAAACCAAGTAAGTGATAAATTTGGTCAAAATGTCACACCACCTGCTAAGTGATGTGTGAACATTAGTATTCGAATAGTTCGATATTAATCGCTGACCAAATTTACACCCGACAAGTCACACAATCGAAATGATGAATTCTCTTTTGACCAAATGATTTAATTAGATTATAATTATTATAAATTAATTAAATTAATTAATATTTATGAAATATTAATTATAAAACTTTGATTATGATTTGAGGAATAAATATTATTAAACATATTTATAATAGTTATAAATATATCAATCGATATACGCTATCGATAAGCAATTAAATTGGATTTAATTAAATAACATTTTCTTTGGGCTTAAATTGGATTTTGGCCCATCATGGTGGGTGAGAATTTCGACCAAAATATTGACATAAGGGGTGGCTCAAATTAGGTTAGAGATATTAGATTTTAGATGGCTCAGATTAAGGGAGAACTAGTGTAACGACCCATCATCTTGATAATTGAAACTATTAAATTAAATAAGATTTGAAATTTAATATTGCGAGAAATTAAAAGATTTATGGTTTATTAATGAGAAAAATAATTTGAATATGATTTAATAATATGGTTTGAATATTATTTACAATTGTTTTAATGTAATTTGAATTAATTGAAATAATTGTAAAGTTGGTTTGGTTATAATTGTAAATAAGGAATAAATTAAATGTTGGATTAAATGTTGGAATTATATGTTATAAATTGGAATTGAGTTATTATGGAGTATGAAATCAATTAATCAGTACGTAAATTTATTAGATTCTGTTTGTAAACAATAAATTTAGAAATGTGTTTGGATTACTAATATGACAATTATTTTAGTTATCGCCTTATTATTTAATCCATTGAAATTAATTGTAAATCAATTGAAATTAAATGTAATTAAATATTGCAATTAATATGAGTTAAGATGAAAACTGTAGAATATGAATGTAATAAAATGTAAACTAATGTTAATTATATTCATAAGGTAATAGTTGATTAAATAATAAGAGTGAGAATCAAAATAAAAGAATTGATTGAAATTAAAATATAATTAACCGAGATTTTATTATAGTTGTAATTGAATGCTTGATTAGTGCAATATTTAAATAGTGGATTTAACATGGAAAAATTATTTTAATAGATTATTAATTTCTATGTAATCAAGAATGATGAAAATGGTTAACTTTTAAATTTGAATTTAAAGGTGATTAAATTAATTTAATAATAATTTATTTAATTAACGTGAAAATTAGCCATTTTGGCCACTATCTCGGATTTCGACGAAACTAGTTTCATCGGATCCGTAACAGTGAATTATTGTAGGATTTCAAGTTTCATAGCGATCGGACTTGTCGTTTGATCGTGCGAGCTCGAAACGCGTAGAAATCAATTAATAGAATTTAAATGAATATAATTTGATTTTGAAAGCTAACTTCTATATACTATGGAATTAGGGTTTGAAACTAGTTCCATTGAGTTTAAAAATATCGAAAACCTATATTTCAATATATTGGATGACCTATTTTCGTTTCGGGAACGAAATGGGCTTTTCGGGTCATCGTTTTCATTTCGACCCAATTCGATCCGTCCATCCATCGTTATCTATCGTTGTCTATATATAGGCTGTTATAAACCCTAGCAGCCTTTTATTTTCTATTGTCTATACGTACATTTCTTCCTCATCTCCTCCTTCCCAATGGCAGACAATTCAAAACCCTAATTTCAAATCAAAATCAAAAATTCAAATTCATCAAACCCTGTCATATTATATATCGTTGGAAATCTCGCAACGAGCGTAATCTAGATCTGTTGTAAGTTTTTGCAATTGAGTCTCGGTTTGGCCAAAAATCAGTGGAGAAGCCTCGACCATCCATATTAGGGTTTTGATTTCAACGGTGGATCGTCGATTATACGACGATCGGATGGTACTGCATGGTAGAGGGCGATTAGAGGAGTGCATCCATGGTCTTAAATCATCTCCAACATGTCAGAATTCGCTAGAAATGACAAGATAATGGAGGTGGCGATGGTTGAGCAGGGAATGCCGGAGGTCAGTCGCGCGTGGCCATAGGCGCGGCTCGAGGCAGTGGTTGTAGTAGCATGGATGGATCAGTGAACGACAATGTAGAGGAGCTGCAATTGGCGACAATGGTCGTAAGTGCTGTGCGTACGTGAAGTTGAGCGAGGCTAGGGTTGTAGGAGGTTAGTCTAATTACAATATTGCCCCTATTTGTTTCTTTTTTAATTTAAATTTTAAACGTTCTAATACGCATAACTTTTTCGTACGAGCTCGAATTTGGACGCGGTTTCTTCCATTGGGTTCGTATCGAAATTTCGAATGACATGGAACTAGTTTGGTTGAATTCTAAGACTGTTGAATTTTGGGCTTTATTTGGATTTTAAATCGACTGTAAAACAAAGGTGAGTGATTTAACCAACTCACAAATACTAAACCTTCTTATGTTAGTTGAATTAAATTTATGATATGATAAGAATATTATTGGCCGCTATTTGGTAGTTTAATTTGACATTTTAATTTAATTTGAATTTATATTGAATTTAATTGCCATTTAAATTAATATTGAATTTAATTTGTTAGTTAAATACCTGATAACGATAACTGGTTAATTGTCGTGATTTATTAGTTAATTAAATGATGATTGTGATGGATGTTTATTTGTTGACATTTTGGATGATTGGTGTTATATTTATTATATATGTTGTTATCACACTGCAAGTTCCCTTGGTTTGTTGATAGGAAAATCACTATGGATTGAAATGATACATACCCTAACGATTGTATAGATTTAGAAAAAATTATATTTTGAACTTTACTTAGGATTGCGGGTTGAAATGATATATACCTGTAAATTTAAATTTTTGCGGGTAAAAATGGCATATATTCATATCACTTGACCATAGGGTAGAAAATTATATACGGACACTAGATTGGTTAAATTAAATGATTTTAAATCCTTAAATTTTGAATCCAGTTAAATGATATCATTTTAAATGAAATAAAATTAGATTTATACGAACTAAATTATTTTCAAAATCCAAGCTTTTAAAATGTTGAAATTGAAATTGGTTTAAATGAATTGTTTAAAGAATTTAAATTGAAATCTTAAAGTTGAATTTTGAATATAATTGAAATTTATCAAAATTGAGTTATTTTAAATGTTTGAATATTTAAACTTTGAAACCTATTGAATTTGAAGTGGTTTAAATTTGTAGTTCAAACATGGATTTGAAATCGATATAAATTGAAATGGTTTTTAACAAGAATTTGAATTGAAGCCTTTAGCCTTTTGAATTGAAATCGTTGAACTAAGATTGATTTAAATTGAATTTTTGGAACTAAAGTTGATTTGAATTGATTTGTGAATTTGAAAGACAATTCTAATTTGAAACTATTTTCGATATAAACTCTTTTAATATACAAACTCTTATAACATATAAACTATTTTTCTCATATAAACCATTTTAATATATTAATAATTTTAATACGTTAACTATTTTTAATATATAACTTATTTTAATATATAAAATATTTTTAATATATAAACAATTTTAATCTATAACCTATTTTTAATATATAAACTATTTTAATATATATATATATATATTATTTTAAATTTATAAAGAACTTTTGATATATTTATTTCAATATATAAACTATTTTTAATGTATAACTATTCCAATACATAATCTAATTTCAATATTCAAACTGTTTAAAGTTGGAACTGTTATGATTTAGATTTAATTGATTTAAATGTGAATATTTTGATATGATGGTTTAACCTATTTTGTGGTTATGATTTTGAAAACGAATACGATTTAAAGTGAATAATGATTTCGAAAGTGAATATGATTTGGAAATGATTATGATTTGGAAGTGAATATGATTTTGAAGTAAATAATGATTTCGAAAGTGATATGATTTTGAAGTGAATATGATATTTTGATATGAAGTATGAACTGTTTGAAATGTAAAAGAACTATCCGGTGTGTAAAATATAACGATTGGTTGTTAAAGAGACCGGGACCGACTATTGGCATACTCTCTGTCAATACCGGAACCACTTTAACAACTGTGTACGTGGTGGAGAATCCAGAACAAAGTAGGATGGTTTGGTGAACGCTACTGGTATGAGGTAAGAACGCAGCCCTGACCTTCGGGTCGGCTTGAGATGACTAAAGCAGGAGCAATTAACGGGCCAAATGAGGTCGCTCCTCCGATCGGACACACTTCTTCGATATCATATCTGTTACTTTGTGATTGATTTGGTGGTCACCTTAAATTTGATTATGGGAGTGTTGTTTCGAGGTGGGCGGTAGCTGCGACTATGCATTACCACCGGCCCGGAAGTGTAAACGGTAGAATCCTACCCCGGAAGTGTAGCTGTGCCTTGTCATCTGCCTTATCGAGCCCACTACAATTTTGGTTTGTGTTGTACCTGTGGAGTGCTCCCTGATAGCCCACTAGTTTACGATGAAGTTTACAGTACTATATAGACTACGACATTATATAAAATGTGTTAAGGGGGATATGGATAATGCCTTAATGCTATTTTAATACTTTACTTTACTGTAGACATATTATAATAGCGGATTGTATTATATATGTAGGTAGTTTAATGGATCCTTAGGAGATGGAATCCCGAACATCTCTTAAGTTATTGCACACATATTAGACACTGGATAGGAGATGTTAAATCCCGTAAATATCTCTGAAGCCGTTACACTCATATTTACTTATTTTGATTTAACTTATATAAGATCTTTTAGTTCTAACTCAAGTGTTTTGTCTTTTCATTACGCTCGGGTCAGCCTGAGCATTTTAGTGTTGAAGACCTTATTTCTGGAGGACAAAGACGGAGTTAAGTATTATATTATTATATTTATTCCACTGCATTATGTTGTTCCATTGCATTATTTATTTATTCCTACTGTATGTATAACTCGGATTGTATTGTAAATTGTATAATCAAATGTATATTATAAAACAACTTCATGAACTGTTTATTTGATTATTATATTTTATCATTCCGCTATGAGATTATGTGTTTTGTTTTTCCTTCTTTTCTCTTATTTTCTTGTTTACCCCATTAACAGTCCTCCTTTTTGAATAGTTTGAGTTGACATGTGTGGTTTATTGTCGATTTAAACCATTCAAAAAGGTGGGTCGTTACAACTAGTATGAGATGAGATCCACTATTTGCTCTCTTCTATCCACTATTTAAACATCTTTAACCCTAATTTCAAATCAATTTTGGCTGCCACTTTCATCTTCTATCGTTGGACGACTTCAACCCTAGGAGCCCCACCATATCAAACTCAAATCAATTCAAGATTAATTACTATCCGATAGTAAAAGGTCAACAATTCAAGGATTAGTAGTCTGTCGAATCGAAAAGCTTATTAGAGGAGAGAGTTCATCATTACTAGGTGTGCTACAAGACATCGGTTTTCAGTATATTATTCATTAAATCATAGTATACATTTCTTATTAAAATTTCATTATATATATATATATATTATACTGTTAGTTGGGTGAAATTCTTATATGTATTGTTGTTGTCACAAGCTAGATTGGTTATATCTATGTATTCATTTAAAAAACAATTTGTTTACATATAGCAGATATGTACAACTAAATTTTAAATATAATAATATCATTATTTTATTATATACATATATACACACACATAATTTAATTATATATATATAGTTCATATTTAATTACAATATCATTCTATGATAATAATTGATCCTATAATTTTATATATGTTTAGTTACAATAATAATAATAATTTTCGATGGTTGATATTTTTTATAAGTATTTATTATTTTCAACATTATTTAAATCAATATACTATCTAAATATATCATATAAAATAAAATATGTTTCAAATTTATTTTAAATTTTATAAAATTATTTTCACATAAGAATAGTTCTCGGCTAGAAAATGAGAATTAAAAATCAATTTTGTTATTTTTAAAAATTATTACAAATAATGACAAAAAAAGTAATTAAATAAAAAAAGATTTCGATCAAAAAAATTATGATTTTTTTTTCAAACTAAAAAAAATTTTATATAAAATTTTATGGAAATTTAAAATTTGGATAAAATGTTTTATAATTATTTTTTATTAATATTTTATCTATTTTCAAGTAAATAAATCAATTAATGTATATTTTAAAATAATAAAATGAATAATAAAATTTTATATTGCTATATTCATAATCCAAAATTAAAAAATTATTTTGTTAATATATACTTATATATATTTATATATATATAGATATTATATATATATATATTTAGATATTATAAATATGTTTATGTATAAATATATTTATATATTTAAAAAATCATATTATTTTGTCGTTATAAATACACATAAATATATTTGGTTCATAGTTTAAATAAAAGAAGAATTTTTTTAAAATAAAATATATTATGTATATGTATACACATATTATTTTAATACTTATTGTAATAATATATGCAGACATGCGCGTGCGCACACACAGATATATATATATATATATATATATATATATATATATGTGTGTGTGTGTGTGTGTGTGCGCGCGCGCGTGGGCGTGCATTTGTTTATGATATTTATAAAGTAACAAGTTTAAATACATATAAATATTTGGACAACATACTATATATATTAGATAAGCTAACGTATCTATTGCGATGTAAATCTCATCATCTATACACGGGCATGTTACACATGCACACATACATATATGTTTATGATATATATGTGTATATTTAAATGTATTAAAATATAAGATAAATAAAACTATATAATTTATAAATTTAAATAAAATAGGAGATTTTATTTAAATAAAATTTAAAAATGTTCTAAATGAACCAGACTTCATAGGCCCAATATATTTTTAATAAGGGATTTTATTTTTAAA
Source organism: Allium fistulosum (assembly GCA_030737815.1). Lineage (NCBI taxonomy): Eukaryota > Viridiplantae > Streptophyta > Magnoliopsida > Asparagales > Amaryllidaceae > Allium > Allium fistulosum. The sequence continues at coordinate 1,223,402,372 of CM060903.1, forward strand.
TTCACCGGTAACTTCTACTACAGGCTGGCCCAGTACCAACAATGGTATCAAAGCCCAATAGCCCATGCCATCTAAATTAGCCATGTTAGGGTTAACTATTAAGACCCAAAGGTTGTCCATATAGAAAAAGCCCGAATTTGAATTGTGCCTTGGGCTAATTTTCAAAATTGTTTGAAAATTAAAAATATAAGATTTTAAATTTAAAAGTTAAATTTAAAATAAGATATACATATGTTATGAAAGTTATAATATAATAAAAAAATTCAAAATGTTTGAAAATTAATATAAATTGATTTTGAAATTTTATAAAGTTTATTAATAAGATTAATAAAATATATTAATTAAATAAATAAATTAATTAATAAATACATAAATGTATTGTATATTATGATATATTTAAGTTGTTTTAAAATATTAAATTAACATAAGTATACCTGTATGTATATAAATGAATTTCAAAATTAATATAAATTTAATTTAAATTATTTAATTAAATAAATAAATTTGAAAACATGTGTCGACATACATAGGTAGGGTATGTTGATATCTCTTTGACGATACATGTATCGACGTACATAGGTAGGGTATGTCGACATAGCCTTGTTTTTTTTCGAAAAAAAGGTAATACATTTAAAGTGTTATAAAATTACGATATTTTGTAAAATTATTCAAACATCATTTTTAAATACTTTAATATATAAAACTCTTACAAAATATTTGTAGAAATATATTTTGAAAATAAAATAAATATTATGATAATAAAATAAATATTTTAATAAGGGAGTGTTCAAAGAAAAGAAAGTTGTTATTCAAGGACTTTAACGAATTAATCTAGTGTTTATTAACTATAATTTATAGTCTTGAACTCTTCATGTCTTTGTCTTTAAACTCATAGGTCTTCAATTATCTTGATTACATGTGTATATATATTAAATTGACATAAGATTACTTGAAATTCTTTTGGATTTATGCATCATACCATATCATAGAGTCAATACTCATAATGGTTTAATTGAACAACCAAGCATTATATATATTTTCAAAATTGTTAAGAAAATCATAGTTTCTTTTCAATGCGCGAGAATACTTATTAAACATTCTAATGCGATGTGTTCGCTTAAATTAGTTAATTTCATTTCACCCTATATTAATCAGTTTTATCCTTGGATCGTATCCAATTCCATTTTACTACCAATAATTTTTCCAAGAAATTCCTTCACTGTGAAGTTGGTGTTTCTTGAAACAACAATTGTTTCTCGATGTAACAGAATAGGTATTCATAAACACTTTATGAATTGCCTTTTATATACAACTTATTTTGTTTTAGTTACAAAACTTATGTTCAAAACATAAATATGTCATCCAATGACAGTCTTTCCTAAACTCCTTTTTGGGAGATTCATACAAGACCCCTCATGAACAATTATTACGTGTAGACTATCGACTCGCATAACATGCCAACTCCTTGGCCTAGAATATGTTGGGGTTTCTTATAAATCCTTATCTTGTATGATTTTTTAAACTATTGTTTAGATGAAATAATATTAACATTATGTACCGCTCTTAAGTACATGACCTTATAGAAGAAATTAACTCAACTTCACTTACAATTAATCGTACTTTATCCAACAAAGTTGATTACTCCTTATCAATACATCATCATGCATCATAAATATGAATGACTTTTGAGATTGATTCTTTATTCATTTGCAGGTGCATTTGAAACTCTTTCTAATATACTCACCTGTTCGATCAAAAAGAATCATTTCTATCGCACGTTGCATTAGTTACTTCCGTTGTATATTATATGGACTTGTCATAGACTTATACATGAGTATCAAATATGCATGTCCTTGTCTATGATAACTCATTAATGAAAATAACAAAGTACGTGGAACCGTTTTGGTATTAATAATTTAACGATTGCATATATCAATATGTATCAATCCAAAGAATTCATTAACTCTTATGATGCTCCCACTAAATGGATGCATTGCCCTTAATTGTTTGAGATATAATTAACCAGTATCATATGATTCATAATCATATAATAAAATTATTTTAACTACGGCTTAATCTAAATTCCAAAATAATTGTAAATAATTAGATACTTCTATATATTGCAATGCATCATTTTGTTGTTAAAACAAATATAGCCATTATAGTTTTAATTCATAACATTCACATTGAAATATAACTATGTCCATTTATCAGTCGACATTGGAAAAATTCATTATTTCATAAATAATGTTCGGTATGTTGTACAAAAACAATTTTCGTAACTTTATGCAATTAATAAGTGCTATATGGCATACTCCCATTATTTCCACCATTACTGTAACGACCTGGCATTTCGAACCGTTCAAATCGACAATCATCCACTCATGTCAGACTTGAATTGCTCAAAACAACAGATTGTTAATTTATATTTGGCAAAACTCAGCATATACAGTAAATAGATCAATCACAAAATCACAGACACGGAGTAAAGTAACAATAAGCAGTGAAATAGATAAATAGTCGTTCATGAAGCTACTATAGAATAACAGAGTCTAAATAAAATACATCAGAAATCTCAAATACAAAGATGTTACTAATACAAATGTCAATGACAATTCTGAACATAAACAACCGGAATATACTGAAATAACCAGAAAGCTGAATAGACAAGGACAGATCTTTGAGCAAAGCTCCAATCTCCAAAGGTGAGTCTCAAATGTTGTGACACTCAGTCTGACTCGAGCATAAAGTAGAACACAAAACACTCAAGTCAGGATTAACATTCTTATACCAGCAAATCAACTCAAGTGAAATGTCAAGTGAAATACAAAGTTACTCAAAGAATGTTTTGGATTCCACCCTTTAAGGATCCGTTAAACTATCTACATACATAGTACAATACGCTACATAGATAATGTCTATAGTAAAGTAAAATATTAAAATAGCATTAAGGTGTTACCCATATCCCCTTTAACACATTTTATATATTCCCGTAGTCTATACAGATACAGTAAGCTCCACCAAACCGGTGGTTTACTCGGGGAGCACTCCATAGGTACGGTACAAAACAAACTCGTAGAGGGCACGATAAGGCATGTGACAAGGCACGCGAGGCCAGGGTAGGATTCTACCGTTTGCACTCCCGGACTGGTGGTAACGCATAACAGCTACTACCGCCCACCTCGAGACACGCTCCCAAAATCAAAGGTGCACCCAATCAAATCACAAAGTAATAGAATGGTATCGAAGAAATGTGCTCGATAAGGGGAGCAACCCCACTTGGCCCGGTATAGCTCCTGTTTTAGCCACATCAAGCTGACTCGCGGGAGTCAGGGCTGTGTTAATACCTCATATGGAATCATCGCCAAACCATCCTACTTCGTTCGGGAATCTCCACCATGTACACAATTGTTAAAGTGGTTTTTGGTATTGGCAGAGAGTATGACAATATCTGATCCTGGTCTCTTTAACAACCAAACGCTTATTTCACACCGTGGTCATTTCATTTTCAAACAGTTTATACTTCTTATCAAAATATCATATTTATTTACCATATCACTTTCAAAATCATATCACTTTAAATCATATTCATTTCAAAAATCATAACCACAAAATAGGTTAACCCATCATATAAAAATATTAGCAATTAAATCCAATAAATCTAAATCATAACAGTTCCAACTAAACAGTTTAAATATTGAAAATAGTATATATATTGAAATAGTTATAAATTAAAAATAGTTTATATTTAAAAATAGGTTATAGATTAAAATAGTTTATATATTAAAAATAGTTTATATATTAAAAGAGTTTATATCGAACATTGTTTCAATTTAGAATTGTTTCTTCCAATTCCACAAATCAATTCAAATGCTCATTAAACCATTTTTAATTTATATCAATGTCAAATTGTAACGACCCAGAATTTTGAACGAATTAAATTGAGAATATTTAATTAATTTTAAATATTTGAACGGTAATTTAATTTGAATCCCCGATATAACTTTGAATTTGACGATTAAATCATATAATTTAATCTATTGTAAGGTGAATAAAATTTCGAATCTTCAGTTTAAGCTGAAGAAAAATATTTCGAAAGCTTTTAAAATTCGTAATGATAATACTGAAGATGATTGAAGCTTCAGAATCAAAATTTTAAATCGATTTGATCAGTTTTGAATTCATATCGTTCGAATCGATATTTAAAAATAGTCGTCCGAGGAACAGTCTCAGAATTCGACGAAACCAGTTCCATTGAGTCCGTAATATTGAATTATTATCGGATTTCAAATTTCGTATTGATCGGAGTTGTTTTGTAACCGTACGGTGAATAAACGCATTGAAATTAAATCAAATTCAATTTAAATTTTAAAATTTAAAATTAGTCAACCCAGCCGAGATTCTTTCTTCAGCCTGCTTTCTTTCAACATCGACACTTTTTCCTCTCTGCAAAGTCGCGTACTTCTTGTTCCCTCTCGTCCTTGAATCATCACTGTCTTCGTTCATTTTCAGAAGTAAAATGGCGGAAAACAAATTCGTTCGTTCAAATTAAAAATGGCCGCTTCATTCTTAAATTCACGTTAAAACTTAAAAACGTGACTCTCCTTCCATTCGAAAACAAATCAAACGAAATCCCTTCAGTTCCCAAATTCACCAATTCGAAATCAAAATAAAATCGATGCCGCTCGTATCCTCCTCTGGCAATCGCGAGTCGCGATTTCGAAGTAGTGTGGAGGCATCTCGCGCGCAAGGTTGAAGGACGTGGGGCGAGCGACTCGACTAGGGGTTCGTCTGGAATGGATGGCGTGGCGACACGGAGCTCGAAGTCGAGCAAGCGCGCGCGCGTGACAGCAGCGTCGCGATGGTGGCGACAAGGCGATAGCAGGCGATGAATCGCGTGGGGCGAATTCGTGGGCGAGGTGATCTCGGCAAAGGGCGGTGGTGGATCTGGCAGCTAGTCGAGCCCGAGCTCGAGTTCACGGTGGCGCGCAATCTGAGGCAGTATGGTTCATCGCGTTGGTGATGGTATCAGTAGGGCGGCAGGCTCTGGTTGACGAGCAGGGGAAGCTCGATGAGGTCACTGTTGAGGTAAGGCAGCGAGGTATACATTTAAATTTAATCTAATTTAAATAAATGAATAAATGTAAATATGTGAGACTTTATTTTACAGTAAAGGAATTTTAAAACAGTTCTGTTTCAATTTAAATTCATAAATTGGTATACAAAGGATATATATTCATATATGCATGAAAGCAGTAAGTATATATGCATATCTATTTCAATAATATAGGGAAACAGTTTTAAATATAAAGTCCGTTCTGTTTTAATTAAAATAGGATTAGAGGTAAATTAAGAAAAGATATATATATATATACAAGGTTGGATTTAAATTTAATTTTAAATTTAAATTGTTAGTTAGATAAATTTGTTAATTTAAAACGATTGAAACGAAAATAAATTGTTCAGTCTTTTGAATATTGATAGATTGAATAAAATTGTTTATACCAGGTTAAAATCGAGAAAACAAAACTGAAATGGAAAATGGATGCAAATTAAAAGCTAAGGTGAGATCTTCTCACTCAGATTTAATTTTGAATTGCAGTTATTGATTTGGTTGATTTGTTTGAATGTGCTATTAGATATGATAGGATATATCTATATATATAGCAGTATATACATATTGGCATATGTATATATTGGATTGATGATTTCCCGCCTCGTATAGCGGATGAGACCCTATTGCGCCGTTAGTAAGCGGATTTATAAAAACCTATATACCGCGATAATTCCGTACTGGAGCGGAATTGGTATTGTGCTAACATCTTTGGATGCAGGGAAACAGGTTGGAGGGATCCAACTAGACCCCTCACATTGATTGAATTTATTTCTATTGTGATATGAATCTGTGAATGATTATAGTGATGCTATTAATCATATTGATATCTGGAAATTGTTTGAAAGCTAAAATTTAGCTGAATGGATGTTTGACATCATTGGATTCCAAAGATAAACGAAATTGAATTTTTGAGATTCAAGTAGAAAATTTCTAAGTGAATCAATTTTTGAAATTGAAGAAATTTTGAAGAAAAGAATTTAAAAGTATAAAAGCTGTTTTTATAATCTTATCGAATAAATTCCAGAATAAAGTGAAAATGCTAAATAAATGGATTTCATAAAACAGTGATTTTAAATTGAAGAAATTAATTTAAATTTGGATTTTTAAATAGATTGAAAGAAACGATTGAAATTTATCTTCTTAAAAAGGAATTTATTTAAAAGAAGATAAGTTGGAAATTCAGTTTGAAATTTAATTGGTAAATTGAAATAAGTTGTGAAATCAATGTAAAATGGTTTCAATTTGAAGAATCCATTTTAAAACAGAATATTGAAAAATTTGAGAAAAATAAGGAATTTATTTTAGTAGTGATAAATAAAATTTGAAATCAATCTGTAATTGATTTAATATTTAGAAATGAATTTTTGAGAAATCAATATGGAAATTTTATTCAAACGTTGAAAATAAAATTAGAAATCAATATTGAAATTGATTTGGTATTGAAGCTTTTATAAATAGAATTAAAATTTATAAAAGTTGTTTATAAACCCAAAGTCACTTATTTTGGTAAGTTAAATATAGAAGTTGATAAAAGAAGGTTTATAAGTCGAAGTTGTTATTAAAAAGAGAAATAGAATTTATAAACGTGCTTATCAATTTGAAAATAGATTGAATGTGATAAATTTAATATAGAAGATTATTTAAGAAGATATATTCACGTTTTTTGAATAGCGAATTTTTATTGAAATAAAAATGTGTAGAAATGATTGAAGTGGGGTTAAGTAAATTTTATTCACGATTTTGGGCAGTGAATATATTGTTAAGTAAAATGGATTCATTTTTGAAGAAGTAATATTTTAAAAATGAAGTTAAACATTTTAAAGGTGTTTTAAAATGTGTTATGAATCGAAAGCATAGATTTCAACATTTATTGTTGAAATAGACGTTTTCGAGAAATATAAGGAAATGGTGGACTATAACACTGTTGTTATAGTAAATGATTTCCGAAAGGAAATGTTTTTATATAGTATTGGGATTTACATATCTATCTTAATTTCGAATCCCAATACTAATGATTTTGAGTCGTCGTAACGATGTTTTACGTAACATTCGTTTTGACTCAAATTGATGTTGTTATAGAAAATGGATTTCCTTAAAGAATGAAATATATACTTAATTGGATTTAAGTATATCGAATATTTTCCAAGTGTTGAAAATAAATAGATTTGTGAAATACTTATTTTTAAATAAGTATGGAATGTTTTCCAATATGAAATGAACGTATTTGAGATTTATCTTCTTAAAGATAAATCGAAATCGAACATTGAAAACGATTTGAAAATCGTATATCAGTAGATATTTTGAAAGATATAAATTCACTATGGAATTTATAAAGGAAAGGGAAACTGTTTAAAAAAATAAACGTTGATTTACTTTTGAAGTGTGGAAATTTTTATATCTAGTAAAGATATTTTGAAGATGAAATAATTTGGGAAAATTATTTGGAATCTGATGATGTTGCGCATCTTTATTGATAGTTAAATAACCGACTATCAATATTTACCTTTAGATAGGTATTTGTTGTGATTGGATGAATTTGAATGCCACACTTATTTTTGAAATAAACGCTCACTATTCGGGTTAGCCGGGAAAGGACCATGGGGTCGTATAACCCATTCCGAATATGTGATACGTCGTTATGAATTGCATTTGAAGACCGGTGTTGAAGACCGGATATTTTTGAAAACGGAAGGATTACCGTCGAGTTACTCTACATCGGCTGATCTCCGGTTTAGAGGTTTTATCACCCTTAGTGACGGGAAGTCCTGACGTGATTGAAAACTATCCGGATGTGCAAGGGCTTCGTGAGAAGTGCCTTCGGTTCTGTTCGATCCCGGAACAGACTTATATGGATTGTGTGTCTGACGTTACAATTTGAGATATAAAGCTGATTTCTTTCAAATACATTTCTGTTGGTGGCGGAGAATTTATTCTCTTAGCTTAACACCCTTCTCTGAGACGTACGAGCTCAGAGGTTATGTAGTTGAAATTTATCAGCGATATATCCCAATTTGGTAACGTGGCATACTGAGTGTTGCTGTGAAATGATCAGTGTTTGATCATTTGTGATATGATCATTTGCTTGATCTTATATCTTTGTGATCATAGGTTGATCATTTTGTTTGACCCGAAGCAGGGCTTTTTGTAGAAAGCGTAGCTTTGTGGACGAGACTTCGTCGAGCCTCACACCCCGGAAATGGTCGAAACAGGAAGGATGCAGCAAGGTTCTAGGGAGTAGCGCCCCTTAGTGTATGTCATTCCTTCTGGATAAAGGTGGTATCATGGTATGGAGCCCAGATACTTAACCTCTGTGGTTACTGCATTATTATTATCTATGTGGTTTGTTGGAAATCGGGGATCCTCGGGAAGATCGGTGACGATCGGGGGATGGCATACGCGTGTCAGTAGTTACCTATTTTTGCAGAGGTAACCCGGCCTTGTGTTGGCAGAGATCCGGTTAGGTTCTCGGGTCGTCTATTCCAGGGACGTACCCATCGTGGATAGGAAGTTCCTTAGCCTGACCATTTGTTGGAAATCCAAACTCCAATACGAACTTTGTACGGTATTAGTTGTAGAACCTGCCATTTACGTACGGTGGTCACCACTGTTTAGATGGTAGCTATAGTAGGCATACGATACTGGTCGTATGTTGGCTAAGATTAATATTATACTTTCGAAATGTTTTCTACACTATGCACTAATAATAATATCAAAAAAATGATTTGATTTTGCGTAGTAAGCATCTTTGACTATCATAAGAAGAAATCTCCTCCAATTCTGCGTTTGCATTGTGTGTGTGGTGGGAGGTCTTATGGTAGTTTCATTTTCCAAAAGCATTGCGAATTTGTTTTATTTTCTTGGTGAAAGAATAACTGTTTTACGATCTCACACCAGTCACCATGACTGACTCGGAGTTTATTGTTCCCTTCTAAACTCTGGGTGCCCACCAATTTCCACACGGGCAGCCTAGAGTTATGTTATCAGGATATTCTGGATATTCTGGAGCTTTGGAGATGAGCTGGATGACGAGACGTAGTATTTGTATCTGATAGTATTTATTCCGCTGTGTATTCTGTATGAGGACAAGTTTATATAACTGCCCATTGTTGTATATTGACTCTGATGATTGATGTATGTATAAAATGATATAGTTCTTTGTTTTAAAGATTACTGATTTATCTATTATATATTGTTCCGCTGCGATATGTGAGATTCTGATATTGTCTCTGTTCTGTGTTTCTATTGATGTCGTTCTGATGTTTTCTGTTGTTCTTCTTCTTTCTTTCTTCTCTTTTCTTCTATCTCCTTCTTCTTCTACTTTTTCTTTTTCTTAAAACCCTCACTATTGGAGTTTCCGGCACTCGATTGCTCGGCAGTCGATAAAGTGAGTATCGATGTCGAATTTTCGAAAGTCGAAAATTCTGGTATGTGACAAAGTGGTATCAGAGCATATGGTTAAGCGACAACCCTGCTCTGTTGGGTGTTACTCATTAGAGATAGAGTCAGCAGTACTCTAGAATGAGTGTGAGTGTAATAATAGATATGAGCGCGTATTTGTTAGTGAATATAAAATTGTTTTGTATTGTGATGATTGGTTTATTGAGTGGTATATGAACCTTCGTCGGCACAGTCTTGCAAAACTGTATCGAAGGGGTTTCTAAACACTTGAATAGAACAATTCGGCACAGTATTGTTTTAAATAGGGTAAATGAGATAATTTTACCCAAAACTATTTTTGGATATAAAAGAAAGGATTTTTCTATAAATTTCTATAGTATATGGTTGCATGGTTGTTAGAAGTGATAATATTAATCTATTATCATTGAAATTAAATGAGAAATTGAAATCGTAACTCCAAAGTTAAGAAATAAATCCATATACAAATGAAATTTAAGAATGTAAATTATAATTGTGACTTATAATTTAAAACGGAATTCCAGAGAAGTATTTGGAAATGTTTGAAAAGGATTTGAAAATTTTGGAGATTTGGAAAGTTAAATCGTTTTTGATTTGAAAATGAATTTCAAGGGTTTTGAAAAATGTTTTGGAGTAATGAAAAGCTCTAAACTCTTTTAGGTCGCTGGAAAATAATTCCGATGATGATCGCGACATCACCGGTGTTCATTTTCGGGTTTCCAAAAGAGAAATTGCTGCCAAATTGTTTTAAAAGGAAGTTGTTTGAAAAGTTGGGTTTTGTTTTGAAAGTTCAAGGGATGATTTGAATTGTTTTCAAAATGGTTTTGAAAAGGTTGAAAAAGACTCTGGAATACTATAAAGAATATTTACGGAATATTATTGAATTGATAACTTATACGAATAGAAATTGTTAATGTGAAATATGAAATTGTGATTGGAATTAAAGTTCCTTAACAAGTGAAATCTATAAATGTGAATTGAAAGTATAAGGAAAGAAATTCATATATGAATAAAAATTATGAATATGAATTGTAAATATGATTTACAAATGAAAATAGTATTCAAAAAAAGATAATTGAAAATAAAATTCCTTAATGAAATGGAATTGTGAATGTGAATGTATAAATGATTGTATAAATCAAGATGTAGATAAGTTGATAACTTATAGAATATTGAAATTTGATTAGAATGAAATTCAAATTGAAAAACGAATGAATTAGTGAATGAATGAATAAATTGCGATTGCAAGTGCCAGAAAATGAAATTGAATGTTAAAATTCATTTTTGAATTTGAAAGTAAATAGAACTGGAATTGAATTTGATAAATGAAGTATTAAACTGAAGGTTAGTAAGTGAAGCTAATTGATTATTGACCAAATGGATAAGGTTTGAACGAATTAAATTCAATGATTATAAATGAAGATAAATTAAATTCCAATAGAATTGAAAATGTAAATTATAAGTTCAAATGAATGTGAAATGAAAAATTGAACGAAATTGAATATGTAACTTCAATAGCGAATTTAAAGAGGATATAAGAAGTATATATTGAAAATTTGTAATCGAATTTGCAAAATGATTTGAATGCTGTAACTAGATATAATGGCTAGTAGGATATACAGGTGTATAAAGGGATTGGAAAATTTATTTCACAGATAATTCGAATTGCTCGAAAAAGGTATGTATTTAAATTTGAATATGAGTTTTTGATGATTTCTTGCCTAGCCGCTTGGCTTTTTCTTTTCTTTTTTGAAATCTGAGAGTCCGTAGGGACGTTTTGTAGTCGTACCGTATTAGCCGCGCAAAGGAGACGCTGGCGAAATTTTTTGAAAATTCCGAGTGTTAGAAAATTTTTGAGAAAATTTTGAAAGTTAAAATTTGAATTTGAATTCAAATTTGAATTGTTAAGAAAACAATGATGTTTGAAAACTATGAAAGGTTTAGAAATTTAGTTGAATGATAACGAATCTTTAGTAGGAAGATTTGTTTTGGAAAATTTGATAAAACTATTAGATGTTGAAAAAAATAGTAGACGAGTTAAGGACATTTTTCCTAACTTGTAATTTCGAGGACGAAATTCTTTTAAGGGGGGAAGTTTGTAACGACCCAGAATTTTGAACGAATTAAATTGAGAATATTTAATTAATTTTAAATATTTGAACGGTAATTTAATTTGAATCCCCGATATAACTTTGAATTTGACGATTAAATCATATAATTTAATCTATTGTAAGGTGAATAAAATTTCGAATCTTCAGTTTAAGCTGAAGAAAAATATTTCGAAAGCTTTTAAAATTCGTAATGATAATACTGAAGATGATTGAAGCTTCAGAATCGAAATTTTAAATCGATTTGATCAGTTTTGAATTCATATCGTTCGAATCGATATTTAAAAATAGTCGTCCGAGGAACAGTCTCAGAATTCGACGAAACCAGTTCCATTGAGTCCGTAATATTGAATTATTATCGGATTTCAAATTTCGTATTGATCGGAGTTGTTTTGTAACCGTACGGTGAATAAACGCATTGAAATTAAATCAAATTCAATTTAAATTTTAAAATTTAAAATTAGTCAACCCAGCCGAGATTCTTTCTTCAGCCTGCTTTCTTTCAACATCGACACTTTTTCCTCTCTGCAAAGTCGCGTACTTCTTGTTCCCTCTCGTCCTTGAATCATCACTGTCTTCGTTCATTTTCAGAAGTAAAATGGCGGAAAACAAATTCGTTCGTTCAAATTAAAAATGGCCGCTTCATTCTTAAATTCACGTTAAAACTTAAAAACGTGACTCTCCTTCCATTCGAAAACAAATCAAACGAAATCCCTTTAGTTCCCAAATTCACCAATTCGAAATCAAAATAAAATCGATGCCGCTCGTATCCTCCTCTGGCAATCGCGAGTCGCGATTTCGAAGTAGTGTGGAGGCATCTCGCGCGCAAGGTTGAAGGACGTGGGGCGAGCGACTCGACTAGGGGTTCGTCTGGAATGGATGGCGTGGCGACACGGAGCTCGAAGTCGAGCAAGCGCGCGCGCGTGACAGCAGCGTCGCGATGGTGGCGACAAGGCGATAGCAGGCGATGAATCGCGTGGGGCGAATTCGTGGGCGAGGTGATCTCGGCAAAGGGCGGTGGTGGATCTGGCAGCTAGTCGAGCCCGAGCTCGAGTTCACGGTGGCGCGCAATCTGAGGCAGTATGGTTCATCGCGTTGGTGATGGTATCAGTAGGGCGGCAGGCTCTGGTTGACGAGCAGGGGAAGCTCGATGAGGTCACTGTTGAGGTAAGGCAGCGAGGTATACATTTAAATTTAATCTAATTTAAATAAATGAATAAATGTAAATATGTGAGACTTTATTTTACAGTAAAGGAATTTTAAAACAGTTCTGTTTCAATTTAAATTCATAAATTGGTATACAAAGGATATATATTCATATATGCATGAAAGCAGTAAGTATATATGCATATCTATTTCAATAATATAGGGAAACAGTTTTAAATATAAAGTCCGTTCTGTTTTAATTAAAATAGGATTAGAGGTAAATTAAGAAAAGATATATATATATATATATACAAGGTTGGATTTAAATTTAATTTTAAATTTAAATTGTTAGTTAGATAAATTTGTTAATTTAAAACGATTGAAACGAAAATAAATTGTTCAGTCTTTTGAATATTGATAGATTGAATAAAATTGTTTATACCAGGTTAAAATCGAGAAAACAAAACTGAAATGGAAAATGGATGCAAATTAAAAGCTAAGGTGAGATCTTCTCACTCAGATTTAATTTTGAATTGCAGTTATTGATTTGGTTGATTTGTTTGAATGTGCTATTAGATATGATAGGATATATCTATATATATAGCAGTATATACATATTGGCATATGTATATATTGGATTGATGATTTCCCGCCTCGTATAGCGGATGAGACCCTATTGCGCCGTTAGTAAGCGGATTTATAAAAACCTATATACCGCGATAATTCCGTACTGGAGCGGAATTGGTATTGTGATATGATCATTTGCTTGATCTTATATCTTTGTGATCATAGGTTGATCATTTTGTTTGACCCGAAGCAGGGCTTTTTGTAGAAAGCGTAGCTTTGTGGACGAGACTTCGTCGAGCCTCACACCCCGGAAATGGTCGAAACAGGAAGGATGCAGCAAGGTTCTAGGGAGTAGCGCCCCTTAGTGTATGTCATTCCTTCTGGATAAAGGTGGTATCATGGTATGGAGCCCAGATACTTAACCTCTGTGGTTACTGCATTATTATTATCTATGTGGTTTGTTGGAAATCGGGGATCCTCGGGAAGATCGGTGACGATCGGGGGATGGCATACGCGTGTCAGTAGTTACCTATTTTTGCAGAGGTAACCCGGCCTTGTGTTGGCAGAGATTCGGTTAGGTTCTCGGGTCGTCTATTCCAGGGATGTACCCATCGTGGATAGGAAGTTCCTTAGCCTGACCATTTGTTGGAAATCCAAACTCCAATACGAACTTTGTACGGTATTAGTTGTAGAACCTGCCATTTACGTACGGTGGTCACCACTGTTTAGATGGTAGCTATAGTAGGCATACGATACTGGTCGTATGTTGGCTAAGATTAATATTATACTTTCGAAATGTTTTCTACACTATGCACTAATAATAATATCAAAAAAATGATTTGATTTTGCGTAGTATGCATCTTTGACTATCATAAGAAGAAATCTCCTCCAATTCTGCGTTTGCATTGTGTGTGTGGTGGGAGGTCTTATGGTAGTTTCATTTTCCAAAAGCATTGCGAATTTGTTTTATTTTCTTGGTGAAAGAATAACTGTTTTACGATCTCACACCAGTCACCATGACTGACTCGGAGTTTATTGTTCCCTTCTAAACTCTGGGTGCCCACCAATTTCCACACGGGCAGCCTAGAGTTATGTTATCAGGATATTCTGGATATTCTGGAGCTTTGGAGATGAGCTGGATGACGAGACGTAGTATTTGTATCTGATAGTATTTATTCCGCTGTGTATTCTGTATGATGACAAGTTTATATAACTGTCCATTGTTGTATATTGACTCTGATGATTGATGTATGTATAAAATGATATAGTTCTTTGTTTTAAAGATTACCGATTTATCTATTATATATTGTTCCGCTGCGATATGTGAGATTCTGATATTGTCTCTGTTCTGTGTTTCTATTGATGTCGTTCTGATGTTTTCTGTTGTTCTTCTTCTTTCTTTCTTCTCTTTTCTTCTATCTCCTTCTTCTTCTACTTTTTCTTTTTCTTAAAACCCTCACTATTGGAGTTTCCGGCACTCGATTGCTCGGCAGTCGATAAAGTGAGTATCGATGTCGAATTTTCGAAAGTCGAAAATTCTGGTATGTGACACAAATCCTGGTTTGAACTTCGAATTTAAACCACTCCCAATTCAATAGGTTTCAAAGTTTAAATATTCAAACAATTCATAATAACTCAATTTGATACATTCCATTTATATTTCAAAAATTCAACTTTAATTTTATTTAAATTTGAAATTATTCACTTAATCATTTTTAATAACATTTAAATAAAATTTCAAATTACAAATTTAAATCAAAATTAAATATTCAATTTTATTTTTATTTAAATTTGAATATATTCACTTAATCACCTTTAATCAAAACCAGTTATCAAGTTATAAAAATCATATCTTTAAAATCTCAAAACTAATAAGTTTCAAATTAATTTTTTTTTAATTTAAATACAATTCTTAAACTAATAAAATTTCAAGTCCACTTTAGCTTGTCTTTCCAATCCATATTTACTTAAGTTATTACAAAATTTATTTTAAAAATATTAATATAAATTGTAAATAAATATTTAAAACATATTATATATATTAGTTAAATGCAATTTTGTTAAATTATATTATATTAAATTATTATTAAATTAAATCTTATTTTACTAAATATATTGTATAAAATCTTATTTTATATATTTAAAAATAATAAATTTATAAGTAAAATCTAAAAATTTATATTTTTCAAAACTTAACTTATCAATTTAAAATTTCCAAAACATATAATTTAAAAATCTAAATTTTACACATATATTAAAATAAAATATTTATATTATATTTATAAATCAGTTTTTATTAAAACCCATATATTTCCTTTCAAACTTTGGAAATCATTTTTCAAAAAAATAGACCAACGGTGTCCGTATATAGTTCTCTATCCCATGGTCAAGTTATATAGATATTTATCATTTCAATCCGCAATTTAAATTTAATATTTTACGGGTGTGTATCACTTCAACCCGCCTTCCCAAAATTCAAAAATCAATAAAATCGCGTGGGTTTATCATTTCAACCCATAACGATTTTCCCTAATCTATAATATCGTTCGGGTATGTATCATTTCTACCCATAGGGAATTTCTAATTAACAGGGAACTTGTAGAGTGAGAGCAATAGAACAATAATAACATAACATATCAATGATGAGCATATATCAAAATTAACAAATTTAAATATCATATCTATATACAAAGATGTTATGGTGTCATATATCAATCAGGTGAACAATTTAAATATTAACATATCATATTCAATAATTTAATTACTAACAAATTAAAATTTAATAACACATTTCAATCGTCATTTCACATGAATTAAATTTACTATATATAAAAATACTAATCGTGAGTGATTGTTCACCTTTCGTGGCTAGAGAAATTTAACGATGAAATGAGCTACGAATTCAAGCACAAATTCCAAAGCACGGCACGATGAACACGAATTCAACGAGCAAAGCCGATAGTTTGAAATTGATGAAAACAAATCAAAACTAGCTTGATATAAATGGAAACAATATACACACACACACACACACCCTTTTTTTCAATAAGAGAGGACTAGGCTGAGTTCTGGACTGTGGAAGGGCGTGGCACAAGCGTTTGTCAGGTTTCGGAAAGGTGCAGGTTACTCAAACAAATATACATGTAGACTATATATATGGAAACAAATATGCAGGCTATTCAAATAAATCTATATGCAGACCACTATATAATATACAACTAAATATATACATGTAGGCTAATATATGCAGACATTATATAATATACAACTAAATATATATATATACACACATATATACATATATATATACACACAGGCTAATATATGCAGACACTATATAATATACAACTTAATATATATACACACACACATACATATGCGGCTACACAACAACCTATAGGCACACTATATATATATATGCAACAAATATATATTTGCTGCTAACAAATAAGGAGCCGTCAGGTGATGTGACTATAGGAGTGGCGAGCTACTACCTTGGTGCAGGGAACAGAGGCGGGAGGAGCAAGGCGGTTTGGTGAGTGGTGGGGCTAAGAGGCTGACATGGAGGAAGCATGCTATATGGTCGGAGGGATCTAACGTGGTTGGCTTAGAGGGTTTAATGTGGGGTTGTCGTGTCAAGCTTAGGGTCTGGAGGGTTCGTTGGCGACCGAGGAAGGTAGGCGAAGGGTTTGAGTGCAGATCTGGAGCGGGCGAAGAGGAGATGCTTATGGGGTTTGGGGTTGATGCGGTCGGGCTTAGATGGTTGGAGGAGAGGGGTGTTGTGGTGGCTATACAAGTGGGTTTCGATCAATGGCTTCTGTGATGATGGATACGACAGTTCACAACTAATATATATGTGGAAGCTTCGGTTTGCAGGTGTATTCGTGGGCTTATATGGCCGAGGAGGACAGCCGGGTGGAGGAGAATGGGCGAAACGCGGAGGAGGGAGAGGGGTAGAGTCTCGGCAGCACGCGGCTAAGCACATGGGGATTAGGTTCAGAGGAAAAACCTGTTGGAGCAGTGGGCATGAAGAAATGTACATGCATGTTTTCAGAAATATATAAGAACTTTGCTTCTCTTTTTTTATAAAAGAGGAACAAAACAGAGAAAGGAGAAGCCAATATATTTGAACCGGTAGGGATGGCAAAAGTTAGATATAATTTCTAGGAATATAAAATGCTAGTGACCATTCATTTTCACGGGGATTATGAAAGGACACAGGACACCAAAAGATTCCAAACGGGTATCGATACGACCCATTTGTTTTGCCGATTTCGCCGCGTACCGGATGCCAAAATACAGGAATGAATATACTGCGGCGGTCAGCACAACGAGACGAACAGAATGGTACACAGATATAAGTGGTACGATCATCCTACAAAAATTGATATTCGCTACCAAACTTCTGCTAATTTGCCAAAAATAAGATAAACAAAGCTATAGCAGTCCAAATTTGGCGAAACAAAATATGACTCTTACTCAGTTAATGTTTTACATTTTTATTATATAAAAATATTTAGGTTTCAAAAATATTTAATTTCCATCAATTTAACTGATTTTAAATTGAAATTGAAAATTAAACAACATAATTAACTTTCATATTTTCCAACGAAAATCTGCCATTTGCTATGTTTAAATAGATGCATACCAAATATCAAATTTTCATTGATAAATTCTATTATTTAATTTCATGAAAAATTTAGTTAATTACGTTATAAAAATCGTTAAAAATTATAGGCCGTTACACTCTCCCCCACTCAAAACTTTTCGTCCCCGAAAAGGAACGAGATAGGAGAATAGAAGCAAACATAATATAAGATAGATTCAAAATACAAAATACAATAATTAATTCAAAACCATATATTTCATTATTTTTAAATTGATTAATATTCAACAAATTTGGTTTCAATTCATTTTATTCAATCAATAAATATTCATTGTATTCACACTTGGTTGATTTCAATTCAATGTATCTTCATTCAATTGATTTTTTTTCAATTTATTAACATTTGTTACAAAAAATTCCTTTCAAAACAAAATTTATTTTATTTAACTCATTCATTTAATTCATTCGACCTCACTTAAGTTAATTCCACTTATAATTCAATTTCAACTATTCTTAAGTTCATATTTATTTACTTAAATAGCATTCTCTATTTATTATTCAATTTATTTCACTTAACATATCTTATAATATCCATTAAATTTATAAATATTCATTATAACAACTCAATTTTTATTTATAAATTCCCTTATCAAAATTTCATTTTTGGACATCTTATTACTTACATTTATATTGTATATTATTCGATTACATATTCTCATTACATTCAACTTTTCCCAGGTAAGTTTATTAATGTTTCTGAGTGTAATTGAGCACTATACAAATTTACCTTTTATTTACAATATTTTATTAAGCAAGAATTTAGTTTGAACACTTTTATTACTTAAGTTCTCTTGTATAACTTCAATTACATATTCACACAACATTTAACTTTTAAAATATTCAAGTAAATTATATATGTTTAGAGTGCAATTGAGTATTATACAAATTAAATTTATCCTAGTTCAACTGTTTCAAGTTGTTTAAATCTCATTTCTTATTTTGAACACTCCAATTATTCAAATTTTCTGCTTCATTTCAATAATTGAAAACTATTTCTTAACATAAAACTTGAGAGTTAAATTTTCGGTTTCTCTTCAAACCATTCTGAAACACACACACACACACATATTCTATACATCAAATCACCGAAATTTAGTTTGAACAAAAGTGTAGTTAAGCTACTAATCGGTCTCCCCACTTTGAGACTCGAAAATGAATGTCGATGATGTTGCAGTCATCACCGAAATTATTTCCCAGCGACAAAAGAGGAGAGTACTGACTTACTTCTTTTGAAAATTCTTTTAGAAACAATTTACATTCGAAAATACTTTCAAATAATATATTTTTCAAAACTTGGAAACCAAATATTAAAAAAAGAACCGAAAATTTAATTCCTAAATCTTTAATTGAAATTCATTTCATTTTCAAATCCAATTTATAATCCATGTTTAAAGTTTCAATTCCTTACAATAGACAACTATACTTAATGGTAAATGATAATCTAGTACTATCATTTCTAACAACCAATTCATTTAACCGTAAAATTTTTAGAAAATCATACTTACATATAAATATAATCATACATAAAATTATTTCATTTACCAATTTTGAAAATAATATTGTGTCAGTTTGCTCTGCTCAAGTGTTTCGAAATTCCTATCGATAGCGTTGGCCAGATGAATCGATCGAAACCTCAAATCAAACTTAACAACTCAAATAACACAACATAAAACATTTATATTAATTACTAATTTAGAACAAAGATAGAGATTCAAATCTAGAGGAACCCTTATCAAAGAGAATTTCTAACTAAGAAGATAGACTCGAAAGGAAGACAAGATAATTAAATTACAATAGAGGTAAGAATGATAGACTTACATTAATCACGGCGACCTTAACCGGGTCAACTGAGATTTAGAAAAGACGAGAATATCATCAACAGAAACTAGGACAAACTTGTTGAGAACATCGTGGTTAATCCAAAGGGTATGACTAACCATTTACAGAAACCATTCATCTAGGAGGAAGGACTACAGGTCGAGCTCCAGGAATATGATCGATGCGGAATTCAATTTCCCGCTTGGGAGGAGAAGTGCTTCACCAAACATCAGGATAATCCTTGACTATCTGGGTGGATTAAAGATTACTAGGTTGAAAATCAAGCAGTCGGAAAGATAAACTGCCAGAATGATTCTGAGGCAATCGATATTCGATCATAGGAGAATTACCCTGGTCGTCTACTAGAGAAATGATTCGGGCTTTGAAAGGGATAATAACATCATAATCGAGGACGTAGAAATCTCCGGTGAATCGATGTTTGTTGTAAAGGAGTTTCACCCCTTTTGCAAATCATGCTAAGGTTGGCGGAACCGTCGATGGGATTAATCACATACAAGGATGAAGTTGTCAATTGAGGTGCAAGATGTGCTCAAATCGATTACCGAGAACAACAAAATTAGAGCTATGGGATGCTCCAGTATCAAAAGAACATGAACGGAAAAAGACAAGAATGAATTTAAGAACAAAGGGAATAGTTCCATAATTAAAAAGAAATCCTAATTCAGAAGGATCCTAACGAAGATTTTCAAGCTTGAACGAAGATGATTCTATAATTAATTTTTACTCCATATGCTAAGTTTTTCCTAAACCAGAGCTCTAATACCAACTGTAATGACCTGACATTTCGAACCGTTCAAATCGACAATCATCCACTCATGTCAAACTTGAATTGCTCAAAACAACAGATTGTTAATTTATATTTGGCAAAACTCAACATATATAGTAAATAAATCAATCACAAAATCACAAACACAGAGTAAAGTAACAATAAGCAGCGGAATAAATAAATAGTAGTTCATAAAGCTACGATAGAACAACAGTGTCTAAATAAAATACATCAGAAATCTCAAATACAAAGAGGTTACTAATACAAATGTCAATGACAAGTCTGAACATAAACAATCGGAATATACTGAAATAACTGAAAAGCTGAATAGACAAAGACAGATCTTTAAGCAAAGCTCCAAGCTCCAAAGGTGAGTCTCAAATGCTGTGACACTCAGTCTGACTCGAGCGTAAAGCAGAACACAAAACACTCGAGTCAGGATTAACATTCTTATACCAGTAAATCAAATCAAGTGAAATGTAAAGTGAAATACAAAGTAACTCAAAGGATGTTTGGGATTCCACCCTTTAAAGATCCGTTAAACTATCTACATATATAGTACAATACGCTACATAGATAATGTCTATAGTAAAGTAAAATAATAAAATAGCGTTAAGGCGTTACCCATATCCCCCTTAACACATTTTATATATTACCGTAGTCTATACAGATACTATAAGCTCCACCAAACCGGTGGTTTACTCAGGGTGCACTCCATAGGTATGGTACAAAATAAACTGGTAGAGAGCGCGATAAGGCATGTGACAAGGCACGTGAGGCAATGCCAGGGTAGGATTCTACCATTTGCACTCCCAGACTGGTGGTA
The DNA here is from genome assembly GCA_030737815.1 of Allium fistulosum. Taxonomy (NCBI): domain Eukaryota; kingdom Viridiplantae; phylum Streptophyta; class Magnoliopsida; order Asparagales; family Amaryllidaceae; genus Allium; species Allium fistulosum. Next base: position 1,223,423,822 of record CM060903.1, read on the forward strand.
ACGCATAGCAGCTACTACTACCTACCTCGAGACACACTCCCAAAATCAAAGGTGCACCCAATCAAATCACAAAGTAATAGAATGGTATCGAAGAAATGTGCCCGATAGGGGGAGCGACCCCACTTGGCCCGGTATAGCTCCTGTTTTAGCCACATCAAGCTGACTCGCGGGAGTCAGGGCTGCGTTAATACCTCATATGGAATCATCGCCAAACCATCCTACTTCATTCTGGAATCTCCACCACGTACACAATTGTTAAAGTGGTTTTCGGTATTGGCAGAGAGTATGACAATATCCGATCCCGGTCTCTTTAACAACCAAACGCTTATTTCACACCGTGGTCATTTCATTTTCAAACAGTTTATACTTCTTATCAAAATATCATATTCATTTCAAAACCATATCACTTTAAATCATATTCATTTCAAAAATCATAACCATGAAATGGGTTAAACCATCATATCAAAATATTTGCATTTAAATCCCTTAAATCTAAATCATAACAGTTCCAACTTAAACAGTTTAAATATTGAAAATAGTATATATATTGAAATAGTTATAAATTAAAAGTAGTTTATATTTAAAAATAGGTTATAGATTAAAATAGTTTATATATTAAAAATAGTTTATATATTAAAAGAGTTTATATCGAACATAGTTTCAATTTAGAATTATTTCTTCCAATTCCACAAATCAATTCAAATGCTCATTAAACCATTTTTAATTTATATCAATTTCAAATCCAGGTTTGAACTTTGAATTTAAACCACTCCCAATTCGATAGGTTTCAAAGTTTAAATATTCAAACAATTCATAATAACTCAATTTGATACATTCCATTTATATTTCAAAAATTCAATTTTAATTTTATTTAAATTTGAAATTATTCCATTAATCATTTTTAATAACATTTAAATAAAATTTCAAATTACAAATTTAAATCAAAATTAAACATTCAACTTTATTTTTATTTAAATTTGAATATTTCACTTAATCACCTTTAATCAAAACCAGCTATCAAGTTATAAAAATAATGTCTTTAAAATCTCAAAATTAATAAGTTTCAAATCAATTTTTTTATTAAAATACAAGTCTTAAACAAATAAAATTTCAAGTCCACTTTAACTTATCTTTCCAATCCATATTTACTTAAGTTATTACAAGATTTATTTTAAAAATATTAATATAAATTGTAATTAAATATTTAAAACATATTATATATATTAGCTAAGTGAAATTTTAGTAAATTATATTATATTAAACTATTATTAAATTAAATCTTATTTTACTAAATATATTGTATAAAATATTATTTTATATATTAAAAAATAATAAATTTATATGTAAAATCTAAAATTTTATATTTTTTAAAACTTAACTTATCAATTTAAAATTTCCAAAATGTATAATTTAAAAATCTAAATTTTACACATATATTAAAATAAAATCTTTATATTATATTTAAAAATTAATTTTTATTGAAACCCAAATATTTCCTTTCAAAACTTTGGAAATTATTTTTCAAAAAAATAGACCAACTGTGTCCGTATATAGTTCTCTATCCCATGGTCAAGTTATATGGATATTTATCATTTCAATCCGCAATTTAAATTTAATATTTTACGGATGTGTATCACTTCAACCCGCCTTCCCAAAATTCAAAAATCAATAAAATCGCTTGGGTTTATCATTTCAACCCATAACAATTTTCCCTAATCTATAATATCGTTCGGGTATGTATCATTTCAACCCATAGGGAATTTCTAATTAACAGAGAACTTGCAGAGTGAGAGCAATAGAACAATAATAACATAACATATCAATGATGAGCATATATCAAAAGTAACAAATTTAAATATCATATCTATATACAAAGATGTTATGGTGTCATACATCAATCAGGTGAACAATTTAAATATTAACATATCATATTCAACAACTTAATTACTAACAAATTAAAATTTAATAACACATTTCAATCGTCATTTCATGTGAATTACAATTACTAAATATAAGACTGTTAATCGTGAGTGATTGCTCACCTTTCGTGGCTAGAGAAATTTGACGATGAAATGAGCTACGAATTCAAGCACAAATTCCAAAGCATGGCACGGTTAACACGAATTCGACGAGCCAAGCTGATAGTTTGAAATCGATAAAAACAAATCAAAACTAGCTTGATATAAATGAAAAAAAATGAATTATATATATACCCCCTTTTTATTTCAAGAGAGGACCAGGCTAAGTTCTGGACGGTGGAAGGGCGCGGCACAAGCGGTGACTAGCGGCTATCATGTTTTGGAAAGGTGCAGGCTACTCAAACAAACATACATGCAGACTATATTAATGCAAACAAATATATATATGCAGGCCATTCAAATAAATATATATGCAGACCACTATATATATGCAAACAAAATATATATGTAGGCTAATATATGCAGACACTTTATAATAAACAACTATATATATATGTAGGCTAATATATGCAAACACTTTATAATATACAACTATATATATATATGTAGGCTAATATATGCAGACACTATATAATATACAACTATATATATATGTAGGCTAATATATGCAGACACTATATAATATACAACTAAATATATATATATACACATATGCGGCTACACAACAACCTATATGCGAACTGTATATATGCAACAGACGTATATATGCGGCTAACAAATATGGAGCCATCAGGTGATGCGACTATAGGGGTGGCGAGCTGCTGCCTTGGTGCAGGGAACAAAGGCGGGAGGAGTAAGGCGGTTTGGTGAGTGGTGAGGCCAAGAGGCTAACGTGGAGGAAGCAGGCTATGTGGTCGGAGGGATCTAACATGGTTGGCTTGGAGGGTTTGATGTGGGGCTATCGTGTGGAGCTTGGGGTCTGGAGGGTTCGCTAGCGTCCAGGGAAGGTAGGCCAAGGGTTTGAGTGCAGATCCAAAGTGGGCGATGAGGAGATGCGTATGGGGTTTGGGGTTGATTCGATCGTTCTTAGGTGGTTGGAGGAGAGCGGTGTTGTGGTGGCTATACAAGTGGGTTTTGATCAATGGCTTATGTGATGATGGATATGACAGTTCACAACTAATATATATGTGGAAGCTTCGGTTTGCAGGTGTATTCGTGGGCTTATATGGCCGAGGAGGACAGCCGGGTGGAGGAGAATGGGCGGAACGCGGAGGAGAGAGGGGCCGAGTCTCGGCAGCACGCAGCTAAGCACATGGGGATTGGGTTCGGAGGAAAAACCTGTTGGAGCAGTGGGCATGAAGAAATGTATGTGCATGTTTTCAAAAATATATGAGAACTTTGCTTCTCTTTTTTTTATAAAAGAGGAACGAAACAGAGAAAGGAGAAGCCAATATATTTGAACCGGTAGGAATAGCAAAAGTTAGATATAATTTCTAGGAATATAAAATGCTAGTGACCATTTATTTTCACGGGGATTATTAAAGGACACAGGACAACAAAAGATGCCAAACGGTTATTGATACAACCCATTTGTTTTGCCGATTTTTCCGCGTACCAGACGCCGAAATACAAGAATGAATATACTGCGACGATCAGCATGATGAGACGAACAAAATGATACACAGATATGAGTGATACGATCATCCTATCAAAATCGATATTCGCTGCCAAACTGCTGCTAATTTGCCGAAAATAAGATAAACAGAGTTATAGCAGTCCAAATTTGGCGAAACGAAATATGACGTCTTACTCAGAAAATGCTTTACATTTTTATTATATAAAAATATTCAAGTTTCAAAAATATTTAATTTCCATCAATTTAACTGATTTTAAATTGAAATTGAAAATTACACAATAGAATTAACTTTCATATTTTCCAACGAAAATATGCCATTTGCTATGTTTAAATAGACGCATACCAAATATCAAATTTTCATTGATAAATTCTATTATTTAATTTCATGAAAAAATTAGTTAATTACGTTATAAAAATCGTTAAAAATTACGGGTTGTTACAATTACTATAATAGCGTATTGATTTTGGAAGTCCATTACACAATATAGATTATTTATTTCATATACTGCAACTAGTTTACAACGGAGAGTTCTTTAATCAAATATTTTGAACTCAAAGAAATAAATCTCATAGAAAACAATTTTCTATATAAAAATACATTTTGGAATAGAAATCGTATTTCTCATTCCAATATTAAGTATCAATTATTATTATTACAATTCTCGTTTTCGGTTTTTCTTTATGAAGCAGAAGTGATCATTCACTCTTTTCATTCCAACTGTACCTTAAATCACATCTACTCTTGTACACTTGTTTTTCTTTCTAAATTGTCGAACCATTCAAAAGAAAATCTTTACTACAACATCATAATGAACTCTTTGCAAATGCACACTTGATAATCCTTGACGTTTAATGACATCAAATAAGTTGCACTTTACGTAAACTCATCGAATTGACATTTCAACGATCGAGTTTTAGATTTATACTGTAGTTTTGGCCTTGTGTTACATTTAACACAATGCGATCCTTTTGTAATCAACCAAATTAAATACTCGGTCTCACAGTACTGTTTACTGGCTTATTTCGAATGAACCAACTTCATCGAAGTATCGTACATTATGAACCATGACCGTTTCTCATATAACATTTTATATGCGATAGTATATGGATCAAATATTCATAGTCTTGTATTGCTTTAGAGTTTGAAACTCATCGAATGCAATACATGGTCTAGACCAAATAAACGCGGAAGCGACTAAATTATGAATTAGTAGCTATAAAATCAGGCGCTTGCATGTGTATTGAAACATTAACATGCAAGAAGCATTTGTTAGTAAGTATATGTTATATTTCTATTTGTCTATCTTTAATTCAATTCATCTGTACATCTTAATTGATAAAAAATTTATCAATCATATTAAATGCATAAATTTATCATTGTAGATTATTATAACATTACATATCATATGTTCTTACAATATTAGAAATGTTAAATACTATTATTTCATTTTTCTAATAAGGCACCCACTAGTCTTTTATGTTTTAACAAACCCTAAGTCGAAACTTAGAAGTCTTTTGACTTCACTAGTGGGTCTTAGGACTCGTTTGTCTTGGAATTCTGACTTTGAGTGTGCTCAACAAGTCATAGCTCCACGGACGATAGATAATTCCTTATCGATTGTATCGCATACAACTCCTTACCCTTGGTACCTTGTCCTAATTTCTCTTCAACCTTGAGTTTGCTTAACAAATCGAAATGAAATTATTCACTCATACCTATCATATTGCGACGGCCTAAGTATAGTATATGTACCTTAAGTTTGCTTAACAAATACATATAGTTATCTTACCTCATCTATTCAGTATATTAATAACACCACACATAACATCCCTAGCTTGAGTTTGCTCAACAACTAAGGAGTATGCAAGTAATTTATTAATATATATACATATATGGTAGAGGACAAAATTGTATTAAAAATTCATAATCTTCAATATATTATATTGAGTTATCTCGACTTATGGAATAACATATTTCTTACGAAATACCCTCGTGATTCAAGCGTCAAACACATCTAAAATCACGGTATATGTACAATACATATGTATTTACCCCTTCAGTCTTTTTGGGTTTCTTTGATGTTCCACCTTTAGTTTATACATTCATATATTATATAAGTTTTATTATTATATAACTTTTATATTTTATGTTACTTATATAATAGTCCTATGTATACTATTATATTAATTTTTTTTCAAAATTGGGTACTTAGATGGTGGTACATGTTGGGACTACAAGTCTTAGATAATATAAAACATATTACATGTCAATATATGTTTGAATCATGCTACGCAAGTTTCGAACCTTTGACCTCTCGCACCAAAGTCAAAGCGCTTAGCCATTATGACAGTTGTGCCAGTCAAACATTTTAATTAATTTTATATTAATTTAATATAACATTTATATTTAATAATTATTATATACTATAACCTTTATAGTATAACACGCATATCACATTTATGTGTATTTTTATTTAATTAATTAATCTTTAATTAATTTATTTAATTAAACAATTTTAATTAAATTTATATTAATTTCGAAATTCATTTATATACATACATGTGTACTTATGTTTATTTAATATTTTAAAACAACATAACATATATCATAATGTACTATACATGTATGTATTTATTAATTAACATATCTAATTAATATATTTTATCAATCTTATTAATAAATTTTATAAAATTCTGAAATAAATTTATACTAATTTTCAAACATTTTGAAAATTTTCATTATATTATAACTTTCATAATATATGTATATCTAATTTTAAATTTAACTTTTAAATTTAAATATTATATTTTTAATTTTCAAACAATTTTGAAAATTAGTCCAATGCCCAATTCAAATTCGGGCTTTTTCGCCATGGACAACCTTTAGGTCTTAATAGTTAACCCTAATATGGCTAATTTAGATGGCATAGACTATTGGGCTTTGATATCATTGTTGAACTGGACCAGTCTGCAGCAGAAGTTATGAGCGAATTAAAAAAAATCCCTTATTAGATCTATATTACGCCTATGAAGTCTGATTAATCCAGAACATTTCTAAGTTTTATTTAAATAAAATCTCCTATTTTATTTAAATCTATAACTTATATAGTTTTATTTAATTTATATTTTAATACATATAAATGTACACCTATGTATCATATGTGTGTGTGTGTCTATTGGTGTGTGTGTGTGTGTGTAACAGATAAGCCCGTGTAAGATATAACATGTCTGTGTATAGATTTTGGGATTCACATCGCAATGGACACGTTAGCTCATCCGACATGTGTTGCATATTGTCCAAATATATGTATATATTTTATTCTGCTACTTATTTAAATATCATATATATATATGTATGTGTATGTTAATTTTGTTTAAGTAATTTTATGTATATGAAAATATTCAAAATATATATATTTATATTTATCTATATGTATATAATATATATATATATAATTATCAATATATATATATATATATAAATATATATGCATATTATTATAGTAAGTATTAAAATAACGTGTATGTATATGCATAATATATTTTATTTTTTTAATTATGAACCAATTATATTTATGTATATTTATAATAATAAAATAATATATTTTTTAAATACATAAATATATATATACATAAACATATTTATAATATATTAAAAAATAAATTTTTATAATTCCATATCATAAATATAACAATATAAAATTTTATTATTTAGTTTATTATTTTAAATTATATATTAATTGATTTATTTCCTCAAAAATAGATAAAATATTAATAAAAAATACTTACGAAACACTTTTTCCATATTTTGAATTTCTAGAAAATCTTATATGATATTTTGAAGTTTGGAAAAAAATTCATAATTTTTTTGACCAAAATCTATTTTAGTTAATTATTTTCATGCTGCTACTTGTAATAAATTTTAAAGATAACAATGTTGATTTTTAAATTCTCCTTTTCTAGTCAAGAACTATTCTTATGTGAGAATAATTTTATAAAATTTAAAAGACAATTTTCAAACTTATTTTTGTTTCATATGATTTATTTAGATATCATATTGATTTAAATGAAATTAAAAATAATAAATAATCTTAAAAAATATTTTGTAGCTGTCGAAAATTATTATTACTGTAACTAAACATATATAAAATTATAGGATTAATTATTATCATGGAATGGTATTGTAATTAAATATGAACTATATATGTAATTAAATGATGTGTATATATATAAATTAACAATATAATAATATTATTATATTTAAAATTTGGCTGTATGTAACGACCGGAAATTTTCGACCCCGAAAATTCCAGTCAGTTAGGAAAATAAGAAAGAGATAGAAGAAGAAGAAATAGAAACACAGCACTGATTCTCACAAATCGCAGCGGATCAATATATAATATCTAATGATAACATTTACAAAAGAATACCTGTATCTGTCAATTATATTTTTACATCAGAGTTACACTCATTTACAAACACTGGACATATACAAATCAATATATCTCAGATAAACAGAAATATATCACAGCGAAAACACTCCATACGTTCCTGCCATCCAGCTCGTCTTCTGAGCTCCATAACGTCCTTACCTGAAAATCTGTAATACTCGGTCTGACCCGAGCATTACATCAAAGTAACACCCGGGCCAGGCTGGAAACCAGCATGAGTAAACCCATCTAACGTAAATTTCAAAAGCAAACAACTTATATATAATTCGGGGTAACTTGTATCAATTACAGGTTCACAAATTGTTATAGACATCACTTATTTCACCCACCAATTTCTAAGTACCAAAACTTAGATTAAATGGTCCAATTCATTTAAATCATTCCATTCCAACTTATTGATTTCACATATCAATTTATAAAGAATCGAAGTGGTTTCGGGTATTTACAAATACCCGACTCCAATCTCTTCGAATCCATGTCATCTTAACCCAAGTTATTCAAATGAAATACAATTCAAACTTTAAATACAGGATATCACTGTTTTAACCCAATATATTATACCACATAGCATCACACATCACATATCAACTAATCTAAGGCACACGATATCATTCAATCATTCATAAGCAAGGTTAATCAACCATACCATCTCTAATCAATTTAATTAACCACAATTGAATTAAATCAATTACTTTAATTACTTTTAAATCCTGCTTATTTAATTAATTACAAACCAATTAATTTATCATACAATAATCATCCATCTTAATTAATCCTCCTTGATTAATTATTCTTTAATTGCATTAAGTAATTAATCTTTAATTAATCATATAGATTAATTATTCTTAACCATCCACATTAATTAATCTTAAATTAATTAATGACATTTATTAAATTAAATTTTAAACTATTTAAAAAAAATTAAAACTAAATAAAATCATCAGTTAAAATTTTAAATTTACATTTAAAACCATATATTAACTTATAAATTGAAACTTTAAAACATATAAAATAAATTATTTTCCAAATATAAATTTTAAATAAGATCATTAAATAAAATTTTAAAAATAAAATTTATAAATCAAACATGCTTTACTATTTAGAAAATAATTTAAAACCGATCAACGGTGTCCGTACATAGTTTTCTACCATATGGTCAAGTGATAGGGTATGTGTCATTTCAACCCCAAAATATTTTTTTTTGGGTATATATCATTTCAACCCGTATCCCGAATCAATAATTTCCAAATCAATAAAATCGCTCGGGTTTATCATTTCAAACGATTTTCCCTAATCTATAAGATCATTTGGGTACGTATCATTTCAACCCATAGTGATAACAGAGATATAAACATCCAATCATCCAAACTGTCAACCAATAGCATCCATCACAATCAACATCCAAATCAGCCAATAAATCACAACAATCAATTGGTTATCATTATCAGGTGTTTAACTAACATTTTAAATTCAATATTAATTTAAATGGCAATTTAATTCAATATAAATTCAAATTAAATTTAAACAACAATTTAAAATACCAAACAACAATCAATAAAATTTTAATCACATCACAAATTTTATTTAACTAACAAAAGATAGTTTAGTATTTGTGAGTGGGTTAAAACACCCATCTTTGATTCTTAGCCCATTTAAAATCCAAACGAAGGCCCAAATTTCAACAATCTCCAATGCAATATTCTTATTACATTCTCATTCTACACTCTTTTTATTGAATCAACTATTACCTTATGAATATAATTAACATTAGTTTACATTTTATTACATTCTTATTATACAGTTATCATTTTAACTCATATTAACTGCAACATTTAATTATATTAAATTCACATTGATTTCCAGATTATTTCAACGGATTCAATAATAAAATAACAATTAAAACAATTATTACACATTAGTGATTCAAACGCATTTATGAATTTATTGTTTACAATCAAAAGCTAATAAATTTACTTACCAATTAATTGATTTCATATTCTTAAATAAATCTATTACAATTAATAACATATAATTTCACCGTTAATACAACATTGAATTTATTCCTTATTTACAATTATAACCAAATTAACTTTTCAATTATTTCGATTGATTGAAATTACATTAAAATATTTGTCAATAACAATCAAACAATAAAATAAAATTATATTCTAATTATTTTTCTCATTAATAAATCATAAATTTTAATTTCTAACAATATTAAATTTTAAAATCTTATTTAATTAAATATTTTAATTATCCAAAAAAATACGGGTCGTTACACTATTTAACGGTAGTAATTATGCTTCTCGGATATGCAGGATGAAAATTTATTTACAATCCAATGGTTTAAATATTTGAAACATTACACAATGTAAATATACTAAACCCTAAATTGAATATTCACAACGGACACCTGACCAAAAGACACAAGCATTTAATAACTCAAAGACCATGAATATTTTATTTTGCTCCTTAGATAAAAATGAATCTAATCGAGTTTCTAATTATAAGTATGCCTACGAAATTTGGAGAACATTACAATTCATACATGAGGGCACTAGTAATGTAAAACAAACTAAGATTTCCATGTCGACTAACTAGTTTCAACTTTTTAAAATGAAACTAAATGAGTCTATTTCTTACATGTATTCTACATTTCAAGATATAATTCATTCATTAGTATCACTAGGAAAAAATTTCTTAGAAGAGGATCAAGTTAGGAAAATCCTTATTTGCTCTCTTCTGAATGGGATTAAAAGACATTAGCAATAGAGGAAGCCAATGATATTAGTATATTAAAAATTAAATAATTAATTGGTAATCAAATGTCCTATGAAGCACATCTGTAGGGTAGAAGGGAAATTAATGCAACCAAAAAGAAATCTATTGCATTCAACGCAACAACTGATAATCAAGGTTCAGATGACAATGATAATGATGAGGAGATTGCTCTTATGACTCGAAATTTTAGAAAATTTATGAAATATAGAAAGATGAACAACTTTTGTAAAACCGAAATAAAAAAATTCCAGAAATGAATTTTTTTTAAAAGTGTTACGACTGTGGTGAATCTAACCATCTACGAAGGGACTGTCTACAATAGAAGAAAACAAAGAATTCACACAACATTGATTCGCTTAAAAAGAGAAAAGGGCTTACAATACAACCTTGGATGATTCTAATACAACATCCAATGACAATGAACCAAACACTAAAAATATCAATATGTGTTTTATAGTGATGGAAGATTAACCATGTCAAACCGAGGAAAAAGCGGAGTCAATACTTTTTACATTTCATATTTTATTTTTTATCTTCCTATAAATTACTTAATATAGGAATAAAATAAAATGTATAATAATAATAATAAGTGTGCATATATATATATATATATATAATTATCTAAACATATTTCTTTAATTTTTGAACTTTGAAATTTCGGTATACATGTCGACATATGCCACATAGGCATGTCGACATGTATGGCAGAATTTGAGGAATCTTTTCAAAAATTGAACTTTTGAAATTCCCTTTATTATGCATTAAATACAAAATTTGAAAAGATACCTTTATTCGTCATATGATCATTCAAACTCTATTTATTCACTCCTTCTTACATCATCTTCTACACATAGTTTATTTCAAAAATCAAGCATATTTTCTTCTTCTTCCAAAACAAACTCAAAATGTCCTCTTTAAGCCAACCCACTTCATCGAAAACTATCATGCTTACCAAAAGAATCAAAAATCAACTTTCTAATGATCAAGAGTCCATTAAAACA